>OZ023266.1:69526890-70166890 GCA_964006375.1 Tillus elongatus
ACTCTATGAGTTCATATCTCTTAAAACTAGGTATGAAGTTGCACATATACGTTTACCATAAAGGTAGTTTGTGTGCACCATAATGTACATTTGTCTTCGCTACTTTAAATAAAACAACATATGCACATGTAAAATTCATGGTTTGTTGACGTTGCAGCGAAAGTTATTAAGGTTGAAGCCAAGAGCAAACTAAGCGGGAAAAAAGAATGCTGTCGCATTTGCACGTACATTATTTATTAAAAATTTAACTGTATGGGTTGAAAATATCCAGACTAGGGGCATATGAAACTTATACATTTTATTTCACATATTCCATAAAGAACAGTCTGGACACAGCAAGTGTGTTATAGTATGAATTTTCATAGATATAATCTGGCACCAAATATTTTTATACCTTTTTTTATACTTTTAACATAGAAATAAAAATTTTGGTATATAGTTTCCTTTTAGTATCGTAAATTTACATACCAAAATTTTATCAAAATCAAACCATTAATTTTTAAGATATCGGTGTGATACATACACACACACACACACATACATACATATATATATATATATATATATATATATATATATATATATATATATATATATATATATATATATATATATATATATATATATATAAATTGAAACTGACCCCGGATATGGGTTCTAGAGCCCTAGTTCGGACTCATTTTAAGAATTTATTTCTAGGAAAATTCACTAAAAAGTCGGAACGAAGACTGTGCCTTATAGTAGCGAATTTTCATCGGTTAAACACAAATTATCTCAAAATTTATTTATGTTAAATTTAGTCATTTGATGAAGGATAACCTTTCAAGGCCATATCTTCCTCTGCACACCCACATAGAAACACGTGCAAAATTTAGGTAGTTTGTTTCCTGTATATTTTAAATATTATTCAACAATATGTTCAGTAATGAAGAATATTTCGACATGTTGGAATGTTATATTAGTTCTAACCGAAATACTGAGGCAGCTGCAAATTTATATCAAAACAACTACCTAGAAAGATGACAATGACCAATCTATTAAACGACGGTAGCTTCCACGCGCAGAAACTACCAATGCCTTGAAATGAAAAAAGAAATAATGCCCTCTTACAGGTTTCAAACGAAAACCCTCCGCAATCTGTACGGTTTTATGGTGAACAAATTGACGTTCCAAAAAGTACTGTACACTGTGTATTAAAACAAAGTCATTACCATCCATACAAACCTAGAATCGTACAAGGCTTAAGTGTTGACGATTACCCTAAGCGACTTCAATTCTACAGTTGGTATCAAACACAATGTCAGCAAGATGAACATTTTCATTTGCAAATAATATGGACTGATGAATCCAGATTTACAAATTGTCGTGTGTATAATCGCCCTAATAGGCATTATTGGGAAAATGAAAATCCCCATCTAAAGGAGGAAAGAAGATTGCAAGACAGATTTGGTATTAATGTTTGGTGCGGCTTATTAGGTAAAAAACTGTTCTTTTTATTTGTAGATTAGACAGTTAATTGAAAAAAAATCAGGTAACTTCATTGTTGGTCCGTTCTTTTTTGAAAATAATTTAACTGGGGAAAGATATCTTAATCTATTGAGAAATGATATCTTACCAACAATTAGAAGAGTTCAGGATAATTTAGGCGAGATTTGGTACAAACAAGACGTTTGTCCAGCTCACAATGCTACAATCGTCAAAGAATTTTTGTACAAAAATTTTAATAATCGTGTTATTTGTAACAATGGGCCGGTTCTTTGCTGTGCTCGGCGTCCTGAAATAACACCCACGGATTTTTATTTTTTAGGTACTCTGAAGAATGATGTGTATAAATTCGATCCGCCACAAAATATCAATGAATTACGAAACAGAATCACGGAAGCTATAAATCATGTTAACCAAAACACCCTCACCAGAGTTTGCAGGCCTGTTTCCAAAGGGTGTATTATAAAGTGCATTGAACAAAACGGTGGCCATATTTAACAATTTTCTATTTAGTGTATTTTTAAGTTTCTATTTTATTATTTGTTTAGTTCCGTTTCTAATTGTGTTGTTTTGTGGAGATTAAGTTCCTATTTGTTATTGCCGGGTTTCCCTATTAAACATAATATCACCTAGCATTATTACCTAATTGAGTATTGCAAATTAAATCACAATATTTTTTATCGTGAATCATTACGGAAAATTATGTTAAAAGTAGAAGTCTATTGTTAGATTGCACGGTCTACTGCTTTTTGAACACTTTTTTTGTCATTTGGTTTCTGGTATTGGATTTCATAGCCTACTATCCTCAAAACAGTTTTTCTCAAAATTGTCAGTGCAATTACAAGATTTCTCAAGCATGTTGTACATCATTGGAAAGCTTTTTTACAGGCTATCACATGAGAAAAAAATTCAATATGGCTGCCATAATAAAAACAAACGTTGATACCTGTAGCTCAAAAACAAATAACAATCCAAAGTTCAGAATAGCACAAAAAGATTACCCTGTAAAAAGGTTCCTGATAATGTGCCAGTCGTAGACATGTCAGATCAACGCCTACTTAGATATTGAAGAAAAAAGAAAACAACAAATTTTGTTTTTTTTTCAAAATAACTCGAAAACGAAAAACGAAAAGAGTCAGTGCAAAATACAAGTCATATTTGGAACAAGCATGAAATTCTACAAAAGATTGCTACTTTAACCGTCTACCTATCTCTAATAATAACGAAGATATCAATACATTTCCATCCAGTTTGGGACACACTATATAGTAGAAAAAATGTGCCATGTTTTATCAAAATAACTTTGTTGTTTGAAAATGTACAAAAATTTCCGAAAGTGAACTTAAAATGTTCCCGAAAAAACTGGTTTCTTGGCCAACGAACCTTATAGCTTAATATCATATAGAGCTTTTCAAATTTGATGAAATTAATGAAAATTCGCTACCATAACGTACTTGCTGCGTCCAGAATTTCTTTTCTAAAAACATGCATTATTATTTTTTAAGATGTAGTTCAAGACACTATAACTAATGTATATATTTTTTTCGTATCTTGTATAATAACGGATATATTGGTCTTTACTGATTTTATACGAAAATTCGAAAATTATATAACGATAAACGATAAACTCTATAGCTAAAACTACTGCCAAAGCATCACAGAAAGAGTCTATATGAAATGAATTTTCGGGAAGTATTTTAGTAAAATGAGGGACAATGACAATGACTTCAGTGTTTGTAAAATATTCTTCTTGCGACATTTCCTTTACATAACCCGTGTTAGTTTCAGGTTATTTGACTAAATGTTGCCAATTTTGACGTCTTAAGTGGCGACTTTGATGTTTTGAGAAAAATACCATTTTTTCTTTCTTTAAATGCCTATAACTTTTTTGTCTTTTTACTTACAGATCTACTTTTAATGATATAAAGCCGCGCATCATTTGGTTGCCCTTACTTTGTTATTTCCAAAGATACAAAAACTTTCCAAAAGAAAACACAACATTTTCTGGGAAAAACCGTGCTGGCTTTCCTGGCTAACGAACTTGTCCAATATATTTGTAAAAGGAAGGTACTCACCAAATTCGATCAAAATCGGCCTATTATTTTTTGAGTTACCGGTGTGATAAACACACACACACATATATACAGGTGGCCCAATGAAAAGTATGCATCCAGCTTTATTTTTTTCATGAATTTGGGGACAAAACGTTCGGACTCGTGATGTTTTATTTTTAGGGGTGCACATTTTAAGCATATCTTCCAACCTACCCCTTCAATCCACTATCGGGAAACAAATGCACCCTTATTTTAAATGGGAAGTAGGGTCGAGTCATACATTGTTTCAGAGGATACACAATTACCTTTCCAATGATGCCTTATTTGTTGGATTTTACTGCAACAGTTAAAGCAAAAACGGCTTTACAAACTTAAACCCCATAGTTTTGGTAGCAATGTAAAAGTCACGTAAATTTAAGTTCTTGGCAGTCAAAACAACCAACATTTGTTTAATTAATTGTGTTGATATACTTTAAATTATGTGTGTTAAATATTACAAATTATTAAAAAGAAAATAAATAAACTTGATTTTCTTAATATTTCGTCACATGAGTTCCACAGGGTTCTAAGTACAGTTTTGGGCAAGATTGGGATTTTTTGTTGTAACTATGTAAAAATGAATTCTGCATGATTCGGTGTTAAAAATATTGCTATTGGAGTGAAGATGGCGCTATAATCGTTATTTCCATGTAGTTCTAAATACGTCCGTCTCAGATTTTTTTCAAAGTTCTAAGTGCACATCCCGGTTTTTACCGAATTTTGGCTGTGTTTTAAATACATTTTAAAGAAAATTACGTTGGATTATGATGAGTGGTCATATTTTGCTAGCTCAGGATCATAATATCTTCCTGAAAATAATGAAAACAGAACAAAATCGTTCAAAAAAAAAGTAAATTTCAGTTTATTATCAAATACTAATACTAAAAGTTCATTCAATATTTTTAAGGCTGGTACTAAGTGACTCAAGTATTAATGCAGGAGACTCAGGGACCAGCTCAGTATCTAGTATAACTAATAATAATATGTTTGTGGAAAATAATAATTATACAGGGTGAGTACATAATATTTATTTCTTCAAATCCGAAACGATGCTACCTACTTACAGTTTTAATTTTTAGTATTAATACACATATATCTATTTCTATGTTTCTATGTTTTTTTTTGCCATCCACGTCAAAACAAACTGATAATTTTATAATACCAGGGGAAAGCTTTGAAGAGTATGTTACAATTTGTATTCCGAATTATTTAGAATAAACTAATTAGCTCATTTGTACATTTTAGGTATCGCCTAGTTGACTATTCTACATCCAAGGGTGACATCGAAAAAACTCCAAGAAAAGAATTGCAAAAAAACCAGAAAAATAAAACGAAATCCTAGGTCTTGGAAGAAAAACGTAAGAAAACAAAAATATCAGTCTGGCAAAGAATATATAAATTCAAGGGGAAACTTAATACCAGAAAAAAGAGTAAAACTTACCACGGTTTGTGGACTTCAATGTCGTTTTAAGTGTAAAGAAAATTTTACTGAAGTCAACATACGTGAATATAGAGACTCCTTTTAGACTCTAGATGAGAACGGAAAAACATACTTTCTTTTGAAACACACTGACCAAGTATCAATAAAAGTAAAAAGAGTACCGAGTCTATGTACCGTTCATTTTCTTTCAAGTTTTTTCTTACAAAAAATGATGAAAAGATAAGAATATGCAAATATTTTTTCTTAACTACGCTTGCAATAGGTCAAAAACGGATATATACTGTGCATAAAAACAAAAGCCAACAAGGAACACCTAAACAAAAACAAAAAATTAGCAGAGAGAAAATAAGTAAGGCTGATAAAGATAGGGTTCGAAGTAACATTGAATCTTTTCCTTCCGTAGAATCACATTATTGTCGATCTACTACTTCAAGAAAATATTTGAACTCACGTCTTAATATCCCAAAAAATGTATGATTTATACCAGGAATATTATCAGAATTAGAAAGTAAGTCCGGTTAAAATGTACCTATACCAACATATTTATAATTTTGAATATAATATCGACTTCCTGAAACCAAAAAAAGAATTGTCCGATGTCTGTGAGGAATATAGAAAGCTAAAAAGAGAAGACAATATTATCGAAAAAGTCAAAGTGAATATGATAAACATATAGAATTGAAAGATAATATCCGAAAGGATCGAACAATAGATAGAGAAATAGAAGACCCAAAAACTGTCGTTCTGTGCTTCGATCTACAAAATGTTATCAATTTGCCAAACTGTGAAATAGGTAAACTTTTTTATAAGAAAAAACTAAACGTATATAACCTGACTGCTCATAAATTATTGGGGAAAACATAATATATGTGTAATATGGCCTGAAATATTGTGTGGCAGAACCGGGAATGATATTGCCAACGCCTTTATAGAAAATCTAAAAAAAGTATGTGCCCTACACCCGATTGTGAAAAATATAATTACGTGGAGCGATAGCTGCGTTCCGCAAAATCGAAATTCTATTATACATTTTGCTGTTAGTATGTTTTTACAGCACAATCGTAATGTTGATAGTGTTACCATGAAGTACTCCGTACCTGGACATTCGTGTATACAAGAAGTCGATAATATTCACGCCAGAATTGAAAAGCAACTAAGGCTATGATCTTCTTTAATTCTAGTGCGCGTTTTACTTATGATAGACCGCAGAAAACCTTTTCAAGTTATACAGCTGAAAAAATATAGTTTTCTTGACTATCATGGAGCGTGGAAAAATTTGAATCATAAAAAAGTAGCATACACAAAGGTAAGAGAATTACGTTTTGAAAAGAATAAACCCGTTCTGTAATTTACAAGAATGACTACAGTGACGATTTTAGTTGCGTAAGCATTTTATATAAAGCATCACCAGTAGATCCACTGTCAATTTTTAATGAAATTAACCTAACTAATAATAATAAACCTGTAGTCCCAGAAGATAAGTTAAAGCATATCGAATTTTCTTATAAATGGATGACCGCCGAGGATAAAGCATACATGTTATTTAAGCAAAGATGTTTTTTTTTATTCTGATAACGTATTAATATTTTTCAAACGTTGTTAATAACATTACGTACATTTCATTAAATAAAATCTATAAAAAATGCTATTTCAGTTTTATTTAAAAAGCCTTACAGGGTTACATGGTTCTAAGTACATATGTAAAACTTTCAAAAAAACCCACATTATTTTTTAATTGTTAAATATTTTTAAGTTTTCCCTAGCAAATGGCTCAGAATAATAACACATTAGACCGTTCCAGTTAAAAATCGTCATTATATAAATCAAACCAGTACTTACATTCAACTAAACACTTAAAATTGATTTCCTGTTAAATTATCCAAAATGTAGTTAGAACCCTGTGGAACTCATGCGACGATTTACTAAAACTTAAATTTAGCAAGTGCTAAAAATGTGACCCATTTGCTCCCATACAGTAATAAATATTTTTTTTTAAATTTACGTGACTTTTTCATTGGTACCAAAACTATGGGGTTTAAGTTTGTGAAGCGGTTTTTGGTTTAACTGTTGCAGTAAAATCCAATAAATAAAGCATCATTGGAAAGGTAATCGTGTACCACTTGAAATAATGTATGACTTGACCCCACTCCACATCTAAAATTTTAAGGGTGCATTTGTTTCCCGCTGGGAGGTTGAAGGGGTAGGTTATGAAATATGCTTAAAATACGTTCCCCTAAAGATAAAAATCACGGATCCGAGCGTTTTCCCACCAAATTCATAAAAAAATAAAACTGGATGTATACTTTCCGTTGGACCACCAGCTGTATATATATATATATATATATATATATATATATATATATATATATATATATATATATATATATATATATATATATATATATATATATATATATAAATTAAAACTGCCCCGGATATGGGGGTCCTAGTTTGAGCTCATCTGAAGAAATTTTTCAAAATTTAAAACTCGCGATCTCACTTGTGAATTTTTTTTAAAGAAAATTCACTAAAAACACAAAACTGATAGCAAAATGCAGCAACTAAATTGAGCAAATTTTTGCCGAAGATTTTGTTATAATGTGTCTAACAAGCCTTAAATCACATTTAGTCAAATTTCTCTATTCGTTGTTTCGTAGACATTCTACGTTTTGTGCAAACACTCCTCAAATATTGTAGCGTATTGAGTGTAGTTTTCACTCTTTCATTTTCGACATGTATAATAGACTTTGTATTTCTTTGCCTAGTTAAATCCAGAGTATCAACAATACAAGCGAATCAGAATATATAGCTTTAATTTTATTACAGAAATAAATTTCAACGTAACTGGAAATCTTACTAAAATCGAATTACGAAGCAAATACGTCCGTTCACTAGTTTCTGATCATCCAGAACATAAAAAATTATTCTCCAGTTTTCAAGCTTCATTCGCCGGCACAAATTGAATAAATTCTGGAAGAGCAATGATTTGCCCCCGCGTGCATGTATAAAAGCAGCAGTAGCAGTCGTCCTCTATTGACAGCGAAGCTTTTAAATTGACAGTCTTCGGCAGTGTCAAATTACGGAATCAATGTATCTCCTTTAGTGCGTCGTTGAAGCCGGGGCCATACACTTTGCTAAATTGTATTTGCCTTTCTTATTGGAGTCTTAAAGGCAGCCTGAGTTCCGAAGGAACTGACATAGAAAATCTTGCAAAGGTTGACTGGGCTATTTGTTTCTATTTAGCTTAGATTCAGTTTATATTGGTGAATATAATGCAACGTTTCCTATTTATTACCGTAACATGCAATATAAGGTTGTGTGTTTATGTCTGTCTTCTTGGGAAATAAAGCCTTATGAATGAATATTTATTATACGGACTGTCACCGTATTGGAAAAATACGGCAGTAATCTTTACACCTTGGCGTATTATAGCCATATGCATTTAATATAAATCTTCTGAGTTTTTCGCATTGTGTATGATTAAATTTTTTTTTTTTCTGTGGATGCAAATAAAACGTGAGACCTTTTAAAGATTTTATAAACCGGAATGAATTTTTGCTTGCAATGCTCATGGTTAGTTTGAGATTGCTTAAATTTTTTTGACCTTATATAAAAAAAGCGTGGACGCAGCAAGTGCGTTACGGTAGTGAATTTTAGTGAATTTTTATTTAAAAAAATTCACTGAAAAATTTTTTTCAAATGAGCGCGAATTTGGGTCCCTAGAACCCATATCCGGTGTCAGTTTCGATTTTTATGTTATATATATATATATATATATATATATATATATATATATATATATATATATATATATATATATATATATATATATATATATATATATGTATGTATCCAACCGGTAACTCAAAAACTAATTAAACGATTTTGATGAAACTCGGCAACTGCCTTTCTTTTATTAATAGCTTGTACTAGTTCGTTAGACAGGAAAATCGGACAAGGTCTTCGAGAAAAAATTTGAGTTTTCTTTCCAAAAAATTTTTTTTCTCTGAAAATTACAAAGATATTTCGATTCAACTTGGTGTACATATTGCGTTGCGAAAGACCTAACTATGTGCCCAAATCCAGCTTTCTAGGTTTACAGACAATTGAGCTATTCAAATTTGAAACATTTATTTTTAATATCACCGTGTTTCATTGACAATGGCAAACGTGGCTTATATGAGATCTAGTATGTCATTGCCTGGCAACAAAACATTTGATATTATTGCGCAGGTCTGTTACACGCTGTAAGTGATTGCATTAGATTGTTTATATGTTTATCTGTTTGAGTTGGCAAATTATTTGTTTTATTTGGGAAATTTTTATATACAAGTGAAAATTATTCCTTTATTAATGTTAGTGGGTGGACTAGACAGTGTTTGTTATGTTTTATCAACACATATAAAGGATCGAAGTTTTACAAAAAGGACTGATATGCACTTGGTTAGTTATTTTCTCTCTGATGCTTTGGCGGTAGTTTTAGTTAAGCTTGTGGTTTAACAGTCCCTAATTTTTAGCTAATTTTTGTACAAAAAATTCGTCAATGAGGACACCGCGACTTAAGAATTTTAAAAAGATTTCTTCAAATGAGCGCAAACTAGGCCCCCTGGAATCCATATCCGGGTTTACGTTCAGTTTTGATGTGTTTACATATATACAAAGTGATGCATTTCTACGGTAAAGCTCAATATAATTATTATTATACAAGAGACGAGAAAAAATTGTATAAGTTAATTATAGGGTGTCTTGAGTTGCATCTTATAAAATTATTTTAACAATCACCGGCTGGCCCATAAGTCGTTGGTGATCCCTACAATTTTTTTTCGAACACCCTTATTTTATCGCATTTTTTATTGAAATACGTTTGTAAGAAAAAAAATCAAGACGCAGTAAGTGCGTTTTGGTAACAAATTTTCATTAGGGTTTGTTGGCTAGGAAACCAACATTTAAAGTTTATTGTCGAAAAATGTTTTGTACATTTTCAAACAATAAGTTATTTTGATACAATATAACACATTGTTTCTACTATATAGGTTATACCAGTAACCGAATTGATAACTGCTTGCATTAAAAAGACATATTTGATATTCAAAGCATTTTAATAAAAAATCACTGCCATAACGCACTTGCAGCGTCCAGACTTTTTTAGAAATGATCTGGTACCAAAGTTTATTGTTAATGAAATGCTTATAACTTTTTTTTCTTGTAACAAAGAGATCCAAATTGGTACATAGTATACTTTTTATAACTCTAATCCACGTGCCAAATGTCGTTACGATAACTTTGTTATGTTCAGATGTAACAACATTTTCCGAAACAAAACCCAAAATTTTCCGAAATAGAACCAAAATTTCCCCGAAAAACCTGATCCAATTTTCCTGGCTAACGAACTTATACAAGCCACTTACAAAAGGAAGGCACCTGCCAAATTCCATCAAAATATAAATGTTTCTTTTAGTTTTCGGTGTGATACATATATATATATATATATATATATATATATATATATATATATATATATATATATATATATATATATATATATATATATATATATATATATATATATATAAATAGTGCCCCCGGATCGACGCATGAATAGGTGAAAAAGACTGTAATTTTTTGAGTTGAAACTCTATTTTCTGAGAATAAGGTCTGCTTAAAGAGGAAATAATTTGTGTCATAATTTTAATTTCAAAAAATCAAGTGTGCCTTGGAAATTAACAAATAAACTAATTTTTGCCACTAGTAAAGTGGCTTTTCTCTAGCAGATACGAAAACATGTTAATAAGAAGAATTGATCGGAAAGGAAAAACTGAGTAGGAATACAAAATTTTAAAATCCTAAAACTACTTTCATATTTCGCATAATTTTGATTCCACGCACCCTCCTTATTGAAGATATTTAAAAATTTCGTAAACAAAAATTGTTCAAAATATCAAGAGGACTGCTTTCTTTTTCTTTTTATATTCATCTACTAGACATTTAGATAAGTGAAGAAATGAGAACATTAAAATAAGAAAAAACAAATATCACAAAATAAATTTATTTCAATACTAACATAACAATAATAATATTATCAACTAAAATATGTATTGGCTTAATAAGTCCGCCGCCTTTATCCGCGCATTCTTCAAATTTTTCCAGAAGTGCAGTGAAAGCTGCTTTAATCTCCTCAGGGCAAATAGAATTTATAGCATGTCTATTGCGACTTTTCAATACTTCTACGCCATTTCGAAGCATATTTGAATATACTATTCGTTTTCTCTGGCCCCAAAAACAAAAATTCGTGATTGTTAGGTCCGTGTGGGCGATCACAAAACAGTACCAGCATTGGCGATCAATTTTTCTTAAAAATTCTGCTTTAGCCACTCACACCGAAATCTTGAGTGTGCAAGGCAACTGTAGTGTTGAAAATATGAAAAAGATCTTAGTTCGTATGGTAGTTTGTCGACAAACTGATTCAAAATATTTAAAAAAGAATGTTTATGAAGTTTGCCCTCAATAAAATATGTCCCAATGATATGAGATGGCACACCAAACATTAACATTTTTTAAATACTGCCGGCGGGAATTAATTACATAATTTTGATTATATATATATATATATATATATATATATATATATATATATATATATATATATATATATATATATATATATATATATATGTATATATAAACTGACCCGGATATGGGTTCTAAGAGTCTTAGTTCAGGCTGATTTAAAGAACATTTTTCAAAATTCAAAACTCGGAATCTCCCCATTAGTGAACATTTTCTACGAAAATGCTCTAAACAAATTCGGGACGCAGAAAGTACGTTATGGTAGCAATTTTTTTTTTTTTGGAAAACAACAGTTCAGCTCTCTGAGCTTGTGACCTATGGTGATCACTATCAAGCATTTGACACTATTTTGAATGTTTAACACCTTATATTATGGAGCCTTACTTTTTAGTTACATACTCCCTTAATCGAATTTGCATAAAGGAAATTTTGCTTTTGAGAGGTAAAGACTTTTGAATTTTCGAAACAAAATTCAAATAACCGCAAATTAGAGCCCTTAGAACCCATATCCGAGGTCAGTTCCTCACTTTATATTCAGTGTGTCCAAGATAATGGGATAACATTGGGATATTGGAAATTTTAGGAGTTTTGTTCAAATTATGAAAAAGTTTCGAAATTTAAGAATCTTGCACATGTGGTTTTCAAAGGTGAGCTACCTTTTACCGGTTTTAGTTGTTTTTAACGTAACTTTCTCGAAACTTTTTAATTTTTTCTGTCGTTATCTTAATATATATGAAAAAATGACAAAACTCTTCTATTGTCACTGACTATGCTGAATTAGACAACGTTCACGCATTTTTACATGACGTTTCATCTCCGAGACACCATCACCAACATAATTTTTTTTTAATACGGCTCTCTTATTTTTATCACATAAGATAAAACCATTTTCCGATATATATCAGAGGATGTATCATTTGTAGTGAGCTAAATATGCTGTCAGCATATGAAAATTATTCATTAACAAATCTCCTGAGTGCGGCCCTGAAAGCTTAAAAACATTTATTTCGGAAAATCGTACCCGAATAAAATAACACTTCTACAGATGATTGGTTACAGAGATAACACACGATCACAGATCGAAGTTGCTCGCTTATTTCAAGAAAAAAAATTGCCACATATACCCCAAGGGACAATTAGTAAAATTGAAAAGCAATTTCGCAAGGTTGTACATGTGAGGCAGATACAAAAAAACCTTCTAATGCACTGAGTGATTATACCCAATTGGATGTAATGCTTGAGTTGGAGGAAAATCCACATACTTCGTGTCGACGAGTAACCACATTATTGTATATTAACAATTCATCATTTATTGAAATATTAAAAGCCTGGACGTAGCAAGTGCGTTAAGGTAGTGAATTTTCATAGAAATGATCTGGCACAAAATATTTTATTATAACTTTTTTTTTCTTGTAACATAGAAATCTAAATTTTGGTGTATGGTTTACTTTTTATATCGTTAACCTACCTACCAAATTTGGTTATCATAGATTTTTTATTTTTTAAGATAAAACTCAAAATTTTTCCGGAAAACCTCGTCTATTTTTATGATTAACAAACTTATCAAAGCTATTCACAAAAGGAAGGTACATGCCAAATTTTATCAAAATCGGCCTATTATTCTTTTAAATAAAATTTTTTTTCGAATGATAACTGAAAATTTTCCCGGAAAACCTCGTCCGATTTTCCTGACTAACAGACTTGGCAAAGCCATTTACAAAAGGAAAGTACATGCAAAATTTTATTAACATCGGCTTATTACTTTTTGAGATAAGAATTTTTTTCGAATGACAACTCAAAATTTTCCCGGAAAACCTCGTCGATTTTCCTGACTAACGAACTTATCCAAGCCATTTACAAAAGAAAGGTACGTGCCAAATTTTATCAAAATCGGCCCATTATTTTTTGAGTTATCTGTGTGATACATATATGTATGTATGTATATATATATATATATATATATATATATATATATATATATATATATATATATATATATATATATATATATATATATATATATATATATATATATATATATATATAAACATATAAAAATTGAAACTGACCCCGGATATGGGTTCTAGGGGTCCTAGTTCGCGGTCATTTGCAAAAAGTTTTTCAAAATTCAAAAGTCAGGATCTCCCCATTAGTGAATTTTTTCTACGAAAATTCACTAAAAGAAAATAAAATGCATCCCTATAAATTGATATAAACTCTAACGGTTTTTTGTAAACAAATAATGGAAATGTTAGATAGCAATATCTAACTAAATAGAATATTTTTGTTTTCTGATGAGAGCAGTTTTACACTCCACGGCCATGCTAATCGTCAAAATTGTCCCTACTGGTCTAAAGAAAATACACACTGGGTGAGACAAGAACATACGCAATACCCTAAAAAGGTTAATGTTGCGACACAAATAGTTGAAAACCATGTCATTGGTCCCCTTTTCATTGACGACAATTTGAATGGAGATAATGACTTAGTACTGATCTAAAATAATATCATGCCAACATTGGCAAGCTTATATCCCGATCGAACAAGCCCATAAGTTCCAGCAAATACGATTTTAGTATCAATATTCGGCAGCACATCTACTTAATATTTGCAAATCGGTGGATACGGAGCCTCTTTAAAATAGCCAGCACAATCACCCATTCTTACGTTATTAGACTTCTTCTTATGAGGATATATGAAAGGTAAGGTATACAAAACTAACGTAATTTAGGTGACTTAGGAAGAAGGATCACGACTATGATTAGGTCGGTCACGCCTCAGATGTTGATTAACGTTAGTAGGCGATCTTATTTACGATTAGAATGTTCCCAAACTGTTCACAGCTTGCATTTTTAACATCTACTACTATATATTGAGTGATGTGTTTTTATTTTTAGCCATTTTCAAGAATGAAAGACGATTCGTTTCTTAATTATTTAGTGTGTTGGAGCGAAGTTCGTCAATCCGATGATATTCTTTTTTCACTGTTAAATTCTGCAATAGGTTTTAAAACCATAGCATTTTTGAATAGAGAATAAAGAGTTCTTTTAAATGAGGTATCACAGGCCGCTACTCCCTATTTGAAAACTTTGGGGTTGTTACTCGAAGGATGTTGAATATAGGGGTGAAGTTTTCACGCTGTATTGTGTATGTTATTTTATAATCTAAAATTAATGTGTTTCGGAGTTTCTTATAAATATGCACAGTGATTGATGTACTGAATTTATTCTATTTGGCAGTTTCACACTGCATAGAAAGCTCATGTGTTACTGGTAGATATTCATTGCAAATAAATTTACGTCTGGAAGACGCTGAAAAATCATTACAGTACACAGTAAAACAAAAGGGATACGTCCACTGATATAAGAGAATTAGACGACATTACTTACCTTTAACTGCGTTTAGTTTGTTCCCGACCATTTGTTTCGCTACGAACGCCGCCATTTTCGCTGTTTATCTGAAATAAGAAACGGAAAATTAATATAATGGTTTTAGGATACCGAAGTTCGAATTATTTTAGGATGAAGCTGTAAAACAAAATCCGACTTAATCGTTACGTACTCAAGGCTAGATGTATTATCACCATAACTAGAACCGCAGACCGATTTCGCTCTAATTAGAACTCGTCAGTACGGTATACTAATTACAATTACGACACACCTATAAAGTGGTGGTGGCGGTGGAAGTATTTATGACATTGGAATAGTAGTTCCATCAGCCACAGACTTTTGCTATTTTATATTTCCAGATAATGTACATACATATATCCAAATACCTACACATTATTTTGTATTATTAATCTAAAAGACAGAATTATGTTACCTATATACAAATATACAATATTTAAACTTATTTATACCTATTACTATTTTCGCTTTCTTTTTTCTTTTCTTTTTCTTCCTCTTATTTCTCTTTTGGGTTTTTTTAATGTTTTTTACTTTTTTTTATTGAACCTTATTTTTTCTTCCCTTGTTTTTAAAAACAAAATTATTTTTCCTTTTTTTTTTGTTTTTTCTTAAATCATGTATATGAAAATACCTATTAAGTAAGACAACTATTTTTTTTGTTCCCTCAGGGCTCGTCCGCGGCCTTGCCGCCCCGATAGCACTGCAAAATTTTTCCGGAAAACCTCGTCCGTTCTTGACTAACGAACTTATCTGAGCCATTTACAAAAGGAAGGTACTTGCCAAATTTTATCAAAATCAGCCTATTATTTTTTGAGTTATCGGTGTGATAATATATATATATATATATATATATATATATATATATATATATATATATATATATATATATATATATATATATATATATATATATATACAGGGTGTTTAAGAAAGATGGGGCAATATTTAAGGGGTTGATTTCCCAGGTCATTTTATGAAAAAAAGTTATCATAAACATAGGTGCTAAAATGCACTGTTTCCAAGATACAAGGTGTTAAATTTTTTTGTAAAATAACGATTTTTTTTAATAATTCAAATATCTCCTCACAGATTGTTTTGAAATTTGGCAACGTTGTTTGTATTGTTAATTGGCTGATTTGGCCCTAATTAGATACAGATTGTTAAATCCATGGGGGTTAGGGGGGGCACCTCAACAAAATATAGTGACACAAAAATGTACGCCACTGACTGCAATATGATTTGTATATTATTTTGAGATAAAGAAACCAAAACTACAAGTTTTTTGTCTAAATTTCTCCGTATCTTGAATCGTTTACACGATAAAAAATTAAAACCCTTTTATGGCATGTCCGTTTTCATACAGAAAATCCCAAACACGAACAATAATTTTTGTTGACGTGTCCCCCCTAATGCCAATGGACATAACAATATTTATCTAATTAGGGTCAAATCAGCCCATTATTACTACAAACAACGCTGCCAAATTTCAAAACAATCGGTGAGGAGATATTTGAATTATTTTTAAAAAATCGTTATTTTACAAAAAAATTTAAAACCTTGTATCTTAGAAACAATGCATTTTAGCACCTATGTTTATGGGAACATTTTTTTTCATAAATTGACATGAGAAATCAACCCCTTAAATATTGCCCCGTCTTTTTTTAACACCCTGTATATATATATATATATATATATATATATATATATATATATATATATATATATATATATATATATATATATAGATATATATATATATATATATATATATATATATATATATATATATATATATATATATATATATATATATATATATATATAAACATATAAAAATTGAAACTGACCTCGGATATGGGTTCTAGGGGTCCTAGTTCGCGCTTATTTGCAAAAGATTTTTCAATATTCAAAAGTCGGGATCTCCCATTAGTGAATTTTTTCTACAAAAATTCACTAAAAGGTAAAACGCCATAACTCCTATTTAAAAAAATACTACAATACGACTCAAATTTATTGTATTGAAATATTCCACACGAATGGCAAAAAAATAAATTTTACCAAGAGTATTGTCCGATGATCAGTAATATATCTATATGTACATTACGCAAATTTCATACGAAGTAAATCGGTTATTATATTTTTGTCATTAGAGAACGCTTTTTATTGAGTTAAGCAAGATTGTTGATTAAAAAAAAACAATAAAAAAAGATTTGTCAGAAGTGGGATTCGAACCCACGCCTACAGAGTAGACTGCGACCTGAACGCAGCGCCTTAGACCACTCGGCCATCCTGACGTTGTGATATTTTGCTGTTATCCGCTATACCAGCGGCTATAGTGGGAAATCGATACTACAATATGTAGACTATAGGATACATATCTTTATTTCAAAGTTAATCTGACAAAACTATTATATAATTGAGAAATTATGTATTCTGGTAATCAATGTACGTATTACGTATAAATTGTACACTCAAAGCACGTTATTAAATACACCAAAGTTTGATGGTAGACATCACTAGTGAAATTCCGACGTTGCCAGCTGTACGAAAATGATTCCTCTTATAGGATATTTTTTTTAGGATTTATATTTTTTCGATAATATATTAAACAATTTGACAAAAATACTACTGTTAATATTAACATGATACAAATTATTTTACGACAATATTATGTACATACTCAAAAACTCGTAGGTATAAACTACATATATAATTTTACCTTATCTTCTACTGCAACGGGTTGGCACATTAGTAGAATCTAGTTTCTAAACTCAGACTCCTTACATGTGCAGCGTGCGGCGGATTGGCGCATGTTTATCGAACATATATTATAGCCTGGCTCGCGTAATAGTAATAGTGATAGTAATTTATTAAATGTAATTATACAACGCAGCATTAATCAAATCGACAGCTTAATTAGGACTTTATAAATTTGTAGTTATGTAGTTTATAGCGAGTTTTCATTAAAAAACTTCATATTTGGAGAGGTTACGTCTTTTGAATTTTCCAAAATTTCATGGTAAACGTTAAGTATAGGGTACAGAGATAGTGGCAGTTAGAAAATTCAAATAAAAATCCTTAAATTATTTGCATGGTTGCCACATTTATTAACTCCAATTCTTTATTTATAGCTCGGCTGCCACATTTCAAAGCACAGTATCCAACATTTTTCTCAAATATTCATTTTTTAGTCCGAGCAGATACTGTGTTTATTGTGCGTCTGTTGCACTACCTAGAATATGAATATCTTTCATAGATACGCATATATATTTTGGCAAAACACAGTATCTACAATGAAAATTTTGGTTTTCTACGCCAAAACCCAGCAAATGCTATTTTTCAATAGTAAAATATAGGCAAAACCCAGTATGTGGCATTTACTGTGTATTGGAAGCAACATCCGGAACAGAATGTTTTACAAAAATTTACCCTTAACACAGTATGTGACAGTTACTGTTCATTGAAAAATGTATGTTACTTAGATGCTTAAACGAGAATTTACTCGTAACACAGTAAGTGGTAGTTACTGTGTTTTGGCGAAACATATTAACAATATTTTAACAACATCAAAGGGTATATCCCCAGATACTGTGATACCATGCGTGAGCCATTATCAACGCGACAATGCACCTAATATAAGATACTTACCAAGAAACCTTACCCTTAAGCAGCTGTATGAGGATTTTAACTAAAAACATCCAAACATTTGTAAACTTGAGGTCTACAGACAAACTCTTAAATCCGAGCACATTTCTTTCTTCATGCCTAAATCGGTTAAATGTGTGACTGCGAAAGACTGGAAACTCGGGAAACAATGATGATCTGTTAAAATTATCTGACGAATTGAAACTTCATAAAGAAAAAAGGCACTTGCAAAATATGAGGAAGATTCTCTTCGTGGTGTTGAAGAAACATTGCGGGTCTACTCAATGGATCTCCAAAAAGTTATATTATTATTATTATTATAATTATTAATATTATTATTATTATTATTATTAATATTATTGTTTATTGGCAAAAATTATACATTATGTTAGTACAATAAGTCTTAGACTTGTGCTGTATTATAACACAATTTGGAAGGTTATATCCTAAATAGTTTGACAGTCCTACACCAAATTCAGTAAACTTCAAATTTTGACGTTCCGAATGTAATATTGTTTTGGCCTTCTATTTCTAACCTTCTAACACTTCAACCATCACCTTCGTTTACCATACATCTCTGCTATTCCATAATGTCTTTCTGACTGCTATTCTTTCCAAACAAACCATATTTTTGCCAAAATGTTTAAATTTGTAGGAGACAAAAATGACTTTAGTTTGACAAACATCGTTTATATTAATTCCGAATATGCCCTCGACTAAATATTCTTTTTTTTTTTTTGTAAGACGTCTGGTCCTATTTAATGAGACCTTTGTCCCGTTACAAAAAAAAAGGTCTAAAAACCAGTTTCTGAATCCTGTGTAATGAAGCCATAGGTGACCGAAATGGTTGCAATATTGTTGACGCTATTCTAAAATTTTTCCAGCAAGAAAGAAATGTTCAAGACATCATTCTTTGGGCCGACAACTGCTCGGCTCAAAACAAAAATTGGATATTATTCACGGCTCTAATAGCAGCTACAAATAAAGAAAATGGACCCAAAACTATTCGCTATTTGACAAAGGGCCATACCCACATGTCGGCAGATGGCGTTCACGGTAACATAGAGAAACGCATTTCTCGGTTATAGAATATTTATGATTATGATGATTTAAAGAATGCAATAAGAACGCCAAGAAAAAATATAGAAGTAGTTGATTTGCAAGCCTTTCGAAAATGGGACAAGAAAAAATTTTAAAAGAGGTTCCAGGGAAATGCGTTATAAAACTGATTTCGATGATGAATACAGAAATTTAGATTTCCTTCAAAAAAAGATTAATATTGAAACTTATATGCCAGATTTGTTGAACGTCAGAGGAATTAAAAAAGAAAAAATAATACACGTTCTCGCTCACTTGATGCCAGCAAATAGACAATTATTTTGGAAAACCCTCCCAGTAAACGACGCATCAAAGGATTTAATTCAAAATATTGATAGGTATAGAACTTATAAGCATAGTATTGTTTAAAATCTCTTTTCTGTTGTTTAAATATGTTTCGTTTATTACCAAAATAAAAATATTATGTGCTTTTTACTATATACTCTGCTCTACTTTTATTAAACATCTATGACAAAACACAGCAACTGCATTTTTTTAAAAAAAAACGCATGAATCTTTAAATTATTGTTTACGTATAAAATGACTTTCAATTATAGTATCCTAAACTATTAAAATTGTATTTAAAGATCTTTAATAGTTCGAGGGACATATGTTTAAAGTTTTCTTTAATTTACTCAAAACTTTGAACAGTTACTGTGTTTTGAAATATGGCAGCCGAGCTGTTGTTCATTGCATTCGCTTCTCTCGCTTATAAAACGTTAAACGTTTGATATAGTGTAGCTGGTTTAATTGTTTACTTTTTGGATGTTTCTTTTCAGTTAGTGTTTGTTGTGTGTTGCTGTTATAACTGAATAATTGTAGTATAATAGAGTTTAACTTAGTATTTTGTGAGCGTTAGCTATTAGTCTCATTATTCACTAAGTGAAGATTGGAACCACAACACATATTTTTAAAGACTTGACGATCGTTTTACTAACAAAGCTGGCTTCATCAGAGGATGAGAACTTCGAAAAGGAGAAGGAGTGGTTTGTGAATAGTGCATAATTAGTAGTTGTGACATGCGCAATACGTATGTACCTTATATTCAACGTTTACCAAATTCATTATTTTGACCTGTGTTGATTCGATGTCCCCCAAAGTTTATTTAGCAATGTTTAAAATTGGACAAATTTTGTTTTCACCTTATCAATGTTATTAGACTTACAGTTTTCTATCTGACAACAAGAAACTAAACTTGGTACACGTACCTATTGCCTTTGCAGGGGCTTTAATATGTACCAGAATTGAAGATTCAAATAAGTACACTTTGAAGAGCGCATTTATCACAACACATTTTTCAGATCTGACAAACGTTTCGCTAACAAAGTTAACGTCAACAGACAGATTAACAAAGTTATATTCTGCCGAATTTATTAAAGATAGATTATGGGATGAAAGGGAAAGCAGGTAATCTGCAAATTAATACAACGAAGTTCAAACCCATTAAAGAAAAAAGTTTGTTGGACAGGGGCATCACATGCTTCAGTCAGTCGGCTCCTTCGACAAGCAGGATGGTTACTTGGGCCGCTTATTCTTACATCGCCGAGCTCTAGCGGATAGTCTAAAAAATAAGGGATATAGTTTATAGCCTGCCCAACCAGCAAAGTTGCTTTATAATTAGAATGTTCTGTGGCTATTTGGTTTTATAGGTATTTTATTAACACTTTCAAAATGCCGATTCATTATATAAAGCCGCAATAAACACTTACCCGTTGTAGACAGCTGAAGTATTTTATAAGTTTATCTTCAAAACGTTGATATAGCAGGACTATAAATATAAAATATCTTAGAAAACAGTCACATAATTATTATGAAAAAGTTTTTTTAATTTTATTTCAGCAACACACCACGAGGGCTTACAGCCTAAATACTATAGCACCGTGGGTGTCGACAAGGAGAAAAGAGGCAACTTGTTAATTCTGGACTTGAAGATTTGGAGGTTCGGAGGAAAAGGAAAAATATGTGCCGGCAAGGAATTCCATAACTTGGAAGTCCTCCGGACAAAAGAGTGAGAATAACAAGATGTTCTATGTTTGGTAACATGAGAGAGAGACAGAGAGAGGTCACCAACGGCACGTCGGTGGGAAAGGGATGGCAGCTTTGGGTGTGGGTAGGGTCACCGACGAGACGTATACCTAGAGAGGTATATTCAGAAGAGCTGAATGGAGTCCACGATAGTGAGTGTAGAAGCGGCAGCAGCACCCCACATGTCGGAGCAGTATTCGATGTTTGGTCTTATTTGTGAAGTATATAAGGTATAGAGTTTAGCTGGTGAAAAGTATTTGCGAGCCCGGAAGAGGAAACATAATTTCTTAGCAGCCGCTTCTGCAATTGATGTAACATGTTGGTGCCAATTGAGATTTCGATCCACAGAAATTCCAACAAGTGAAAAGGACTTATTACTTTGAATAACTTGGTTGTTCATTGTGATGAGTCTAGGGCTGGTGTATCTCTTATGATAAAGAAAGCAAGACTGTGATTTAGTGGGTTTGAATTGTACAAGATTTCCACTTCCCCAGTCTAATACTTTTCGGAGATCCACGGAGACAGAACCCTCCATGAGTCTGCGATCCTCATCTAATTGGGCTAAAGAGACAGGCTTAGAATATTGTATATTTTAGTGGAAGGCGCTGTCGTTCGCGTAACTGTTAACTGGGTTGGATGTGCTAGAGAGGAGGTCATTGATATGGAGAAGAAACAAAGTAGGGGCTAAAGTTGAACCTTGAGAAACTCCTGCATTGATTGGATGCAGTTTAGAGGAATGGCCATCCACGACAACAGAATTGCTCCGGTTGGAGAGGAAATTTGCTGTCCAGGTACAGAGTTTTGATGGTAGGCCATAGGCCGGAAGTTTATTATGCAGCGCTGCGTGCCAGACCTGGTCGAATGCTTTGGATATGTCTAGAGCTACAATCTGGGATTCACCGTGTAGTTCCATAGACTTGTTCCAAGAATGGGTGACAAAGGAAAGGAGGTCGGCAGTTGATCTGCGCTGACGGAATCCATACTGCCTGTCGTGGATTAGATTGTGTTTTTCAAGAGATTTTAGTAATTCGGTGTTTAGTGTCCAGAGCCTACTTATAAAACGTTCCCACCTATAAAACTAAAGTGTTTTATAGTGTCTTTTTATTGAATTTCGGCGATGTTTTCAATTCCCTTATAAACATATTAAGAAACAATTTTAAAGTAACGTCCGGCGGCTTTAAATAACAGTTATATTTAAGTACCTTTAAAAACAGTTTCCCTCTTAAGAACAAATTATTGTTTTAGTGACAATTTTATAACTATTTTATAGTATTGCTATGAGAATATGAAAAAGACAATATAATCCGTATAAGATTAAATTCTTGACTTGAACATAAATATGCTGTGGCTAAATGCTATAATAAAACATGTTTATTATAACTGGATTTCATACCTACTGTGAGCCAGCTAAAACTCATTTTAGGTTAAAGCAACTAACGTGAATAAAAATTTTGTCTTCGATTTGTAATGAAAAAAATATAATTGAAGATGTCAGATATACGGAAATGGAAAAAATAATGAAAAAGTGGTGCTTTTCGAAGAAGGTCAGGGATGTGTTACGAAAATATGATGTGTAGTAAAAGCATAATTGGTGTTGGCTATGAAAAAAACACACATCGCCCTAATCAAACGAAGGAACCCACAGACCTGCATCCCCTCTGCCTCAGATGAGGTATCAGTATCTCAAAATACTTTTGTTAATGCATACCGGAAACAAAAAGGCATACAAATCCGTATGATGGGAATAATCTTTACAAACAGTAGGGGGCCAGTTAAATGATGATAATAATAAGAGGTAATTGGCTAATAGATCTAGAGTCCATTGAAGATTGTAATTTTGCCCTGAAAGTTGACAAAAATATAGAATTTAGAAAAAAATATTAGGGAATGGGCAGTTTCTTTTAGGATCCCCCATTCGGCATTGAGAGTGTTAGTCCGCAATATGAATGGAAGAATTCCTCACGTACTCCTACAAGATCACAGAACACTTTTAAAACATATCAAACAATTGTCATGAGAATAGTTGGAGATTATGGTAATTACTGGCATTTATTTGCTTATGGCGTTTATAGCTGTTACTTCTAACAATTCCTCAACTCATTAGAGGTAATTGTATATGTTATGTTTATCTTTACGCTATAAGCTAGTCACGTTTACAAATAAATAATAAATGATTTATCATAGAAAAGGCAAATTATAGCAAAAGTCAGTATTTTATTTTATAAAAGTGGCCAATAAGTTGTCTATTTGCCACACTGTTGCCAACTAGCAATGTAAGCATATAAGTACATGGATCTTGTAAAAGCAGTTCGGTCCTGTTGCAAGAGCATCAGCTTTGAATCAAAATGTTGGTTAAATGTTTTATAGGGATTGCACAGTTTTGCTACTAAGCTAAATTATCTTACAATGCTCTCTATTAATACGTAATTGTTTTATAAGAAGACGCCATTTAAAGATAGCAGCATTCGGGGATATAAATGCAAGGTCGAAAATACTAAGAAATCCCATGTGTGTTATTACAGCTGATAAATAAACAAAAATTATCAAATAACGTTACCTAGATCAAATTGGCACATGTTTTCATGCAAAAAATAATAATCAAATCATCAAAGTTAATTTTGATATGTTGATTTTTTTTCTTATAAAAATCCATAAATAGGGAGCGCACTTAACATTTGTTAATATTATGCTAATATTTCCCAATAAAATTTGATTCGGACTAAAAACTTCATTCTGCGTATGACAAACAGTGTATCTTAACAGATATTAAGCTAAGAGACGACATTATTAAAATTGCCGTCTTGTAAATAGTAATATCTAATACCTGTGACAGTTATATTTTTTGTCTGTGTGCGTTATTCGCTTTATATATAAAATTGCTTCCTGCAACTTTTCGATTGACTTAGAGAAAACTTTTAATTTTATTGCTGTTATTTCATGTTGCATTTGCACTCTATAATGTTTACCAGAAACTGCTAAAAAGCTCGTACAAAACTGTTATATAGTTGATTTATAAAAACAGTATAACAAATAGTCAAGTATATTTTATAGCAAAGTCTGAGAACTATAATAAAACTTATAAAATAGTTATATTATGTCAGTGTTAACATTTCTTTAGAGTCGCAGTAATGTTTATAAAATTGTTTTGTAATGTTTACAAAAAGCTTGATAAATATTTACGGAGACTGAATATTTTATAAAATGGTGCCAATTTTGGGTTTAGAACTGTTTTATAAACGTATTGTGAACAATTTAGGGAGTGAGAGTATTTTATAAACTGTTTGTCGAAAACGTTTTCACAACTATAATAAAATATAGAATTACTAGCTGGGTGGGCACTATCTGTCGGTTCCCGCCACGAGGCACCACAGTCGTATATAACTACCAACATTGCACTAAAAATATCCTAAATTGTCGAACGCTGGCACCCTGATATTAAATTGTAACTGGAAGATGTGAGGGGTTTCCTCTGCCGATTTTTCTGTCGATCTTGAAGCGACCAGACGTGTCCGTCTGTCCATTAAAATATAGAATTGCCAGCTGTGTGGGCACTATCTGTCGGTTCCCGCCAGAATTGTATATAACATTTTAATTTTGTAGTTACTAGCTAATTTAACCAGAGGCACCACAGTCGTATATGACTACCAATATTGCACTAAAAACACCCAAAATTGTCGAACGGTAGCACCCTGACATTAAATTGCAACTGGAAGATGTGAGGGGTTGTCTCTGCCTATTTGACTGTCGATCTTGAAGCGACCAGACGTGTTCGTCTGTCCATTAAAATATAGAGTTGCTATCTGGGTGGGCACTATCTGTCGGTTTCCGCCGGAATTGTATATAACATTTTAATTTTGTAGTTACAAGCTAATTTAACCAGAGGCACCACAGTCGTATATAACTACCAATATTGCCCTAAAAATATCCTAAATTGTCGAACGGTGGCACCCTGACATTAAATTGTAACTGGAAGATGTGAGGGGTTTCCTCTGCCTATTTATCTGTGGATCTTGAGGCGACCAGACGTGTCCGTCTGTCCATTAAAATATAGAATTGCTAGCTGGGTGGGCACTATCTGTCGGTTCCCGCCGGAATTGTATATAACATTTTAATTTTGTAGTTACTAGCTAATTTAACCAGAGGTACCACAGTCGTATATAACTACCAATATTGCACTAAAAATACTTTAAATTGTCGAACGGGTGCACCCCTGACATTAAATTGTAACTGGAAGATGTGAGGGGTTGCCCCTGCCTATTTGTCTGGCGATCTCGAAGCGACCAAACGTGTTCGTCTGTCCATTATATAGTCTTCTTCGTGTAGATAATAAAGATAGTATTGTTAAGCATAACTTTCTCTGTCTTGAACTTCAACTAAACCACCATTATACAGTCAACTAGTAAACGACAGTCAACCCTATTTACATAGCAATCCAAAGTGTTGGTCGACAAGTAATTTATCCATCGCTCTGAAGACACTAACTTTGCTAGCGAAATGATTGTCAGGTCTGGAAAATATATTGTGGAGATTTTTGTTCTCTAAAGTATTAATCAGTGTTAATAACAGGTGCAAATCTTTATTCAGTGGTGATTCTAGCTTAATTAGACACTAAGTTATCTTCAATTATTTTCGGTTAACAAGATACTTCCTAGTGTTTGATGACAATATGAACCGATGTGTCTTGTTTTTTAATATATTATCGCATTTATCACTAAACTCCCTGAAATGTAAGTTATTTTTGACACTTGTAGTCTCTGTTTTTTATCTGGGAAAAATTTGTCCCAATAGCTTTTTGAAGAGTTGTATTTACTGTCGATTTCTTATGGCAGAAATAACAGGCCATTGATCCATTAAGAATTAGAGCATTATGCTGAAACAATTTGGAATTCTGAGAGAGATAGAGAGCCTGGTGATCCATACCAATGAAACACTGACTACGATTATGTGTAGAACTTGTTTCAGACGATGAAAAAAATACGAAGGTGGAAAGTTCAGCATGTAGTAAAAGTCGATCAAGGATTCACAGGTTTTCGTATTCAAAAGTCTAAACTTTAAAAAAATGTTACCTTCGGTATGTTGGCAATATGGTCACCCAATATTTTCATAAGCGCTGACTAAATTTTTGACATATTTTTATAAATACTTTGGCCTATATAGTAAAATTAAATAGTTAAATTGAAGTTCTCTCGTCATGCTAAAGTGTAATTGTAGATTAACAAAGTTAGAAAATATAAAGAACTGCAATAATATAACGACTCCGTTGTTTTCGATTATACAAATGGTATATCTCTTTAATGAATGTATTATTCGTTTCGTGAACCCGATATTGCAGCTAAAGGTTCTGTGTAAATAACCTTCATCTAATACTCAGTCTAGTGTACCCAGCAAATAACAACGGAAAGATCTCAGTAACTTTTGTAGGGTGTAATTCTTTTTATTTCTTCTTTTTCTATCATCAATTTCAGGATTCTCGAGTAACTCGCAGTGTGACTGATGGTTTTATTTTACAGAACACTAATGGAATGTATGCGTTCAAGCAAATGAAATCGTCGAAGAATTATCTGTCTGATGAAGTAGAAAATGTTCAAGTTACCTAACAAAGTTTAACGTTATAAAAGCAGAAGTTTAGCATTGCCCTTTAAAAACGTACACAGTGTATGTTACTTTATAGACACCCAATCTTTTATATTTTTATTAGTAAATGTTCCTCAAAAAAATTGACAAGTCGGGTTCTCCTCTTGGTGATAAACTTCCTTCAAATAAGCTGGAGCTGGGTCGCCTAGGTATGCGGGGTCGGTTTTAATTTATGTATGTATATAAATTTGTGTGTGTATGTGTCATACCAATAACTTAAAAAATAATGGATCAATTTTAATGAAAACTCGGCACGTGTGTTGCTTTTGTAAATGGCTTGGATGAGTTCGTTAGCCAGGGAAATCAGGTCAGGTTTCCCGGAAATTTTGGGTTTTCTTTCCGAAAATTTTTGTATTCTCTAAAATAACCAACTCATGGTCACAAAATCTGGTATGCAAGTTCCGCCTATAAAGCAGACCTAAATTCCATGACAATAATTAGATTTCGAAGTTAAAACTAACAAAAATTTTATGTCCGAAAACAATAAATTTGGTTTGATGAAAGTACGTTATGTACTATGTAAAAAATATTGTTGCACCAAGTGTGCACGGTAACGAATAAAACTGAAAGTGTTCTAATAAACAAGCGCTAAAACGTTATATTACTCGAGTTTTAACTAAAAAAATCTGAATTTTCACCAAATCACCCCCGATTCATCGCCTACCCCTAAAATTGTTTTACACAAAAGAATCCGAACCGTTCGTTTGTCGGCTGCTAACTGTATACCAAATTTGAAGACGATATCTCAATTCGTTCTAAAGTTATCGTGGCTACAAACAGACAGACAAAAAAAAGTTGTTTTCTATATGTTATGACACTTTTTACGATGTTTAAGCAAAAAAAAAAATTTTTTAAATTTTTGTCGCCGATGGCATACTTCCACACGTATTGCCGATGCAGAAGTAATATTTGTTTCAAAAAAATCGCCTAGATTAGAAAAAAAATCTCCCATCTAACAAAAATTTTCTATAATTTTTAAATAATAGTGCAAATTTGTTGTGTTACTGTTATATTACTGCTCTTCGAAATCAGTTTTGTTCTATTAAGACTGTCAAGGTGAGTATTTAGCTTCTCGCTGCAAAAGGCTTGTTTAAATTTTCTGCTAGAATGTTCTTAGAGTAGAATTGTAAAACATTTTAGAGATTTCGTTTTTCGTTGTTTTGTAAACGTCTATACAACAATCGTTATAGAATATAGTAAAATGAAAATATCAAAATCCAAAACTTTTTGATGCCTTGTAGGAATGGGGAGAAAAAATGTAGGAATAATGTAAAGCATACATAGAGACTTGGCAAATATCGATTGCGCTAGTCTAGTTTTACTGTAAACGCCAAACTTTAAAATTGACAATAAAAGTCAATGCCAAGCCTACTTTATTTTTGTTTAAATACGTCTCAGTTCATATTACAGGTTTTAATATATCGTCTGTTTTGTAGCAGTGTCTTAAGAGATAAAATAGTTGTGTAATGGTTGCAGTCGTGATAAAAGTGATGACAATTTACACAATATATCATGAATATAAAAGATTCGAAATGTGTAACAGAATGGGTTTAGGTCGATAAAATGAAAAAAAACGAAAAATGTAATTTCGAGCTGATTATTAGAAATTAAAGAAATATTCATTATTTCGAGGGCCCTTCAAAATTTATGGTATATGTAGCATATTTTACACAGAAAATTTCTCTTCGCAGGTGAAATCCATGTTGCTGGTACTCAAAAGGAGACTTTTTGAGTTTAATTTTCACACCGTACTAACATTATTTCTTACGCCATCATATTTTAGTACTTATATTACTTTCATACTATTATAGAACAATTTTAGGATAAAATAGTTCTAACAAAAACATTTAAAAGACTTATCACTCTTATAGGTATTGCAGTTTGCAACAAAAAGTTGCAAAGTTAACTATACAGAAATTATAATAAAACATGTTTTATAGTAACTCTATTATGGCTCTATAACTGGCACCATGGTAAATGATTTTTAGTTTTACTATTGTTCCTTATAAAACTGTTTTATAAGTATCGTATATCATATTCTTTTAAAGCGCAGTAAATATCTCTAAAACTATTCTATAACATCTTACACATCCCTTATAAAATAAACAAAGGAACTAAAGTGTTGTATAAACCTGCGCCCATTTTGCGTTTATAAGCGTTGTATAAACGTTACCAAAACGTTTATAGGACCAGTCATGTTTTATAAAAACTGTTTTATAAACGTTCTTGTGACTACAATAAAACATCAAATTGCTAGTTGGGCTGGACGCAGCAAATCAGTTATGTTAGCAAATTTTTCATAAAAATGTTTTTAGTAGCAATAATGTGTCTCTTTTATACGTGAAAGTCGGACTATTTCCGCGACTATGGTAAATCACCGACGCCGAGGAGCACTTTCATCTCACTATCCTGCAAATTTTTCCGAACCTCTGCCTTTCTGTAAAGAGAGTAGGTGTATTTATCATGCCCAACATCACATGGACATGGTACCGACGGCGTTACGTATATTGTTTTATATAATTTTTTGCGTTTTTACCAACATATGTCATTATTTTGTAGATTTTCTCTTAGACTTGATACTAGAAATTGCATTCTTAGTCAGAAAATTCATAGGCTTTGTATACCATGACTTTTATTTAGTTATTTTGTGAAAAATTCCACAAAATATGCGGAAAGTTGTGTAATGGAAACTAAGTCAGCTATTTTTAGTATTATGTGTCCAGAGCTACCATTTTGTCTTCAGCAAGGTTGCTATAATACAAACACCAGTGGTGAAATTTGACAAATTCTAGCTGTCTAAGTGACAGTACTCTTCCCAGTTACGTGAAAATCGTTACGGCTTTGTCATTTAGAATATATTGTAACAACGACTTGCGAAATTCAATTTTTGGTGAATATCACAGAATTGCTGACAGGGCGTGTCCGTGTTGACCTAGATCTACGACGAAGATAGTTAAACAAGTACTTCTAGAGGAATTAGGAACCCTCCCTGGCAAAATTGATAGACGCGATTGGACTACCAAGATTTAGCTTTACATAACTGTGACATAGTTGGAAATAATAGAAAACAATGTTACTCAAACCAAAAATAATGAATTTAAAACAGCGAAGTATCGATTTTTGAAATATCACAATAAAACAATCAACTATTTTTTGGGGGTAAATTCAAATTAGATAAATACTTAATATTGTGAATTCAATGTATTGCATCAGCGTTCTGAATTTACATTATTTCACTAATACGAATTCGTTTTCCAAAAAAAAAAAAATGGGGGATTGTTTTTAGTGTCAGCCGTTTATGAAGTAAGTTATTTTTTTCTTAGAGTTAGAATCCGCCAAAAATTGAGAAGCGTTCCATGGCAATCTTGTTAAGGACAATAGGTTGACAGATTTTGACATATAAAACTAGAAAAGGTTGTTTTATTTTCCCATTACGTACTTTTTGCGATATTTTTTAATTTACCATAGGTGATACTCATCCTCACTTATTAGTGGCCAAGATTATACATTAGGCCTTACAAAGAAGCTGTGCTATTGAAGTAAAATTTTTTTTCAGGGTAGATTCATTATTCCTAGTCGATTTATTTTATAAAATAAAAGAAAACGGGGTCAGGCCCGAAAAAGTTATTCGAATTAAAAAAATTATGAAATATTTTGTTTGGGTGGAAAAAATAATATAAAACAATATAATATATATTTCCGTCAAAAATTAAACCCAGAATTCAAATATGCAATAATATACATAGCTTTACATAACTGTGACATAGTTGGAAATAATAGAAAACAATGTTACTCAAACCAAAAATAATGAATTTAAAACAGCGAAGTATCGATTTTTGAAATATCACAATAAAACAATCAACTATTTTTTGGGGGTAAATTCAAATTAGATAAATACTTAATATTGTGAATTCAATGTATTGCATCAGCGTTCTGAATTTACATTATTTCACTAATACGAATTCGTTTTCCAAAAAAAAAAAATGGGGGATTGTTTTTAGTGTCAGCCGTTTATGAAGTAAGTTATTTTTTTCTTAGAGTTAGAATCCGCCAAAAATTGAGAAGCGTTCCATGGCAATCTTGTTAAGGACAATAGGTTGACAGATTTTGACATATAAAACTAGAAAAGGTTGTTTTATTTTCCCATTACGTACTTTTTGCGATATTTTTTAATTTACCATAGGTGATACTCATCCTCACTTATTAGTGGCCAAGATTATACATTAGGCCTTACAAAGAAGCTGTGCTATTGAAGTAAAATTTTTTTTCAGGGTAGATTCATTATTCCTAGTCGATTTATTTTATAAAATAAAAGAAAACGGGGTCAGGCCCGAAAAAGTTATTCGAATTAAAAAAATTATGAAATATTTTGTTTGGGTGGAAAAAATAATATAAAACAATATAATATATATTTCCGTCAAAAATTAAACCCAGAATTCAAATATGCAATAATATACAGGATGCTTCACTTGAAAAAGTTAAGTTACGGTTGTTTGAAATTTTTAAAAAATAATAATATTTTAGGATCACCTGTATAATCTTATCAGGAGCAACTGCATGATATCAAGCGGTACCTCAGCATTAAGATGTCAGAAAAATATCGCTGAAGGTATAATACTCAGTTAACAAAAACAGTTTCATTTAACCTCTTCAGATGTGAATTTTCGTCTTCAGGTCGCCATATTTTGCAAACTTAGACTACCAGCTATGGTACACAAAGTCACACCAGAATTTGACAGGGAATCTAAAAATGTAATAATATATAGTGTGTTCTATTTGAAATAGGGAAGTTGATGTTCACTTCCGGTATAACCGAAAACGGCATAAAGCTATGACTATTTTTATTGAACAGATAATTATAGGAAACATACTTCTAGAAGTCTTGAGATTTGAAATCAGAGTAGTTCCTGATATAGGTCTCCGGTCCAATTTCGCGGAAAACCCGTATAGTAGAAACAATGTTACCATATATTATCAAAACTACTTTATTGTTTGAACATATAAAAAAAATGTCCGAACATAGACTTAAAATATTCCCGAAAAAACTGAATTCCTGACCAATGAACCTTTGGTTAATAGCAAATTGAGCTATTGAAATTAGAAGCATTTAATGAAAGTTCGCTACCATAACACACTTGCTGCTTCCAGAATTTATTTTCTTACAAACATGCATTATATTTCGATGAAAATGTAAAAATGCAATAATATAAGACATGTTCTATATAAAAAGTTCGGGACGCAGCAAGTGCGTTATGGTAGTGAATTTTTATTAAATGCTTCAAACTTGAATGACTAAATTTTCTATAAACACAGAAAGTTTAGTTTTGGGATATAATAAGGTATTTCCTAAGGCAAGATATACACAAAATTTCATTAAAATTACTTTGTAATAGTCGGAGAAAATTTTTTTTCGAAAGAAATTTCAAAATTTGAATAATTGAATTTTATATCAACTTAGAAAGTTTTATTTTGGTACATAGTAAGTTCTCTCCCAACGCAACATATCCAGTGAATTGCATTAAAGCAGCTTTGTAATTTTCGGAGAAAAATTTTTTTTCGAAAGAAAACTTTAAATTTTTCCGGAAAATCCTGTCCGATTTTCTTGGCTAACGAACTCATCCAAGCCATTAATGAAAGAAAGGCACCTGCCGAGTTTCATCGAAATAGGTTAATTATTTCTTGAGTTATCGGATGGATACATACATACATACATACATACATATATATATATATATATATATATATATATATATATATATATATATATATATATATATATATTATATATATATATATATATATATATATATATATATATATATATATATATATATATATATATATATATATATATATATATATATATATATATATAACATATGAAAATTGAAACTGACCCCGGATATGGGTTCTAGTGGTCCTAGTTCGCGCTCATTTAAAAAAATGTTTGCAAAGTCTCACCATCGATACCTCTCTATTAGTTAATTTTCTTCAATAAAAATTCACTAAAAACAGAAACTTTCTATCACCAACTACTTACGGGCCATATGGGAGTTTACGAAATTCCTTGTTCCGACTGTTCCCGAACTTATGTAGGACAAATAAATAGATGCATCCACAATAGAATACATGAACACACCCTCGCAGTTAGAAAATCCGACCCCTCAGCGGCGCCTGCCATGCATCATATTCATACAGGGCACAAAATAGACTTCGATAATGCCAAAACAATAGCACCGGTTTACTACTTCAAAATGAGAATTATCCGCAAAGCAATCGAGATTGAAAAACCTCCCGATTGTTTAAATAAGAGAGGTGATGGTCTTTGCCTTCCGATTACTTAGAAACCTATTATATCTTCATTACAAACAAACAAAAAGAAAATAAATTTCACAGACAATTTCATTGGCCCATTATCTGTCTCAACAAATGCCGGTAATCCTCTGAATCCTTCTAATCTTTTAAGTACCGTGACCAAAGCTCCCGGCTTAATTGACCGTGACCCGACTACTTTCACTGATAACGAAGCAGGTAAACAGAACGATACATACATTACAACACTTGTAACGAACTGCCAGATCTCTCTGAGGTTCAGGGTTGAACACACTGAGACCTCACAGATGATCTCCGGCGAGATTTGTGGAGTAGGCAGATTGAGGCCCCGTAATCGAGCTACAACAGCCCAACCCACCTTTGTCCATCGCTCTAAGGAGTAGGCAGATTGAGGCCTCAGAGTGTCCTTACATATTTTCTTTACCTCTTGAAAATAGCTCCAAAACAGGAGCCGAAACGTCGAGTTTTAATAAATTCTGGACGCGGTTCAACCCGAGAACCAAGTATGTCTCACATTAAAGACCGCGGAAGTCTTCCTGAACATATATATATATATATATATATATATATATATATATATATATATATATATATATATATATATATATATATATATATATATATATATAAATTGAAATTGACCTCGGATAGGGCCTAGTTTTCGCTCATTTGAATTTTTTTTTCAAAATTCAAAAGTCTAGATCTCCTCATTTGTGAAGTTAAAAAAATATTTCTACGAAAATTCACCAAAAATTGTTATTAAAAATTGCAATAAGTCTTATACTAACTTATTTTATAATATCTTCGTTGACTTTTTAGTGGAATTTCATAAAACAGTTTTTGCAAGTTTCGAGAAAACAACTTTTTCAGCACATTTGGTTAAATATATTGTTTTTATCATACAAAAACTTTTAATCTTGTCGTCTCTTTTCGTCACATGGAGGAGAAAAAGAGATGCCTATAACTTAGTTTACTTTAAAGCTAGAAACTTGTAATTTCCTGTATACTAGTTCTTATAAAAGCAACTTGTGTTTATAGTTGTACTGAAATAACTTTACTATTTTCCATGTTGCAAAAATTTTTGGAAAATGCAAACTTTTTCAAAAAAAAAAGGTCCAATCAGGCGAGTTTATCCCGACTGCTTACAGAATGGAAGGTACCTGCGAAATTTATAATTTTTATTCATCAATCGCTTGAGTTTTTATACACACCAACTAAACCAATTTTTTTGAAAAAAGTTTTTCGTAAAATACTACGTATTTCCGAAACAGACTATTTTATTTTTCGTGATTTGAATTCTTTTTTGTTTTAAGTTTTGCTACGCACTTGCAACGTTCAGACTTTTTAGTATTTGGTTTTACAGAAGATTAGATTTTTTGTTCCAGTGAAAAAACATTTCTGTATTTAAAATATAATGCTTTTCTATGATTTAAACTAACAAAAGATTTCTGCTAATAGTTTTGTTGACAGCTTATATATTTTAGAAGAATCACAAAATCATTTTTACCGTAAGACATTCACATAAAACGGTTGCTCCATTATACAAACTGATGCCTCAATAAAGGAAGAGTTTCCAAGGAAGTGTAAACATCTTATTCCGAACTCTGCCAAGGAATGGGTATATTATTGTGTACACAATAGATAGCAGCATAATATTATGCTACATCGTCATAGTAACAGACAAGGTCTGCTGTCCGTCTAACTGTCTGGCGCCACTCAAAATACTCGAGCTTTTTCCGTAATCTTGGTCGCATTCAGAGGGCGTTATCATCACTACAAAAGGATGAAACTATGTCACTAGCGAACGGTACATCAATGTGCTTCGTTATATAACTTTTCTGGTCTACAAGTGCTTATATTGAAAGTAATACAAATTAAGGACGTTTAGGGAAATTTAAATGCATATAATATGAATATAATGTACATAATTTTTTGGCGATGTATAGCTACATTTATTTTCATTATTAATAGAAATAGAGAATGTGCAAAATACGCAAGACGAGGCACAATATTAAAAGTACAAATTTTGGGACGCAGCAAGTGCGTTATGGTAGTGGATTTTTATTAAATGCTTCAAACTTAGATAACTCAATTTTCAATAAACTTAGAAAGTTGAATTTTGGTACGTGGTAAGGTCTCTTCTAAGGCATAACATATTCACGAAGTATTATTAAAATAAAATTCTATAAAAAAATTGAAATTTTGAAAAACTCAATTTTATATAAACTTAGAAAGTTTTATTTTAGTATATGGTAAGGTCTTTCTCAAGGCAACATATCCACCAAATTTCATTAAAATAGCTTTGTAATTTTCGGAGAAAAAATTTTGTTCGAAAGGAAACTCAAAATTTTCCCGGAAAACAGTGTCAGAATTTCCTGGATAACAAACTCATCCAAACCATTAATAAAAGAAAGGCACTTGCCGAGTTTTATCGAAATCGGTTAATTATTTTTTGAGTTATCGGTTGGATACATATATACAGGCTGTCCCACGTAAGGCGTGCATTAGAAGTTTTCGAACTAGTATTGGGATTTGGAATCTGAAAATTTGCAACTGCATGTATCATTATCTGATCATTATAACTAAAATATTTTGGTGACTGTATCACTTCCGGTTGTACCGGAAGTTGCCAACAACTTTCTTAATTTTAAAAGAATACCTATATATTATTGCACATTCGGAATGAGCATGCAATTCTGAGGAAAATGACATGCCTTTTGTGCAAACTAGCGTCAGCCGTTCTCAAGATAATCGATTTTCTATTGTTTTTCCGTCATAAAGTTGCCAATCTTTGAAATGGCAATTCTCAGGCATCAAGTATGTGATGGTTCTGAAACTTTGCACAACTATAGTCCTAGTAGTTATAATTCTTCTCATTTCGAGAAAAATTACAAAAATAATACAGGGTGTTGTTTAACAAAGATCAAATATCGATGATTTCAAACACGAAAAAGTATTTTTATCCAAATAGAACACCCTGTCACACCTTATCGCATATCCTTCGGAATGATATTCTTCTTTGATCTGTATCAGCATTCCCTATACCTATCTTGAATTATTTCTGAGTTATAAGAAGGAATATGAATAAAACAGGAATATACTACAAAATTGGGAATCTACCTAGTCGGAGAGTAGGCCTTGGACATAATATGAAAACTTATGTCAAAGAGATGTATTATTAGTCTCGTTAGTTGTCATCGCAATAGAGTGATCTATTTCTTTGAAAGTATTGTGAGCTACACAATGGAAATTATTGTTGAAGAATATTCTGCTGACATCATTCTAAATTTATTTTACATTCACAGAGAATGCAGGAGAATCGTGAGTAGAAATTTCCGCTTGTTTAATGAGAGATTTCCATATATGTCACCTATGAATACGACAAAGTTTTCCAGAATCGAGTCAAATTTTCGGAATAACTGGAATGGTAATTTAAATCGAAATCGTTCCAGTAACATTACCGGCAATGAAACAAATGAAATCAATGTGTTGGGTTATTTCACGGCCTATCCACATGCTTCCATCAGGCAGGCAGTAAAATATTTAAGACTAACTCGAACATCAATTCAAATAATTCTTTCTAAGTATGGATGGCATGCATATGCCCAAAGGACAGTGCATGGATTATGGGAGGGCGGCCACATTAGAAGGGTTGCATTTTGTGAATGGTTGATGGTATGGATCCAGGAAGACCCAGATATCTTAGATAGCATTTTATGGACGGATGAATCGAAATTTACAAGAAAAGGTATCATCAATCGGAAGCGATGTCATTTCTGGGCAGATGGAAATCCTCACTTTATGCGTGAAGCGCATTTCCAGTATGAATTCAGTTTCAATGTTTTCGCTGTTATTGGAAATGGAAGAGCTTTTTTCCATATCTACGAGGAAATGTTGACCTCATAAAGTTATCGTAGAATACTTCGTGAAGTTGTTGCTGGTACCTTGACTGGTTTGCCTGATGCAGAATTCTGGTACCAGTTAGATGGCGCTTCAGCACATTCTACGGCAGCTGTACACCAGGAGTTGACAAGAATGTTTGAGGATCGTTGGATAGGACCCGGCGGTCCCTGGCTTTGGCCTGCCAGGTCACAAGACCTGACTCCACCTGACTTCTTCTTATGGGGTTACATTAAAAATGAAGTTTATTCCAGCCAAATAACCTCCCGAGAAGAACTGGAGGCTAAAGTGCGACAAGCTTTTAATGATCTCGCTCCAGAAATGATCCGAAGGGCCACTAATTCTGGTTTGCAAAGAAGATTATTGAAGTATTTTGAAGTCAATGGTGGTCATATAGAGCATATTTTGTATTGAAACTCATACGCATTTTTAAAATTAATTCTGTCACTGTTTCGTTGATTATTTTCTGTATTAAAACTCACTGATTTATTTTCGTACTGATAGATGGCTCTATAACTTGTTTTCATTTTGAGTAGTTAAGTTTCAGGGCGATTCATAAACATGCCTCATTTTGCTGGATTGAGTAGAGGATTTATAATTTGTAAAACAGAGCAAGTCGAATCGGATTGTCTTCTTTTTAAAGGGTAAGAGGTGAAAACGTATTCGAACACACAGAAATGGAAAAATAAAATGGAAAAGATACTTCTTCAGAGTTATTCAATTAATCTAAAGAGCGACATTAATATAATAAAACCTAATACAGGTTTTCATTCTTCTCGTCCAGAATATGAATGGAATACCTACATGAAAAATTCTCTTTGCCCTATACCCAAAACTTACTAGTGGTATCTATTAACATTCCCCGATACCGTTGTATAGTTACGAGTTATTATTATTATCATTCTTATTATTACTATTGTGAATATAATAATAATAATAATAATAATAATAATAATTATTATTATCAATACAAAGAAAAGAAAAGAGTATTATCTCGGATAATACAAAATTCACATATTTCCCATCATAACTCGGGAATCACCCGAGATAGGTATAGGAAATGCTGATACAGATCGAAGCAAAGTGTAATTTCGAATGATATGCGATGAAAATATACAGGGTGTTCCATTTGGAAAAAAAATACTTTTTCGTGTTTGAAATCATCGATATTTGATCTTCGTTAAACAACACCCTGTATTATTTTTGTAATTTTTCTCGTAATGAGAGAAATTCTGACTACTAGGACTACGGTTGTGCCAAGTTTCAGAACCATGACGTACTTTATGCCTGAGAATTGCCATATCAAAGATTTGCAACTTTATGACGAAAAAACAATAGAAAATCGAATATCTTGAGAACGGCTGACACCAGTATAGGCAAGTGGCATATCATGTTACTCAGAATTGCATGGTCATTCTGAATATATAATAATATATAGGGTATTCCATTAAAATTAAGAAAGTTGTTGGCAACTTCCGGTACAACCGGAAGTGATAAAGTCACCAAAATATTTTAGTTATAATGAGCGGATGGTGATACATGCAGTTGCAAATTTTCAGATTCAAAATCCCAGTACTAGTTTGAAAACTTCTAATGCACGCCTTACGTGGGACAGCCTGTATATATATATATATATATATATATATATATATATATATATATATATATATATATATATATATATATATATATATATACATAAAAAATAGAAACTGATCCCGGATATGGGTTCTAGGGGTCCTAAATCGCGCGCATTTGATAAATATTTTGCAAAGTCTCACCATCGATCCCTCTCTATTAGAGATTTTTTTAAAATAAAAATTCACTAAAAATACCCGGATACTTAGGGTACCCACATATTAATTTATTGACCCGGTAATTTAAGATAGATCTAAAATATACAAATACCAATTACAGGTACAAAAATTTAGAGGCGTATTAAAAATTGAGGTTACTTATACATTTCTATAAATACAGGCTGGTCCAAATGTGTGACTACTGCTATTTCCGAAACTATGAGAGTTGCGAGGTCGGTTAAATTGGAGTGTTTTTAATAGTCCAGACTACTTTCATTTGTACAGGATGTCTAAAAAGCAGTATCAGTATAAAGGTTGTTTCTTTAAATGAAATGATCCGTTTTTTTGCAAATTTGAATTCTAGTGAAAAATCTATGTTTATTTAATGTAATGTATCCCGTACCTACCTAAATGCTACCTTCTTTTAAATAAGAGAGAAATAAAATTTTAAACATTAAACACATTATATTAAACGAAAATTATTTACTATAAAAGAATATGTCTGCTTATTTTAATAAATGTTGGAAGTGGTATCCATTCACAGCTCTACAATCACCTAATCCATACACAAACCCTCTTTGCATGTTAGTAACAACATGAGGGGTAATTTGCCTTATCGTTGCTATCATTCTTATTTCAAGTCTTTTAAATGCTTTGACTTATTCTTGTATACTCCCTCTTTAACTTAGCCACATAATAAGAGGTAGACCGGAGTCGAATCGGGTGACCTTGCTGGTCACTCAATTTCGCCCCGCCAGTCTGTCTTACGATCAGAAAAAGTATTGTCAAAATATCTTCGAATATATGAGCTTAAATTAAAATAGCTCCATCATGCTGAAACCAGATCCTACCATCAAACGTATCTGGAACATCTTGATTTGGATATAGTGTAATTAAGATAGGTACAAGTTCCTCCTCTAGAAATGACAGGTATCGCAGGCCATTTAATGTTGCCTAAAAAACAGCCTGATTATTCTATTCTTGATAATTCCCGTCCAAACATTAATTTTCTCCCGATATTGCGTATGACCCTCTCTGTACCATTGTGCATTTTTCATAAGATAACACAAAATAATCAAATAATAAGAATACGTTTGTCAAAAAGTGAATTAGAATGACAGCACTATGAAAACCGCTGGTGTCATTATGGCCCATATGATTTTAGCTACGCTTGCGATGAAACGGCTAATTACTCCAGATATTGTTACTAACGTTCAAATAGAGTTTGTGGACAGATTGGGTCATTGTGAAGTTGTAAGCAGGTTAACATTTCGAAAAAATGCACGGACAATTCGATTTTTATTTTAATTTGCATTGAAAATATCTCATTTTCAATTATCAATACCACAGATGCCCCAGAGGACTTATTTGCTCAAAAACACATATAATATTATCCACCTATATTGTATTTAAAATCTTTCCGTATATACTTTATATATGTCAATGACCTTAGTAGTCGAGAAATAATTTTCTGTTCTAAAATAAATAAAAGAAAATAAAAAGTTGTCAATAATTGGCAAACAGTTGAAGATAGGTATAGGATATCATACATGAAATATGTCCAGAATTTTCCAAAGAATCCAAAAATGCAATTACAGATAGGGTGTTCTATTTTAAAAGGTGACGTTGACGTGATATTTTATTTATGCAACACCCTGTATATACTAGTATTAGCTAAAAATGTAGAAATAAAAATAAAGTTGACGCGTCCAAACGTTTACCTGTATGTCTGTTATTCCAAACTTTATCACCAGCTTATATATTATGAGGTCAGTATATAATTATAAATTGACATTTTTCAACGTGAAAATGCGATCCGTATCTTCATACCCTTCGAATGACAGGTACCACCCCTTTTTTTAAGGGGAAGTATAGGCTTGTGGTATGTCGTTTGAATGGTCTGTTCATTCTCTATTCAAAAATGTTATCGTTTTCAAGTTTATTGCAACAATTAAGATAGAATAAAATAAAATCCTTTGGTTACCGAAATTCGCTATAAAATACTCAAAACTTATTACAATATTGTAATTAGTATACTCAAAACCTATTTCCCGTTTAGGTCTTGAAGATAAGAAAGTAAGTAAAAACCATAGTAATGTGCTTTTTACATTGTATTTATTAAAAATACATTAAAGAGTTTCCGAGGCAATGTTAGTTTGTTTAAAACGCCTAAGCAAATTGTTTTGTAATTATAAGTTGTCATTTTAATTGTGAGTATTATAATATTAGTTTGAATTTCGTTAACTTCAATTCTGAAAAATCGTTAAATTAACGGAAATGCATAAAATAACAGTTATACAAATGATTGGTTACGGAGATAAAATCCGAACACAACATGAAGTAACTCGCCTATTTCATGAGAAATTTCCTGATTTACTGCCTATATCCCAATGGACAATAAGTAAAATAGAGAAGCTGTTTGGCGAGTTTGGTCATGTAAGGCAGATAAAAAAAGCAGCCAATGAACTGAGTGATGAAATCAAATTAGATGTGATGCTTGAATTTGTGGAAAACCCACATACATCGACTAGACAGGCATCCACTACATTTAATGTTAGCCTTGCATCGATAGTTAACACATATTAAAAGAAAATAAAATGCATCCATATAAAATGATATCTACTCAGGAGCTCATGGAAGAAGATTTTGATAGGAGAACTTGTTTTTGTGAGTGAATGATGGACATGTTGAATAACACTATTATCCAATTAGAAGACGTTATGTTTTCTGATGAGTGCACTTTTTCACTTAACAGTCATGCTAATCGCCAAAATTGTCGCTAACGGGCAACGACAAATCCTCACTGGATGAGAGAAGGACACACAAAATGCCCTCAAAAGGTTAATGTTTGGGCAGGGATTGTTAAAAACCATATCATTGGTCCCTTTTTCATTGAGGGTAATTTGAATAGCGATATATATTTGGCACTACTTCAAAATGATGTCATTCCAACTTTGGCAAATTTAGATCCTGATCTAGGAAACCCTCAAGTTTCAGTGAATACGGTATGGTTTCAGCAGGATGGAGCACCAAAACATTTCCAACGTAATGTCCGGCAGTACCTCGATGCAATATTTCCCAATCGGTGGGTAGGGAGGCGAATATCGATAGAATGGCAGCGCGATCACCTGATCTTACCTTATTAGATTTCTTTTTGATAGGGATATGTGAAGAGCATTGTGTACAAAACTAAAACTTTTGATTCAAATGACTTAAAAGAACGAACAACGCTTGCGATTAGGTCAATCACGCCTGATATGTTAAATAATGTTAGAAGACAGTTTTAGTTAAGATTAGGGTGTTGCCAAGAAGTTCGCGGTAAACATTTTGAACATCTACTTCATTGACATTCATAGTTCTTTTTAGTGTTTTACATTTTATTACAGTTTGCATTACATTTTAGTTTTTTATTGTATTGTAGCGAATTTCGGTAACCACATGATTTTATTTTATTCTATCTTAATTGTTGCAAGAAACTTGAAAACAATAACATTTTTGAATAGAGAATGAATAGACCATTTAAACGACATATCACAAGCCTATACTTCCCCTTTAAAAAATTGGGGTTGTACCTGTCATTCGAAGGGGGTTGAAGGTAAGGATCGCATTTTCACGTTGAAAAATGTCAATTTGTAATTTAAATTTGACGTGTTTCGGTATTTTTTATAAGAATGTACAGTCACCGAAGTAATGAATTTATTCAATTTGGCTTTTACACAATGTATGCACTTTTATAATCCGCCGGCTGTCGTACATTATTTACCAATTTTCACTGAATGCCTATACATCGGCAATCTTAATATTTTCATATTGTCCTATAACCGTATTTCATAAAAGCAGTTAGTGTCAAAGGTTTAGTAAATATGGTATTTACTTCATTTTAACACCCAAACTAATCATTGGACGATAAAGATCTAAACTGTAGGGTCCACAAAACAAGGTCTTATAGGCGTATTTAGAAACCACAGGCATTTATATGAGGTATTAAGGACAGAGTGCTTAATTATATCTGTAGTATGGGCTTACATTAACCGAATTACTTAACGATACCATTAGGCTGAGCGTGTCCACAGCGGGATGTGTATTTATTTACGTTTCGTATAAAGATGACGTCGACGGTAAACTCTGAGAGCACAAATATAGAAGAGAGTATTGCTGTATCGGGGTACACCGGTAAAAGCTTTCAGCATTAAATCACGTCTGGATTTACGTCATTATGACCAGTCCAATTACAGAATTATGATTCTTAGTAGATTTTTTTCCTGTAGAGAAATATAAAAATATAAAAGTGTGGTCGCAATAGGACAACCAACTTCATGGCGAAAGCTTGTTGTATAAAATATATACAGCATGGCCTATCGCAAACGCAACGAAAGGGGTTTTTGAGTATGTAACCTTCTCTCTTTGAAAATCGCTTTGACAAGATGTTTTTGAGGGGGACACTTTATTGCATACATATCCAAGGGGCTATGAAGTAGCCGGAAAACGGGGTAGATTCCCTATTTAAAATTTTAAATAGCAATTAACACATCTACTGGATTAGGAAATCCAGCAGGCTTTCCAAAGATGTGTTACTTGATTTGCTATTTAAAATTTTAAATAGGAAAGCTATTCAATCATGTACACGGTTTTCAGATCTCTTGAAAATTTTGGTGAGAAAATTCAACATCAAATTTTTTGTGGCCAATCTCTATCTTTGGTAAAAGCGTTATTTTCCGATGTCTTAAATAATGATTCAGTTGGAAAATTTTCAGTTGGTAAATTCTGACGGTGACAGTATTTTGTTAGCGTTTTTAGCGAATTTTTATAGAAAAAGCTCGTCAATGAGATGATGATGAGTTTTAAATTTTAGAAGAACTTCTTCAACTCTATACTAACTAAAACCACAAGAACCCACAGTCAAAATCAGTTTTAATTGATTATATATATATATATATATATATATATATATATATATATATATATATATATATATATATATATATATATATATATATATATATATATATATAGGATGAGAGTACTTTAAAGGGTTGCAATCGGATATCTGAAAAACCGCTAGGAGTATTTTACAAAAAATTTGGTGATGATGATAAGTAGGCTGTGGGACACATTTTGAAATAGTTTTGACATATACGTCCCCTCCTAATTTTAAGGTGCCGGTGTCACGTTATGAATGTCAAACGGAATGGTGATTTTTTTCAAAAATTCGATTTTCCGTGAAGAGCTGCGTATGTTCGTAGAAAATCGTTGCATTTTCTCCACTGTTTGCATACGTATGAGTTTTCCAATAAATAAAATTATTAGAGTAAGAATAAACAACCTTTAAAGATTTTAACCAATTTCAAAATAGGCAATAAAACCGAAAATAACTAGATTACAGGTTTAATTCGAAACATAACAATAAATTTAAATGAGATATTATTATACGCGCTACCTACTTATCTGTTTAAAGTCGGTGACAAACGAATTAGGTATCAGCTAGATAGACTACGTCGACTCTCGCCACGTCGCAACTTTCTCCGCGCACGCGAGTGCGTGAACGTGGGTTGGTCTTTGATCATTACCAACATATTTAGGTATTTTATTAGAATTATATTTTTATATTAATTAAGGTGTTTATATCACTAGGTATTATTATGTTTCGGGCTTCGCACCGACTTCAAACAGATAAGTAGGTAGCCCTTAAAATAAATTTTCACTTTATAGTGCCTATTTGAACTCGGTTTAATTTTGTCCCCCGTTTTTAGTGTAGATGTACGTAGGTGGTGAATACAGTATTATAAAACAGCTATAATATAATAAAACTCTCGTATTACAGTATAACTTTAAGTTACATAGATTATAAGAGGATTTGCCACTATTTCACTAAGATGCCATCATCAGATCCTAACATACTAAAAGCGGAACCATATCAGGATATACCCTTTCAAACAAATAATGGTTTTTCAAGATTGATCCACAATTACCGAAAATATCGGTGAACATAAATAAGAAAAATAATTTTAGAAGACTTCGATTTCCCTAAAATCCCACCATGCGACCCTGACTTGGTGAAAATGCAGTATACCCTTTCAAACAAAAAAATATGTTTTAAAATTGGCCAAAAGTTGACGAAAATCTAAGTGACTATATATAAAAAATACTTTTTAAGGATTTCCGTGAGATCCCATTATCAGATCCAGACTTGGTGAAAATGGGACCACCTCAAGAGTATCACCTTTTCAAATATTTTTTAAAATTTGTTCACAATTGACTAAAATATCGGCAAACATATATCCTCTTTTTTTGAAGTCGGTTAACTAGCGTCAAATACCTTAAATTTTACGGCGGTTGCGTCCTAAAAGCTGTTCTAAATGTCCATTCACTTCCAAACATTTAAAAATGCTTCTTTTGCCATGTCCAATCCGATCTCTCATATTTTCCGGAGTGGTTGGTATTATAGCCACAACTTTTTTCTTTATAAATCCCCAAAAGAAAAAATCTAAAGACGTGAGATCAGCAGACGTTGCGGGCCAGTTTACCGGGCCACCAAACCTTTCTCGAAACATATTATTTGAATGCAATGAAGATTTACGTATATACGCATTTCTTCATGGATAATCGAATTTTTAAAGAACAACACCATTTAACTTGACATTTATGACGTGACACGGGCGTTTGGCAGTTAGGGGGAGGAGTAAGTGTCAAAAATATTTCATAATGTGTCGTCAAGTCTACTTGTCACCTCATCAAATTTGTAGTAAATGATTCCAAGTGATTTTTCAGATATTCGATTGTAACACTTTAAAATCATCACACTGTGTCCATTTCAAAAGGTTACACCACGGTTTTTCCGAAAACTGCTAAGAATTGCGAAGAACCCTAAAACACGTCGATTTTGTTTGCAAAGAGGTCCCTTTTTGAACTCAATCAGAATTTGTAGCATTTAGCCACCAGCGGGGGTTACTTTCACCGCTTTAGTTTAGATGAGCAATATAGCTCGAGGAAATAAAATTTAATTTGTTCCCGGAAAAACTGGTGCGATTAAGCTGCATAACGAACTTATTCATGCTATTTACAAAAAACGTAGCTGCCAAATGATAAATGTGGCAGGAGTTTTCCCTTATTAATCGCTTGCATGGTTTCGTTTAGCTGCCCCGATCAACTCAGTTTTTTAACGAGAATTTTGTTAGAAATTTTTTTATCTCCGAAGCTTATTACGTAATTTTTTTAACATCGTACACATGCTTTTTCTATAGAGGTTTTACTCTGTATCAGAATTGAAGACCATTGCTTAATGGAAAATTGAGATTTACAATGTTTTTATAAAAATGCGCTACCATAACGCACTTGCTGCATCCAGACCTGTTTTCAGCACATATTTATCAATCTAACTACACAATTTTTTGTTTAGGGTATTTAATTATTTTAATAAAAATTGGCTACAATACGCACTTGCACTGTGGCTCTTCACATCTGAGGCTGACAAAAAACGTAAACTTATAATTGATTTTTTGGGAAACATATAAGGCAAATAAAATGAGGTGTCAATTTAAATATCGCACACACATTGAAGAACCTATTAAACAACTGTCACGCAAAATTTTCTTCTCCAGAGGCCGTACTTGTTTCAGAATCTTTATTTGAAATTAAATTATTGTGACATGTACAGGATAGCTCAAATTCGAACCTCATCATTGGGATCTCGGAAACTGTAAGAGATACAACGTCGGCAAAGTTGCGTAATTTGATGCTAAGCAAAATGCAGTTTAGAAAATCTCCAAATACTTCCGGTGATAATCGGAAAAAAAACGAAAACTCACAAAATCTGTTTCATTTTTTCTGGCGTTATTTAAAAAGATAAAAAAAAACACACACTTCATCAAGGTAACTTTTCCTCTCCTACAACATAGCATATTCAAATTTGAAATGCGATGTTTCGTCTTTCAGAAACCATCAACTCCATTTTTTCAAATACGGTCCTGGATTTTTTATTTCCTATTTTGTTACCTTTGGACTACCTCAATGCCTCATCACAACTTTTGAATTTCAAACGTTTTGTAACAAATAATGACATTTTCCCTCTTTCTTGTAAATATTTAATACGGCTCTGCTTTTGAAACAAAGTATTTCTTCAATAATATAATTTGATTAGGTAGGTAAAGATGAACCCGAATTTATGATTATGAGTCAAATATTTTAAGTTCAATCCAATGCAATGCAATGACATGTCTGTTCGTTCATCTCGGAGGCTTTGATATTCAGAAATATCAAGCTTGCTTGTCATAATATGACAACAGAGCTTTGGACAATTTAACTTTCAAAATAAACATTAAGAGAGCAAAAATGGTGTTTTCCAGTTTCTAGAAACGCGATTTACTTCGGATTTATTATAGTAATAACAGAAACTCGCACATCTCATGTAAACGCTATTTAGAGCAATACCCCGAGCGTCCACAACCCCATTATTTATATTTTAACAATTTGGACAGAAATTTAGGTCTCTTTGGTAGTTTTGGTAAACCTAGATAGAAATTCGTACCGCTAACGAATGGAAGCCGAATATGAAGAAGCTGTTTTAAATGCTGCAAGTATCGTTATAAAATGATGCTATGAAATCTTTTATTACTATAATATTTTGAGATAACATGTCAAAGATCTTTCACCAAAACGGTTTGTTAAAGGTTACGGGAATTCCTTGTGGTTCAACACGGCAATTTGCTTCAGAACTGAATATGACTAGAAGTCGAATTCAGAGGGTTTTCAAAAAACATAAGTATCATCCCTATAAACTTCATGTTTGCCAAGAACTAAGACTAGGAGACAAGGACAGAAGGCTTGAATCCTGCAATTGGCTTGATGGAAAAATGCAACAAGATGATGCTTTCTTAAATAAAATCATCTGGGCAGATGAATGTAATTTTTCCACAAGCGGCCTTTTTAACAGATACAATGAGCATTATTATGCAGTGGAAAATCCGTACCAAAATCGGCAAGTTCGAAGACAGGGACGAAAATCGTTCAATGTTTGGGTTGGAATGTATCGAACCAAAATCTTAGGAGTAATTATTTATGATGCAAACTAAAATACTGAACGGTATCTTCATTTAATCCATAATTATATATTCGATGCGCTTGAAGATGAAACGTTGAATATGCTGCGGCAGCTGTGGTGGCAACAGGATGGTGCACCAGCCCATAAGGGCAGTAACCGAGTTTCTTAATGAAACATTTCCCAATCAATAGATTGGAAACCAACGAGTAGTGCGCTGGCCTGCCAGAAGTCCTGATTTGTCCCCGTTGGGATTCTTGAAAAATTGGTTATTCAAGGATACTTTTCCGAATGATATAAACATTTTGCGCCAAAAGTTAGTGTTAGAGTTAACAACTCTACGAGCAAGAGGAAGAATAATCCACCGGGCTGTTACGAACAATCTGCGAAGACGTTTGCGAAAATGCATAGAAGTTCAGAGGGGCTTATTCGAGCATTTACTTTAGGTTTTTTAATTTGTCCATTTTAAAAGTTAAGTAAGCATGAAATATTTTCAAGAAATACTGAAAATGTAATTTGTTGTTGTGAAAACGTTTCAAATTCAAAATTTGTAATGAGGCATTGTTTTCAGGTGGTCGAATGGTAAAAAAATATGAAATAAAAATCCAGGGCCGTATTTGAAAAAATGGAGTTGATGATGGTTTCTGTAAGACGAAACATCGGATTTTAAATTTGAAAATGCTATGTTGTAGGAGAGGAAAAGTGACCTTGATGAAGTGTAATTCATTTTGTTATATCTTTTCAAATAACGCCAGAAAAAAATAAAACAGATGTTATGAGTTTTCGGTTTTTTCCGATTATCACCGGAAGTATTCGGAATTTTCTAATTTTCTAAACTGCATTTTGCTGAGCATCAAATTACGCAACTTTGCCATCATTTAACCGACGTTGTATCTCTTACAGTTTCCGAGATACCAATGATGAGGCTCGAATTTGAGCCACCCTGTACCTTTGTTAAACAATCGGCCACCCTTCCAGAAGCAAATGATCGCCTTAAATGTTAACGTCGCTACATTTTTAACTGCCAAAAAAAGTCTACTTCAAATATATTTCTTGTAAACATTTTAATTAAATGAAGAAAAGTAACTATTAAAACAGATACTTAAGAATTTGTAAAATGCATTTCATGCAACACTGGTCTTGTACAAACCTCATCTGCCTCAGAATCTTTGTTAAAAATCGCTAATTGTTCCCTAAGCGTTTCTTTACAAAAAGAATCAAATAGAAGTATACGGTTGAGAAAGTGATACCTTGGGCAGACCAAAATATTCTGGATAACCATCAGATTTATCAGAAAGTAACATTATTTAAAAAGTTACAACACTTAAGAAGAATAAGACTACGTATTAAGCACCGTGCTCGTTTTTGAAATTATCCCACTAACAAACAAACTTGATTTGCAACACTTCCCATCAACACCTTGTATTGTCTCAGTGCGCAGTTAGATCTATCTAGTTTTGAAAGTAACCTATGTGCCTAGTTTAGTTTCTGCACATAGAAGGCTTTTAAAAAAATATTTTTTTTGGAATAATTAATACATATATCTCAGTATTGACACAACTTTGTATAAAAGTTAGTTGCATTAAAGTGTTAAATTTAAAGGTCACGTACATGCACCTGATCTTAGCTAGACAAAACACCATGTATAAAATATTAAAGAAGAAAAATCTTTTAAAAAGCATCCTGTGGATATCTTTATTATTTAGCTTTATTGCCTATTAGTCCTTGTTTTGTATTAATATCTATGACACTTATATTTCACGTCTCTCAATATTTACTCGACGATAAAATCATCAACAATCAGATATTACGAGGCTCTTAGCATTTAACTTTATCAATATCTATAAGCTTTTATGCGTTCATCGTTCTGGGTAAAGCTAGAGAGACATCATTATGTTTAACTGCTCGTATAAAATGGAATAACCGTATTTGTAGCTGATAAAAGAACCTCACAGAAAGCTAATTTAATTCATAAACTCCCCAGGAAACTACCGCTAGTTCTTAATTTATGTTTATGCGCTACAGCATAATATACAGCGTGTTTCATAATTGAATGTGATCCTTAAGGGTAATAATTATTCTTGGATTATTTTTAAAAAATTCCTTATCTGAACATAGTTCTGCAACCGCTTTCTTTCTGATATGCAGGGTTAAGTACATATTTTTTTGGAGAACCCAATTCATCACAATACAGTTTTTAGTCATGGCGATCGTTTCGCCAACAAACTTGGCGTCATCGGGGGGATGAATAAACTGAGGGAATAAAGACTATAACTACTATCTATATGTTGGTTGTCAAGCAGTTGCCAACAGTGTCCTCTACAAAGGTATACAGGCCGACCCCCGGCTGTTTAGTCTTAAATCCCTGTAAATAAAATTGCACACCTGCTTTTGTAAAACTGTGTGTCGTTATCTTTATCCTTTGGGTTACTTAGCAAATTTGTTAATGTATTTTTTTTGTAGAACATGTTATCCGTAAACTGGCTTTCCTAAAAATGCTATTAAAACCTACCGTAATTTGCGGTTCAAATGATAAACAGACAGCGGTTTTGTCTGTTTATCTTTTCTGAAAGTCGCAGATTCCGCTAACATTTTGTTGTTTTTTTTTTAATGTTTATTGAGTAATTTTTTCACTAAGAAGTGCGAGCAACCATTATCCTTAGCTACATTTTGAAAGATTCGAGTTTATTTGAGAAAGTAGAATGTCAGCGCGTTTCGCCCTTCGGAGGAGGCGCAAACCGTCGGTCCCGTGTCCATGCGACGTTGGGCACGATAAAGATCCATACCCGCCTAACAGCCTAACAGAAAGGCAGGGGTTTGGAAAAACTTGCAGGATAGTGAGGCGAAGCTGCCCCCTGGCGTCGGTGACTGGCCATGGTCACGGAAACAGGCCGACGTTAAAGCAAGGAAAATATATATTCAAGTTCTCTGTTGTATATTTCTTTATTAAAGAGAAACTGTATTAATCTATGAACCATAAAATTCAAACTAGCTGCTTTTTTGTGAAAAACTATGGTGTGACTCAATCAAAATGTAACTCAGAGTAGTGGTTTCTTTTCTGTGTATGCAAGTTTTAAGGTGTTCTAAAGTGTCCCTATTTTTGATGACTAATACATCAGGAGAACGTATTTTGTTATTAAGTTTTATTTCATGGGTCAATTTAATCTAGTCAAATTTACTGTTTAGTTAGGCAATAAAATCATCTACTTTGCATACATTTGTATTAAATACGGCAAAAACACCGTCAACATAACGAAAGCATACTCTAGGAAAATAGTCATTTTCATTTGCTAGGTCTAGAGTATGGTTTCGTTATGTCTACGGTGTTTTTGCAGTATTTAATACAAATGTGTGCAAAGTAGATGATTTTGTTGCCAAACTAAACAGTAAAGTTGACTTCGTTAAATTTACCCATGAAATAAAATTTAATAACAAAATACATTTTCTTGAGGTATTAGCCATCACAAATAAAGACAGTTTAGAACTTGACATCCATAAAAAGGCAACCACTACTGTGAATTACATTTCGATTGACTATTTGTCAAAATAATTTTTCAATTATCTATGAACAGTATTGTTGCCATGGAATGAACTATTATTATGCACTATTATATTTTGCCTTAGAATATTTTTTTTAAGTACGAGAGCTCATTTTACTGTTTTTATTATTCTCATCCCTTAACTTAAAATGGTTTTTTTTTTGGTCTATAAAATTACATAAATTGCGTTTATCATACAAAAATGTTCTTTCTTGTTTCCTTGTGTGGCCTCCAGAGCAACCAAAATTTTTTGCCATAAATTCCTACAACCCTTTTCCTCTTAACTTAGAAATCTAAATTTTGGTAAATGCTTTAGCTTCTGACATAAATCGGTGAACCAAATTTGGTTGCCATAGCTTTGTTATTTCCGAAAATATAAACATTTTCTGAAATCTCAAAATTTCCCGAAAAAACTGGTTCGATTTTCCTTACTAACGAACTATTTTTTGAGTTGTCGGTGTGACACACACACACACAAATATATATATATAAAGGGTGTTTCATAGCATGTCGTACACTGTTCTTGGGGTGATTGGAGGCCTCAAAATAATCGAAAAAAACTATAAAAATATGTACAAACCCTATTGTTTTCGAGATACAGAGTGCTGAAAGTTTGAAAAAACATTTACTATTTTTCATATTTTGTAATAAAACTGAGAGAGACAAACCAAATTTGGTACACAACACCCACTCATAGGTTGCCATATTTAATAAAACTATTAGCTTGCACGTCCACCGGGTTTAAATCCCTTAGAGTTTCACCTCTCGCGTCACCTAAAACGCATACTTTGTTCTTCACCAGTTCAAAGTATTCAAATGCATCGTCAACGCCTAAGAAAGGGGTGTCAATTGATCCAACAATCCCTTGGGATTTTTGAAAGAGTCAGAGCATCAATGATCACGCGACTACCGGCTTGTATTCAGGCTCACGGTGGCCAAATCAAGTATTCACTTTAATGTAAGTTCGATTTTTGTTATATTTGTAATGAAATTTATGTCAGAAAATTAAAATCATATAATTGGTAATATCTTGTTTTTTCAACAAACTGTATCCTGAAAACAACAGGATTTTGGACTTATGTTTATACAACCGTTTGTGATTACACTGTGGTCGCCAATCATCTTATGTCCCACATGTATTTAAACATTTCTACACGGCCGTACTAACATTTTTTTGCAACTTGTTTCTAACACTTTTTAAACAAAGAAGAAAGACAAATATGGTAACAAGTCGAGAGAGACTTTTTGTAGCAAATTCAATGCTCTATTGAAAACTAGAAAACTAGCAAGAAAATATTTCTGCAGGGCCGTACCAACAATATATTACATACCTCAATTATAAAGAACACATAACAACATAGGCTTGAAATTTTTATAAAATATGTCAACCTATAAGTGAATGTTGTGTACCATATTTTGGTTTGTCTACCTCAATTCTATCCTAAAAATTTAAACATAATCAATTTTTTTTCAAACTTTTAAGACCCTGTATCTCGGAAACAGCAGGGTTTCGGACATATATTTATGGGACTTTTTCTTGGTTATTTTTAGATCCCCAATCACCCCACTACGTGCGTCCCCACATGTTATGAAACACCCTGTATATATATATATATATATATATATATATATATATATATATATATATATATATATAGGGTGTGGCGCCAACACTTTTAGTTAACTACACCGATTTGAACTTTGAAGATTTACGCACCTACGACAAATTCCAGTTTAGTAAAAATAGTTTACTCTATGTCGGATTTCCGGTTTAACCGGAAGTGACTATCAACTTGCTTATTTTAAATACAACATGGTAATTTTCATTATATTTTTGAATTCTACATTGAATTTGAGATAAATTACTGCCAATATACTATATGAGAAAAATCAACCGTTTCCGAAATTTTTCGATTTTTTTGAAAATTCTCGCGAAAACCAAGGTGAACGTTGCACGCGATCTCTCTGTGGAAATGGAACTGAGAAAACTCAGTTTTTGTACAGATGACCTTCAGGTTAGGCGCCTACGCGACACGTTTAATAGCGTATTTCTCAAATTTACAGGGTGATGAGAATTAGCCGTGCCATTTGGTAAAATTGAAATTACAATTACTCGCTTATTTCAAATAGACCGCTCTATAATTCCGAGATATTTCGGTTCGCATCCAATTTCTCTTTCAACGTGTATTAGCATTCCCTATAACCAAAATCCACCGTTTCCCGAATATTTTATTGGATTGCCTCAATTCAAATTGTCACAATGGGCTTAAGCAGGCTTTGGAACTTGATAATATGCTTCTTGACGTCTACATGTCAAAAGAGCGTCAAGCGAAGCTTATTGTCATAAAAATAGAAATACTATCAGTCAATGCGGTGCAAAAATGGCAAATTTGCAGTACACAAACGATTTTTTTTTTGAGATTTTAATTATGTATGGTGAGTGCCAACGTATCGTGGGCCGAACATGTCGTGCATTTTGAGAAATGTACCCGAATAAACCGAAACCTAGCCACGGCATGATAAAGAGGTTGCTGCAAAATTGTTCACCGCATGGAAGTTTTTGCCTAAAAGTACAGAAGCGAAAGCCACTCGTCGATAACGAGGTAAGGATCCCAAGGCATCCGTCAGGGATTGCGAAAAAGAATTACCCTTGTCAATGAGAACGAATCAAAGAATTTTGAAAAAGCATCATTGGAGACCCTTCTCTTACCACCCGATACATGGTTTGGAACCAAACGAACTTCCTAGCCGTGTTGAGTGAGAATATATATATATATATATATATATATATATATATATATATATATATATATATATATATATATATATATATATATATATATATATATATATATATATATATATATATATATATGAAAATTGAAACTGACCCCCGGTATGTGTTCTAAGAGGCATAGAACACATAAATTTCAAAATTTGTCTAGAAATTCAAAAGCCGCGATCTCATTAATGACATCAAAATATACAGGTGTTACGTTATGAAAGCATATGTTTGGTTTGTGTTACAAAATATATCCTTAATAGAAAAACGCTATTTGCGTCATTGGATTCTACGTAAAAAAAAATTAAGAGAACAGTTACAGTTTTATTAACCCATTACATAAAGGAGATACAGGCTGTGTCCAAAAATGACAACTTTTAAAAACCATTCTTTAGCAAACAAAGAGTGCCATGCCAGTTTTGATTTCGGGATTGTTAGTTTCACAACAATTTAGGGTAGTAGTATAGTGAAAACCGCAATCTCCAATACTCATAAGCAAAATACTCCTCAAAAGCAACCAAATCCAGATATCTGTACATGTCATCTCGTTTTTTCGATCAGCAGAAATTTTGTAAACAATGACACAAGGTCGTAAAATCGGTATCAAAGATTTTTTGCTTGTATCTTTTTTATCTATGGTACATTGTATTTCAATTTTTATGTTTATAAAATGTTCTTTCAACATATTTTTTAAAAAGTGTTGCGATTTTTATCACGGCATAACATAAAATACGTTTACGTTACCACGTGATGCCAGTACAATATACCAAACATCTCGTTCAAACTTTACAGCACTATTTGTATCTTTCGTAACGGGTATTTCGCACGTCAGCAAACAAATTCTCGATGTTTTATATATCGTTACAACAGCTGATATTGTATGTTGTTCTTTATATCGAGATTTTCCGTATGTGACAAGCGATATACATCCGTCCTAAAGTTCTGTTCTTAAACGGTCGCAAACCTGACGCAATAAATAACCGCGCACAAGTAATCGTAAAGTTTACAAGTGCCGCAGATCACCCTAACACACTTTAACTGCTTTCCCAACTAGACAACAGCAGATGGCGCTTGCGATGTGAAGAAAACTTAACACCATTGTATGCTAAAGCTGTGGATAGTGCTTTTAATTTTTTTTTTAGAACTTAGTGCTATAAAAACACATGTATTTCGAAAAGTTTGTTTAAGGTGTGATTGCGCAAAATAAAATTTTCGTTTAACAGCAGGTCGCATAATTAAATAAAGTGGTCAACAAAAAGATCGGCAAGGGCAATTTTAACACATTATTTAATGAGCTGTTACTTTTTTAAAAGTTGAATTTTTTACGTGACTTGCACTCAGCAACAGCCCGCTTGGTCTGGAGTATGCAAAAGACCTCAGTTTTTCTGTAAAAGTTAAAAATTTCATATTATACTGAGTGTAAAATGTAGCCGTGCAAAAGTGGCAAAAGTTTTGTTGCCGGTCATTTTGTTTACAACAAATTTATCGTCTCCCATAATGAATAATGGGTGAGGTATTTACTTATTTATTTATTAGAACTGCTCCATAGATATCGGAAGTAGTCAAAACACAAAAAACAGCTCATCAACGCTAGAATTTAAAATTAAAATATTCGTCCACAGAATAAAAAGAATGCTTTCTAAAAAATGATTTTAAAGCAAGCTTAAATTGTCTGAGGCTGCTCAAATTTTTGACGCTGTCAGGTAAATGATTATATAAGCGTATTGCAGTGTTGCTAGGTGCCCGATTAATCTGTTCGATCCTATAAGAGGGAACATACAAATCCTTAGCCTGTCTTGTTTCATACGCTGTAATCTTACCGGAGGTACTAAAAATTGCAATATTTTTTCTGACATAACCAAGCGCCTCAAGCATATATAGGCACGTCACTGTTAAAGTGCCATACCGTATAAAGAATGGTCTACAAGATGCGAAAGACGGCAAGCCAAACATGGTGCGGACAATTCTCTTCTGCATCAACAGAAGCCTCCCCAGATGCACAGCAACCCATATGCCAGGAGACAGTTGACACTACCATAGTAGCATGCCAACAACGCACGAGTACTCAAGGAATCCCTCAGTTGCAGCAACGCGTAATTCTTAAATGCAAGAGAGGCAACCACATGGTCAACATGGACGTCCCATGATAAGTTAGATTCCAGATGGATCCCCAAAAACTTAACAGACGTGCCCTGTTTTATTGAACCGTTACAGATCTTACATATAGGCTCAGATTCGGATGCACACCCACCGGAGAAAAAAGAAGCATTTAAGTCTTACGCGTGTTAAGAACCAGGCTGACACCTGAGACACGCATACAATAGCTGCAGCACCAAGCTCTTCAAAACTTTCCCCTGAGATTGCAGCAGTGGTGTCATCTGCATACAAAGTTAAGTGGTATTGCTGGAGATCATGAACGATGTCGTTAAGAAAAATTGTAAACAAAACAGGGCCCAATATGCTGCCCTGCGGCACGCCGCTCGACAGGGCTGTAAATCGAGAGATATAGTTCTTACCTGCCTATCTTATCCTGACAGCCTGACTTTTCCCAGACAGGTAGCTTTTTAGCCATAAATATGAATTTCCTCTTATGCCATAATGCTCCAATTTTTGCAATAAAAGGGAATGGTTGACCGCATCAAACGCTTTCGAAATGTCAAAGAACAGCTGGCGGACTTGGACCCACTATTTATGTAATCCGAGACTGTCGGGTAAGTGCTAAGCACGGCATCCTGAGTTGACAGCTGCCCACGCAAGCCAAACTGGCACGGAGACAGCAAATTGTATCTCTCCAAAAAGGACCCGAGTCTTAGCAGAAATGCCTTCTCAAAGATCTTGGAAAAAACCGAAAGCAGCGAAATCGCTCTGTAGTTGTCCAAAAGATGTGGATTTTCCTTCTTAAAGAAAGAGACGACAATGGCCGTCTTCAGACGCTCAGGAAAACAACCGATCTCAAACTACACATTTATAAGGTAAGTTAGTGGAGCCACAACAGGAGACAGGATATAAAAATATAGAATAGGGATTAGAGCTATTTTTCAATGCACAATTTATGTCATAGTTTTTTGTCAGATGCTTAACAGAGTCGACAAAGTGGGCATTGAAACTGTCAGCAATCATATTAGGATCTGTCATAACGACTCCGTCACCAGACAGAATACTCAGATTTGCCGCCTTGCAGGTTCATCTTCCCCACGTTGACATTTTCTTTAATTGCTTCCCACATACCTTTATTTCGGTTTGAAGCCTTAGAGATTTTATTTTCATAGTATTTTTTCTTGGCGTCTTTTAACCTAGCACCGTGCTGTTTCTTTGGAATATTATAAAACTCATTACACCGCGGATCTGTAACCGTATTCAGTAGAAGTGGAAAATCACGAAGCAAACAGCCCTCTCTTACAAGTTCCGCTGATATCCATAGTTTAGGAACAATCTTGCCGGGCATGGATCTTTTCTGGCAACCGGAAACGCAATCTGAAACAAGGCATCAAACTCACAGAAAAAAAACTTCAATTTTTTTTGCCGCCACTGGCTCCCTAGACACCAGGTCCCAGGATGCACTATTCAAAAGATACACAAAATGTGATATATTCTCCTGACTGAATGACCTTTTATAAACATATTCAACAGGAGTCTGATCAATACCCGGGATACTATACAATAATAACTGCGTGTTATGATCTCCTATTGTATTTGTCAATGTTTCAGTCTTAATGTCAGCCGAGTGTACATTGAAAAATATGTTATCAATACAAGATGTCGAGGCACTCTGCCTTCGCGAAATCTGACTAAAACAGGCAAAGAAACCGTAATAAGTCATTAAATCTTGCAACCTCACAACATCCGCACTGTATTTATCTAAGAAATTTAAATTATAATCACCACTTACAAAAGCATCAATATCTCCAGACAATTCCGTCAGTTTTTAAATTAAGGTCTTTTGGTATTTTATATAGGGTGAAACAATGAAATTGTGAAAATCTTGGTAGTAATATTTTTAAATCACTGTAATTTGGAAACGAGTTGACAGATTTTGATCGGCCTTGCGTGATTTGAAAGACTATTTACTTTTATTTTTTTCTAGAGAATATTTTGTTCAAATGAGGTTTTTAGATTGTATAGGCTGTTGGCTAAAAATTCCATACTTTTATGTTTCTGACTTTCATATCAGAAATATCTGCTGAAGCAGGCCGTGCAGATGGACACAAGGTAAGGTTTATTATGGAATAATTAATAACAATACAATTATTAGTGCGTAAGTGACAAAAGAAAAGTTAATATCGAGTGGGATCACAATTAACACGCTGCACTTTCATCTATTCTTTTTGGAATACTTCTTGCCAAGTTCATTCAAACTATTAAATGAATGCTCTCCCTTAATAGCCTTTTTTAGTGAATTTTCGTAGAAAAAATTCACTAATGGAAAGATCCCGACTTTTGAATTTTGAAAACATTTTTGCAAATGAGCGCGAACTAGGATCCCTAGAACCCATATCCGCGGTCAGTATCAATTTTTATATGTTCATATATATATATATATATATATATATATATATATATATATATATATATATATATATATATATATATATATATATATATATATATATATATATATATATATATATATATATATATATGTATGTATCACACAGATAATTCAAAAAATAATGGGCGGATTTTGATAAAATTTGGTATGTATCTTCCCTTTGTAAATGGCTTGGACAACTTCGTTAGTTAGAAAAATCGGACGAGGTTTCCCAGGAAAATTTCGAGTTTTGATTCGAAAAAAAATTTTATCTCAAAAAATAAAAAAGTTTTGATAACCAAATATGGTGGGTAGGTGTAAGATATAAAAAGTAAACTATACACCAAAATTTAGATTTCTATGTTACAAGAAAAAAGTTATAATAAAATATTTTGTGCCAGATAATTTCCATGAAAATTCACTACCATAATTCACTACCATAACGCGTCTAGGCTTCTTATCATACCCTACAAGTGCTTAGTTTCAGTCACATCTGCTAATCTTGAAGGCTAATTCATTCGTTCAATATTATTGTCTCTCAAAAGTTCTTGAAGTATTCTAGGTCTGTGTGGATAAGCATTATCGCCCACCAAGGTAAAACCGCCTCCGGAGCTTTGAGCAAAGAGAATAATCATGTCTCTGTTTGTTGTCTAACAGTACACAGCTTTTCAAATTGTTAATTTTATATTTCACATAACTATTTTGCGACAATAAAGACGCAAACTATTATCTTTTTTATGACCAAATGGCTATAGCACCTTTGCTTACTATTCGAATTCTATTGTCGCTTATTCTGCACAAATACCGACTTACTTACTGACCCGTTTGATTACTTTTTACGGACCTTTCCATAATTTCTGTAGCTTCGGTGATCGTCCCTTACGTCGTACTGGATTGTAAAATCACAGCAGATTTTCTTCTGTAAAACTAGCCGAATTAGCTCGCACGTCATAACGCATCTTTATGCGATCACATTCTACTCGTATATGCATTCTTAAGTAGCCTTCCTTTTCTTCATTCTTTATTATGTCAAAGATCTCTTCACGCGAAGCTCTTTTGTCGCACTCCTTGTTTCTCCCCTCGATTACTCTTGTCCTGGTGTCCTTGCTTGAACAAACATTTCTGCAGGCGCTTCACTTCTCGTCAACATCAGGCCTGTACCAACAAATGTGTTTATTGACATTTTCCCTGGCTTACTTCACACTCACATGGCCGCTACCCCCGGCGCCTTCTATTTTATCCATGCTTTCTTTTCTCGTTGTTTCTGGCTGAATAACTTGGTCGTCCTTTTCTCGCTGAGCTCTTTTTACTGGAATGACACTTTTATTGCAGACGTTAACGTTTTATTACATGATGACTTTCCGAACTACTAGGTGGCGGCCAACGATATTACTATATTTCTTTACTGGCGACAGTCCCGGTGTTGTTGTCAAGATCAAATTTAACGCACAGACCTTGGAGAATATCGGAACCAATTATAATCAAGTCTGATATAGCGACTAATATGGCCTTCTGCTTTGCCTTCTATGTCCCCAATTGCAGCTCGAAGCTAGTTTCATTAATTGGCTTGATCCGATCACTACCGGTTGCATGTATTGTGAACACTCTATATGGCTCTCTTATACTTGCCATCTTGGTACCATGTTGCGGCGAACAATCGCCCTAGCCGCGCCTGTGTCGACGACCATCTGCGTTTACTTGCCGCTTCTATATCCGTCTACGATGAAAGCACTTCCAGACTCGCTAACTTGATGAACCGATGTGTCCCACCTCTCCGCAGTTCCAACATCGCAAGTGATTTGCATTGTGAGCGCTTATTGGGTCACTATGAGACGTATACTTATTTGGTTGATCAATTTTCTCAGTAGTTGGAGTACCCCAGAGAGCTCTATTTCGACATCTTTGTGCAAAGTTTGAAGGCAGGTGACATTCTGATGCTTGCTTTGCCGCTTCAAACTCTAGGGAACGAGTACATTTAAGTTAGTTCAAGTTTCTGTATATCGCCATCCTCACAACCTGTTGGGTGTTGGTATCCCCGATGTTCGTCAATAAAGGTTTTGCTGGTATAAAACTCTTCCGGAGCTGTGGGGTGAGCTAATAGTGTATCTGCAAATCCAGAGCTCCACCCCACCCCATTATTACATATTGTATCATAGACTCAATCAGGAGACAGTATAGATTTTTTATGACACTCGAATCAAAAAATCCTATTAATTGTCTAAGCATAAACACATAACTATGAAGCTTCGAAACGGATTCCTGAATTTGTCTGTTTTATCTTAAATGTGTATTTATTTTAATTCCTAAATATTTTATGCCACCGGCTGACTCAATTTTAATGTTTCACTTTGTTTCTCGAATGATCAATTTACCGAATGCAGGCAGTGTGGATACACTACAAGAAAACGGAATGGACTTTGTTTCCTTAATATTTATGTTCAGAATATTTTCATCTAACCAGCTTATAATCAGCAAGTCATTTTCGAAATCTGGTCGCAGAATATCCCGTGAGTCTGATTCGTAATTTATCATCTGCGAAGGCTACTACATCTCCTACCGATGACAGCAAAAGCAAGCTACTTAAGTAAATAGTAAAAAGAATGGGGTAAAGTACAGTACCCTGAGGTACATCACAGTCAACAGTGTATGGTACACTGTATTTATTCCTTACTTTAGTTATCTGTACCCTACCCTATGTATGTATATGCTTTTGATTAGTTTATTTGGTAGTATTTAAGTTTTGAAATTTAAATATGTTTTGTTACACATTTAATTAAGTGTATTTTCATCCTCTAAATAAAACCTCGGTGATTCAGGGGTAAGAACGTGTGCCTTTGAACCAGAGGGTACTGAGTTCGATTCCAGGGTACTCCTTTCACTTTTTCAGTACAAACGGTAACATTAACATCAGCCGAGGCTCTGGCATTGTATTTGAGCAAGTTGAATGTCTGCACGTTCCGCCCTTCGGATGGGGCGTAAAGTCGTCGGTCCCGTGCCCATGCGATGTTGGGAACGTTAAAGATCCATACCCTCCTTACAGGAAGGCAGGGGTTCGGCAAAATTTCCAGGATAGTGAGGTGAAACTGCTCCCTGGCGTCGGTGATTGGCCATAGTCGCGGAAATAGGCCAACGTTAAAGAAACAAAACACACACATCCTCTAAATGTTATTACTGACACTTTATCGACTAGGCCATTGGATGTGCGAATGGTGACTGATAATGAAGTAATGATTAAAATTGAACGGTAGAAAGTATATTATAGGTGATGAATGCGCAAAACACTTGGCTCAGTAGCTATTATCAATACTAATAACGTTTTATTATTCCAGATATGTTATAATACCAAAAATCTCAAAAACATACTTATCATGCAATGAGCTAGATTCTATCTCTCTCTCTCGCGCATAGAAGAATACGAAAAAATTTCACCAGTTTACGAAAATATCCAAACTTTTATCTCAAACTTTATACAATATTAAAAGTAGCAAGCATTAGATGTTACGACCGTGTCAGATTTTTGTCACTTTTCACTTCTTAACTTTTCTCCAAGTATAATAAAAAGTTTCTAAGTAGAGCACATCAGGTATATTTGTGTATTTTAGAAGCTACACTGTTACCAAAAGACACATTATCTTATTAATCAATACTGCTTATAACTTGGTTCTTCTTTATTCTTGTCAAAGTTAAATCGTTAAAGACTTAAAGGCAGGTGTTATTTTGAACTTGATGAAACATTTAAGTGTTGTAGCAGGGCAAGGGAGAACTCGAGAAAATTAAAAGTTAAAGTCTAAATTACTATATTATTCTCCAAGTATAACTGTGTAATACACATTATTCCTATCTACATAAGTTGACAGCTTTGACGCAGCAAGTGCGTCGCGGTGGCAAGTTTTTATTATATTGTGATAGGAGAAATTAGCCGGGGACAACCCGCATGTAGAGTTCGTTAATAAGAAAACTTGTATATACAGAATCTATGGGTGATTTTAAAAAAAGGTTCATTTGAACATAGATCCGTTTTCGCTTTTTGCCTGAGATACAGAATGATAAAAAGATCATTTTTTTAAATTTTCTTTTGTATAACTCCGGACAGTTCATTGATTGTTGTTGCTCTTACTTGGTGAAACTGGTCCCTACTGCATACAGACTTAAAGACTATCTAACTGGCTTTACTGTTTGTTCTTGTTTTTGCAAATGAAGGACGTAGCCAGCGGGTAAGCTAACTGGAGCAAGTGGCCCTTCTGAATTCTAGATGCTCTAGGATGTTCTTCAGCGTTTCTTAATTGTCTCCTGTTTGAGAGTGCTGTCAAGCAGCGAAACCGGTTACAGAAACGTTGAAGGACATCCCAGAACATATAGAATTTAGAAGGGCTACTTGCTCTAGTTAGCTTACGCACTGGCTACGCCCTCCATTTGCAAAAATGAAAACCAGCAGTGAAGGCAGAGAGAAGTAATCTCCAAGTCTGTATGTATTAACTCCGAACAGCTATTGAATCATTTTATGAAGCTTGGTGGGGGTGAATCAGGTATAGAGGCACATCTTTGAAGGTGAAAAGGAATTTTTAAATTTATCTAGTGGCGCCCCCATTGATGTGGCCCTAAATATTATGAATAAAAGTACAATATCCTAAATTAAAAGCAGGATTTTAAAATATCTATTAGGCTGTGACCTCCAACACAGTTAAAGGATATCACCTCTGTGTTTCAAATGTTGCATGTTAATTATTTCTGACAGTTTCGGCTTTGTATCTTAAAGTGAATCTAAGGTTCATTATTAAAATATCTGTCTCGCGTCTTATCTTGTTATCTTAAAACCAAAATGATTAATTTTACCAGTCCAGAGTTTGCAGATATCTATTTCATTTATAGTCTGGCTAATGGAAAAGCACCAAAAGCTGCGCGATTATGCCAAAAGCGCTTCCAAAACAGAGTCACTCCAAATAGGCGAACATTATCAAATACTCAGAGAAGATGAAGGAAAACTGGTACTTTTAATCCCAACAATAATTTAAATGGTGCCAGTCGGACTAAAGGAACTTCAAAAATTCAAGAAGTTATAAATTTAATTGAAGATAGTCTCAATTTGAGTCACTCCAGGTAGGCTAACATTATCAAATACTCATAAAAGATTAAGGGAACCTGGTCCTTTTAACCACAACAATAATTTAAAAGGTGCCAGTCGGACTAAAAGAACTTCAAAAATTTAAGCAGTTATAAATTTAATTGAAAATAGTCTCAATTTGAGCACTATATATATATATATATATATATATATATATATATATATATATATATATATATATATATATATATATATATATATATATATATATATATATATATATATATATATATATATATATTGGAAATCAATTGAAGATATCACACGTCTTGGTATGGAGGATTCCACACTTTTTGTTGCACCCGTGTCAGATTCAACGTGTCCAAGTCTAACTTTCCAAGGACTTTCTTTTTCGAATAAATTTCTGCCCCTGGTTGATAGCCAAATAATGTTTACGGACAAAGCTAACTTTTCAATATTGACATCTTATTATGAAACATCCTGTATATATCGTACCGATGACTTAAAAAATATAGGATCGATTGTCATGAAATTTGGAAAGCACCTTCGTTTTGTAATCGACTTGGGCAAGTTCATTAGCGAGGAAAATCGAACCAGATTTCCGCGAAAAGTTTGGGTTTCCTGTCGTAAATTTTTTTCATCTCCGAAAATAACAAAGCTACGGCAACCAAATTTAGTGCACAAGTTACTACTACAATATGTACCCTACATAACAAAATTCAGATCTCTAAGTTAAAAGAAAATAGATGGGTGCCACTGGCGATCAAAGAATCGCACAAGACCAAAACATTTGGTGTGATTAGCAAAATATATTGAAGACTACAGCCAAAGAGTATGGTTTTTTTTGGTGCAGAAAAAGGCAAGACGTACCAGAAAAGTTACCCTGAAATATAATGGTTGTTGTTCCTAAATTGTCATAGTCCTGATTTTAAACGTCAAAATTACGCGATTTTAAAACAAATTCTGAAACATAGGCAGGTTGTGTAGAAAAAATGTGGCAGTGTGTTTTGCCTCCAGTTTCTGATTCAACCACCATATCAATTAATTTCAAACAGACTGATGCTTTGGCAGTAGGTCAAGTTAAATAGTTCGCGATTTAATAGTCTAGAATTTTTAGCAAATTTTAGTAGAGAAAAATATATATTGAGGAGATTGCAACCTTTGATTGTTGGGTTATATGCGTCTCTATATTTTGCGTCCAGAACCATTCAAGACTTCACGAGACGCAGTTTGTCTACCGTTATGTAAATTAAAAAAAAACGGTTTTGACTAGAATCTGTATAAACAAAACAATAAGAAATCTGGGCGCAAGTCATTGAGTCATTATGCCTAGGCATCGCGCACGGAACAATGACAATCATTTAAGTTAAATCAGAAGGGGCCGGCTTATTGGTATGCGGGAAGCCGGTTTTACAATTAGACAAATTTGCGACTGCATAGGACACAGTGTTACAGTGTTGGTCCAGGTGGTCTAAAAAAGGAACTCATAACCGTCTCATGGGTCCGGACAAGCAACTTTTACACAAAGATGGCGATTTGAGGATTATGGGTTGGCAAGGCCCTAGAACGCTTGGTTGGGAGTTTTACAACAGAAAGTTTTAATGGCCACGATATATCGCAATGTATGCGCTTTTGGGATTTGTTCGTATAGAGATTTACATGTATGTCTTTCACTAACACCTCGACGTCTTGCTGCTCGGTTTAAATGGTGTAACGGCAGATCAAATTGGGATGGTAAATGGGATCGTGTTGTGTTCTCTGGCGCGTTCCGGTTCTGTTTTTGGGTCCCTGGTGGTCGCAGAAGGGTAAGTGGATTACGTGGAGATTGCAAAATTTTATAAATTGCTTTGGAACAGAATACGGCCCTGACAAAGCGGGTGATGTTATGGGGTGCGCTAACATTTAGTGGCAATTCACTCCTAGTTTTTATTTAGAGAAATTTGAAGGCTATGATTATACACGAAACATACGTCAGCCAGTTGCACTGCCATGCCTACCAGAGTTTATTCAGCCCCTTTTCTAACGCACGTCCCCATACAGCAGGGTTACTATAAGTGTATTACAAGAAAACAACGTGACATTGCTTCCATGGCCTTTACGCTCCACAGACTTTGAACGAATTGAACATGTGTGGTAACCTAAAAAAAAGGTTACATTTTCAAACTGAAATATTAAAAGATAACATAGTTATTTAATAATGAGTGGATCAGCCGCGATTTCTTACGTATTTGATAACTCTTCGGGGCATGTTTGCAATTATATGATTTATGGTATCCAGAGGAATGTCATCTCAGGCTTCTTGAATTCGGTGATGAAGGTCAACCAGGTTATTTGGTTGTTGGGGTGAATTACTCAGCCGATTGCCAATCATATCCCGCATGATTGGCAATGGGATGGGTTGGGTGCTCAAAACTCAATTTTATATGGCGTTATAAAATTAAAATTTGGCGCATCTAGGTACTGTAAGTCTCTTTAAAAGAAACTTGTATTACAAATTTCATTAAAGTTACCAAAGCTTTTTTTATTTTTTATTTCAACAACACACCACGAGGGCTTACAGCCTAAATACTATCGTACCGTGTGTGTCGACAAGGAGGAAAGAGGCAACTTGTTAATTCTGGACTTGAAGGTTTGGAGGTTCGCGGAGAAGGAAAAACATGTGCCGGCAAGGAGTTTATAGGAGCTTATAAGAAGGAAACCATGTTTATACCCAAGAAGTCAATTCAGTGTTCAAATAACTTACCTACTTGAACAATTAGTCCAGAAATATTAACCATAATATTCTTATTCTTTGATTTCCATACAATCATTTATTATTTAACCTCAAAACAGAACTGTGAGACCATGAAAAATAAATAAGGCACGTCATTATTTTTAAGTTTTCAATTTTAAAGTATAAAATAGGTACAAGCTGTAATATATATTTCAATGACAATCATTTGCTACTTAACGTCGAAACAGAACTGTCAGGCCATAATAATTAAATAGAACATGTCCTTATTCTTTACTTTGCAATTTGAAAAGCAATATACAATCATTTACCTAATTTAAAAATAGAACTGCGAAATCATAATAAATAAACACAACACACTATCCCATCTAGTTTTTAATTCAAGTAGCCCATATAAAACTTCCTTATTTTCCCCTACAGATTCGTGCATTCGAATATACATCGGTCGTTAGGGTAGGATCGCCAAAGTTAGTTATCGTTGCATTATGATGTATGCCTGTGGTACATGTATCCACCTACGCGTGGCAGGTGACCACTTTGTCTTTGTCTGGCATCATACTTTACCACATAAGTTGATTCAAATCATGTATTTCTGATTTTATTCTTAATTTTGGAGAAACTCAAAAGTTTGTGAACCAAATTACTTAAAGTTTACAACAGAGGTTACCCGTCCGATTGCAAATCATGCGGCATATGATTGGCAATCAGCTGGGTAGTTTACCCCAACCACCAAATAACCTGGTTGACCTTCATCACCGAATTCAAGAAGCCTGAGATGATATTCCTCTGGATACCATAAATCATATAATTGCAAACATGCCTCGAAGAGTTATCAAATACGTAAGAAATCGCGGCGGATCCACGCATTATCAAGTAATATATGTTATCTTCTAATATTTCAGTTTGAAAATTTAACCGTTTTTTTAGGTTTCGTTAAACACCCATTATGTATAAATTTTATTAAAGTTGATCAACTATTATTGGGTGTCAGTATAGCTGACTGCCATTTAATCATAATACCGATTTTAAGGCCTTATTAGGTCGATAGAAAGAAGCAAGTGAAAGAAAAGCATCAACCTGAACACAAAAAATCGTGTGCGCAAGAATCTGGTTGGTAAGGAGGTCTAAACTATACGATAACCGAAATCAATTTCAATGTAGATCATTCCTATGAAAATTCGCTACCATAACACATTTGCTGCATCGGGACTTTTTCTTTAACTACAAAACAATTTTAACTCTCGTATTGGAGACAGGTTCTAACATAAAAGCAGCATAAATTTTGAAAATTAAACTATCCTCACCAAGAAAGTAGGACCTGATGAAATATGCTACAAAGCTAATTTGCATTTATCTCCAGTTTTTGCTCAACTGTCAAAAAAAAAACTACAGTTTTATCCAAACATTTGCACGCCAGGTGAACGTTAATACACAAATGAAAAATAGCTGGTTTTTGTTCCAGTCATGAAGCTTTCAAAGCCAACTATTTCTCGAAATGACATATATTTCACATCTGTTCAAACAGTGTGACTGTAATGAAATTTCTCTGATAACATGACAGTCACTTAAATGCATCAATTCAGACGTCTCACCCCGGCAAAGCGTCCTCAGATGAATAATTGTCATGAATATCTATCAAACCCTGTTATCCTAGAATACCTTTGGAGAAATATGAAATGTCACACAAAAGAATCGATTAATGTAAAGATATATTACTGAAACATAGCGTTACTAAAATTGAATTTATTGTGGCGATGAAAACTCAGCTTGCAGATATAATTTATCTTTCTTGTAAAAAGCAACGCGAATATGTTGTACACCTCACTGACTACGCTTTGAAGAATGCCAATATTTTCTGATAGCAATAAGTAAATATATTTTATGAATTTTCGTTCAAATCTTGTATCTGCGTTAACAGTACTGGCAACGTTGAACAAATTAATTACTTAATAGGTGATCTACATTTTCGGTGAGTCGAAATAATTTAAATAGAGAAGGTAGGTTGGGTGGTATTTTTGGAAAGCTCTTTTGGTTTTTCATTTGAAGCTGCAATTCTAAAATCTACGTATAAGGTTTTTAAATATTTGCTTTCAAACCTTCAAAACAATAGTGGTGTCTATCAGTTTTTTTCCTAATGAAAATTCACTAATAGAAAGGTAACGATGCTGACACTTTCGGAAAAATGTTTAAAATGAGAGTGAATATATATATATATATATATATATATATATATATATATATATATATATATATATATATATATATATATATATATATATAATGTATGTATCTATGCTAGCGACAACTTAAAAAATACTCAAGTGATTGGAATGAAACTTGGTACAAGGCCATTTCGTTCCAATCGCGGACAAGTTCGTCAACCAGCTAAAGCGAACATATTTTCCCGTAAAAATATACAAAAATATTTTTGAATAGGCTATATTTTAGAAGCTATTAAAGTAACTGGAATGAAATTTTACATGTGGTCAGAAATAAAGCTAATAAACATCTGTGGTAATCTTTAAGGAATTTGGTTGCCAAACTTTTGAGTTTTTCCAAATTAAGAATAAAATCTGAAAGACATGAATAGAAACAACTTATGTGGTTGAAATATGATGCCAGACAAAGACAAAATGGTCACGTGCCACGCGTAGGTGGATACATGTACCACAGCCATACGTCATAATGCAACGCTAACTAGCTGTGGCGATCCCAGCCTAACGACCGCCGTATTTTCGGATGCGCGAATTTGTAGGCCAAAGTAAGGAAGTTTCATATCGGCTACTTGAAGCAAAAACTAGATAGGATAGTGTGTTGTTTATTATGGTTTGACAGTTATGTTTTGGAGTTAAGTAAATGATTTTATATTGCTTTTAAAATTGCAAACTAAAGGATAAGGGAAGTGCTCTATTTAATTATTATGATTTGACAGTTCTGTTTCGAGGTTAAGTAGCAACTGATTGTCATTGAAATACATAATATAACAACTTGTACATATTTTATGCTTTAAAATTGGAAACTGAAGAATAATAACGTGTTTTGTTTATTTATCATGGTTTCGCAGTTCTGTTTTGAGGTTAAATAGTAAATGATCGTATAGAAATGAAAGAATAAGAATATTACGGGTAATGTTTCTTGATTAATTGTTCAAGTAGGTAAGTTATTTGAATAAGGACTTGACTTCTTGGGTATAAACTAGGTTTCCTTCTGATGAGCTTTTGTAATTTGAATGGAATTTGTAATACAAGTTTCTTTTAAAGAGACTTACAGTACCTAGATTCACAAAATTTTAATTTTCAAGCGCCATAGAAAATTTAGTTTTGAACACTCAAAGATTTTTCTTAAAGGGAGCCAGAACACAAGATTTGAATAGTTTTTATGATAATAAAAACAGAAAAATTCTTCAAATGAACTTATATTAGGACCTCAAAACCCGATCTTATACGTCTGTTTAAATTAAAAGTATTACTTTTAGTAATATGTCGTATATGTCAATTTATTATGGAAATAATTGCCCTAGTAGACCAACTACTCGTTTTTCAAAAAAAAAATCAGACAAATAAAAAAGTTCGGGACGCAGCAAGTGCGTTATAGTAGTGAATTTTTATTAAATGCTTCAAACTTGAATAACTCAATCTTCTATAAACTTAGTAAGTTTAATTTTGGTATGTAGTAAGGCCTCTCCTAAGGCAAGATATCCACCAAATTTCATTAAAATAACTTTGTAATATTCGGAGAAAACAAATTTTTTCGAATGAAAATTCAACATTTTTCCGCAAAACTCTGTTTGATTTTCCTGGATAACGAACTCATCCAAGCCATTAATAAAGGAGAGGCACCTGCCGAGTGTCATTGAAATCAGCTAATTATTTTTTTAGTTATCGGATATATATATATATATATATATATATATATATATATATATATATATATATATATATATATATATATATATATATATATATATATATATATATATAAATATATAAAAATTGAAACTGACCCCGGATATGGGTTCTAGGGGTCCTAGTTCGCGCTCATTTGAAAACATTTTTGCAAAGTCTCACATCGATACCTCTCTATTAGTGAATTTTTTAAAATAAAAATTCAGTACAATGCAAATATTTCATATTTAGAATATATTGCAAAAACTTAAAGAAACTGGTTCCATTTGCAATAAGAGGCATATTTCCCCCAAAAATAAATTTGTGGAAGAATTGGGAAACCATGGCTATTATATCATTAGTTACTCTTTAGAGGTTAAAACAACTTTACTTTTGTATGTAAATATTTTGTAAAATCTTTTTAAGTCGCTTTTAAAATTGTGCTTGACTATCCATTTGGTTTAGAAGTAGAGTACAAGGTGTGTTATTTACCTAAAGAAAGGAAAACTGCTTTTTAGGTAATTGTAATATTGACAATATATATATATATATATATATATATATATATATATATATATATATATATATATATATATATATATATATATATACAGTGTGATGATAAAGTTTGGTACACAATTCTTAAATTCGTTATTTAATTTTTTCAAGAAAAATTCTCGGACAGGTCATTTTGTCTTTTTAATTTCCAACTTATGACGTAAAAATTAAATTTATGACCTCACATATTTCCGAGTGGTGACGTCATCATAAGATTTTTTAATGAGAACCATATTTCTGCGGTTCTTTCATATATCTGCTTACTACTTAAATGACGATGAAAAAAATTGGTACCTTACATGACAATATTTGAAAGAAATTGTATTATTCATTTTATAAAATGCAAACGTAAGTTTAATGGAAAACATTATTGAACCAAGGAAAACAAACAAAACTTAGCGCCAATATTCAAATTGTTCTCCACCTACCATTTGGAATTAATCGATACGAGTGTAAACACTTTGTACACTGCGTTCAAAAATGTCAGGACGCTACACTTCAGCACTATTTGCTGTAGCTCTTCTCAATTATTTGTTCTGTTGAAATAAACCATCGATTTCAAATAACCCCCCAGAAAAAAAAAACAAGCTTGAGGAACGCGGTGGCCACTCAATTGCTCCTCGACGGCCTATCCGTCTTTCAGGGAATGCAGCATCTAGAAAGTGAAGAGGCCCCCGTTTTTCTGAAACCAAATGTCTTGATGTGACACATCCGCCTCGTGAATATATGAAAAAATTACTGCCAGAGCTGTAACTAAATACAATGCAAGAAATTTAGGTAACGTGCTGCGGTAAGATTTCCTTGAAAAAAGTATGGCCCCATGAAACGCTATCCGGTTATTCTCATCCATACATTGACTTTCCCCTGGCATTGACTGTAGGAGTATTGAGTCCAATGAGGATTTGCCCGTGGCCAATATCTTAGGTTTGACGATTTACTGCCATTGAGACAAAAAGTGGCTTCATCAGAAAAGAGAATGTTATTAAGAAAATTGAAATCTTCATCGCAGCGTAACATTGATTGTTCACAAAACTGTAAACGCGGTCTGAATCATCATAGTTTAACTTGTGTAGCAAATGCACTTTGTAGGATGATACTTCTCTTCTCTGAATAATTTTACCTCTAAGTGTTAGTTAAGGCTAGATGCTTTGTAGAATAATCAGGGTTTTCTTCAGATTCAAGCCGTAGATTCAATCTGACTTCTTCACTTACTCGATGTCGACCTCGTCGAGGCAAATCTTTTACGGATCCCGTCTGTGAATTTGGCAAGCAATTTACTTACTGTAGATCTTGCAATTGGCAGTTTATCAGGATCTTGTTGGTTAAATAACTTGCATGCTTCCTGATGACCTTTGAGCCTGTCAATATATCCAATCATAATTTATATCTCTATTGTTTCCCTTTCGGTTAAACGTGCCACTTTTGTTAAATGCGAATTAGAATGGATTACTTTTAGCAGTTTTACACTTTCACCACTAAGACTATGAACTAATTTAAACGGCAGGTAATAATTCAAATTGATTCACGATTTAACATTATTGTCTTTTTTCGCTCAATTCCAAATCCATATTGCGTTAAAAGTCTAAAAGTCCGATAACTAAATACTGTTAACAGCAAATAATCAATAAATTATCAGAACGAGTGTTGCTAAAAATTGATTTTGACTTTACTTTTTGTTCCACCTGTCGAATAGTTACATGAAAACGTATCAAAAAGTCTGGACGCAGCAAGTGCGTTATGGTAGTGAATTTTCATGGAAATGATCTGGCACCAAATATCTTTTTATAACTTTTTTTCCTTTTAAGATAGAAATATAGATTTTCGTATATTGGTTTCCTATAATATGGTAAACTCACGTATCAAATTTGACTACCATAAATTTTATACTTTTTGAGATTTTTTCGAAGGAAAACCCAAGATTTTATCGGAAAACCTTGTTAGATTTTCCTAGCTAACGAACTTATCCAAGCCAAGGGTCCTAGTTCGCGCTCATTTAAAGAAATTTTTTCAAAATTCAAAAGTCTAGATCTCCCCATTAGTGATTTTTTTAAAAGAAAATTCACTAAAACTAATCCTTTTGGAATTTTTTACGTAGGAATTTTTTAACTAAAATCACAAAATCAAGTGTTCATTACTTTACAAAAGTGAAGAGAAACCTTATTATTCTAAAAAAAAACTCGTCCTAAATAAAAACTGAGAGATATATTTCTTATTTAATTTACGTTTCGATTTTTTTAAGTAAAGAAGCATCTATTCAAAAAAAAATTTGTCATATCAGATACCAAACTGAGAGATATATTTCTTATTTAATTTACGTTTCGATTTTTTTAAGTAAAGAAGCATTTATTCAAAAAAAATTTGTCATATCAGATACCAAGTTTTTCATCATCATTTAGGTAGTAAGCAGGTCTATGTAGAGACAGCAAAAAAATATGGTTGAAATTTCAAAAAAAACTTATGATGATTTCATAATTCAGAAGGAGATAACGTCATAAAGGTAATTTTTACGTCATAATTTGGCAACTGAAAAGATAAAATCGACCTGCCTGAGCGTTTTTCTTCAAAAAGTTAAATAACACATTAATGAATTATGTTCCAAATTTTATAGACACACTATACATTCCTAACTACTGCAAGATATTTATATCCTTATTACAACCAGAAGTGAAGTGCTAACTCTAGAACAGAGCATGTAATATTCTGTACACCCGTGTCCTAGGTACTTAGCTTAAATACCAAAAGCGATTGCTGTATAGGAATTTCCAAATTAATCAAATCCTTTAAGCATAGTCCAAATATCTAATCGAACTTCGCTTGGAGACGGAGCAGTTTCATTAATTTTAATTAATTCATAAACGCTGGACGAATAATAATTTAATTAATAGAAGCAAATAATATTCATTATAAAATTCTTTCCCACCCTCTCTTGAAGAATCCGCCGTCACGACTTTGATATTCCATTAGTTATCTGTCTTATTTTTTTTCAAGGCCTCTTGATTTATGCTTTTGCATTATAAAACGTCAAGACTATCGTTAGTATGATTTACTGGATTGAGTTGAGGCTGCCTTATTCAGCAGCTCTTTCGCTGGAGAGTGGGACTATATTGATTTTGATAAAGTTAAATATGCAATAAAAGAGACAAGGGAAAGTAGAATTGCTTTTTTTGCAAACGTTCCTATTCGCGTCACATGAATAAATCAAATTTGTATCGGAAACCTGATTCAGTTTTGAGTTATAGGTATTGACCTGAAAGACGACAAATTGGATGTTGGCTCTTAAAGTTACAAGATTCGTCTGCGGAAGTAACTGATATGATACGATTTGTCATTGGAAAATTAGTTTTAAAGTTTTTGAAATCTTCCGTCTATGGTTCCGCTCGATTAGACGAGTATGTTTGCTTGACAGGATGTTACCCTCTTCGGAATATATCTTGTTATAAGTAGGTATTAAAATGTTATTTATGAAACTTTTTTTGGGCTTCCTGTAATCTTAAGGTAGCCTATAAATAAGTTGAAAGGAAAAACGTCTGGACGCAGCAAGTACGTTATGGTAGTGAATTTCACAGAAATGATTTGGCACAAAACATTTTTTTTAAATGTAAATGCTTATAACTTTTTTCCTGTAACGTAGACATTAAAATTTTATTATATGGTTTACCTTTTATAATATCAACCTACGTACCAAATTCTGTTATCATAGCTGTGTTATTTTGGGAGATAAATTTGTTTTTCAAAAAGAAAACTAAAACTTTCCCGGAAAACGTGGCGCGATTTTCTTGGCTAACGAATTTTTCCAAGCCACTTACAAAAATATGGTACCCGCCAAATTCCATTCAAAATTGGTCCATTATTTTTTGATTTATCGGCGTGATACCTACACACACACACACACACACACACACACACACACATATATATATATATATATATATATATATATATATATATATATATATATATATATATATATATATATATATATATATATATATATATATATATATATATATATTATATCCCTCGGGGGAACCTGCAACCCCTAGAGGGCGCGTCCTCAGGTGGCGGATAGAGGAATGCCTCACAGATATGAGTGGTAGGAGGGAAATGAAATACCTCCCTTGGAACAACAGGTACAGTAGCGTTTGACCCAGAGTGGGCGGCTACGAACAGCGTTTGACCCATAATGGGCGGCTGTAGTTCCAAACTCACCAAGACGTCTAGCCAACGTGGTGTTTTATGGCTAAATACCTCCTATGATCATGCCAGATGTAAAAACTGAGCTAAAAATATTTTCAAAATCTCGCACTGACAACAAGTCAGTCTGTCCCAAGGATTCTGGGAGAGGGGTGTGGTAGGTGGGGCAAATATATTGCAATTAGTACCAAACGTACCAACAACAAAATACTGCATATTGTAACCTACAATACGCGATCACTGTCAACAGATGAAAGATTCATGGAACTAGAAGGCGAGTTGGAACGTATAAAATGGGACGTTGTCGGAGTAAGTGAAGTAAAAAGACGAGGCGAGCAGCTCATAGACCTTAAATCTGGGCACATATTCTATAGCGTGGGTGAAGAAGAGAGCTCCTGGGGAGGAACAGGATTTCTCATGGACTAGCGACACAAATCAAGCATCGTGTCACTAAATAAAATATCAATACGAGTTATCTCTTTGATTCTAAAATTCAATACCAGATAAAATATTAAGCTCATACAAGTATACGCGCCTACAATAGATCATGACGATGAGGAGATAGATATGTTCTATAAGGACATTAACACTGCTCTAAACGAACACCCAGAGCACTTTACTCTAATATGCGGTGATTTCAAATTCCAAAATAAATCAAAGTAAGGCAGCACTTGGAGACTTTGGCTTAGAGGATATAAATGATCGACGAGAAACGCTGCTCAGCTTTCTACTACCAAATAGTCTGTTTCAGATGGGAAGCTTTTTCTACAAAAAAACAAATAGAAGATGGATGTGGATGTGGAAAAGCCCCGATGGTAAAACAAGAAACGAAATAGACTTTATCATCACACATAAAAAACACATAATAAAAGACGTGACTGTCCTAAATAGGTTTACTACTGGGAGCGACCTGTTCGAGCAAAAGTAGCTATTGACATTGGAAAAGAACGACAAAAATGATCGAAGAGAGCAACAAATCAAATTGACTAATAAATTCAGCAGATGTAAATATCTTTGAACAGTGGATCATCACTAAATTAACGAAGGCTGAAATAGAACACACCATTGGAAACGACATCAACAAACTGAATAATATCATCACAACCACAATAACTGAAGCCCAAAGTCGGCATTGCTCAACAAATCAAAGGGAGGAAAAACTAAGCAAAAAGACCAAACTGCTCATAGAAAAAAGAAGGGATATTAGGTCCAAAAGCTATGCATCTGAAGGAGAATTGAGAGAAATAAATAGACAAACTTCAAAAGGAATCCGACGCGACGTAAGAGCTTCTAGACACGACCAAATCAAAGAAACCATAGAGAACAACAAGGGTATGAAAGTTCTACTTAGAAAGCTTGACAATGGAAAGACACGAATAATAAAACTTTAAAATGCACAATGGCACACATCGACGAACAGGAAAGATATTCTAAATATAGTGGAAGAGTTTTATGGAAGGTTATATAAAATCCAAAGTGATATAAATTTACATCCAGAATCTGACATACTAACCAGTAAAAAAGGTGTGGTTAACCAAGGCTCGGAAATACTGATGGAAATATCACTAGATGAGATTAAACTAGTCCTGAAAAAGATGAAAAATCAAAAATCGCGCGGAGAAGACAGCGTGGTTTCCGATGCGATAAAGATTGGTGGTCCTTGCTTGCTCCAAAAAATCAAATCTCTTTTCAACCTTTGTCTCTTCAATAGTACGATACCAGAAATGTGGCACAACACCATCGTAATACTGGTCCACAAGAAAGGAGACATCTCGAACCTACTAGAATAATTACCACACGACTTGAAAAGAAGTTGAACTTTGTCCAGTCAGTGGAACAAGCCGGTTTTCGAAGTGGTTTTGGAACCAATGATCATATCCAAAGCGTCAAAACAGTGACTAAAAGACCATCGAATATGGAAGGCCTCTTGTCCTTGCTTTTGTCGACTTCCATAAGGCTTTCGACACTGTGGAGCTGGACGCAGTTTCTAGAAGCATGTCATATTGACTATCACTACACCAAACTGATTTACAATATATATATATATATATATATATATATATATATATATATATATATATATATATATATGTATATATATAAATGCTACTCTTGTGGTAAAACTACATTAAAACACGAATCCTATAAAAATTGGGAGAGGAGTACGCCAGGGAGATACAGTGTCTCCAAAACTGTTTATCACCAACCTGGGATATGTGTTCGAGAAGCTAGATTGGGACCAAAAAGGTCTAAGAATAGACGGCCAAAGGCTGCTAGACTTACGGTTTGCAGACGACATTGTCTTACTGGCTGACAACTTGGAAGAGTAATGCTACAGGAACTTCAGGAGGCCTGTGCAACAGTAGGTCTAAAAATAAACATCGGAAAAACAAAACTTATGACAAACCTCGTCCCTAGTAACAACCTAATTATTGAAAACTCTGAGGTGTAATGGGTAGATAAATACACATATTTGGACCACCAGATAAGCATATCCAAAGCCAACCAAACATGTGAGATAAACAGAAGTGTTATGTTCTCTTGGGCGGCTCACGGCAAACTTGGAGACGTTTTCAGAGGCGACCTTCCAATATGCTTGAAAAGAAAAGTTTTCAACCAATGTGTTCTACCGGTTATGACCTACGGCGCCGAAACACTAACCCTTACCAACGCTTCTCCTAAGAAACTAAAAGTAACACAGCGCAAAATGGAGAGGTCGATGTTTGGCGTTTCGTTACGTGACCACATTAGAAATGAAGAATTACGCAGAAGAACAGTCGTGACTGATGTTGTCGTTCATGTGGCAAAACTCAAATGGAAGTGGACGGGACATGTGGCTCGCATGCAAGATGACAGGTGGACAAAACGATTACTTGAATGGAGACCCAGATCCGATAAAAGAGACAGAGGAAGACCACGAACTCGCTGGACAGACGACATTACAAAAATTACAAAAACTGGATTCGTAGCGCTCAAGACAAAAAAGAATGGACTCAACTAGGGGAGGCCTATGTCCAACAGTGAACGCAGAGGGCTGATTGATGGTGATGATGGTGAAATATATATATATATATATATATATATATATATATATATATATATATATATATATATATATAAAATTTTGTATATGAAAATTTTGTGTATTTCATACTGGACAAAATTCACACGTCTAATTGTCTTGATATTTCTGAAATAAATTATATCGAAATTACGTTTATATAAGATTGGGTAAGTTTTGTTGCTTTATGATAACACAAACAGCACCCGTTTTATACTCTTATGATTTAGACGCAAATTTAATCAGCTTTCCCTTGCATCTAATAAAATTATGCAGTCTAATTCACATTTAAGTCCAAGTCCAAACGGGTAAACTATATTCCATTCTAGCGTGTAAAACCGGTCATAGTGTGGGCCGTCCCACAACTTGAAGTTTCCCTAGAGAATGCTGGACGGTGACAGTTATGGAATGGCAAATTCGTCTAATTTATAAACCGTCACGGACAAAGCCACAGGAAAAGGCCGGTCTGCTCTAAAGTTGACATTAGCCAGTACCGGAGCATTATAATCGAATAATTTGAAGGTTTATGAAAATTACTGCTGCAGAATTCTAAGCGTGCGTGCTTTAAAAGGCAAATAAAGGTGAATGTGGTAAGAAATTAAATAATTGTTTTAGAATGTTCTAACACATCAAGATTGCTACGGTAGCAAATTTACATATAAATATACCTTAAAAATATTGAAGTAAAGCTAGCCAAGCAAATATTAAAATTATATGGATGGCAAAAATGAAGGCCAAAAGATTAAATATAAGTAGAAAACAAAATCTGTATCAAATAGATAAAGCACTAATAGCTTTCTTGTTTTTCTTTTCGACAAAATTGGTGAAAAGCAGAGTTTGAGTTGGCTACCAAATTAAAGCGCATGCAAACATATTTATGCGCATAGAATACCAGGATACTTACAGTTTATCGACACTTTGATAGACACACACACACACACACACACACACACACACACACACACACACAGATATATATATATATATATATATATATATATATATATATATATATATATATATATATATATATATATATATATATATATATATATATATAGTGTGGAATAGCCAAATGCAATAAATTCATTACCTCACTTATGGCGCATATTTATAAAAAAATTTCGAACTACGCCAATTTTAAATTAAAAAATGACAACCTGCAACGTGAAAACTTCACCCCTGCATTGAACCCAACCCGAGTGACAGTCGCAACCCTCAAATTTGTAATACCTTATTTAAAATATCTCTTTATTCTCTGTTTAAAAATGCTATGGATTTAAAATTGATTGCAAAAATTAGCAGCAAAAAATCAACACACTAAAAATTTTTATACTAATTGCCTATCATTCTTGATATTGAGAAATGATCAAAATGAAAAAAAAAACGAAAAAATCTGGGCGCAGTAAGTGCATTATGGTAGCGAATTTACACAGAAATTATCTGGCATCAAAGATTTTGTTAATGAAATGTTTATAATTTTTCTCGCGCAACATGGAGAATTAGATTTTGGCATGTAGTTAAGCTTTTAGATCTTAAACGTACGACCAAATTTGGCTGGTATCATAGTTTTTTATTTCTTTTTACTTTCCTTATATATATATATATATATATATATATATATATATATATATATATATATATATATATATATATATATATATATATATATATATATATATATATATATATATATATATATATACAGTCTGGTCGCAGTAAGTGTTTTATGGTAGTAAATAGTGAATTTTCCTAAAAATGATCTAGTATCAAACATTTTATTTAAATAAATGCTCAAAGCTTTTTTTAATGTAACGTAGAGATTTAGGTTTTGGCACGTAGTTTACCATTTATATCTGAAACCTGTGTATCAAATTTGGCTACCAAAGCTTCTTTATTTTCGGATATATAATTTTTTTCTGAAAGAAACCACAACATTTTCCCGCATTTTCCCGGAAAGCTGGTCCGATTTTTCTGACTAACGGTGGTCTAAGCCACTTACAAAAGGAAGGTACCTGCCAAGTTTTATCAAATTCAGCTTATTATTATTTTATCGGTGTGATACGTGTATATATATATATATATATATATATATATATATATATATATATATATATATATATATATATATATATATATATATATATATATATATAAACATAAAAAACAGAGTCCAATATTCCTATACACTTGGCATTTGTCGACTGCCATAAAGCTTTTGACAGCATTGAAATTCTCGCCTTCTTAACATCAATGGAAAATACCAAAATTGATTCGAGATGCAGTAATATTGTCAGGGAGATCTACGCCAAAGCCACCTTTAATATATAAATAGAAGCCGTCCTCAAAACGAAGAAAATGAAGCTAGGCAAAGCGTACGACTAGAAGATACCATCTCTCCCAAATTATATATACAGACAATATCTTTAAACAAGTACCTTAAGAAGGAAAAGGTATAAACATCGATGGAATACGTCAATACCATTAAGAGTTCACTCACGACATAATCCTAATAAGTAGAGATGTTCAAAAGCGACTTAAACGAAAACTCTAAGAAAATAGGACTGTCGATGAATCTCAGTAAGACCAAAATCATCGGTAGCAGTGAGTGTGGTGTCACAACCAATAATACCATCATAAATAGAGTAACAGTCCATACGTATATCTCGAACATAGAATTACAATTGACAGAGTGCAGAGATTAAACGTAGGATTCAGTTGGCATGGATAGCGTTTGGGAAATAAAACTACATCTTTAGGGATAGGCAAGTACCATTGCACTTGAAAAAGGGAACATATAATAGCTGCATACTGCCAGTGCTTATGTACGTTATAGAAACTATGGCCATAACAAAGAAAATATCATATAATTTAAGGGTTGCATAGAAAGGCATGGAAAGGATTAAAGGATTATGTTGGGGATTACATTGAGGGACAAAATACGAATTAGCGAAATTCAGAATAAAACTAAAATAATGGATGTTACGGAGAGGATGGCGAGTCTCTAATGCCGGTGGGTTGGTCACATAGCTAGACAAAACACGAATAGGTGGACACAGAGGTTGGGTTATGGTAGACCAAGAGAGACAAAAAGAAGTGTGGGAAGACCTCGAAAAATATGGATTGACAATGTGAGAGAGGTGGCTGGGAAGTAGTGCATGAGAACGGCGAGCGATAGAGAAGTATGGGAGAAATGAAAAGGGGCCTGTGTCTGACACTGGATGAGTTTAGACTAAAGAAAAAAAATAAGAATAAAAAACACATACAAATTGAAACTGACACCGGATATGGGTTCTAAGGAGCCTAGTTTGCTCTTATTTGAAATAATTTTTTCAAAATTCAAAGGTCGAGATCTCCCCATTAGTGACTTTTCTCTATGAAAATCACTAAAAGCAAATCAATTTCAATGTAGGAGATGTCCAAAATACATGCTTTGAACATCTTGGTATCATCCTAATTGTAAATAAAATGTCTTCTGGCTATAATCAGTACCTGAGGTGTGACCTAACTAATTTCAATCATTATACTTCTTCTTAAGACAGTGAAATTGCGAGGTTTAGTTTTGTATACTATACTTTTTATATTATATCAACACAAGAAAAAGTATAATAGCGTAAGATCGGCTGATCGTGCTGGCAATTATAACGATTCTTGTCTCCCTATACACTGGTCTAAATACTGAAGAAAATTGATTTGGTAATGTGCTGGTGCTCCATATCACATTCGCCTGAACTTGTGTGTCAATGAAGAGGGGACAAATGCCATAGTTTCCAACTGTTTCTATCCAAACAATTATCTTTTCACGAACATCAACTGTTACCGTTGCAAATAAAAACCCGACTGGGCCGAAAAGCCCCCGGTAAGTTAACCAGTATGTTCGTTCAGATATCACGAGTTCAAATATGATATTCCATGACAGTCCGGGGATCCGATGACGTAATCCCAAGTCTGGTTTGGTTTGTTAGTACAAGACCTTAAAAAACTCTAACTACAAAAATCGCTTTCTACACTGTAGTTAACAAAAATTGCAATTAATGGAGCCTCGGATTTTCGATAATTTTTTTACATAACTTTTTCCGAGGGGGAAATCTCTAAAATAAATTGTACACTAAAATTCCTTTTTCAGAAACAATTCTCCGCAATTCCCCGATATTACCCGAAATTCTTTGAAACACCCCGAAATACCTCTAAACTTTCGAAATACCCTGGAAATTCCCTTAAGTTGTCTGCAATTCCCCGAAAATTCCCCGCAATTCCTCAAAAAATTTCCCTAAATTCCATGCAATTCCCCAAAGCGCTCTTGAAATTCCCAGTAAACTCTATTTATTTTGTGACGCAAAATTATTATTCTGTATTAAAATGCAAATATATACATATACATATGTCTGTGAATGCTTACTCTAACCGAAACATAATAATCGACTGTATTGTTGGTAAATACTATTATTTAAAATTTTTAAGAAAGAAAAATTCATGTTCGACATAAAATTTTTATTCACTCTAAATTAACAAGAAAACAAACTCACATAACACAAACTTAAAAAGTAGACAAGACGTTCTCAAACATTTAGAGGGCGTTAACATTCATAAACTTGATTTGATCATTATGTCAGATAATCACAGTATAGTATTCTGATCTTAAAAAATTACTTCCAACTGTATGCACTTAAATACTAGTAAAATACGTAATTTGTTAACTGGTTGTGATGAAACGTCAAACTCCACTATACGACAGCATATTATTATTGCATTGGACTCACCACATGACGCCATGCGCGTGACAGTTCTAAAACAAAGTCTGGACGCAGCAAGTGCGTTATGGTTGTGTATTTTCATTAAAATGTTTTTAATAGCAAATAGGTGTGTTTTTTTTAAGAAAGCAGGCATAAAATTTGGTTACCAGTATAACCTATATAGTACAAACAATGTGCCATGTATCATCAAAATAACTTTATTGTTTGAAAATGTACAAAAATTTCCGAAAGTAACTGGTCTGCTCTAAAGTTGACATTAGCCAGTACCGGAGCATTATAATCGAATAATTTGAAGGTTTATGAAAATTACTGCTGCAGAATTCTAAGCGTGCGTGCTTTAAAAGGCAAATAAAGGTGAATGAGGTAAGAAATTAAATAATTGTTTTAGAATGTTCTAACACATCAAGATTGCTACGGTAGCAAATTTACATATAAATATACCTTAAAAATATTGAAGTAAAGCTAGCCAAGCAAATATTAAAATTATATGGATGGCAAAAATGAAGGCCAAAAGATTAAATATAAGTAGAAAACAAAATCTGTATCAAATAGATAAAGCACTAATAGCTTTCTTGTTTTTCTTTTCGACAAAATTGGTGAAAAGCAGAGTTTGAGTTGGCTACCAAATTAAAGCGCATGCAAACATATTTATGCGCATAGAATACCAGGATACTTACAGTTTATCGACACTTTGATAGACACACACACACACACACACACACACACACACACACACACACAGATATATATATATATATATATATATATATATATATATATATATATATATATATATATATATATATATATATAGTGTGGAATAGCCAAATGCAATAAATTCATTACCTCACTTATGGCGCATATTTATAAAAAAATTTCGAACTACGCCAATTTTAAATTAAAAAATGACAACCTGCAACGTGAAAACTTCACCCCTGCATTGAACCCAACCCGAGTGACAGTCGCAACCCTCAAATTTGTAATACCTTATTTAAAATATCTCTTTATTCTCTGTTTAAAAATGCTATGGATTTAAAATTGATTGCAAAAATTAGCAGCAAAAAATCAACACACTAAAAATTTTTATACTAATTGCCTATCATTCTTGATATTGAGAAATGATCAAAATGAAAAAAAAAACGAAAAAATCTGGGCGCAGTAAGTGCATTATGGTAGCGAATTTACACAGAAATTATCTGGCATCAAAGATTTTGTTAATGAAATGTTTATAATTTTTCTCGCACAACATGGAGAATTAGATTTTGGCATGTAGTTAAGCTTTTAGATCTTAAACGTACGACCAAATTTGGCTGGTATCATAGTTTTTTATTTCTTTTTACTTTCCTTATATATATATATATATATATATATATATATATATATATATATATATATATATATATATATATATATATATATATATATATATATATATATATATATACAGTCTGGTCGCAGTAAGTGTTTTATGGTAGTAAATAGTGAATTTTCCTAAAAATGATCTAGTATCAAACATTTTATTTAAATAAATGCTCAAAGCTTTTTTTAATGTAACGTAGAGATTTAGGTTTTGGCACGTAGTTTACCATTTATATCTGAAACCTGTGTATCAAATTTGGCTACCAAAGCTTCTTTATTTTCGGATATATAATTTTTTTCTGAAAGAAACCACAACATTTTCCCGCATTTTCCCGGAAAGCTGGTCCGATTTTTCTGACTAACGGTGGTCTAAGCCACTTACAAAAGGAAGGTACCTGCCAAGTTTTATCAAATTCAGCTTATTATTATTTTATCGGTGTGATACGTGTATATATATATATATATATATATATATATATATATATATATATATATATATATATATATATATATATATATATATAACATAAAAAACAGAGTCCAATATTCCTATACACTTGGCATTTGTCGACTGCCATAAAGCTTTTGACAGCATTGAAATTCTCGCCTTCTTAACATCAATGGAAAATACCAAAATTGATTCGAGATGCAGTAATATTGTCAGGGAGATCTACGCCAAAGCCACCTTTAATATATAAATAGAAGCCGTCCTCAAAACGAAGAAAATGAAGCTAGGCAAAGCGTACGACTAGAAGATACCATCTCTCCCAAATTATATATACAGACAATATCTTTAAACAAGTACCTTAAGAAGGAAAAGGTATAAACATCGATGGAATACGTCAATACCATTAAGAGTTCACTCACGACATAATCCTAATAAGTAGAGATGTTCAAAAGCGACTTAAACGAAAACTCTAAGAAAATAGGACTGTCGATGAATCTCAGTAAGACCAAAATCATCGGTAGCAGTGAGTGTGGTGTCACAACCAATAATACCATCATAAATAGAGTAACAGTCCATACGTATATCTCGAACATAGAATTACAATTGACAGAGTGCAGAGATTAAACGTAGGATTCAGTTGGCATGGATAGCGTTTGGGAAATAAAACTACATCTTTAGGGATAGGCAAGTACCATTGCACTTGAAAAAGGGAACATATAATAGCTGCATACTGCCAGTGCTTATGTACGTTATAGAAACTATGGCCATAACAAAGAAAATATCATATAATTTAAGGGTTGCATAGAAAGGCATGGAAAGGATTAAAGGATTATGTTGGGGATTACATTGAGGGACAAAATACGAATTAGCGAAATTCAGAATAAAACTAAAATAATGGATGTTACGGAGAGGATGGCGAGTCTCTAATGCCGGTGGGTTGGTCACATAGCTAGACAAAACACGAATAGGTGGACACAGAGGTTGGGTTATGGTAGACCAAGAGAGACAAAAAGAAGTGTGGGAAGACCTCGAAAAATATGGATTGACAATGTGAGAGAGGTGGCTGGGAAGTAGTGCATGAGAACGGCGAGCGATAGAGAAGTATGGGAGAAATGAAAAGGGGCCTGTGTCTGACACTGGATGAGTTTAGACTAAAGAAAAAAAATAAGAATAAAAAACACATACAAATTGAAACTGACACCGGATATGGGTTCTAAGGAGCCTAGTTTGCTCTTATTTGAAATAATTTTTTCAAAATTCAAAGGTCGAGATCTCCCCATTAGTGACTTTTCTCTATGAAAATCACTAAAAGCAAATCAATTTCAATGTAGGAGATGTCCAAAATACATGCTTTGAACATCTTGGTATCATCCTAATTGTAAATAAAATGTCTTCTGGCGATAATCAGTACCTGAGGTGTGACCTAACTAATTTCAATCATTATACTTCTTCTTAAGACAGTGAAATTGCGAGGTTTAGTTTTGTATACTATACTTTTTATATTATATCAACACAAGAAAAAGTATAATAGCGTAAGATCGGCTGATCGTGCTGGCAATTATAACGATTCTTGTCTCCCTATACACTGGTCTAAATACTGAAGAAAATTGATTTGGTAATGTGCTGGTGCTCCATATCACATTCGCCTGAACTTGTGTGTCAATGAAGAGGGGACAAATGACATAGTTTCCAACTGTTTCTATCCAAACAATTATCTTTTCACGAACATCAACTGTTACCGTTGCAAATAAAAACCCGACTGGGCCGAAAAGCCCCCGGTAAGTTAACCAGTATGTTCGTTCAGATATCACGAGTTCAAATATGATATTCCATGACAGTCCGGGGATCCGATGACGTAATCCCAAGTCTGGTTTGGTTTGTTAGTACAAGACCTTAAAAAACTCTAACTACAAAAATCGCTTTCTACACTGTAGTTAACAAAAATTGCAATTAATGGAGCCTCGGATTTTCGATAATTTTTTTACATAACTTTTTCCGAGGGGGAAATCTCTAAAATAAATTGTACACTAAAATTCCTTTTTCAGAAACAATTCTCCGCAATTCCCCGATATTACCCGAAATTCTTTGAAACACCCCGAAATACCTCTAAACTTTCGAAATACCCTGGAAATTCCCTTAAGTTGTCTGCAATTCCCCGAAAATTCCCCGCAATTCCTCAAAAAATTTCCCTAAATTCCATGCAATTCCCCAAAGCGCTCTTGAAATTCCCAGTAAACTCTATTTATTTTGTGACGCAAAATTATTATTCTGTATTAAAATGCAAATATATACATATACATATGTCTGTGAATGCTTACTCTAACCGAAACATAATAATCGACTGTATTGTTGGTAAATACTATTATTTAAAATTTTTAAGAAAGAAAAATTCATGTTCGACATAAAATTTTTATTCACTCTAAATTAACAAGAAAACAAACTCACATAACACAAACTTAAAAAGTAGACAAGACGTTCTCAAACATTTAGAGGGCGTTAACATTCATAAACTTGATTTGATCATTATGTCAGATAATCACAGTATAGTATTCTGATCTTAAAAAATTACTTCCAACTGTATGCACTTAAATACTAGTAAAATACGTAATTTGTTAACTGGTTGTGATGAAACGTCAAACTCCACTATACGACAGCATATTATTATTGCATTGGACTCACCACATGACGCCATGCGCGTGACAGTTCTAAAACAAAGTCTGGACGCAGCAAGTGCGTTATGGTTGTGTATTTTCATTAAAATGTTTTTAATAGCAAATAGGTGTGTTTTTTTTAAGAAAGCAGGCATAAAATTTGGTTACCAGTATAACCTATATAGTACAAACAATGTGCCATGTATCATCAAAATAACTTTATTGTTTGAAAATGTACAAAAATTTCCGAAAGTAAACTTAAAATGTTCCCGAAAAAACTCGTTTCTTGGTCAACCTTATAGGTTAATAGCAAATTGAGCTATTCAAATATGAAGCATTTGATCAAAATTCGCTACCATAACGCACTTGCTGCGTCCAGAACTTCTTTTCTTACAGACATGGATTATGTTTCGATGGAAAATGCAAAAATGCAATAACATAAGGCGTGTTTGATTGAATTTGTATCAGCAACGACTTATGGGCCAGCCTGTGATTGTAGAAATATTTTTTAAGATGTAGCTCAAGACACCCTATAATTAATGTATACAATTTTTTTTCATATCTTGTAAAATAACGGATATATTAAGCTTTATTTATTTTTTACGAAAATTCAACAAACATTATATACCATTAAACGATAACTCTATAGCTAAGGCTACTGCCAAACATCAGCGAAAGGGTCTATTTGAAATGAATTTTCTGGAAATATTTTAGTAAAATGAAGGACAATGACGGTTGAAACTAAGACTTCGGGGTTTGTAAAACATTGTTCTTGAGACATCTTTCCATAGCCTGCACTAGATTCAAGTTCTTTGCCTATGTTATCAATTTTGACGTTTTAAATCGCAACTTTGACGTTTTGAGGAAAACCCCAATTTATTTTTATTTAAATGCCTATGACTTTTTTGTCTTTTGACCTACAGACTTAAATTTTGGTAGGTATCTTACCTATAATGATATAAACCCGTGTACCAAATTTGGTTGCCCTTACTTTGTTAATTCGGAAGATATAATTTTTTTCTAAAGAACACACAAAATTTTCTGGGAAAACCTGCGCCGATTTTCCTGGCTAACGAACTTATCCAAGTCATTTTCATAAGCAAGGTATTCAATTTAATCAAAACAGGCCCATTATTTTTTGAGTTATTGGTGTGATACACACACACAAATATATATATATATATATATATATATATATATATATATATATATATATATATATATATATATATATATATATATATATATTGAAACTGACCCCGGATATGTGTTCTGAGTGGCCTAATTTGCGCTCATTTGAAGAAATCTTTTCAAAATTTAAAAGTCGGGGTCTCCTCTTTAGTGAATTTTCTTTTAAGAAAATTCACTAATAGATAGTCTCATTATCATATCTCTCGTTATTTGTATCATGCGTTGCATCAGCATAATAGCCGCCCGACGACTTTTAGTACAACGTTGCCAATTTGTGGAATATTTCATGAAATATTATGCAATATACGTTTAACATGCTCCAAAACACCTCGAAGTTCCCCGAAATACCTTGCAATTCCCCAAAATACCTCAAAATACCCTGAAATACCTCGAAATTCCCCTAAATACCCTGAAATGAATTGAAATTCCCCGAAATACCTCGAAATGCCCCTGCAATTCCTTACCATGCACACTAAAATACCCCAGTGATTTACCCCTCGACTTTTTCTATGTCTTGTAGAATTATCAAGCTTTTTTCATACTGATGCGGTAGCCTGTAGATACACACATATATTTTACAATTTTTTCTTGCTATACTGCTTTTTGAAATATGTTTTACCAGTCAAAGTTAAGTGCAATTATTATTGGAATGGACCGTATATAATAGCTTGATTATATTTACAACTGCTATTTCAGGAACACATGTGATATTTGTATAAAGCTAATAAAACCTTTTCACATTCTTTTTAAAGGTTTGAGTGTGAGTCTTCCACACAAACGACAGCACCTTCAGGAAGCTATTTTCTGCTCTATGTAAAATTCGTCCATAATGGCGACCTTCAAGACCCGAAACTTCTCTAGGGGACGCTTGTTGATGGCAAGTATGCAAGGACAAATTTGTCTCATTTATAAAACGTCACAGACAAAACCTCAGCATGTCTGTCTACCGTGCATAACGAAGCAAAAGGCCAAACGTTTCTAAACGGACATGTAGTGTGTCTACGTCAGCATTCTCCAGGGTCTTCGTTGAATGAAATTTATTCTGTCAAGAGGAAGGAAAAAACAAAAACGAGACGCGAAACCTCGAAAACAATTGCTATAATGAATGAACGTTGAAACAGAATTCGGTTTGTGTGTTGGAATAATTTGTAGCGCCAGCAAACTGATTATATTCATGACAGATGCTTTTGGTAAGACCAGGAGTAGCGATGTAGATTTATTTGTTTTTGCAGGATCGTGGAATGTTCCCCAACGCGTATTTTTGCGTGAGCTTACTACACTTATTTTGTGTATTTCGTTTGCTGGGAAATATTTGGAAGCTTTATAACAATGTCATTAAAAACGTCTTGCTTGTCTTTCTTTTTCTGATAAATGAGCTCGTTTATTATGAGACACTTTAATATTCTCGAGCAGTAAATGTTTTTATACTCTTATTATCTATACATCTACTTGAAGTTCTTTACTAACAGAATTAGGATTTATCTAGTAGCTCTGTTGGGTATTCACAATGTATGTAAAGTATTGCATAATATATTATTTCAAAAAACAGAACTATTTTAGGCACGCCAAATCTTACTTGAAATAGCTGTTTTGTATTTCCTGGCTGATTTTTAAATTAGTGCCCTTCCGGTGAGATCTTCGACGATTTAATACACTTATGTTTTGTTTGTGTATTTTTATTTCTTTAACGTCGGCCTATTTCTGCGACTATGGTCAATCACCGATGTCAGGGAGCAGTTTTACCTCACTATCCTGGAAATTTTGCTGAATCTCTGCCTTTCTGTAAGGAGGGTAGGGATCTTTAACGTGCCCAACATCTCCTGGACACGGGGCCGACGGCTTTACGTCCCCTCCGAAAGGCGGAACGTGCAGACATTAAACTAGTTCAAATACAATGCCACAACCTCGGTTGATGTTAATTGTACAGTATGTACTGAAAAAGTGAAAGGAGTACCCTGGGATCGAACCCAGTACCCTTCGGTTCAGAGGCAGATGTTCTTACCACTAAACCACCGAGGCTCTAAATACACTTATAATACCCGCTGAATTTTATATTTTAAATTACCTTGTAGAGAGTGCTCATTATAAAAACATAACATGCGTAATGTCAAAAGTCGAGAGCAAAATAAATACGGGCATTTCAATATTACCAATGCAATAACGATTTTGCTTTTAGTGAATTTTTATTTTAAAAAAATTCACTAATAGAGAGGTATCGATGGTGAGACTTTGCAAAAATTTTTGCAAATGAGCGCGAATTTGGGCCCCTAGAACCCATATCCGGGGTCAGTTTCGATTTTTATAGGTTTATATATATATATATATATATATATATATATATATATATATATATATATATATATATATATATATATATATATATATATATATGTATGTATCCAACCGATAACTCAAAAAATAATGAACCGATTTTGATAAAACTCGGCCAGTGCCTTTCTTTTATTAATAGCTTGGATGAGTTCGTTAGCCAGAAAAATCTGACACGGTTTTCCGGGAAAATTTTTTTCTCCGAAAATTACGAAGATATTTCGATAAAATTTGGTGTGCATATTGCTTTGGGAAAGACCTAACTATGTGCCAAAATTCAGATTTCTAGGGTAACAGAAAATTAAGCTATTCAAATGTGAAACATTTATGTTTACTTTTACCGCCTTTCATTGAATAGTTTATATGAGATCTAGTATGTGGTTGTCGTGGTAACGGAACATATGATATTATTGCGCAGGTCTGTTAGACGCTGTAACTGACATTTACCGTATGATATGATATCGTTCATATTATGTTTTTATTTGTTTCAGTCGACGAATTATTTGTGTCATTTGGGTAATTTTTATATACAAGTGCAAATTATTCCTTTATTAATGTTAGTGGGTGGATTAAACAGTGTTTGTTATGTTTTATCAACACATATATACGAAAATGGTTTATAAACTGTGTATTTGCATATTGAATAAATAAATAAATATAAAGGATCGAAGTTTTACAAAAGGGCTGATATTGTACAAGGTGATGCGTTTCTACGGTAAAGCTGAATATAATTATTATTATACAAGAGACGAGAACAGATTATTTGTGACTATTTGGTGGCATTATCGATATCTTTTGAAGCATCCCTTTTCGCAGGGTGACAGCAATTTAATTTCTTTAATAGGAACATGGGACATGCGAAAAATCTTTGGAAAGCGTATTCAGCGTACTGTTTGATGGTATTAATTATTTTTAAGTTACCTAAGAACTAAAGCAATCGAATTGTCATGAAATTTATTTGCGAAAATCGTAACGTCTTACTTTATTGAAAAAGATACTCGAATTAGGCCCTTTGAAGTTCTTGACGATAGTAAAGCCTATTGTCGAACTGGTGCAAGTTTTGCAATGATCTACTAGGTCAACATAGTTCGGTCTTGCAACTGTTTCAAATTCGCAGGCCGTTCGTTGTAAACAATTCTTTTTAAACGACATAAAATAAACAAAATCAAGTAGAAAGAAATGCGAGGACCAAGCTGGCCACTTAATGGGTCCTTATGTGACATTAATGTATTCCCTTACCTCTTCACTAAAATGAGGTGGGGCGTCATTTTGTTGGAAGTAGACATTGGGGAAATCATTTTGAAATAATTCGCTGAATAGGGCCACAATATCTTCTCGTACTAATCTTGAATAGCGTGAGCCTGTTAAAATTTCTTAAAAGAAGGAGGGTCTAATTACATCATCACTAACAATTCCGGCCCCTCCGATGGGCGCTAATGTCCATTTAGTATCGACAAATGTGTCTGTTTACACTATGCCTAAGAAAAAATACAGCTATATTAGAGAAAACAACGTAGTTTGAAGAATATCCATTTTGCTAAATAATCCAAATTATTTGATTACAAAATATTATGCTTCTATCAAAATCCTCTGCAAGGAGTTCTTGCAGGTTATGAACCTTATAGGAAAATACTGTTCCCGATGAAAAATATCCTGCACAGAACGCGTGGAGATGTCGTTCGTTCCAGTAAGTACCATTGCAGACGTTTTGAGAATTTCTTGTACAGCAAGCAATGCATTTGGTGTCGAGGAGCCGGGGGCCTAAACCTGGGCGTCCAATAGACCAAACAATCCCTGAGACAAATAAGCCTCATGTCTTTCTTGCTAAAAAAACATTGGAAAAACTGCTCGACCGTCACATTAGGGGCGGAGTACTGGAAGCATAACCTCTAACCTGCGGACAATATTCATACAGAGCAGGAGTCTCAACAGGAACAGCACTGCACCAACTGGTGCTGAAACTGGAGAATACGCTGGAGAACAGTGAGGTGGAGTTGCGGGCCTTCCTAGACATAGGGAGGCCTTTTGCAACACCTCATTTGGATCGGTACTGGCAGCTGTCAGGGAGCGGGGAATAGAGGAGACTCGTTGCAGGTGGATTGGTTCCATGCTGAGGGTCAGGTCAGGTCAAGCAATGAAACTGAACCAAACAAGATCCAAAGGAGGGCTCGCCTTAGCATCACAGTGGCCATGATTTCAACCCCAACAGTAGCCATTGAGGTGTTGCTGGAACTGCACTATACAGACTAGCCTGCACTGATAGATTGAAGGCCGACCCAGGCTGCAGGGACCACTGCAAGAGTCAGGACATCATGGAGGAGCTCATGCTTGAAAGAAGGTCACACTTCGCAAACCCGCGAAGCTGTAGGGAAAATAAGTTTACAGCGGTAATCTCCGACCGCGAAGCATGACGGGAGGGGGGGGGTGGGGGGACGCAAGGCGTACGACGGGACGCGCTCGTCTGGTTCACGGACGGATCCGGCAGGGAGCGTGGGACGGATGCAGGCGTTTATTCGGAAGGACCGAGGGTAAGTCACAGTATTCTCTCAGGGCGCATGCGACGGTCTTTTAGGCCGAAATGTACGCAATTTTGCACTGCGTACGAGAGAACAAGAAGAGTGGCTGCACCAACAAGCGGATTCTCATAGCGACAGACAGCACGGCAGCCCTAAGTAGATAACGTAAGTTCCAGGCTGGTTAGTTAATGCCGAGACAAGACGAGCGATCTGGCTGGGAAGAATGAGGTTACCCTAATCTGGGTGTTGGGTCACTCAGGGGTCAAAGGCAACAAAGAAGCTGACAGTCTCGCAAAGACAGTCTCAGACATGGGAAGACAGTAACTGGGGATCCCAGTTCAAAGAGAGGCGTAGATCTGCTAAATCTCAGCAAAGGACAGCTTAAGAACATAACAGGACTCTTCACGGGACACATGGCTGTCAAAAAACACCTGCATAAAATGGAGCGGTTCGAGGGACCTGGCATGCAGATTTTGCAGCGAAGAGGAGAAATAAACCCAGCACATCTTGTGCGAGTGTACAGCTCTGAATGGCAAAAGACAACTGATCTACGGCAGTCTAGACCAGAGACAGGGCAATATAAAACTTTACCCTACCAATTGCTGTGCCTTATAGTTCAAGGCACAGTAATTTTGGAATGGGCGGAGTAGAAAGACAAAGAGCATGCACAATAAGCCAAAGGCTGCGGTGCTATCTGGGCGGCAAAGACGCAGACGAGCGCTAAGGGAAAAAAGCAAAACACTCCGTCTGATGTAGCAGCTACAGGGCGCCCGACTTGGGGCGATCTTTTAGCTCCCTGTTTCAGTAAATTTGTGGTGAAGCCTGCTTACCGAGGACCTGTTAAGGGGTGGTCGGTCAGGGTGAACCTCTTTCGATAAATAACAAACGTCACCATATACCCTGTTACGATCACCATAACCGATAACTATTTAAAAATAGCTACGTTCCTGTTCACTTAGGTAAGCCATATCACAAAAAGTGAATAAAGCAAATAAACAAAACCACTAATGTTTCAATTCACAAACAAAAACTCTTGCCACTGTGGAAGGTCGGGCTAATAATTTAGACGCGTCTGGACGGATACCGTATCCAGAAAGTGCAGAATTGGTGTGTGATATTTGTTCTCCACGTACTCAGTTTTGCTCACGTTACGCCGTACATGCGGGCACTGGAATGGCTGAACATGCAGGAAAGAAGACTTGTTCACTATACCATCTTAGTAATCAAGGTTGTTCGGGAAAGGATACCTGATTACATATATGACTGTATCAGCCTTCGAACTGATATACATGACAGACTCCTGCGAGGCACGAGTTACTTGACTGTTCCTATACATAGAGCTGCAAGTTTTAAATGATCCTTTGGTTACTTGGTTACTTAATATCTTACCTATTCAATTATCTGCATAGAAAGGCTATAGCTTCCCTTTCAATCAGGGCTGTAAAATATGCTTTGGGACAGAGTCTGTTAGCTGGGATACATAAACTTGATATTACCCTGTTTTAAACTTTGTCTATAGCTATAGATGTGGAAAAGCAGTTCGATGAACATGCCCATTTGTACTGTGAATGCAACAAATATTATTATTATTATTATTATTATTGATAATAATATTATTATTTTTATTTTTATTATTATATAAACCTGCACACACACTGGCATTTAACATAGAGCACCATGTAGATTTTGACTTTTTTTGATTCTCAGAATAAAATTAATTCCGTATTTTGTAGCACACCTTACTCAAGTTTAGGGATATTCATTTTTCTATTTATTTTTTGAAAAGTGCTTGGCATCTGGAAGAGATAAATACATATGAGACAAATGTTGATTAAGTAAAATTTAAAGCAGAGCTTTAAATAAAATAACAAGGATTAAAGATAATATAATCAGAAAAAATTATACAGATGGTCAAAAATATGACTAAACTTACGTTTTAAATGTATGTCAAAACACATATACTCGAAAAGGCAATCCTGAAATGTCATTTCAGCATAGGAATTTCTGTTAAAAAATGGTGCAAAAATGTGTTTACCTTTCTATATTAAGGTTCCGCCTTTTCAGGTTATTTACTATTAAAAATATTACACATGAAAATAAGCCTGGAAACAGCAGATTTATCAAATGTACGAAGTGGTCCCAAAAATGAGAAGGTGGTCCATCTTGTTGGAACTATACATCCCGATAATAATCATAAAGATTTTGTAGTCTTATCAAGACACTGCCCCCTGAGCCCCTTTATCTCTCTCTCTCTCTCTCTCTCTCTCTCTCTATATATATATATATATATATATATATATATATATATATATATATATATATATATATATATATATATATATATATATATATATGTGTGTGTGTGTGTGTGTGTGTGTGTGTGTGTGTGTGTGTGTGTGTGTGTGTGTGTGTGTGTGTGTGTGTGTGTGTGTGTGTGAGTGGTATATGCTGGCCATTATTACGATCCTTGCCTCTCTGTACATCTCATAGGAATTTTTTTATTATTATTATTTCAACAACACACCACGAGGGCTTACAGCCTAAATACTATCGTACCGTGGGTGTCGACAAGGAGAAAAGAGGCAACTTGTTAATTCTGGACTTGAAGGTTTGGAGGTTCGGGGGAGAAGGAAAAACATGTGCCAGCAAGGAATTCCACAACTTTGAAGTCCTCGGGACAAAAGAGCGGGTATAACAAGATGTTCTATATCTGGTGATCTGGAGAGTAAAAGGGCGGATTCGCTCTGTTCCCCTGGTAGATCTGCCGTGGGCAGCAGGTGGAGGAACTATAGAAGAAAGCTGCTCTGAGCACTGCCCGTGCAGATATCTATAAAAGACAGAGAGAGGTCACCAACGGCACGTCGGTGGGCAAGGGATGGCAGCCTTTGGGTGAAGGTAGGGTCACCGCTGAGGCGTATAGCTCTCTTCTGAATGGAGTCCAGGATAGCGAGTGTAGAAGCGGCAGCAGCACCCTAGATGTGGGAGCAGTATTTGAGGTTTGGTCTTATTTGTGAAGTATATAAGGTATAGAGATTAGCTGGTGAAAAGTATTTGCGAGCCCGGAAGAGGAAACCTAATTTCTTAGCAGCCGCTTCTGCAACTGATGTGACATGTTGATACCAATTCAAATTCCGATCCACAGAAATGCCAGCAAGTGAAAATGACTCATTACTTTGAATAAATTGGTTGTTCATTGTGATGGGTCTAGGGCTTGTGTATCTCTTATGAGAAAGAAAGCAAGACTGTGATTTGGCGGGGTTAAATTGTACAGGATTTCTACTTCCTCAGTCTAATATTTTTTGGAGATCCACGGAGATAGAACCCTCTATGAGTCTGCGATCCTCATCTAATTTGGCTAAAGAGACAGGCTTATAATACTGTAAACTGGGTTGGATGTGCTAGAGAGGTCATTTATGTAGAGAATAAACAAAGTAGGGGCTAAAGCTGAACCTTGAGGCACTCCTGCATTAATTGGATACAGTTTAGAGGAATGGCCATCCACGACAACAGAAATGCACCGGTTGGAGAGGAAATTTGCTGTCCAGGTACAGAGTTTTGGTGGTAGGCCATAGGCCGGAAGTTTACTAAGCAGCGCTGCGTGCCAGACCTGGTCCAATGCTTTGGATATGTCTAGAGCGACAATCTGGGATTCACCGTGTAGTTCCATAGACTTGTTTCAAGAATGGGTGACAAAGGAAAGGAGGTCGGCAGTTGATCTCCGCTGACGGAATCCATACTGCCTGTCGTGGATTAGACTGTGTTTTTCAAGAAATTTTAGTAATTCGGTGTTTATATACTTTTCCATCACTTTAGAGACGAGTGAAAAAAGAGAAGTAGGCCTGTAATTGCTAGGAAGCGCTTTGGATCCTTTCTTGGGGACGGGTTGTACTCGAGCAGTTTTCCAGTTACTAGCGAATATGCCTCTATTGTAAGATGTCTGAAACAGACGAGTCAGGACAGGAGCATGTTCTGGTGCGCATTTTTTGAGAACAATTGCTGGTATCTCGCCAAGGCCGGAGGCTTTCCTGGTATTAAGAGAAGAGAGCATCTTTCGTACCTTTTTAGTTTTAAAAATGATATCCGTCATTTTATGCGCGACATTGGGGACTGCTGGTGGTTGAACATTAGGCCAATGTACTGCCGGACACTGATTTGTTAATAAAATTACTATATTGGCTCCTCCAATTTTTATCAAAACTCAAGTTTTGTTTTATTTGCCTTAGGAAAATTTTCTATCGTAATGGACTTGCTGCGTCCAGAGTTTTTATATTTTTTTTTCAGCACCGTAATATACAAGCTAAACTCTAATTTGTCCGACCCCGTATCTTCTAGGAAATCTGATATCCTCATGGTTGGGCGCATCCAGTGGATGTCCGGTAACCAATACAGAAATAACTTATTTTACGAACATAAGCATTTGCTAACTAAAAATAATTACTTGCTGTTAAAAACTCTCATAATTACTCCGTAAAATCTTAACAGATAAGTCTAACAGCGCGATAATAAGTGAGTTTTTAGAACGGTTTTAATTATATAAGTTTCACTCGAAGCAGCAACTTAATTAAAGCAAAGTAACTATAGCTAAAATCATTAATGCTGTACTTTTTATATTTTCGCCGAAAGAAAAAGGCGTAAGCGAATCAGATTACGAGGAAATGTTCACGCTTCAAGTATCAGATCGTAAACATCTTCAAGAGCACGAGTACAAGTTAGGGCCTGTTAATGACCGTTTTATTTCTGTTCTTGCCTTTTGTTAATTTTTTGCTATATTCTTGTCGTAAAGTTCGTATCGTGCCGACACATTGAATTACAGAAATGTTTATAAGACTTTTTTGCGATTTGATGAAGGATGCTAATTTTTTGATAACCCTTAGTAAACGGTGATAGCTTAATGTGACATATCTGCATTTAAAATCGGCATATTAGAAATGGAAGCCACCCAGTCATTAAAAAAAATTTAGTTGTTTAGAACATGAAGTCTACAGCAATTTGCTAAGAGGTACCTAGCTGTTTAATAGTTAAGGCTGTGTGCTACCATAGTCATCACAGAATAAGGCGATATCGTTATGTCGATATATTAGCAGCGTAACTCTGTCTCCAGTGGATGTTTTTTGACTTGGTAGTAGCCGCAGTACAACGAATGGGCCAAAGTTTCCAAAAGTTTTATTCTTGATCTACCTTATTTAGTTTTCATCTCCTTCAAATTATTGTTGTCAGAAATATTTTATGTCTCGGAATATATACAATAAAATCCTCAAGATAGGTGAAGTATGTCCACCATATTTTGCATTCAATTTCTCAAGGATTCTTACCATCTATTAGCAAATCTTCGTGGAAAAAATCTTTAATTAGGAGATCGTGGTTTTTAAATTTTGGAACGCAAAGTAGGGCCCCCAGAACTCATATTCCTGTGGTCGGCTGCACTTCTCTTATATATATATATATATATATATATATATATATATATATATATATATATATATATATATATATATATATATATATATATATATATATATATATATATATATATATATATATATATTATATATATATATATATATATATATATATATATATATATATATATATATATATATATATATATATATATATATATATATATATATATATATATATATATATATATATATATATATATATATATATATATATATATATATATATATATATATATATATATATATATATATATATATATATATATATATATATATATATATATATATATATATATATATATATAATTTGAAAAATAATGATTTTGGAAGGTCCTTTCTAAGTGGCTCGTATAAGTTTGTTCGTCATCAAAATCAGACTACTTGTTCCGGAAAGTTTTGGGTGTGTTTTCGGAAAGATAACAATGTTAAGACTACCAAATCAGGTTCCCAGGTTTCTATTATTAAATGCATACTATAGTCCAAACTTCAGACCTCAAAATTAAAACAAACAAAAACATCATAAGCATTTGATGAACAAATTTTGGATGCCACCGGTGGTCAAAGGGGAACACAAGTTCAAAATAAAACAGAGTTTGACTCAAACAATAACGATTTTGATGCAATTTGGTATGAAACTTCCTTCTGTAAATGACCCGGATAAGTTCGTTAGCAAGAAACATCGCAGCTGTGTGGCCACATAAACTTTGGGTTTTCTTTCATAAAATGTTTTTATCTCCGAAGATAACAAAGCCATGGCAACTAAATGTACACAAGTTTTTATCATATAACGTACACTACATACCAAAATTTAGATCTCTGAGCTGAAAGAAGAAAAATTATAAACATTTAATAGATAAAAAGTTGGGTACCACTGGAGGTCAGAGGAGGGTACGAGACCAAAACATTGTGTGTGGTAAATAAAATCTGCTAAATATTACAAACAGACCTGAAGTATTGTAGGCGCCAAAATCAATAGGTACGAGAGTTAATTCTAAAATTGTATAGTTTTCCTCCTTTGAATGTAAGGGACCATTTGATACGTAAAAATTAATGCATTTTAAACAAATATTCGTAACTGGTACGGTCCAGTACTGGAAAATTGTACATGAAGTGCATTTAACAAGGTCTTAGATATGACTGTTACTCTCCTTTATTTGACTGAAATATTTGCAAAAAAAGCAGGCCGAATCGCTCAATTCGCCAGGTGAGTAACCTCCAGAATTTGGACTAGCAGGTAGCGGGTTTGAGTACCGTATTCAGACAGTGGACTTTTTTCACTAATGTGGGGAAGGCCGGCTTTTGATGAGTCATGGGTAGTCATCTTGTAGCCAGCAATGTTCACTACGCCGCTCGAATATTTTCTGAGGGGGATATTTAAAGGATAAAGTCTATCGGAAACTTTTAAATAATATTGAAGTTCTTAGAAGCAGAAGAAGCGTGAAATGTCAGGCTATCAATGGAGTGGTAGATCTGCTTCAGCGGGCTGAGTTTTGCTTGGAAAATCATTTGGAAAAATTATACAGGGTGTCATTTAGGAAGCAAATGGTGTTGTCACTTCCGACTAAACCGGAAGTGTCGCCATTTTGTCTTCAAGTTGTTTTTAAGATCTATAAGTATATATGCGATAGCCAAAATTTCAAATCTACAACCATCAAGGCAGTCAAGATATCCGGTTGGAACAGGAGATCTGGGACACCCAGTATGTCGAAAAATATATCAATGCAATATTGGCTTTATATTCTTGCTGTGTCATGGCATTCTAACACCTCTTTGAACAAAAACTAATATTTCTGCAATCTAAGAGAAATAGATTATTTCAATATTTAACATATATATATATATATATATATATATATATATATATATATATATATATATATATATATATATATATATATATATATATATATATATATATATATATATATGCAATACTGGCTTTTTATTGTTTCTGCGTCATGGCGTGCTATCCCCTCCTTGAGCGAAAACTAATATTTCTTCAATATTAGACTAATATATTTCAATCTTTAATATATAGAACCTTGGTGGTTCAGGGGTAGGAACCGTGTGCCGTTGAACCGAAGGCTACTGGGTTCGATTCCAGGGTACTCCTTTCACTTTTTCAGTACAAACTGTAACATTAACATCAATCGTGGTTCGGGCATTGTATTTGAGCAAGTTTAATGCCTGCAGATTTCACCCTTAGGAGAGGGCGTAAAGCCGTTAGTCCCGTGTGCATGCGATGTTGGGCACGTTAAAGATCCCTACCCATCTTACAGAAAGGCAGGGGTTCGAAAAAATTTCCAGGATAGTGAGGTAAACCTGCTCCCTGGTGTCGGTAATTGGCCATAGTCGCGGAAATAGGTCGCCGTTAAAGAAACGAAACACACACACAATCTTTAATATATACCCAAAAACATATTGATGCAATATTGCCACCTCCTTGAACGAAAACCAGTATTTCTTCAATATTACAGTTATATAGTAATTTCAATTTTTATTAGCGAAAAAAAATATATTAATGCAGTGTTGGCTTGGACATGGAAATATTGAGCCGATAAAAAATATTATACCAATAAAGGCCCAATGCTACATGTGGTCTTGTGTCTATATGTGTGTAAGCGCCCCCCGCAGAAGTCTAAGGCTACTGGGTGCGGACTTTGTCTAGTGTGGTGTGATCATTACTATTATTGTTTTAAGTAAACCTTACTTGTTACAGTCGGCAAAATACCTATATTTCGCATGTTCTCTGTTGCAACGTGGTAAACGGCAAATAATCGCCTTCTGTGCGGGTTATTATCTTAGTAGCAATTGATTTTCTTTAATGATTTATTTAATTAACGTTACATGCTTATATCATGTAATTTCAATAAATTTTTTAGCGAATTCCTGTAGAAAAAAAATTGGACTTTTATAATTTTAATAGCAGATAAGATTATTTATTGTTGCCCTAACTTGGTGATACTTAACATAGAAGTAAAGACTTTTTCTGTGGTTTGACAAGTGTTTGTGTTCTTCTGTGCAACTGGTTTTGCTTTTACGACATTGTCGCGCAAAAATGTTTATTCGGGACGCATGTAAATACAAAATTTCTAAAAATTAGAAAGAAGATAAACTCACCAAAAATAGAATATCTAATCAAACAAAAATAGTTAAACGACTGCGAGAGAAATATTGTTTTTACAGTAAAGCAGATAAAGGTAATAAGGTTGTGATTTTCGACAGAAAATTTTATAAAGACAAAGCTAATAGTACAATAGAGACAGGACCGTATGAATAAATAAATAAAAACCTGCCACCAAAAATTAATTCTGATGTCAAAAATAATTTAAAAGTGGTCACAGCCTGATAATAAAAAAGGAAAAACATGTGCCGGCAAGGAATTCCACAACTTGGAAGTCCTCGGGACAAAAGAGCGGGCGTAACAAGATGCTCTATGTCTGGTGACCTGGACAGTAAAAGGGTGCATTCGCTCTGTTCTCCTGGTAAATCTGTTGCGGGCAGCAGGTGAAGGAACTATGGAAGAAAGCTCCTCTGAGCAGTGCCCGTGCAGATATCTATAAAAGAGAGAGAGGTCACCAACAGCACGTCGATTGGCAAGGGATGGCAGCATTTGGGTGCGGGTAAGGTCACCGATGAGACGTATCGATCTCTTCTGAATGGAGTCCAGGATAGCGATTGTAGAAGCGGCAGCAGCACCCAAGATGTGGCAGCAGTATTCGAGGTTTGGCCTTATTTGTGAAGTATATAAGGTATCGAGATTAGCTGGTGAAAAGTATTTGCGAGCCCGGAAGAGGAAACCTAATTTCTTAGCAGCCGCTTCTGCAATTGATGTGACATGTTGGTGCCAATTGAGATTTCGATCCACAGAAATGCCAACAAGTGAAAAGGACTCATTACTTTGAATAACTTGGTTGTTCGTTGTGACTAGGGCTGGTGTATCTCTTATGAGAAAGAAAGCAAGACTGAGATTTGGTGGGGTTGAATTGTACAAGATTTCTACTTTCCCAGTCTAATATTTTTTGGAGATCCAGGAAGACATAACCCTGCATGAATCTGCGATCCTCATCTAATTGAGCTAAAGAAACATGCTTAAAAATTGTAATTTGAGTGGAGGGTGCTGTCGTCCGCGTAACTGTGAACTGGGTTGGATGTGCTAGAGTCATTGATGTGGAGAAGAAACAAAGTAGGGGCTAAAACTGAACCTTGAGGAACCCCTGCATTAGTTGGATACAGTTTAGAGGAATGGCCATCCACGACAACAGAAATGCTCCGGTTGGAGAGGAAATTTTCTGTCCAGGTACACAGTTTTGGTGGTAGGCCATAGGCCATAGGCCTGAAGTTTATTAAGCAGCGCTAGACCTGGTCTAATGCTTTGGATACGTCTAGAGCGACAATCTGGGATACACCGTGTAGTTCCATAGGCTTGTTCCAAGAATGGGTGGCAAAGGAAAGGAGGTCGGCAGTTGATCTGCGCTGACGGAATCCATACTGCCTGTCGTGGATTAGACTGTGTTTTTCAAGAAATTTTAGTAATTCGGTGTTTATATATACTTTTCCATCACTTTAGAGACGACTGAAAGGAGATAAATAGGCCTGTAGTTTGTAGGAAGCGCTTCGACATGTAATTTAGTTGTTGACAAATGAGTTTAAAGGCTTGCTTGTCAAACAAAAACGTTTTTTCAGTATCAAATTCACTTGAATATATTAATAAAGTTGAAGATGTTGAATTGGCTGAGAGCGAGGCTTTGATTTCATTTGATGTAGCGTCTTCCTAGCTTGGCCATGAAACAAGCGCTATTTATAACACTTGTTGAAAATGAACATTAGTGAAGAGGTCTACAAAGAATATTTAACTTTAACAAATCTTTGTATTAACAAAATATCTTTAAATTTACCAATGAGCTTTTTTCAACAAACCCACGAACGGCAATGGAAAACCCTCCCTTTCCATTAACTGCGGACCTTTTCAATGCTATATTTTAAACGGATTCTGAAAATAAAAGTGATAATTTTTCTAGACTATGGTTTTGTTGTGTGGACGATATTTTTGCAGTGTTTAACAGAAATATATGCAAAGTCGATAATTTTGTTAACATACTAAACGAACAGTCAACTTGATTTAATAAAATTCACTTACGAATTAGAAGCTAATAATAAACTTTCTTTTTGGAGTACTAGTCTTTAAAAATAATGATTCTGTTAAATTTAATGTCCACAGGAACGAAACCACCACCCAAAGTTACATTTAAAATGACTCACAAGAGCGGCTAATTTCATTTTTTAGCAAATAGAGTAATATAATTTTCCTTAAGTAAAAGAAGATATAGCAGACAATTAGAGTACATTAAGAAGGTGGCTAAATATAATGGATACTCAGTTTGTCTAGTGGATAGTTTAGTTAATATACACAGACACAAAAAGGCGATTTCGTTTCTAGAATAATTCGCTACCATGACGGATTTGCTGTTTAAATAGTCTTTTAATTGTATCTATTTCTAAGACATCTATATATTTTGAAAACTGGCAACAATTACCTGTCTGAGTGGGATTTTCCTCAATCTCTTGTGTTATCTTTTACCTAAACAATGACATAACTCCAGGGCATTTTAATTATTAATAAGCTGCATCAAAGAAGCCACCGCCATTATTACCTACAGAGTTTCTTCCATTAGCTAGACGCAAATCCCCGTTTACTTGCTAATTAAGTACAATTTTCTTTTTAGTTTAGCATGTAAGAAATTCCAACTTAGATGAGAAAAGTTTGATGGAGCACGTAAATTACTTATAATACTTGCAATTTTAGGTTTGCTTCGTGTTTTATTAGTATTTTTGTACCGCACAATTTTGAAACTATAATTTATTGGCAGCAAAGAATGTATTTACCAAGTCATAAAGTGTCAAAGTAATTCCAAGTTAATTACAAGAGGCTTCACGAATTAAAATTCTAGAATTCCTATCTTAGCGAGAAAGTCTTCCGTCGTAAAGTTTTGAGCCTTTGAATTAGATGAACGAGCTACACGAAATTACTTGGGATGAATTTACAATTTAAAGGTCTCTTTAACTGGTTTTTGACAAAATGAAACTTACGTTTCGTAAGATTTAAGAATAAAATAGCAGCCTTGCCCGTCCAGTTTTTGCAACGCTTCTTTTGTAATTTAACAATATGGTGACCAGCTAATATTATTAATATTAATTATTATTTAAGAATTAGTGATAAACAATAGGCACTATTGGGATTAAAGTTGCAGAAAATTTTCAGCAAAGGAAAATATCTTAGTTACCTTCCGAAAATTATTAGAAAGGGTAGGTCGCATTTTACAGATAGTTACATGCCATGTTGTTCTACTACAAAAATTCGAAGACCAACACAATATGTTATTGCCTGTCTCCTCGACTATAAAAGATCATTTGGCAAATGTCAGCTTTCAAACTTATTATAATACCTCGAGAAAAAATTTTGACCAAAAAAAAAAACATATTATTAATAAAACAATATATAGACCTGTCAACCTACATGGAATAATTAGGTAGCAAGCTGAAAAGCAAAAGAAGATCAGACTAATAATAATAATAATAATTTAATTTATTTGCCACTCATTTTTTTTACATACATTCTGATATACATAAAATACTGCCTTAAGTCATTTACGCCCATTTACATCGACAATAGCAACCATTATATGCTAAGCGAATGTAATTAATATCTAGCGTTCACAAATGTTCCCCTTAGCCACAATTTTTGCAGGATTCCATCCCCTGGTTTACATAATGACTGGCTCTTTAACATACTGAGAATCCAGAAATATAAGCACAGTGCAACCACTCAAACGCGTACACTCACGCACATACACACGCCCGCACACGCAGAGAGACATGCTCAAACCCACACATATCCACACATACACACCATCACACACACACACCGACAAACACACACCCACACACACATACTCGCTCACACATATTCATTCCTAATGGATTTCACGTTTAGTTATTTGCAGGTCACCTTACATCTTCTTGCTGTCAGGACAAAAGGTACCCTTTGTATTTTCTTTTGAAGTCAGAAACACAATTGAGGTTTATTACTCCCGCGGGTGTTGCATTTATTTCTTTGTAAAAATTAAATCGAAAAGGTCTCTCAAACAGTACCGTTCTATGAACAGGCGGAGATATCCTGCCTCTACTTCTGACATTCACATTGTTGTACATCTGTTATAAATGTGATCTTGTTGTACAGATATGCAAGGGTCCCCGTATTGAAATCCGAGAAAAATAAAGTAACCATGTGTAGCTTAGATCGATTACGCATGGTGAGTGCATTCCTCTTAACTTGTTTGTCACTCTAATTATATTTACGAAACCATACCTTATACAGCACCTCTGTACACGCTCAATTCTGTTACTGTCTTCCTTGGTGGAGCAGGGTCCATATATTACATCGCAATGGTTAAACTCCGATAAGGTTAAGCTATCGCAAAGGAACAAAGGACTTAGGACGTTCAAAGCTACAAAGCCTTTGCTAATGCATTTATTAACATGACTTGTAAACCTCAATTTAGGATCGACCATTAAATCCAAGTTTTTTACACAACTGTTCGTGGTCAACTCCATGTGGTTGATGGTAAGTTTAATCTGATTTGTAGTCTCAAATATGTTGCCAAACAGCAAATATGGCGATTTTTTTATTTTAATGTATTGGTTGTGCGCCTCTGTATTTTCAACAAACAAGTCTAAGTCCGTTTCGACGAGTTTCACAGCTTGAGCTATATCTGTTGCAGGAAGGGGGTAGTACATCTGCGTATCCCCAGTGCAAAAATATGGCATACAATGTGCAAGCACGGAATCTTTATTAGCAGTGTACATGTTAAAAAGAAGTGTGCTAAGAATAGAACCCTGAGGTACTCCATGCGGCACATGACTTTTCCCGGACTGCCACAAATCCGTGCTCACATATTGATGCCTTCCCTCTAAATAGCTTTTCATTAGCAGTATACCTCCATGAATGAAGCCCATGTGATGCACAATCGACAGCATCAAATTATGACTGAGCGTGCCAAAGGCTCGTGAAAAGTCAACAAACACCAGGAGTGTACACATTTTTTTATCCAGAGCATTTAAAACACCATCAATGATATCTAGTAGTGCAGTTGCACGGCTATGTTTTTTACGAAACCCTGACTGACATTGTGACAGTAAATTATATCTGCTACCATGGTCACTAATCTAGGAAAATATGATCCTTTCCAGGCTCTTAGGAGAACAAGAAGGGTGCTAATTCGTCTCAAATCCGCATAAGTTTTTGCATCTGGTGTCTGAGGAAACAGACATACCTTTGCCGTTTTCTAAACCTTTGGAAATATTTTATCGACCAGACAGTGATAAATAAAAAATCTCGGGACGCAGCAAGTGCGTTATGGTAGTTAAGTTTTATTAAATGCATCAAATTTGAATAATTCAATTTTCTATAAACTCAGAACGTTAAATTTTAGTATGTAGTAAGGTCTTTCCTAGGGCAAAATATTCACCAAATTTTGTTAAAATGACTTTGTAATTTTCGGAGAAAAATTTTTTTTTCGAAAGCAAATTTAAAATTTAAATAACTCAATTTACTATCAACTTATAAAGTTGAATTTTGGTACGTAGTAAGGTCTCTCCCAAGATAACATATATAGCAAATTTCATTAGAGCAGCTTTGTTATTTTCGGAAAAAATTTTTTTGAAAGAAAACTCAAAATTTTCCCGGAAAACCTCGTCTGATTTTTATGGCTAACGAACTCATCCAATCCATTAATAAAAGAAAAGCACTTGCCAAGTTTCATTGAAATCGGTTAATTATTTCTTGAGTTATCAGACGGATACATATAATATATATATATATATATATATATATATATATATATATATATATATATATATATATATATATATATATATATATATATATATATATATATATATATATATATATATATATATAAATTGAAACTGACCCCGGATATGGGTTCTAGGGGCTCTAGTTCGCGCTCATTTGAAAAAATCTCACCATCGATACCTCTCTATTAGTGATTTTTTTTAAATAAAAATTCACTAATATGAGTAAAGTAGGGCAAAATAGTTGGCATGCATGATAGGACCCTAAAAATGCTTATATCAGAGCATCGGTTGTTCAGTGGTAAGAACGTGTGCCTCTACACCGAAGAGCACTGGGTTCAATCACAGGGTTCTCCTTTCACTATATGCTATACAATTACCATCAACCGAGGTTGTGGAATTGTATTTCAGCAAGTTGAATGTCTGTACACTCCGATCTTCGGAGAGAGCGTAATGCCGTCGGTCCCGCGTCCATACGATGTTAGGTACGTTAGAGATCCCTACCTTCCTTACAAAAAGGCAGGGGTTCAGCAAAATTTCCAGGATAGTGAGGTGAAACTGCTTCCTGGCGTCGGTGATTGGCCATAGTAGCGGAAATAGACTGACGTTAAAGAAACAAAACACACACGCACAAATGCTTATATAATCAACAACGACTGCCTTAGATTTAATTTGTAAGACGTATTGCATAGGTAAAATAATTTTAGGCTGAAAATATTTCAAATAATAGATATTTTGGGGATGTGTTAAAAAATATATTTAAGTAAAATTCTACAAGTATAATGATGTTATCTAGTCATTGTAATAGAAATGAAACGTTTTTATCTTAAAATAAGATCTAAAGCTAACAATTTTGTTACACAAATTTATGCAGAATAAATTTCTGTCAACTAGGTCAACACTGTATGACTCGAATCAAGAAAAATTCCTTCCGCTGGCAAAGAGGCCGACCTAATTAAGTAAAAAATATCACGCTCACTCTCTTAATTAAGCAGCGAATAATGAATTTTTAAAACGCCAGGAGACGACGCGGAGATGATGCTGCGTCCCCAGCAGCCGATATATTACACAGAGAGGTAAAGATGCGAAAAGAAAAACAAGTAGAACTTTGCGCCTACCACGTACAAATTTTAATTTCACCCGCTGATTAAATCGGCCAAAGTTCTGCATGTTTCTGTCTTTATTTTTGTTATGATAAATGGCGTTAGACTTTTGTTCGCCTTATCTGTTGTTCCGCCTACAGGAAACGAGACGGGTGGAATCACGTTATGTAATAAAGGGATCTGCACTTCCACATTTTCAATTTTATGAGTTGTGTCTTTAGGCATTTGCATACGGAAGTAGCTACTAAGGTTCAGAAATATTTCATTTTTGTACCGTATTCTCTTGTTTGGAAATAAGGTATACAGGGTACCTCAAATTTTATATTATTTTTATTATTATTTTATAAGTATTAATGAATTTTCCTAAAAAAAATTCGCTAATGAGTACATGGCGACTTTTGAATTTTGAAAAAAATTTCTTCAAATGAGCGCTAATTAGGCCCTCTAGAACACAATCCAGGGTTAGTTTCGATTTTAATATGTTTATACATACATACATACATACATATATATATATATATATATATATATATATATATATATATATATATATATATATATATATATATATATATATATATATATATATATATATATTGTGATGAAGTATTATTTTCTTTCAGTATGTGGTACAAAATGCATAATTAGTAAGTAAATAATTAAGGAAATAGAAAATAATTAAATACAAACTCTATAAATATTTGCTAAAATATTTTTCACCATGAAATATTTTAAGGCGATTTATATATTAATTAAACGTGTATTTCGTACTTATTATCTTATCCGGTTGTGATAGTGATTAAATTCCAAGCATCGCGGAGTTTTTGGCCGGCTGTGAAATTCATATAAAAGGAGAAGCAATACGGGACAGAGACAGCACTGTTAATTCAGATAATAAGCCAAGAACAATGAGTCGTCACCAGTCCGTACCGAGTCCGCTTACGTTGTCGTCCGGCCGTACCTGGTTCGGCCGATTTACATTTCCGAAAATATCGTTATAGGTGATAAATTATCCGTTTTATTTCATCCATATTTTGTAGCGAATTTTCATATGTTAAATTATCAAGTTTCTCAGTCCAAATCTCTACAAGCGAGTTATTTCGGTAAATCCTAGACAATTCCCGTATGTTAGATTGTCTTTCATTATTTTTTTGGGGATGCTGAGGCTTCAGAGCTCACTTAAATAATCGAGATATATTCATCTCGGATTGATCCCGATAGGGACGCTGAGGATTCGCAGCCTATATAGGTCACTCCAAGTGACACGTTCCTTTCCAATTAACCCTGAACACTTCGCCTAACACCAGACTTGCCGCCCGATACAGTATAAGCTCTTGTGTTATTTTAGTGAGGACGCTGAGGATTCACAGCTCGCTCAAGTAATCAAGATGTGTGTGTCCCCGTTTGACCCTAGCGGAGATGCTGAGGATTTACAGTCCGCATAGGCCTCACGGGAACTGTCATCCCCTCTCTTCAGTCTATACTTTTTAGTCTCTGCTGTCCCCAGCTTTGACTGAGAAGTTATGGCTAGTATTTTGATTGCTATGTGTTGCCCGCCTGCCGTATCCTCGCTTGAGTAAAACACCGCTCGTATCGTAAATACCTGACCGAATGCGTACGTTTCATCCCGCACTAGCCCTTACCGCTTTAGCTAGAGCCACGTTCCGATTGACGTTAGTACCCGCATATTTTATTTGTACATAGTTTGTAAATATTGTTTTGTATATATATATATATATATATATATATATATATATATATATATATATATATATATATATATATATATAGGGTTGGGTAAATAAAAGACCTCAATTAATTCTTATCTTACCCCTTAACCTACAAAATCTGCTACATCTTTCATTAAAACACAAGTGGTCGGATCATGCCGAGTCACCGATTAAGGCCCGCTCACTCGGTCGTCAATAAATGTAGCCTATATCACCTAAATGCTACCGAACCCTTCTCCACAGAGTTACCCAGATACTTTGATCGTTATATCGATCAGAGTTTGGTGAAGAGGTCGCAGACATCCTCGACAGGGAGTAAACCCTTTAAAAATCTGGCGCCCGAGATCATCCGATAGTAACCGTCAATCTGCGTCACCGAAAAACCGTCTGCAAGTTTAAAATTCAAAAGTCGACATCTCCTCATTAGTGAATTTTCTTTTTAAAAAAAAACTAATGAGGAGATTCCGACCTTGGAATTTTGAAAAAATTTCTTTAAACGAGCGCCAACTAGCCCCCCCTAGAATTCATATTTAGGGTCGGTTTCAATTTTAATATGTTTATATATATATATATATATATATATATATATATATATATATATATATATATATATATATATATATATATATATATATATATATATATATATATATATATATATGTGTGTGTGTGTGTGTGTGTGTGTGTGTGTGTGTGTGTATCATAGCGATAACAGAAAAAAAAACAATAAGCCGATTTTGATTAAATTTGGTGAGTACCTTCCTTTTGCAAGTGGCTTAGACAAGTTCGTTAGCCAGGAACATTTCCCGGAAGATTTTGTGTTTCCTTTCGAAAAAAAATTATATCTCCAGAAGTAACAAAGTAACAGCATTCAAATTTGGCGCGCAGGTTTATGTCATTATAGGTAGATTACCTACTAAAATTTAGTTCTTTAAGCTGAAAGACAAAAAACGTAGTAAAAACCTGTTCAATTTCTTAGTTTATCCGGGAGATTACCAGATAACCTAGGACCAAGATAAAAGTATGCCCACTGACCAATCGTTTTATTTGCCTTCGAAGCAACGTATGACCTTTTACGAAATCTTGTATCATCATGGGGGTGGCAACTTACCACCAAGGAATGCCCGTTTGTGAACTGCAGAAGATTATATAAAAAAAAAGCTGCCGCGGATCTAAGACTCCCGGTTACTTGTATAAACTATCTGATGGATAAATCATTTCTCTGCCCAAGATACTCTCAAGATTTGTTTCTGTATGACCTCCAGCTGCTTTAACGGATAGCTGAAGACACCACTCCAAAGCGCTATACCATATCTGATGTGGGAATCTACCAAGGATTCTGAATCTATAAAGAATGGTCCGCAACTTCTTTGCAACATACTGGATGTGCATATTCCATCTAACATGTTTACGACACCCAGGTAATTTACCTCTTTTGAGGACTTTAGCACATGCTGCTTTCCCCGTACAAATAGCCCAATCTCCGAAAAAGATGGATGTGCAGTAGCGGAGCTTGTAAATGGAAGGTATTGCGTCTTCTTGAAATTCATAGTCGGTAGTCAATGACCAAACCATTCAGTCAAATTATCCATATCCTCCTTGACCATAGACTTCTGTCCAATTATCAGCCTGATAGAAAACTGCAGTATCGTGTGCAAAATCCAGTACACTTCCCTAGCCATTGAAATAGATGGTAAATAATAATTGTCCGAGAATAGTTCCTTGTGGCACCCCATATTCAATAGATTTACAGCAACTACTCACCCCATTAACTTTAACTGATTGCGTTTGATGTGTCAAGTATCTCTCAGTTAGCTTTAGTTCATTGTTTCTGAAACCCATATACCACAGTACCTCCAAAAGCAATCGATGACACTGAGTCAAAAGCCTTTTCTGGATCCACAAATATACACAGACTTCGCTTGCTTCCATTCAAAGCCGAACACATCTTCTGTGTCAATTTTAAAATGGCGTCCTTTGACTTACCCTTTTGAAAGCCACACTAGTTATCGGGAATTAAAGTGAACCTTTTCAAGAAACACACCATCCTTGTTTACAGTATCTGCTCGAATTCTATAGCAATGTTGGAGGTCAATGAAATGGGCAGATAATTTATGGCTTTCCGTTTGTCTCCACTCTTATATATTATGACAACCACGGCATTTTTAAATGCTGAGAGACAGTATCCAGTAAGAAAAATCCTATTTATAATTCGTGTGAATGTCAGGGCTATTGCCTCTTTTCGTTCCAGGAAAAATTTTCTAAAATATAAAATTTTTGATACTATTTTTGTTCCAGGAAAAATTTTCTAAGATATAAAATTTTTGATCTCCATATGTTATCAGAGAGACAAACACAAAGATTTATTTTCTAGAAATTTTTAGTTAGATTTCGCTTCAAGTTGTCCGTTTTGTAAAATTTATATTTAACAAAACACACGACTAACCAACCTTTCTTGAAACAAAGTCGGCTCTATAAAATAAATGATAATGTTTGACGTTTTATTATCTGTAAGCAAGCCGAAAGTGACATTTTACTTGAGGTTTGTGCATTTGTTGTTATTGATAAATAAAAATGTCTCGTGGTAAACGTGTTTTTTAAGAAATAAGGAAACTGATAATTCACTTTCATTCAAAAGGCAAAAATACTGCCCAAATACACTGCTGACAGTGTTAACCAATCGCGATATACAGTGCAAAATATTATTAAACATTACAAAGTAACTGTATCTATAGCCTAGGAAAAGAGAAAAGAAAGTTTTTCAAACTATTCCAATACAAATTTCATGGTTTTGAGAACAATCCTTCCTTTAATTTTGTCAACAAAGTACTACACCGGTACTCAAAAACCAACAGGTAGTTCAAAAACTTAATGTCTGAATGATTTGAGCTGTTGTTTAAAAAAGAGACTTCAGTAAGCCAGAACTAACAGTTGTCGTAGATCCTTTGACCAAACAATGACAAAATTTAAAGGCCGGTCCAGTCTAAAACAATACCTACCCATGAAGCCAGTCAAAAGGGAGATAAAGGTCTGGCAGAGATCAGATTCCAAAATGGGCTAGGTATATATATATATATATATATATATATATATATATATATATATATATATATATATATATATATATATATATATATATATATATATAATATAGGGGGTCCGGTAATTACGTCGACAACGCTTAACTGTGTGATCAAATGATGCCAATTTTTCGGAAAAAAAGTTAGGTAAAAAGTTTTAGCGAATTTTTTTTTAAAAATTCGCTTATGGGGAGATCTGTGTTTATATATATATATATATATATATATATATATATATATATATATATATATATATATATATATATATATATATATATATATCCGACCGATAACTCAAAAAATAATGAACCGATCTTGACAAAATTTTCAGAGTACCTTCCTTTTGCAAGTGGCTTGGATAAGTTCGTTAGCCAGGAAAATCGGACCAGGTTTTCCCGGAAAATTTTGTATTTTCTTTATAAAAAAATTCATATCTCCGGAAATAACAAAGTAAGGGCAACCAAATTTGGTACGCGTATTTGTATTATAAAGAGTGAACTCTGTACCAAAATTTAGGTCCCTAACTGTAAAGACAAAGAAGTTATGGGCAGTTAAAGTAACAAATTTTGGAGTTTTCCGCAAAACGTCAAACTCGCAATTTTAAACGTCAAAATTGGCAATGTTTAAGCAAAGAATGTGAAATAAATACTGTTTGTGAAAAGAAAATATTGCAAGAAAAATGTTCTGCAAACCCTTAAGTAACAGATTCAACCGTCATTGCCCTCCATTTTACTAAAATATTTACAGAATATCCATTTCAAATAGACCCTTTCTCTGATGCTTTAGCTGTCAGTTTAGTTAAGTTTGGTGGCTTTTCGGATATTTATTTGTAGGGTTAGTGAAGTTTATGGTTTTTAGCTAATTATCGTAGAACAAATTTATTAATGCATTTTTCCTTTTTTTATCGAAATATGATGCGTTTATAAGAAAAAAATCTGGACGCAGTAAGTGCGTTTTGGTAGCGAATTTTCGGTAAATTTGCAGTTTAGTTCTCGAACGCTTTTTCAAACACTGTTTTAAGAAACCTGCCTAGCCCCCCCGCCCTGGATCCATAAACCCCAAAAAAAATCTTGTTCACACCCCCCAAGGAAGTCACGGGACCAGGGGTGAGTAGGGGTGCATAATTATTTTTTTTAGCTAAATTTCATAGAACAAATTCGTTAATGCATTTTTGCATTTTTTGTCGAAATATGATGCGTTTGTAAGAAAAAAATCTGGACGCAGTAAGTGCGTTTTGGTAGCAAATTTTCGGTAAATTTACAGTTTAGCTCCCGAACGCTTTTCAAAAAACTGTTTTCAGAAACCTGCCTAGGCCCCCACCCCCCTGGATCCTCAAACCCCAAGGAAAATTTCTTGTTCACACTCCCCAAGGAAGTTACGGGACCAGGAGTAAGTAGGGGTGTATAATTTTTGTTTAACTAATTTTCGTAGAACAAATTCGTTAATGCATTTTTGCACTTTTTATCGAAATATGATTTGTTTGTAAGAAAAAAACTGGACGCAGTAAGTGCGTTTTGGTAGCGAATTTTCGGTAAATTTGCAGTTTAGCTCCCGAACGTTTTTAAAAAAACTGTTTTCAGAAATCTGCCAACAGTTAAGTTTATTTTCGGAAAATTTTTGTATATTTTCAAACCATAAGTAATTTTGTTAAAATATAGTACATTGTTTCTACTACATAGGCTACACCGATAATCAGATTGATGCCTGCTCACATTTGCTACTAAAAACATTTTTATGGAAATTCACTTCCATAACAGATTTGCTGCATCTAAACTTTTGAAAAATGTTTATATATTTTCAAACAATAAATTTATTTCAATCAAATATGGTACATTGTTTCTACTATATAGGCAACCAAGTTTGATGCCTGCTTTCATCAAAGAAAGACATTTGCTATTAAAAATATTTTAAAGAAAATTCGCTACCATAACGCACTTGCTGCGTCCAGAGATTTTTTTTTAGTTTTTGAGTTATAGCCCTTAAAAGTTTAAGAAATCAAAAGAGTTTTTTGTTTATCAGTTGATAAAGAATTGAACTATGTTAAAGAATTTTGGCAGGTGACTTGAGCTCACTTGTGCACATTATTCCTGAAAAATCTAATACATTTCGCAAACCGGAAGCAGGTTTTTTGCTTCCGGGGTATAATTGTAATAGCCAGAACTTTAAGGGATGTTCATTTATTCTAACCTGAATTACTTCATTTTGAAGCTGCATTCATTTTTGTCTCCTAGCAAATTTGACTAAAGGTACCCGTTTTCATGATGTCTCGTAACTTATTGATACAAATTAGTAGTGCTTGAAAACCATTCTAATAGCGTTAGCCGAAGTACATACAAAACTCAAAAAAGACACATTTACTTCAAATCTTAAGAATAAGACAATTTCAAATTTATTAGGTTAATGAATCTGTAATAATAAAAACCTTAACAAAAATTAGGCTAATATCAGAAGGGTAAAAAATTGAAAAACATTAATTTAATAATAAAACAAAAAAGTAGTAATAATAAACAAAATTAAAAAAACTATCTTAATAGCTGTTCAAAGTATTCGCAATTTTGCCTTATACAAGCATTTGCTCGGTGTAGAAGTGAATTTCTTACATTACTAAAAACACCAGGAATTGAACTTATCTCGTCAGCAGCTCTGACTATTATTTTCCATAATTACTACTTGGTTTAAACAGGAGTACGGTATACTTTTTCTTTCAAGGTACTTCATAAGAAAAGGTTGAATGGCGTGGGGTCAGAAGATCTGGGTGGCCACTTTATAGGTTCATTTTCTCCCCTACGAATCCATCTTGTAGGGTAGTTTTCGTTGAGATATTTCATTACAGGAAGCGTAAAATTGGGTGGAGCCCGGTCGTGCATAAAAATTAAGTCTTGTCGAATTTGCAAACAAAGCTCTTCAAGAAATGGAGGCAATCTGTTCTTTACAACGTCCAAGTAAACAGGTCCAGTTAATGGATGATGTATAAACACTGGGCCGATTAAATTATCAGCAACAATACCTGCCCAAATGTTTAATTCAAATTGCTGTTAGAAAGAAAATGGGCGAAAAGCTTTTGGATTTTCATCACATGTAAATTATGAAAATTAAACGCACCATTTCTTGTAAAACATGCTTCATCTGTAAAAAACATCTTACCCAAAAAGTTTGCGTGAGCAATTAAGCCATTCAGCAACCGCTGACAGAAAACAAACCTCGCGTTGACGTCAGCACGTTGAAGCTCCGGCACCGGCACGAAATGGAACGGACGTAGCACTTGCTCTTTTAGTATTTCTTGAACTGATGTTTTTGGTACATTGAATTGTATGGACATTCTCCGTATACTTTCTTCGGGACTGTTTTCGACAGTATTTAGGATTTCTTCCTGAACACTAGGATGCAACTGGCGAGGACGACCAGCATTACGAGAAATGTTCTTTAAATTACCATGTTCTCTTAGTCTTCTACCAACAGATGCGAATGTTGTATAATGAGAAGTTCGTCGGTTTGGGTACTTTTCAGCGTATAGCCGAGTAGCCGCCCGACAATTTATATCAGCTTTGCCCAATATGAAATGCATGTCCGTAAGTTAAGAAAATGTGTATTCCATAGTTTCAACAAAATCAAAAAATGTAGTAATAACAAAAGAAATGAAGGTAATAAAAATGCAAACGGTAAATCAAGACAGTGCACTGACGTTAGCTGTCAGATTATAAAATACGGCTTGCACGATTATTATCACAGTCAACTATCACAACTTGTAATACTGTCGCACTCTGGCGCCATGCTGTTGTGTTGTTGGTTTCGAAAATATCAATTTTCTCGAAAGCACCAATTTTCTCGAAAACGTTAAGAGACAAAAAATATAAATAATGAATGCAGCTTCAAAATGAAGTAAGTTGGGTTAGAAAATATTAACATCCGTCAAAGTGCTAGCTATTACAAGTATACCCCGGAAGCAAAAAACCTACTTCTCGTTTCCGAAATTTGTTAGATTTTTAAGAATAATATGTCTAAATGAGATAAAGTCACTTGCCAAAATGCGTTGACATAGCTCAATTCTTTACCGAGTTATAAACAAAAAACTGTTTTTTTTTCTTAAACTTTGGAGGGCTATAACACAAAAACTAAACATTTTTATTAAACTTTTTTTCAATTAATCCCCATCATTTGATCACACGAATCTACAGTTAAGCGTTGTCGGTGTAATTACCGGACACCTATATATATATATATATATATATATATATATATATATATATATATATAGAGAGAGAGAGAGAGAGACTGGTCCACTTCGCTGAAAAAGCACAGTTTTCCATATTAAACTCAGTTTCATCAAAAAAGTTTCAACTGAAAGTAGTCCCTATCAATCAGCTGCGTAATTCAATTTCATTTACACAGGGTGTTCATTTTCTCCATGGCAGACCAAACTTTTCTTTTTTTAAGAACACCCTATATTTTATATCATTTTTAAAAATATGGTAACTTAAACTTTCTTGAAAATTTTAAATTGAACTCCCTGTATATTAGAACGTTATTAGATGCGCATTTTGATAGCGTTTTCAGCAATACCACGTTTGACCAGATTATTTTCAACTGTTTCAAAGATATTAAGGCTCAATTACGAAATTAACCATTTTTATATAAATTCAAGTAAATACTTCACGTTAATATGCAACACCCTGTATTTTACAACATTTTCAACTAGTTTACGTAACATCTTATAATTCATACTGCATAAATGACTAAAGTGTGTGTGATGTAAAAGAGCAAAACATTCAATGCATATATTAACAAAGTTTAAATCAACAAGAACAATACTAAATCGAAATTCACAAAATAAATAACAAAAATTCAACGCAGCAAATGTTCAAGTTGGGAGCCGTCATTATCGATACAAATCTGTAATCCCTGTATTAAATTGTTTTCCACCTTCAACAACGTTGCCTGGCGTACAGAATTGGAAGTCTCTGAAATCCTTTTGCGCATATCCTCCTTGATTGTTGGTGGAGTCGCATATATTTAACCTTTAATGCCACCCCACAAAAAGAAATCTATTTTGAAAAGATCAGGAGATCTTGCTGGTCAAGCGATTGGGTTACCTCGACCTACCCATCGTTCTTCAAAACTATGGTTCAAAAATGCTCTAACAACTCCTGTTGAATGTGGAGGAGCTCCATCGTGTGGATACCACATTTCACACCGGAGTTGTAGAGGAATTTCTTCTGACAGCTCTGGTAGATCATTATTGAAGAAATTTTGATACCGCTCACCAGTGAGAGTCCCATCGAAAAACTACGATCCGATTAAAAACGAACCCAAAATGCCAGCTCACTGACCACGAAAAATGTGGATTTATAGTAATGCACATTGTGCATGTTAATTCCTCCACAGTTTGAAAATTTTGCTTCATCTGTAAATAGCACCTTTGCAAGAAATCCTGGTTCCTGGTTGTCCTTTTGTAGAGCCCAAATACAAAAATTCATTCTTTGCTGCTTTTTGCTTGCAGACAGCTCTTGGACTTTTCTAAAATGGTATGAGTGATATTTGTTTTCGTTAAAACATCTTTGGACAGAAGTTTTACTGATATTTAAATTCGAAGCTAATTGTCGCTGGGTGATATGTGGATTTTCAATGACTGAGGCTATGATGTTTACAGACGTACCTTCATTTAGAACAGTTTTGTTTCTTACAGGAACCCGATACTGTACACTGCCGTATGCATCAAAACGAGCTTTCACCAATCTAAATGCCTTCAACTGAGGTGGTTGTCGATTAGGGTATTTCTGCCTATAGATTCTCTTTGCTAAGATAACATTTCCATCCCTTTCAGCAATCACGTACAGGATTGACATAAGTTCTTCAGTAAAACACATACTAATAACAGGAAAAAAGCGGGTAACTAAGAAAGCTACCTGTCAATAATTTAGTTAGGTTTTCAAATGTCAAGTGGCGTTGTTAAAGCCGCCCCTAGATTTTGAGATAAGTTTCATAAAGACTGGAAAATGATAAATTTTGTAATTAATGCTTTATATCTTTAAACTTGTTGAAAATAATGTCATCAAACGTAGCATTGCTGAAAAGGCCATGAAAATGCGCATCTAATAACGTTATAATATATGGGCCGTCCGTTTGAAATTTTCGTGAAAATTTAAGTTTTGCAAAATTTAACACTCCTTATAGGCAGGTTATATTAAGAATTACCATGTTGCATTTTGTTATAGTGAGGAGTGTATAAAATTAACTGCAGTGAATATGCAGCCAAAATATTGCACAGAATCGAAGTACTTACGCACCAAACTAGACCAATATTTTTAGTAAACAAATGAATAACTCTGAAACGGTTCGACCTTGACCCATCATGTGTGGTATTAATTTGCTTGTCGCGATACCTTTATTTAAAAAATGATATAAAATACAGGGTCTTTTATTTCAAAAATGGTAAGTTTGGTCTGCCACGGAGAAAATAAACACCCTGTGTAAATTAAGATATTTTTGAATTATGCAGCTGATTGATAGGAACAACTTTGAGTTGAAACTTTTTTGATAAAACTGAGTTTAATATGGAAAGCTGGACTTTTTCCGCGAAGTGGATCACCCTATATATATATATATATATATATATATATATATATATATATATATATATATATATATATATATATATATATATATATATATAATTTGATGTATATTCCGGTAAATAGTCTTATGATGTCATGGAAGGTACTCTTGGGGAGAAAGCCGTTAACAAAAAATTAACATCCCGTAGCAGGTCTCCTGATATATGTCTCTGCTTTGATAGATTTTTTACAAGAGTCACTTGTCACTTTTAACACAGATTTACCTAAACTATAAAAGTCCACGTGCTTGCGTGTCATAGGTTGTATAGCCTTAGCCTGCAAAGAAGTTCGAGAATAATAAAAAATATACTGATGACTTCAGATGCCACAGCCATTAATGGAAACTACATAAATTGACATTGTTTAAATCTATTTCAAGGACTACACATAAAAAGAGATTTGAGCAAGATTAACCAATTTGTTTGACAGTATAGTCCATTCACAATCGATTTACCATAGAGCTCTTCTAATGTATCTTGCCGAAGGCACACAAGACAAATTTGCACATAAATAAGGGTACTCTGCCTGAGAAACTAACTACGTGCAAGGATGCGATAACATAATGCAGGTCCACATACACTGGGGAGATGAAACTGTAGAGTACGTCTGGCATCTTGAATTGAGGCTCCGGTCCAAACTAAACTACTTTAAGGATACTTTAGAGCTTTAAGTGTAGTAAAAAAGTTATATTTTTGAGAATGTGCTGTCAAAGTTTAAAACTTTTGCACTAAAATTTTAATTAGCTTTCTTGGTATTGAGTCTAAATATCTACTTGGATTGGAGCCGAAATATGCATAAGCTATTAATTTTCTAACCGGTGCAATAAAGTATTCCCAGTCCACTCTTTACTACTCCCTATAGAAAACAATTTTAAGAATTTTTATCGTGACTTCCTCTACTAATTATACATATACATACATATATATATATATATATATATATATATATATATATATATATATATATATATATATATATATATACAGTGTGTACCAAACTGGATGGGAATGTATTGCTATCTCCTACATTATTAGAGATAGGGAGACGGTTACATTAGCAATGTTTTGTAGAATTTCATGCTCGTTCCAAATATGACTTGCATTTTGCCCTGCCTCTTTTCGTTTTAGAGTTATCTAGCATGCGACACACCGTAGAACATTTTAATATTAGGTACTATAATATCTGCATACTTGGCACACACTTTCAATTAATGAACACAAACACGTGTTACAATTTAGAAGAAATTCATTGACATCTGTTGTCGCAGAGAAATAACATCAACCTCTAACAAGTTCTCACAATTTATAAAATTAAATAAACAAATAAGCAATATTATTTACATTAATTAACGGTCCGTTACTTTCTCCTGTTTTAAAAGCAGTTTTTGTGTACAAATTGATAACATTCTTTATATTTAAAGTCACGGACAGTTTATTAAAAAGCCTGGACGCAGCAAGTGCGTTATGGTAGTGAATTTTCATAGAAATGATCTGGCACAAAATATTTTATAACTTTTTTTTCTTGTAACATAGAAATCTAAATTTTGGTATATAGTTTGCTTTTTATATCGTAAACCTACCTACCAAATTTGGTTATCATAGATTTTTTATTTTTTAAGATAAAAATTTTTTTCAAATGAAAACTCAAAATTTTCCCAGAAAACCTCGTCCGATTTTTTTGATTAACGAACATCTCAAAGCCTTTTACAAAAGGAAGGTACGTGCCAAATTTTATCAAAATCGGCGTATTATTCTTTGAGATAAAAATTTTTTTCGAATGAAAACTCAAAATTTTCTCGGAAAACCTCGTCCGATTTTCCTGACTAACAAACTTGTCAAAGCTATTTACAAAAGAAAGGTACATGCCAAATTTTATTAAAATCAGCTAATTAGTTTTTGAGATAATAATTTTTTTCGAATGAAAACTTAAAATTTTCCCGGAAAACCTCGTCCGATTTTCCTGACTAACGAACTTATCCAAGCTATTTACAAAAGAAAAGTACATGCCAAATTTTATCAAAATCGGCCTATTATTTTTTGAGTTATCGGTGTGATACATATATATATATATATATATATATATATATATATATATATATATATATATATATATATATATATATATATATATATATATATATATATATATATATATATATATATATATATATATATATATACACATATAAAAATTGAAACTGACCCCGGATATGGGTTCTAGGGGTCCTAGATCGCGCTCATTTGAAGAAATTTTTTCAAAATTCAAAAGTCGAGATCTCCTCATTAGTGAATTTTTTCTAAGAAAATTCACTAATAACAATGATTAATAAAAAATAGAACTGATATCTAGTATTTCTTGTTGTTACCCCGTCAACCTAACATGTGACATATCTGCGCAGGGCAGTTACATGTACTAACAGTCAGGTGACGTGCATTATCATAGATGGCTTATCTGTCTTAAATTTTATTACTCAACAAATTTGTGTAGAGCCTCGGTGGTTCAGGGGTAAGAATATATGCCTCTGAACCGAAGAGTATTGGGTTCAATCCCAGGGTTCTCCTTTTTATTTCTTAGTACAAACTGTAAGTTAAATGTCTGCACGTTCCGCTCTTCGGAGAGGGCGTAAAGCCGTCGGTCCCGTGTCCATGCGATGTCGGGCACGTTAAATATCCTTACCCTCCTTACAGAAAGGCAGGGGTTCGGCAAAATTTTCAGGATAGTGAGGTGAAGCTGCTCTCTGGCGTCGGTTATTGGCCATAGTCGCGGAAATAGGCCGACGTTAAAGAAAAAAAAAACACACACACAACAAATTTGTGTAACTCTTTTACTAATTTTAATATGTGAGTGCAAATTGTGCGCCAACTTAGTTCTTTAGGACTTTACTAATGTCAGTAGGTGGAGTAATATGTGTTTGTAATTTTACGTCAACAGCCGAGGAGGATTGGAGTGGAAAAAGCGGAAATATGCAACAGGTAAGTTGTTTTAAGTTTTATTTAATACTGTCTACAAAATCAGTTAAGAATTGAATGGAATATATATATATATATATATATATATATATATATATATATATATATATATATATATATATATATATATATACTAGCAGTTGCCCGCGACATCGTCCGCGTGTAATTTAGTGATAATAATAATAATAAACATACATATACAAATTAAACCTAAAATCTAGGCTAATATTGCAAAGGAAGAAACACAAAATTTCAAGTCAGTAATTAGGAGTGAAAAAAAAACTTGCATACTTTTTTTAAATGTTTTTTATATACGACGCTTTTTACTATTTGAGAGGGCGATGCCAGTAAAATTAAGCTATGGAGTGAGCTCACACGCGAAAACGTTACGCGAACATTGGTCATGAGAAAAACTGTCCTGTCTTAAGCGAACTCCTGCAAATTTTAGAGTTTACCCCTGTGACTTATTAACTGTCATAGCGAAGCATACTGTCAGGGGAAACTGCAGTCTCTTGAATTCAAAAGGAAGATCATTTCGAATCAGAAGGATACGCGAAATAAATATAATTTCTACTTGAGCAACTTGATTAGTTGCCTCTACTACTAGTAAACAGCCTATATATATATATATATATATATATATATATATATATATATATATATATATATATATATATATATATATATATATATATATATATATATATATATATATATATATATATATATATATATATATGTCCAACCGATACCTAAAAAAATAATAAACAGATTTGGATGAAACTTGGCAAGTGGCTTTCCTTTATTAATGCACTTGGAACATTTCGACAGCCAGGAAAATCGGACAAGGGTTTCCGGGAAAATTTTGAGCTTTCTTTGGGAAAAAATTGTTTTTTCCGAAAATTACAAGGCTATGATAATGAAATTTGCTGGACATATTGCTTTTGGAATGGCTTTACTACACGCTAAAATTCAACTTTTTAAATTTATAGAAAATTAAGTTATTCAAATTTGAAGCATTTAATGAAAATTCACTACCATAACTCACTTGCTGCGTCCCGAACTTTTTTCATATAAAACACTTATATGTTACTACACTTTCAAAGTTTTATTCTTAAACAAATTCATGTAGCAAGTCCCATACATACCTTGGCACTTTGTATACATACATAAAAATTAGAAGTACACTTTTATTTTTATCATAAAATACAATATACTTGGTGGTCCATGAGTGTTATGTGTCCATCCCGAATACAAATAGTCTGGAGATAAAGCACAATCTTGCATGTAAAGGTGCATGTAAAGAGCGAGAGAGAGAGAGAGAGAGAGAGAGAGAGAGAGAGAGTTGGCGGGCAGATAGTGTCCCAGTGATTCCGATAGACATGTCATCAACTAGTGTGGTTCTTAAGACTCCTCGAGAAAATATTAAAATACTTTTCCTTGTAGAGCATCTTTGTAAGGTTGTGCAGAAAGCGGTAAGCTTTGCAACTGCTTGCAGCGTGTGGGGATTTCTAAGAAAAAAGGATGTACGGGTTATTGTCCAGGGCCCGATAACTTGGAAGTGGCTCCAACTAAGCTCAATCCCTCTGATATCTGAGATACCTGGAAAGAGTAAATCTTAAGGTAGTGTGAAAGCCCTTCAGGCTAAAGTCATAAAAAGAAAAAAATGAAATATTTTGTATGTAATTTTGTAAAAGGTACAAGCTCACAGAGCAACCCCCGTCACCATATATCAACTACACATTAGAAAGCGTTATGGGCAATGAAGAGGTTACCTTGTACTGGGACCTCACTTATCCAAGCTGACCATACGTACAAAAGATAAACAGACTATTATTTATAGTTTTCATGGTTGTATACAGATATTTTTAATTTTATTTTGCCTCACTATACTCTGAATGTGAAACTCGTCAACGGGAAAATAGGATGCCATGGTGAAGTCAGAGAAAAACTCTATGTGTCTGTATTCAATGTTGAACGATTGTATCAAGTTAAACCAAAAAGAATTGATGAAAATGTTTTTAAAAAGACATCGAAAATGTTGTAAGTTCGAAGGGTAGAGATTAAATAAAGATAACTATGCAGCAAGAAGTAAGAGTCTCCAGGAGTGCAGTATTTTCACAAATAGCTTTGTGCAAGGAACAATAACAAAATGCAAGAGAGCAACCAGAATGCAGACTACGTCTGGCATCCGGAATCAGAACATTGATCCCAAACTACGCCGGAATATTTTAGAACCTTCAACTTCAGAAAGGAATTTCTCATTGAAGACGTTCATCAAGCCAACGTTTTGCACTTCTATGGCCTGATTTTAATTACCTGTAATTAATAACGCGCCGCGATGTTCTAGAGGATAGGTTTTCTACCCTAACAGTCATTATGGTGTTGGAACTGAATTATTTCTAATTAAAATCTAGTGAGTGAAATTAGGTTTCCTTAATGATTTGTTGGTTTTGTAGCATTGATTTTATCTTAAAATGAATTACTGCGAGATGTGTATTAATTTCTGCAACATAGTTACTAAAAAGTATTCATCTTAAACGGCCATGACAAGTTAATATTTTGTACATAAATTAAAAGCCTGGACGCAGCAAGTGCGTTATGGTAGTGAATTTTCATAGAAATGATCTGGCACAAAATATTTTATTATAACTTTTTTTTCTTGTAACATAGAAATCTAACTTTTCGTGTATTGTTTACTTTTTATATCGTAAACCTACCTACCAAATTTGGTTATAGTAGATTTTTTATTTTTTAAATTTTTCAATGAAAACTCAAAATTTTTCCGGAAAACCTCGTCTGATTTTTCTGATTAACGAATTTATTAAATCCATTTACAAAAGGAAGGTACATGCCAAATTTTATCAAAATCGGCCTATTATTCTTTGAGAAAAAAATTTTTTTCGAATAAAAACTTAAAATTTTCCCGGAAAACCTCGTCCGATTTTCCTGACTAACAAACTTGTCAAAGCCATTTACAAAAGCAAGGTACGTGCCAAATTTTATTAAAATCGGCATATTATTTTTTGAGAAAAGAATTTTTTTCGAATGAAAACTCAAAATTTTCTCGGAAAACCCCGTCCGATTTTTTTGATTAACGAATTTATCAAAGCCATTTACAAAAGGAAGGTACATGCCAAATTTTATCAAAATCGGCCTATTAGTCTTTGGGATAAGAATTTTTTTCGAATGAAAACTCAAAATTTTCCCGGAAAACCTCGTCCGATTTTCCTGACTAACGAACTTATCCAAGCCATTTACAAAATAAAGGTACATGCTAAATTTTATCAAAATCGGCCCATTGGTTTTTTAATTTATCGGTGTGATACATACACATATATATATATATATATATATATATATATATATATATATATATATATATATATATATATATATATATATATATATATATATATATATATATATATATATATATATATATATATATATATATATATATATAAACATATACAAATTGAAACTGACCCCGGATATGGGTTCTAGGGGTCCTAGATCGCGCTCATTTGAAGAAATTTTTTCAAAGTTCAAAAGTCGAGATCTCCTCATTAGTGAATTTTTTCTAAGAAAATTCACTAATAAATAGGATTGGAAGAATCCAATTCACCACAACACATTTTTAAGACTTAACGCTCGCTTGTCTAGCAAAATTAGAGCCACTAAAGGGTTGTATCTATATTTGGCATTAGATAGTTGACCTTAAAGGTGTTTTTAAGAACTCTTCACTCTATGTATTTATTGAAAGTCACTCTACCAAAAATCCCTACCAAAATTTGTCAAACAAAATATCTTCATTTAAAATAAATTAGGTTTAACTATACAGAGTGTCCGAATTTAGTTGCTTCTGCGAATCATCTCGGTTATGAGCAAGTATAGAAGGTTTCGGTTTTCATAATACTTTTCTATTTTTTGTTTGTTTGTAAAACTAACGATGCTGAAATCAAACTGACATGGCACACATTGTTTTTGAGCTACAACGTGATTTTTTAAAATAGTCCCTTATAGGCAGCCCCTGTATGTCTTATATGATGAGATAGTAAACTGCGAAAACTAATTTTAATAATTTTTTATGAAGAAATCAATGACGCAAATAGTATTTTTTATATTAAGCATAAATTTTGTGATAGAACCCAAACATATGATGTTTTGAATGAAATACTCTGTACTTTTCTATGCCATTGAATCCGGCACCTTGAGTCATAATTTCAACCGCTGTTAGGGATCGTAAATCCATTTCAGACAAATTTTCTGACAATATTTTAGTCAAATGGCTATTGAAACGGAAAGCTATGACTTTGCAGAACACAATATCAGATTTTTTTCGCTTAAATGTCGTAAAAACTATCAAAGTAGATAAAAAACATGATTTGGGACCAATATTTTTTCTGTCTGTCGGTCTGTATGTCTGTCGGTTTGTTGCCACGATAACTTTAGAACGAATTTAGATATCGCCTTCAAATTTGAAAAATAGTTAGCCCTCTACAAACAAGAAGAAAATAAATTATGACAGATATGTGGAACTTATGATTCAATTTGCAGGACTATTTTGGCTAACTACGTATCCAACCGTATTGACGGAAGATGAGTGCTAAATTTCACTAAATTCTGCCATTTATTTTTCGAGTTATAAAATAGATTTTTTTGTACAAAAATTAGCTAGCGTTTCAAACTACACAATGAGTGTAAATTTTGCGATCAAGTTATTTAAAAGAACATTATTGGCGTACAGAAGGCCTAAAATAGTGTTACTAAAGAGACAAAAATTGTTTACAATGACGCTACAAATTAAAGACTCCTTTGACTGCCATGTTCACCTATGAAGAAAGAGCAAAACAGGTTACTTTAATGAACATTGGCCACTGAAATATTTAAAAGAGATCCCATTTTACTCTTATGTTACTCTAGTTGAGGAGTGTTTAAATCTGTTGAATCAAATAACTTAAAACCAGTTAGTCAGGATAGTGTTGCAATGTACGCTTGTAGTCACGCGTTTTGTAGCATGTTTATTAAAAAATTATTTACTTCTCCACTCAAGTATATGATAATAATATCTGTGTCAAACTGTGTAACTGGCTAAGGCTAACATACTGAAAAGAAACCTTTGATTTGACTCGCCTAGCCGATCGCTTTATTTGTCCAGTACAAAGTCTTTCTGTAGTGAACCCACACAAAACAAAGTTAACTTCCCTTAGTTGGCTATATCACTCCTTACATTAATTTCCACATCATCAACGTGTGGAGGTGCTGCATGGGCAACAAAAATTTCAAAGATTTTTTTTCGCTTAAACGTCGTAAAAAGTGTCAAAACATAGAAAACATGATTTGGAAGCGAACTTTTTTTTTTGGTCTGTCGGTCTGTTGCTTTGTCAGTATGTCGATCTGTCGGTCTGTATGTCTCTCAATTTGTAGCCACGATAGCTTTAGAACGAATTGGGACATCGCCTTCAAATTTGGTATACAGTTACCACCCGGCAAACGAACGGTTCGGATTGTTTTAGGGTAAAATCGCGTCAGTGGGTTATTTGGTGAAAATTCACATGTTTTTCGTTAAAACTTGAGCAATATAACGTTTTAGGGTTTGTTTATTACAAAACCATCAATTTCATCAAATATCTGGTATTGTGTGCTGAAATTAAAATAGGGGTTGAATGTGTGGCGTGGGATATCGGTGACAGAAATTTCTAATGTTTTTTTTTTTTTTTGCTAAAACGGAGTAAGAAGTCTTAAAACATATAGAAAACTTAATTCCGTAACGATTTTTTTCTGTCTGTCGGTCTGTGGATCGGCCAGTATGTCGGCCTCTATGCCTGTCTGTTAGTAGGCGCAATAACTTTCGAACAAATTGATGTACAATCTTCAAATTTGGTATACTGTTAGCACCCGACAAAGGAACGCTTCGAGTTGTTTTTGGGTAAGATTTCTTCGGGATGTAGGTGATAAATATGGGTGATATGGTAAAAATTGACATTTTTTCGTTAAAACTCTCGAGTAATATAACGTTTCAGAAGTTTATGAGTACAGGAAGGTGAATATTATCTTTGTGATCAAGACCCTCAATTTATTTCATTAGATTATCTTTATGAAGAGAGTATTATCACAGCTACGTGGAGATTCTGATTCAATTTGCAGCACCATGTTAGTAAATAGCCTTTTAATTTATAAAATTACACCACAAGAGCATCCACCCACTCCTTTGCTACTTGGTGCACATTTATGTATAGGAAACATAACCCAGATTATCACATGGGCCAGCTAGGTACTGATGAAGGGTTATCTAATAAGGACGATATGTTTTTAAAATTAAACAAGATATAAAATATTTGAGATAAAAGCAAAACTTTTTTTACAACTTATGACAATTATGTTTTGAATAACACATCATTCAGATGACCACCTCGGCTTCGCTTGCAGGATCAAATTCGATAAACAGAATTTTTTGTGACTTTTATAATGAATCGGGTGTAATTTCATTGATGCAGCCAGCGTTCGATGGTCAGTTTTAAAGCGTCTCTAGCTCGAGGTTTGTGGGCATAGATCAACGACTTCATATAGACCCATAAAAAGGAGGTCAGTTTGTTAACTAGCCTCCTTTCTATGTTCTATTCCTGGAGATTACCGGCTCACCAAACTATTCGCTCACTAAGTTCATAGTGGCATTGGCAAAAGGTGGAGTTACACCATCTTGTTGGAAAACATGTCTTCTAAATCAAGTGCATCTAATTTTGGCCACACAAATATGTTGATCCATAACGCTCACCTTTTACTGTTACTGCATCTCCATTTGCAGTTTCAAGAAATAAGGCGTTATGATGCATTCCGTAAGTCACAGAAAACAGTTTTCTGGATGCAAAGGCTTCTCATGAATCTGTTGTGGATTATTTACACATCAAAAACGACAAGCTTGTCTGTTTACGGAAATGTTTAACTAGAAATGAGCTTCGTCTGAAAAAATGATTTTTTGGAAAATATCAGGATCAATTTCAAGATGCTCGAGAGCCCAATTGGCAAACACACGACAACTACGATCGTCAAGTGGCTTCAGTTCTTCTTATACGAATGTAAACTCCAACATTATCTGAAAATATGCCAAGTTGTCATTCTTGAAAGGCCAAGTTCTTGAGAACGTCGATTAATCGACCGATTTTCAACTTCTGTAACATTGGAACTCACAGCGTCATTATTCTCTTGGTTTCTTGCGTTTCGTTGTCCAATTGGTGTTCTGGTAACGTGTAAAGTAGAACCTGTTTCCAATTTTTCAACGATTCGACGAATAACAAGCTCAGAAGGGCGATTATGTGGGCCAGAATCTCCACAAAGATCACACTGGGTTGGAACGAAAGAACGGTTATGTTCATAAACTGTTTGGATCATAACCAAACGTTGTTAAAGCGTGAATTTCGCCACGATGAATTGTCAAATTACACTAAACACACTACACATTTTAAATGTGGCTGCCATGACATTTTAAAAGAATATCATCCCTACCAAAAAATCCATTGGTTCAAAATTTATTCAGAAATATTATTAAGGTGCGACGGCATCCATTATTTAATTTCCCTGTAACTACTTCCTATAATGTCTATAATGGGATACTCGATTTTCGTTGCAGTCCAACGATGGGTCTGCAATGACATGGAAGAATTAGAATAATAAAACAAGATACCTTCTATGCTTTTGACATAATATAAAAAGTCTGGACGTAGCAAGTGCGTTATGGTAGCGAATTTTCATAAGAATCTTTTTAATAGCAAATATGTCAAATTTGGTAACAATATAACCTACATAGTAGAAACAATGTACCGTATTTTGTCAAAATAACTTTATTGTTCGAAGAGGGAGAAATATGTTCCGAAAATAAACTTAGAATATTCCTGAAAAAACTGGTCTCATTTTCCTGGCCAACGAAACTCTTTAAGCTATTTACCCACCTGGCAAGATATAATATTCACAAAAACCTTTTTGACGAGACTTCCAGAAAAATTATGCATGAAAATTTGCAAACAATTTTTTTCGCAAAAATAAGATCATATTTTTTTTACAAAACTTATTAAATATTCATTATTAATTACCAAGTTTCACAGAAATCTTACGAAAAAATGATTTCTACAGCAACACAAATAAATTTCTGAGAAAACTGACTAAATACTTTCTAGACGAAGCATTGCTAAAAGAATACATAAAATTAAAATTTTATTCCTCATCTGTAACTCAGATTAAAAATGAAATAATTTTTTTGCAGGAAAACCAGTGAAACATTATTTACGACGAAGTTCGTTAAAACATATTCTATCAAAACTTCTTTGAACACTTTTTCACCCCAAAATTCGTAACGAATGTTTTTTTAGAGAAAATTCATTAAATTTATTTATAAGAAAGTTTGCTATTAAGAAAACATTTTGTACAAGAAAATTCGCTAGTAAAAATAAAGTAAATAAATTTTAAAATATGCAAAATCTGATCTAAGTACAGAAATAGGTACTTTTTCTGCGGCTTTACACAGAAAATTCTTTTGCCTGTACTTACAAAATGAATGTACCTGCAAAATTTTATCGAAATCGGCCCATTATTTTTAAGTTATCGGTGTGATACATACCCCCCCCCCACACACACACATATATATATATATATATATATATATATATATATATATATATATATATATATATATATATATATATATATATATATATATATATATAATTGAAACTTACGCCGGATATAGGCTGTAGGGGTCGTAGTTCGCGCTCATTTGAAGATTTTTTTTAAATTCAAATGTCGGGATCTTTCCGTTGGTGAATTTGTTTTTAAGAAAATTCACTCAACCCCCCACTAAATTAAGATTTACTTAGCAGAATACCCCTACGGTACCAGCCACCTGAAGCATGGTTTAGCCGGAGGACTAAACTAAACTACCTTTCTACTCAAAACCGGTATGAAAAAAAATCTCGGGACGCAGCCAGTGCGTTATGGTAGTGAATTTTTATTAAATGATTCAAATTTGAATAACTCAATTTTCTATAAATTTAGAGAGTATAATGTTGGTGTGTAGTAAGGTCTTTTCCAACGCAAGATATCCACTAAATTTCATTAAAATAACTTTTTAATTTTCGGAGAAAAAAAATTTTCGAAAGAAAAATTAAAAATTAAATTACTCAATTTTTTATATACTTAGAAAGTTGAGTTTCAGTATGTAGTAAGATCTCTCCCAAGGCAACATATGTAGTAAATTTAATTAAAACAGCTTTATTACTTTCGGACAAAAAAATTTTTTTCGAAAGAAAACTCAAAGTTTTCCTGGAAAACCCCGTCCGACTTTTCTGGCTAACGAACCCATCCAAGCCATTAATAAAAGCCACTTGCCAAGTTTCATCGAAATCGGTTAATTATTTTTTGAGTTATCAGACAGATACATATACACACACACACACACACACACACATATATATATATATATATATATATATATATATATATATATATATATATATATATATATATATATATATGTATATATATATATATATATATATATATATATATATATATATATATATATATATATATATATATATATATATATATATATATATATATTAACATAGAAAAATCGAAACTGACCCCGGATATGGGTTCTAGGGGTCCTAGTTCGCGCTCATTTGAAAACCTTTTTGAAAAGTCTCACCATCGATACCTCTATATTAGTGATTTTTTTTTAAATAAATATTCACTAAAATAGTGATTCGTTTAGCAAATATGGCACATAAAGAAAAACCAGTAAAGGGAAATATCACGTATTTAGTATTCATCTACATTATATACGACTATGGTAGTTATGTTTGTGTGAGATTATTTACTCCAAATTATATCAGACCTAATTTGAATTATTAAAACACTTTTAATCCGATTCTGTATTTCAAACACTATAAATGTGCTACAGAAGAGATTCCTCGGATTTATAGGCAATTTACAACCTACGCTAAACCCTTGTGTCTGGTCTGGCCGTCTCTATTATTCAATGGCCTTTTATTGTTCAATATTCGGTTCTCTGTCTCGGATAGTTTTGTTTTATTGGAGAGGAAGTATCCATTGAAATATTACCCAAGGGAGTTGCATAAGCTTGGCTACACTTAACGCAACCCGAAGAAAAGGCGGAATTTGACAAATACGTTAATTTCTGGATATTGGTTCTCATATTGTGTTATTTTGTGCGTACAGAAATTTTTACAGCTGTAAGAAAACTCGAGTTTTGTTGAAACAAATCCATTTTCCGTTATAATAAACTGTAAATAATATCCCGGAGAATATTCCAAGAGTATACAAGGGAATTGCTTTAAGAAATATGTTGACAATCTCAAGAAATCGAATAAATAAACACCGGAATGTTATCACCCTGATATCACCAGATAAGAATATTTCAATTAACAAATTTTGGATATTACAGTTTTTACCGGCACAATGAGATACATAAAAAAGCCCGAGCTTCTAGAAGTAAATCAGGAAAAGTATAGTTTTTTAAACATAAAAGCCGACCTGTTAGACCAGAGTGATTAAAAATACGAATTCAGTATAGCACTATTTAATTAGCCTTCTTAAAAAATCCTGCACCGCCTTGCAGTAAGAAATACCGTAGCAAATTTTCCTTAGACAAATAGTCCAACAAGTCCCTACTTCTTTTATAGAAAAAGTGATAATTAATTATTTTGTTTAATTGCACAGTGTTCTTGATATACAACTGCACTAAAAATTGGGAGCATAAACAGATAGATTTTATTTTACAGATTTACTGAATCATTCATATAACCGTCGATAAAATACGTTGTTTTAGTTATTGCATTTCCAAATATGCACACGCCTATTATACGTAGAGGGTGCTTTAGATCTATTTAGACGCTACATATCACAGCCCCTGTAAATGCTAGAAGAAAAAGTTTCAAGTCAAAATTTGTTGATTCAAAAGCTGCTTTAAGACTTTACCTAGATATACAGTGTGTATACAAAGTGTACTTTTTAACATAAACTTCTTTTTTTCAATGGAGCATCCTGTATGTGATTCAAGTTTTGGATTCCTCATTTCATTTCTAATCAATCATATCTTAAACATTTTATCTCGTTTCAATAGTTTTCGAGAAAAAAAAGGATTTGCATGTTGCTTCCATTAATGATTGTTAGCAATGAGAGCATCCCAACTACTAATATCAGTGTCATAACTGTTCGTTTTACTACAAGTGAATATCTCGATATGCTAATAATTTACTGCGAGTGTAGAAAGGATGCGCGACAGTCCCAGTAACTGTACAGAGAATGACATCCAGGTCGGTATACACCAGGTTCAGGTACTTTTGATAATGTGGAAAGAAAGATGCGAGCCGGTGCTTTTCCAAGCTCAAAAAAACTGCAGAAGAAATAAAGGCATAACAATCAATGTTCTTGCGCCTGTTGCATTGAACCATCAAATGTCAATTTGGAATATCTCGGAAGAGAAACAGGAATTGGCATGTCTGCAGTACAACGCACACTATGTGAAAATGAACACCACTCCTGCAAGATTTATCTTGTACAAGAGTTGAGACCAGGCGATTATGATAGACGTCTCTAGGTGTCAAGGAGAATATATTTCTTTTAGTGAATTTTCTTAAAAAAAATTCACTAATGAGGAGATCCCGACTTTTGAATTTTGAAAAATTTTCTTCAAATGAGCGCTAATTAGGCCCCCCAGAACACATATCCGGGGTCAGTTTAAATTTTTATATGTTTATATATATATATATATATATATATATATATATATATATATATATATATATATATATATATATATATATATATATATATATATATATATATATATATATATATATATATATATATATGTATCACACCGATAACTCAAAAAATAATGGGCCGATTTTGATTAAATTTTGTGAAAAAATTCCTTTTGCAAATGGCTTGGATAAGTTCGTTAGCCAGGAAAATCGGTCCAGGTTTTCCTGGAAAATTTTGTGTTTTATTTCAAAAAAAAATTATATCTCCGGAATTAACAAAGTAAGGGCAACCAAATTTGGTACTCGGGTTTACGTCCATATAGGTATGCTACATACCAAAATTTAGCTCTGTAGGTCAAAAGACAAAAAAGTTATAGGCATTTAAAGAAAAATAAATTGGGGTTTTCCACAAAACGTCAAAGTTACGATTTAAACGTCAAAATTGGCATTATTTAGGAAAAGAACTTGAATCTAATACGGTCTATGGAAATAAAATGTCTCAAGAAGGATGTTTTACAAACCCTGAAGTCTTAGTTTCAAGCGTCATTGTCCTTCATTTTAATAAAATATTTCCAGAAAATTCATTTCAAATAGACCCTTTCTCTGACGCTTGGCAGTAGCCTTAGCTACAGAGTTTATCGTTTAATGGTATATAATTTTTGTAGAATTTTCGTAAAAAAATCAATAAAGCTCAATATATCTGTTATTATACAAGATATGAAAAAGAAATGTATAATTAATTATAAGGTGTCTTGAGCTTCATCTTAAAACAATCACAGCGTGGCCCATAAGTCGTTGGTGATACAAATTTTCTTTTTTTTTTTTAATCAAACACGCCTTATTTTATTGCATTTTTGCATTTTCCATCGAAATATAATGCATGTTTGTAAGAAAAAAATTCTGGACGCAGTAAGTGCGTTATGGTAGCGAATTTTGATCAAATGCTTAATATTTGAATAGCTCAATTTGCTATTAACCTATAAGGTTGACCAAGTAACGAGTTTTTTCGGGAACATTTTAAGTTTACTTTCGGAAATTTTTGTACATTTTCAAGCAATAAAGTTATTTTGATGAAACATGGCACATTGTTTTTACTATATAGGTTATACTGGTAACCAAATTTGATGCCTGCTTTCTTAAAAAAACACACATTATTTCTATTAAAAAATAGTTTTATGAAAATTCACTACCATAACGAACTTGCTGCGTCCAGAGTTTTTTAGGTATAAAGCTACATGGAGGTGTAGAATTTCTTGGTAAAATTTTATGGAGTGACGAGTTCCGATTTCACAATAATCGAATACTAAATCGCCACAACTGTCATTATTACGCAGTGAGAAAATTGGATTAAAATATAGGAATCAACTTCCAGCATATTCAGAGGTATTGATGCCTGGTACGATTATTTTTTTTGACGGACAATACGTTTACGAGAATATTTAATAGGTTATAGGTATTTATGATTTTTGACTGAAATGTTACTCATAGAAGATGTAAACATAAGTGGACGTCTAAATATGTAGTGGCAACAAGACGGTGCGCGAACGCACCACTCCTTGATTGTGTCAGAAATTTTAAACAATAAATTTGGAACAAAGTGGATAGAGAACCGAGGGCAAGTCAGGTGGCCCGCGAAGTCATCTAACCTGACACCATTAGATTATCTTTTATGGGGTTATGTGGTCTATTCTATTCAGCCAAGAAATGTGGAGGATTTAGGAAACAAAATTGTTCGTATCTGCAGGGAAATTTTGCTTCATGTTATTAGAAACCCATACACTCTGGAGCTTATTAGAAGATAAACGCGTTTGCGAAACAAAAATTAGTCGCCAGTTTGAACATCTTTTATAAGTTGCTTTGTCATCGCTGGCAATGTTATTTAACTGGTAAATGTATTTTTTTGAATACTTTTTAACATGCATTTTTTTCTCGAAAACTATTGAAATGAGAAAACTGTTTGAACCCTTATTAATTAAGATTGAAATAAGGAATTCAAATATTAAATAAAATACGAGCTGTTCCCTGAATGAAAATGAACTTTAACTCAAAAAGTGCACTTTACATCCACCCTGTATATCTATGTAAAATATTATCATAAAAAACTTTTTCCTCTAGTATGTAGAGGGGCTGTGATATGTAGCGTCTAAATAAATCTGAAACCCCTATATATATATATATATATATATATATATATATATATATATATATATATATATATATATATATATATATATATATATATATATATATATATATATATATATATATATATATATATATATATATATATATATGTTCGAGCGATAACTCAAAAAGTACTAAACTGATTTCAATAAAACTTGGCAAAAATCTTGTTTGGGCAAAAACCGTGGTCGAGTTCGTTAATCAGCCTTTATGCTCAAGCTTTTCCGGTGGAAAATCGGGGAAAACTTTTTGAAAACGCTATATTGTTGTATCAGAGTAACTGGAATGAGATTACATGTCGCTAGAAATAGTGCAAATAAACATATGTTGTGAATCTTAAGTAATTTGGTTCACAATATTTAGAGTTTTTTCAAATTAACAATAAAATCCCAAAGACATGCGTGGAAACGACTTGGTGGTTAAAGTCCAATGCCTGACAGACAGAGTGGTTAACTGCCACGCGTAGATTAATTCATACGACAGGTATAAACCATACAGCAACGGTAATCAAACTAAATACATACCAGGCAGAAAACATAATACCCGAACCCACAATCGTGAAATCTCGGCCGCAGTTATGGAAAATGACAGATAACATGAAATTAAAAATTTGCCAAGTAATTGTTATTTAACTGGGCGATTCAATTAATTATTAAAATACACTATATTTGTAGCTTTATTAACGGCCTCAAACACAGTTTTAGCACAGCATACATATATTATGCTGTCGCATAATAATATACTAGAAATTTTAATAAAATTAAGCCAAGTCTCTATAAAAATGATTATAAAATAGTTTCTTTTATCTTTAAACTTAAACATAAGACGTCATATAAGACCGAAACAGCCGTGGGGTGTGTTTCAATGGTAATTCTATCACCTAATTTTCTGTAATTAATTAATTCTGTATACTTTGAATATAATATCCCGGGCATGGAGCCGATCTAAAGTATGACGTAAATAAAACCTTTGTTGACGGGTGCCCAGATAGCGTAGGGGTTACCATGCTCGCATTCCGCGTAGAAGGTGACGCCATCGAATCCAGCTGGATTAATGTATATTTTTTTAATGTTTTATTTTCACATTTGTAGAAACAATAGTGCACAGATTTCATACGTTTTGAACAAGATCTCTTTTTTATTTAAAACGCCTAAATAAGTTTTTCACCTTTGAGTCTGGAATCATACATTTGTTATGGTTGTAATTCTTATTGAAAAAACCGGTTTAATCAGATTGACTAAAACGAAATTTTACTGGCGATTAATAAGGAAAAATAACTGCACCCTTTATAATTTGGCAGCTACCATACTTTTCCAAATATGAATTAAATTTCCTTCTGGAAATCTTCTGTATAACTTTAATGAAATTTGTAATACAAGTTTCTTTTAAAGAGACTTACACTTCCTACAGATATAACAACATTTAGTTCTTTACCTTCATATAAAATTCAGTTTTGGGTATTTTTCTCAAAAGAAGTTAAAACACAAGCTTTTTTTGATAATAGAGAGCTATCGATGGTAACACTTTCGAAAGAATTCTTCAAATATGCGCATTCCAGAACCTCTAAATTGGATCTTCAAGGTCTGTGTAAGTTTCAAGTATTAACTTTACTAATATGCTGTATAATAATAATTCTTATAAAAATTTTTGATAATAGAGAGATATCGACGGTAACACCTTTGAAAGAATTTTTCAAATGTGCGCGTACTAGGACCCCCAAAATCGATCTTCAAGAGCTGTGTAAGTTTAAAATATTAACTTTACTAATATGCTGTATAATAAGAGTGTACAATTCTTATGAAAACTCGGTACTATAACGCACTTGCTGCGTCACGAAATTATTATTTTTTTACTTATTATAAAAATAATTGCATATTTACGATCCAGCTGACTCGCAGCACCTAGCTAAACCACACAATTAGAAGTCCATTAGCTGGGTATACCTGTGGAGATAGCTTGGACTTCGAAGGAATATAAATATTATACTGTGTATGTCTACTCACTGGTTCCCAAGGGTGGTCAGAGTGGTTAGGCACTGTATAATATCGCTTTTGTCGTCGCATTAACCGAATAAAATGCCCACTAGTCAATGAGCGCCAAATCAGCTAGAAAGGGAAACAACAATGTATATTGGTGTTTGATTTATGTTGGACTCTCTAAATTGTGTCTGATACAAAGACAAGCAAATGATTTTTTATGTGACACGCTGTAGAAATTATATGACAAATAAACATACCAATACTACCGCAAATAGGTTTTTTTCGGGTAGATTTGTGCCTAGACAAATTGGAAAAAAAAATGATATTTTTTTTTCATTTATAATTACACACATTTCGCACCAGTCTGCCCTGGCAAGAGTCTCTCCAAATTTTCAGGAGTAATATTTTCATCATTATTATAACTTCAGATTGATAGCCACAAACCACAAAAAAAAAAATTATCGATGGTTCTTGGCCTAAAGTAGTAAAATCCTCCCATACTAAAAACATACGTAGATGCTTTTTCTTGGACTTTACAAATGGTTTGTTTCTTTACATTAGAACCGTTTTTGCCCTTTAGGGTACCGTCAGGCAGAATAAAAACTCAAATTTAAAATATTTATTTCGCCTGGCGATGGCGTCGAAGGCCAAGTCGGTCACAATGAAGAAAGTGAGCATTTTCGAAGCCAGAGTAAAAAAACTTCGTCTGTATTCAATGTAAACTAGGTATACCGTCGAAGAGTTTTTAATCATAACTTACGTAAGCAACTTTCAACAGATGTATATTATAAAAATATTACTTTTGTGTGGATTGTATATACTCGATGTAATAAGGAAAGGTCAACAAGATATATAAAAAATTTACAGTCCAAAAGACTGTCCAAACAACACCACAGGAATAATATTTTATGACAGTCATAAAAATACACATATTTTGGTGCTAAATTTTTCAATCGTAAACATAAAGTATTCCTGAAGTTTCGACATAACTTACGTGAGGTTTTGTCTGCGTCTGGTCTGTTATAGCATTTGTATTATACTATTATTAGCTTTATAGTTTGTTTTTTTGCTTTAACTCAGTAACTGATTTAATGGTTCCCCCCTCTTTTTTTTAACATTTCTTTTTAATTTAATATATCAAACAAAATACTTACGTCTCAATATAGTAAAAGTGGTTGTGGTAACGGAACAATATGATGTATGTCATTATTTTGGTTATATAGAACTTGTTTCTATTGCTGTTATTGTTAGCTGGTTATTTTATTATTATAATTCTTTCTGGTGATAAAATATTAATTTTGAATATTGACAACCATCCTCTAAGCATTTGGTCGTCATTTCTCATTTTTATTTTTAAATAATTATTTGACAAAAACATCCTAAACTCACGACGGATCTTTAGTGAATTTTCTTCTGCACTAATAAGGAGATCCCTACTTTTGAATTTTGGAAAAATTTCTTCAAATGAGCTCTAATTAGGCCCCCTAGAACACAGATCCGGGGTCAGTTTCGATTTTTATATGTTTATATATATATATATATATATATATATATATATATATATATATATATATATATATATATATATATATATATATATATATATATATATATATATATATATATATATATATAAGGAGAAGGGTTAAGGGCAAAGCCGCAAGGAAACAACCGCATACACGTGTTTCAAGTTTATTAGCCATCATCAGTACGGTATAGCCAGGTGAAGATGGGAACACTCTGGATGAAGATGCAAAAATACACGGAGTCACAACAGGCAACCAGTGCATATTTGCAGCAACATTTGGAAGACCCTCGATCCGAGGGAAATACCCAAAAAAGCCACGGAGGCAAAGAAATCATCTGCGTGAGCATCCGGAGCCAAGGAAGTTATATTAACTATAACAGGATTTATAACACGGCATTTCTGTACTATACAAGGAGAAGGGTTAAGGGCAAAGGCGCAAGGAGACAACCGCATACACGTGTTTCAAGTTTATTAGCCATCATCAGTACGGTATAGCCAGGTGAAGATGGGAACACTCTGGATGAAGTTGCAAAAATACACGCAGTCACAACAGACAACCAGTGCACATTTGCAGCAACATTTGGAAGGCCCTCAATCCGAGGGAAACAACAAAAAAAGCCACTGAGGCAAAGAAATCACCTGCGTGACCATCCGGAGCCCAGGAAGTTATACTAACTATAAAAGGATTTATAACACGGCATTTCTGTACTATACAAGGAGAAAGGTTAAGGGCAAAGCTTGAAATACCTGTATGCGGTTGTCTTCTTGAGGCTTTGCCCTTAACCCTTCTCCTTGTATAGTACAGAAATGCCGTGTTATAAATCCTGTTATAATTAATATAACTTCCTTGCAACTTGCTCCAATAAATAATAATTTTCTTTGTTTTGAGGTTTCAATGTTTTGCAGTTTATCAGTCATATTTTGTCACAAAAATAGTATTTTTATGTCACTTTTTTTACTTATTTTTAAGTAGAAATAACAATCTCATGTTTGACCTATAAATAAACTTTATTGTTGACCAATAATTATTTTACTATCCTAAACTAAATTAACCGAGTTGATTATTATGTATTACTAGGAATATTAAGTTCACGCTTTATCCAAATACTGTGGATGGTTTGTAAACTAGGAAAAAACCCCGGTAAATTTCTTTACCTTTCTTGTGGTTTGTAAGTTAGTTGGACAGTATTCAAACCAACAAATTTTCCTTTAAAATGACCAGACATTTGGATAGTTGGTATACTATGCAGCTAGTCAATAAACTAACCAAGTAAACACTTTAACCGTAACATATATATATATATATATATATATATATATATATATATATATATATATATATATATATATATATTGTGGTGTTATCCAGGTTCACATACACACACACACATAACAACTATTACTATTATTAACAAAAAAATATATAAGAGAAGCTAATTGCAAATTTAATAGCCATGAAAATATGAATAAAACAAAATTAGAATCAAATTGTACTTTTCAGTGCTCAACACAAACAACAATCTTCACTTATCAAAGTATGTGCCATGTACTACCGAGATTGTGTACAATTTATAAAAATAAAAGGCAAATTGAATGACACAGAACATGGAGTCAAAGAGCAATTATTATTATTAAGTAATTAAGAATAAGCGGTAGGATAGGGTGTAAATAAGTGGTGTAGAAGAGACTAAGGAGTTTAGATGTTGAGATTTAAAGACAATAATTGGTTTATATGGAATAAGATGTTCGTTATAAGAATTTGTTCTTTATAAGAATTTATAAGAAGGCGGACTGTCATGGAAACGGAAAGTTTGAAAGGTAAAAATTGATTGGAAAGGAGATGTCAGATTAGAGAGATGTTATGATTTTGGGGAGATTTTAACTAAGAAATTGAAAGTGAAAGTCAGTTTGGAGACAATTTAATAAGGAGAAGAAGGGAAGCGTACTTTCGAGGTGGAAAGTTGGTATAAAAGAAGGAAAAGTATAAAGTTTTGAAAGGAGGTGTCAGATGAAAGAGAAATAGCAAATACAAAGTAAGTTTGGCGAAATTAGAAAGAAATTGGAAAGAAAAAAGTTAGTCTGATCAGACCAGAGAGAGAAATTTGAAAAAACAAGAGAATTTAGTTGAGAATTTTGAAGGAAGATAGCAGCGTCATTTTCGAGGTCAGCTGTTTTCAAGCAAAGCTGTGACAGAGGACTACTAGTATTATAAGGGATGATGGAAGAATGTATTAAGGTATTTATAGTTTAAGTAAATATTATTATATAGAGTTAGAGACGTGATCACGGAATAAGGGTTAGTGTAAAATATATTTGTGTTTCCTTGAGACTTTGACTAAATTTGAGTTTATGAGAGGGCAATTATGTAGTTTAATTTAGGTATTGGAGAAGCCACACCTTGAGAAGAGATAGTGAGCCATAGACAGAGAAAAATCCAAGGTAAGTGCATGGCATAAACCTTATAAATTTTAATAAGCGCATTTACACTTTGTTTTTTCTTATATTGAGATAATAGTAATGGTCATAGATCTCACAGAACCCATAATAACATAACAAAATAGCGCCCTAAACGTGGGACTTTTTGAGATAACTATACTGATTAACTATACATCACATATAACACTCCATATATAACATATATATATATATATATATATATATATATATATATATATATATATATATATATATATATATATATATATATATATATATATATATATATTGTTATATATGGGGTGTTATGTGTGATGTATAGTTAATCAGTATAGTTATCTCAAAAAGTACCACTTTTAGGGCGCTATTTTGTTATATATATATATATATATATATATATATATATATATATATATATATATATATATATATATATGCTTTTCCTAAAAAAATGCCTAGATCATTTATTTGCTACCAGAACGAACTTGCTGCGTCCAGACTGATTTTTTTATGAATATTCTGAAATTACCTTAGCATAATTCTGCAGAAAGTATGGTCCAATTTTCGCGAAAAAATATTTATGCGCCGTTTCAGCTAGTTTTTACAAAACAAACTTTTAGCGAATTCTTTTTGGTTAGTAATGGTAAATCAATTGTTTTTATCATTTAAAAACTTTTAATCTTGTGCTCTCGTTTAGATTCCTGATGCAAAAAATAAATGCCTAGCATTCAGTTTTCTATAAAGCTTGTAACTTAAAGTCTTGTATGTACTAATCTATATAAAAATAACGTTTTTTTTAAATTGAACACCACTGTTATTTCCAAAACAAGAAAAACGTTTTTCAAGAAAATGTAATTTTTTTTAGAAAAACTGATTAACAACCTTATCTGAGCCATTTACAAGATGGAAGATACCTGTCTTATTTATAATTTTCGCTTCATTAATCGCTTGTATAAGTACGTTAGATAAAAATAAAACCAAATTTGTCGAAAAATTCTTTTTGTTTAATTTCTGAAACTTAGTATTTTATTATTTTTATTTATTTAAAATATTTGTATAAAATGTTGCAACCATAAGGTCTTGCTGCGTCCCGACGTTTTTAAAAATAAAATAGAGCTTTTTCACGATTTAAAAGATAAAGAATCGTTAACAAATTTTGAATTTTACTCAGAACTTTATCACCACATTGTATTTATAAATTGTCTGCTGCGGGGATTGAGTTTAGTTGGTCATTACTTATCACGTATAAGGGTTTTCGTCCGACTTTTAGTTCCTTCAACTTAGTCTCAGTATCACTAGACGCAAACTGGACGTGTAGTTAGGGGTATGTTTAAGTTAATTTTATACTGTACTGCAACTTCTTGTCCCCACGTGAATTAATCCAATATATCTCTCTACAACTTCCTTAACTAAATTTCACTAAATACCGCCAGTTAAGGAAGTTCCTTTAACAGATGTGTATTGCATCCCGTAGTCTTGTTTACAGTTATGTCACAGTAATGCACCTCGAACTATCCCTATTGAATGGTTCACGTAACAAGATGTAACACTCACGACTCACAGCTGCGGGAGTTATCTACGCGCCAGATTTAGGTCACAGTGCAAGTGCATCATTCTATCCCCACTGTAATAAACTGTCAAGATTTCGGGAGTTAGATATCATAACTGGTAGCTACACTTATGAAAGTTAAGTGGCGTTACATACAGTAACCTACCCCGAAGAGTCGTCATGCTATTGCAATTATGTGTATTTGTGTATAGATACAGGTGTGCGAATTTCGTTCGTTCCTTTGGGGGGTACCTCAGTTATCAGTAGAAGGTTTCCGTTTTCATAATATCGTTCTACGTTTTATGAAACTGACGTCGCCAAAATCAAAACTGACATGGCACTCTTTGTTTTTGAGCTATAGGGTGATTTTGAAAATTGGTTATCTCCAGGCACAATCTGTATCACCTTCATGTGATGAGCTTATCAAGCTAATCAATTATGCAAATAGTTGTTTTTATTGAGCATAAACTTTGTGGTACACACCAAAGGTATGATTTTTAAATGGAACATTCTGTATATTTTTTGTCATTGATAGTGCGTGTACAGTTATGGCATATACAACTTACGTGGATCGACACAAAGCGGCCCTTTGGGTGTTGCATTACCATCTTCCATACTTGTATGCGATAGATTAAACACCAATGCTATTCCACAAACTATGTGCTTTTAAATCGGTAGTAGAGAGTGGCAGATGCCCTGTATGCTGGAATCTCTGTTTCTACTGTCAGAGCGGTAGCCACCAATAGTCTAGATATTACGCTTCTCGGTAAACAAAAGACAATCATGTTTCTAATAGCGTTGTAGGCTCCAGCTGAGATGAATATTGGGATTAAGAAGGAAGAAGACCAAGTATGTTCTAAATTAGGCAGCTTCACCAAAGACAAAACGTACGGTTCACCGTTTTCGTCATTTGCTGTTTAGAAGGTGTATCCAATGGGCTGCCGTCTGCAAGTAGCAGAAATATATGGGATCTCTTGCGCACTCAACCTGGAACAACGATTTACAGCCCTGTGCTCTTTTACCAATGCAGGAGCGGAGCGATGGTACGGGAGTAAGAACGTTGGGTGGACATCTGAGTCAAACCCTCCGAAAATGACAGTGTCGCGCAAACGCATTGTTGAAATAATAATACTAGCAATAAATATTTATCTTTAAGGGGTGCGAAAACATTTCAGGGTAAATCGTAATCAGTGAGACATGCATTGAAAATTTAAAACGAAAAGTGCATACAACACTTTTTACGACCGCCTAAGAGGAACTCGCACATAATGCCACTAAGCGACTATCGGTAGTGACACCAAAGTGTAAGATGATCGTTGGATATTGGCTAACAGCTAGACTAGCACCTATTGAGCCTACATACATATGTCTATAGACATGCATTTACCTTCTAACTATTTGCAACAAATGGTTCAACAACATTACGGTTAGATCAAAGTAAATTGCCAAATCGGCATCAGACTAGGCAAGATAATGGTCACGCCTAAAGGACTCGGGATAAATGTTTCCTCAACGAAGAGCTTTTTATAGCTGAACAAAATCACCTCAATTCAGGAATAAACTACCTCAGGTATAGAACTGGAGATCGCTTGGTTCAAGATGGTAAATGTAGATTTGTCGAGTCGTGCAGACATTTTGTGAAAGGCTAGAATTAAAATGAGACTTTTAAATGTTGTTGAAGTACTACCAGAATATCCATAAGGCTGTTTTTGAAAAATTATACCAAAGGTCGTACTGGAATCGGATCGTGCTAAAAAAGAACAAATCGCTCACAGCAGACTAGATGTATTAATTAGACAAGTCTTCGGCTCAAACGACGCTGATCTATGTGTCATTCTGAGCAGCAACAATTTGGAGGCACTGAATATACCAAAAATCCGGAAGCTTAGAGATCTCTAAACGCAAGCGAAAGGTAGATGTTCTCCGAAAAATAATGATATCAATGTCGTCAACTAGTGTGGTTCTCAAGAATTTTCTGTTGAACATTAGGAGGCTCGGCTTTAGAGAACCGTTTTCTAATGCTAGGCATAAAGCATTATGCCTAGCAGCTATCCACAGTTACGGCTTTTCGGTCCAAGTTAATAGTAATGATAATAATAAGAATAAACGAATACACGGCCTTCTAATAGGAAAGAATAGACAACACCTCACGCAGATGATCCCAAAACAAAGAGAGTGAAAACAACCAAAGGACGAATGAAATAGCGAATAACGAAATAACGGAGGCAAACATCGAGAGAGAAAGCAATGTAAGTGCTGATTCTGAAGAAAGAGAAAAGAGAAACCATCAACAGCAACCAGACCTGGAAATAGCTTACTCACGCTCACCTGAAACCACAGATAGAGGCGCTTATTACAGCATGCCAAGAACAGGCGATAGTAACAAACTTCATGGTGTCTAAAATCATTAAATCTGTTGGAGACGTCAAATGCAGACTGTGCCGGACACACAGAAAGACAATCCATCATGTGGTCTCATCCCAGCTAAAAATATATATTTGGACCGAAACAACTTATTAGCAACACAACTATACTGGAACATCCTCAAGCGGTACCAACATATTTTGGACCCTGTCACATCACCACCATACGGGACATACAAGTAGAGACAGGCACGACAATCCCAACAAACGAACCGAATCTTATTTTGAAACAGAAGGAATGAAAGAAATGCCTATTGATTTATGTAGCAATTTCACCAGACTACAAGTTTTCACAGAAAGAGCTCGAGAAACATCTAAAATATATAGGCCTCCAAATCTGAATACAAAGGCTGTGGGAGTTTAAGGTCAAGATGTATCAAATGTAATTGAGACACAGGCCTCACATCTAACACTACCTGCAAAGCAATCAACGAAGTCCCTAGGAAGAAAAACCTCGTCAGTGTGCAGGAGGCAGTGGTGCTGAATATTGCGCATGTAGTAGGTAGACAACTCTGAGACACCACAAACAAACTACTAGCCAACACTTCAGGTATACGGTGTACACTCGATATTTCTCACAACTGCAACCATGTGAAGCTATGTGAAAATTAAAAAATGACGTCCCCTTCAAAAACCTCTGTTGGGGCAGCATGTTGACAAGCTTTTGCACGAAATGTTCTTTTGGTACATAGAAGAATACAGCTTGTTAATGAGGCTGACTCTCTTTTTTTTAATCTGCGGGGCTCAGGTTGGAGATTGAACGGCTCACCGTAGCTTGCCAAGATGGTATTATAAACATCTTCGTCTACCGCAAGCTCCTAATGCAGGTGGACGTAGCAGCTGTAGAACCTGTTGCCAATCGCCGGAGACTCTTATGCATCTCTTGAGTGCATGTTTGGTGACGGCATCTACCAATTATGTGTACCGGCATAATACGGTCCTTCGTGTCTTGTATTACATCTTACCTTCACTGTCAGGCCAGTGGCCTTCAATAGGCTGACATTATCCTTCTCGACAGATAAGAGAAAATATTGTTTGTCATAGAGTTTCTGGGTCCGCCTGTCGCAAAGATTAGAATAAAGAATGGGGAATAGCGGACTAAGTGTAGAGAGCTCATGTTCGAGCTTAGGCAGCTTAATCCAGGACATAACATACGATTCATCGTTTTAATTATAGGGGTTTAGGGGCTGTACCCAATTTGTTGCTGCGGGGACTCGAACAAATTTCTGCACGCCACGCCGCTGCATATTCGGTAGCCTGCACAATAATAATACTAATAATAATAATAATAATAATAATAATAATAATAATAATAATAATAATAATAATAATAATAATAATAATAATAATAATAATAATAATAATAATAATAATAATAATAATAATAATAATAATAATAATAACACACCAACTCATCTGTTAGAAGAGTTTACACACCTCGGAAAGAAGGCGGCAGAGGATTATTCCATATAAAGAACCGCTGCTTTAAGCAAGAAATAAACATGCGACCACGTTTTCTTCATCGCAGGATCAACTGATGAAGTTGGTGGTGTGTGAGGAGAAGGATTAGTTGGACGTCCCAACTGACCAGGACAATATTGTCCAATGAAGTGACCAGGCTATGCATGAAAGGTACCCCAGACACAGGGAGACAGTTAAGGTTGATAAAACTGCTTCGCTTATGTGGTTGGTTTGGGGGCAACTCTACCCGGAGACGGAGGGTTTTGTGATGGCAATTCAGGATAGGGTTGTAAAAACTAAAAACTACGAGAAGAATTGCCTAAAATTAAAAGTGGTGGATAAATGTCGAAAATGCGCAGCTGTTGTGGAGACCATTGAACACGTCGTGGCAGCATGTCCTGCCCTCTCAGGCTCAGCTTACTTAGGCAGGCATAACCAGTTCCCCAAGAGCATCCACCAACTAATTGCTTTGAACCCGTTAACAACACCAGCCTACTAAAAAGTAATCTCCTGAGGCAGTGTTGGAGTCGGCGGACTTTCTCCTATATAACGAACTACCTATCATAACGAACCGCACTGCAGACTTTAATAGGCCATACATTGTCCTGATAAACAAACAGGTGAAGCTTGCTGTGATCATAGATATTGCTGTACCGCTGTCCATTAACATTGAGAAAACTGAAATTAAAAAAATCACCAAGTATAAAAACCTGGCATATGAAATAAAAAACGTATGGAAACTCCAGAAGGTAGCTATATATCCTTTTGTAATGTCGGCGAAAGTAATAGTCACCAAAATTTCATGGGATATCTAAAGTAACTAGGATTACTAAATAATATCCTCAACGTGTGGCAGAGGGCGGTTCTGCTGCAACCATGTCACATCGTCCGAAAATTCCTCAGTTAAGTGGCGACCTCAAAAACGTCTGCTGCGTTGGAGCACCGGAAGTCAGACTGTAATGATAATACCGGCATAATGGGATATGATGAATTTCATCCCCATTCACCGAGCCGAGCCCCAAAGTCGCGCGCTGGGGGTCAGTCAAAAAGTTTCCAGTAGTAATACTGAGAAGGTTGTAACGCTTATATCAAATAATAGTAGTAATAATAATAATAATGATAAGAGGCAATCCACCACGTCACCGAGGGATGTCAAGCGTTTTCTGCAAGTAGAAAGTAGAGTATAAAGAGAGGCGCGACGCAGTTGCTAAAATACTTCACCACGAACTGGTTCTGAAACTGGGACTTTTAAATTTCAGTAAGGTGCTCTTCTATATATAGACTCCCGAGCCTGTTCTAGAGAACTCATGATACATGTTGTTACTGGGATTGGACCGTACTCACAGACCAACGAGTTTCCCACAACATGTCAGATATAAAAATAGTAGCTAAGTCCTGCAACCAAGTGACTCTGATTGATGTCGCTGTTCCAAATACTAATAATATAGAGGAAGTATAACGAGAAGGTCATTAAGTACAGAGGCCTCAAGATACAAGTGAAGGGCAGATAGTGTCCGAGTGATTCCAATAGTCATGTCGTCAACTGGTGTGGCTCCTAAGAATCTTCTAGAGAACACTAAGAAACTGGGCCTTGGGTAGCATCTTTATAAGGTTTTCCAGAAGGTGGCAATACTTGAAACTGCCCACGGCGTGCGGAGATTCCTGGGAAATGATGGAATGGGTCGCGTTGTCGTTCAAGGCCCGATAACTTGGAAAGGGCTCCATCTGAGTTCAGTTCCTTTGGCACTTTAGATATCTGGGATGAGTGAATGTTCCCCTTTGAGCGAGTGTGAAAGCCCTTCAGGCTAAAGTCGTTAATAATAATAATAATAATAATAATAATAATAATAATAATAGTAACAATGATGATGATGATGATGATGATGATGATTCTTTAATAATGCAAAAAAACTTTTTTATTGTTAGTAATAGGCCACTCAGTGCACTTAGTTATCGAATTTCCCAACATTATAACTCATCTGTCTTTCCTAGTTAAAAATGTAAGCATAGTTAAATGGTTTGTTTGTGTAATATTAATAATTTTGTAATTAAGCCCAGAGCTCCTAATTCGAGAACCCTAGATTTATCTAATTACTAAATACATTTTACTGTTGTGTGTTGATTGCAGCACTTCCAGATCTAAGTTCACTTAATTAAGTTAATGAGGAAATTTCCTCCGAGCCCTTCAGTGTGAAATCCTGAACTTCAATAAGTCGCTGCTTAAATTTACTTTGAGTCATTGTTTCAATTTAAACTAAAGTAGAGAATTTAATTGGAAGTCGTCCATTAAAACTGACGGAAACGTCTCTTTTTCTTATCTATCTTCTTAAAAAAAGAATCAAATAACATAAATTACATTATATTTTTGTTTAACTTGACACTAAGTTAATTTTACTTAACTAAGAGGGAAAACTTTATAAGACAGAAATCTTATTTAGATTCCTGAAGTGGAAACTGGTATTCAGACAGGTCTTTTGAAATTTATATAAGTAATATTATATTCTCCTATTCGCAATCGGAAGGAACCCGCCTACTAGGTTTTCTTAAATGCATCAAATAGGAGGACACATGAAAAGTTGTTAGCGTGCTATGAAAGCAACAAAAATTTGATACACAAAATATTGTATCATTAAACATACTCTCTCCACAAGCCAGATATTTCCCTCTTCTATGGTTCACGTTTGATATGGGTCAGTTGAGGCTTTGTCTAGGAACAAAAACGTTGGTAGATATTTATTTACTCAGTGCCTCCTAAGACATGTTTTTACAAAGACGAGAAATAGAATAGGTATCTATAATTTGAAAAAAAATTCGACTCTTGATTACCACGAGATATAAGGAAGCCTCTTGGTCGTACTTTGTGGTTAGTGGGTTATCATAATCTTGACAACTCCTTATATACACATTTTTTATAAAGCTGTGAGTTCAAGGTTCATACTAATTTGTCTAGTCCAAACTTTAAGCCGGATTGGTATCAGATAAAAGATATATATATATATATATATATATATATATATATATATATATATATATATATATATATATATATATATATATATATATATATATACATGCTACAAAAGTAACTAGTCGCCAATCGGCTGGTTATGTAGACAGGCTTTACTACGCTGCCACAAAATTATAGAAATTGTGCCAGGTTTACTAGAACAAATTGATGAACCATATTAGTTTCTGAATCACGAAAAATTATTTTTACAAATTTTTGTTTTAAATGGAAAACATAAGTATGTGTTATTATATACCTAGTTACAAATATATTTGTATATTTGTGTATGTACCTGTAGATGGTGTTTATAATTTTTTTATTCTATATATCATTAGGTAAGCAGCATAATTCTATTCTCTTCGGTTTTGTCGGTGTGTAGCTTTTTTAAGTATTTTTTATCATATTTATCACACTTGCATCGCAATTACACATTTTACTGTTTTTAGTGAATCTTCATTAAGAAAATTCACTAATAGAGGGGTATCAATGGTGAGACTTTCGGAAAATTTCTACAAATGAGCGTGAATTAGGGCCCTTGGAACTCATTTCCATATATATATATATATATATATATATATATATATATATATATATATATATATATATATATATATATATATATATATATATATATATATATATATATATATAACCGATAACTCAAAAAATACTTAACTAATTTGGACCATTTTTGGGCATTACCCTTATTTTGTTAATGACTTGGATGAGTTCTTTCATCAGATGTTAACGCCCAATTCTTCTTAACAAAAAATTTTAAAATATTTTTAAAAACGCAACACCTCTCAAATTTTTTAAGTCATTGAAACAAAAATTTACAACTTAAAAGAACATAGACAGACATGGCTGTGTACCAATTTCCAAGTCTCTTTATCAAAAAATAAATAAAGTTATTCGAAATCAAAATTAAAATAATCCTTGTCATCAATTTAAATTATGTAATGCAATATGTACAATGCTGGACAAATACAGATGATGTTGCCTGTACTGCTATGCTATTTAAATAAATGGTGGATAAAAATGTAAACAATGGAAATTACAAGTATTATTGCAAGATGTCGTAGAACATTGTGAAACTTACGACAGGCACGCCACCTCGGTGCGGAACCAGGTAGTATGTTGTCACAACAGCTCTAGTAAACACAAAATGTTACAGATGGAGACATGTATCTGCAGAATCAACTAACAATTTTGTAAATTGTCAAACCTGGCCCATTTCTTTTATAATACCGGAACAATGTTTGCTTTCAAACGCGCTAAGTTTTAGTATGCGACAATGTTCTTTGCAAGTAGCAAAACCTGCACTTTAAAGCGTATTTCTGTATTTTGCATTATGTACGATTCAAACAGGTACAGCATCCCGCTTAAAATTAGACACACCTACTTTTGTTAAGCGTCCAAGCCTGTAGAGCTTAATTTAAAAGGTGCTTGCTTCCGTCGTCGACCGGATTTCAGTGTAGTGTTGGAGAAAAGCTAGATTCATACACTCGCGAATTGCGAAATAGCTGCAAACGTATTCCTATTGGTTTATTTAAAATAAGATTGTAAAACTGTTGTTTTTTCTGAGATTTTATAAATTAATTTTACTAACTTTTGTGTGCACAGAGACACGATCTAAATCTCTTCTCCACTTTAAAGTTTGTGTAGCACCAACGTTAATTAAGGGTCTCCCTTTATTATACTTACTTATCTTGTGCTTATATGTGTAATATAAAAATAAGAACGGAGTGAGACAGCAAGTGAATTTATTTATTTTGTGTTCTATTCGATACTATCTGAGAAATACATTATAGGCGACAATGTGGAATGTAATTTCTGTAAATTTACAGTTTACTGCAAGGAGGGTTTTCACGCATTTTGCAGCAATCCCTCTTTTAAACCCCGTCTGCCCCGCACAACACCCATATTCGCCCAGGTCCAGTAACTTTCTTGGGGGTTGCACCGAAGAAATTTTTCTTGTGCTTTATGCTTTGAAGGTAGTTTTATGCATGCACAATAAAAAGGAGAACCCCCCCGTGTTTTGGGTGAGGAGGCAGGAACTCTTCGTCCTGGGGGTTCTTCTTCCCCTTCCGCATGCATACAATCACCCTCAATGCATGAACCACAAGATAATTTTTATGTTCCACTTTCTAGTGTATTTTTTGTTGAGATATTTACTGTTTATCAACTGTTTTGTTTGAGTTTTGTATCCAAATTACTGTATAAATATTTATGCTAGAGGTCACGTTTTTGCTTGCCTTTCTTTACCATATTTTTACCGTTCCTAATTAAATAAATTAACGTTTTATAACTTTAAATATAAGGCTAAATCACTATATTATTCTTATGAAAATTCACTACAATAACACACCTGCTACGTCCCGAACATTTTTTTTGTAATCCAGTTCTATTGGTTTTAGACGATCAAATCTGTTATATATTAATTTAAAAGAAACTCTGACATGTTTTTGTGAGAAAAACTTTGGAAATCTGCATATATTTGGTAGGCGTCAGCATACTTAGTGGTCTTGAAATATATTTCCATAGATTCGAAGGAATAAAATTCTGTATTAAGTAACACTCGGAGAACTACTGAACTAATCCTATCAAATAAGTCACGTTTATTACTTATGTTATCTTTTCAAAAATACTATATATATATATATATATATATATATATATATATATATATATATATATATATATATATATATATATATATATATATATATATATATATATATATATATATATATATATACAGGAAAAAGATTGTGTCTCCACTACTAAAGTCATTGGCATATACAAAGTAACAAAGTATATTAGAAAAGCATTTGGAATGCAATAAACTATACAATACAACGTTTACGCGTTTATTTGTTCATACAATTCCCTAGGCTTCAAGAAATCAAATATATTATGTTTTTTGGGGAAGCTGTAGCTGAGGTTATCATGGATAAACGTTTGCCTAAGAACAACGTCCTTTGGTGTCTATATTTAGAGCACCTGTGACAAAGTGACTTTCTGAAAGGCAATTGCAGGTATTACAAACTGGTGGAATATGTTGTTCCAGTAGGTACTTATGTGTGAGTACTGTGTGTTCCCTCAGGCGTCTCCTTAACACTACTAGAGACCTACGACTTAGTATAGGTGGTCGAAATGCCTCAACGGTTGGTGCTAGTTCATGCAGCTTGGTCGTTTGATTATTTCAGTATATTTGCCATCTGTCGTACATTATTGCTTGTGGTCTTAATAGTTTGTACTAGTGACCTCCTACTGAGATGCCTTCCGTGATCGCTCTTTTAGCTGCAACATCTGCCAGCCTATTGCCTATAATTCCAGAGTGTGATAGTACCCAAATGAACGTATTGTATGTGGATAGTGCGAAGTATTTTGTATTTTCCTTGCTATATGCTTCTTGGTATATAGGCTACATATGCATTTCAATGCCAATTTTAAGTATGTACAGATGACTATTTTCGTTTCAGGGTTGGAAATATCTTTTATACTCTTTACGGCTTGCAAAATTATAAAAAGTTCAGCTGTGTATATTCATGTCAGCGGGTAACTCAATAATCTGCTTGAAGGAGGGCAATGTCACCCCGCCCCCCACCCACCCAAATTCTTAAAGCACAAGTCAAAATTAGCAATTGTCGTATTAAAAAGATGACAAGTCTTTGTATACTAGTTGCAGGACTTGTTTCAAAAGCACCGTGACCTAGCCTCATGGCTGTATTCTTTATGGTGTTTAGTGGTTTTACTTGCATTTGCATAAATAATCGCACCGTACTCTATTTTAGATCGAATTAGTGTCCTATATAAGCTGATCAAAACAGATTCTTCTGGTCCCCGGTCATACTGAACTACGAACTTGCGAATATTTATTCTCGTAGCATATTCCGTTCTAATATGATTTATTTGATGCCTCCATGTCAGATTTGTATCAAATATAACACTCAGGACGAAAATACTTGAAAGACAGTAAGTAACATATCTCCTTCTCCTCGGCAAACTTTTAAGGAGGCAGGAAGCAATTATTTACACATTTGACGTAGGGATAGCAAACCCACTAAGAGAACGCTAAATGTTATGTTAATTTTGAACTGCAGAGAAACCTTATTTTTAACGAAAACCTGCCGATTTACATAAATATTATTTTTCTCTCACAAATTGTAATACTGGATGGGAGTTCTATTTAACGAGAATTCTCGCAACAACATCGAAGGTACTGACGTCTCAAAACTAAAACAGGGTAATATAATGAAGAATGCATGCCCTGAGAACTTTTATAAATTTTCAATTTGATTTGACAAGTTCAGCCTTAGTCGAGTCGTTCCGTAATCAAAATTTCAATTTACGCTAGTGTAAAATATAAAGTTAAAACATACTGCGATTCTGTTCCACTGGATAGTTAAGTAAATGTGTAGAATATTTTCCTACCGAATAGTAACGCTGTTTTAGAGATTGATTATTTGTTAAGGCTGTTTATTTTCTGTTATAAAAACAAATTATAAAACAATCTGGACGCAGAAAGTACGTTATGGTAGTGAATTTTCCTAAAAATATGTTTAATAGAAAATATGTCTTCTTTAATAAAAACGGGCATCAAATTTTGAGAGCAGTGTAACCTATATAATAGAAAAAATGTACCATATTTCATTAAAATAACTTTGTTGTTTAAAAAAAATGAACTTGAAATGTTCCCGAAAAAACTAATGCGATTTCCGGGTCAAAGAATCTCTTCAAGCTATTTACACCTATCAAGATATAATTCTTCACAAAAAGCTTTTCAACGAAACTTATAATAAAGCATTATTTCATGAAAATTTGCAAAAAAAAATTTCATAAAAATCCGAAAACTTTTTTCACAGTAACCTATTAAACATTTATTATCAATTACCAAACTTTCCCAAAATTTTTACAAACAATGATTTCTACGGAAACCAGAAGATTTATGCGAAAACTATTTTTCACAAAAAAAGTGCTACACGAATACATCAAATTCAAAATACCTATATAGCTAATTTGTAACTGGAAAACTGAAAAAAAAAACAGAAGTGAAAAATACTCATATTTTCATTACACAAACATAGGAACATTTTTTTTTCAAAATTAGTCACTGTTTGAGGGCGCTCTGTATACGGCATCTTGACTTTTTCGACGAAAAATATAAACTAAAACCTAAACCTAACTAAAACCATGCGTCGCTTCCATGAGATTCTGATATCTATTGGTAAAAACGCCGTATCATAATTTTTGATATGTGCCCAAAATTTGAAAAGTTGCAAAACAATTTAAATAACTCGAAAACGATGAACGATATCAATTTCTTTCCATACAAACTGCATTATAAGTCGATTTAAAATGCAAAAACACAATAACAAAAGAGGTGTTGGAAAAAAAAGGAATTTGTATCACCAACGATTTTTGCACCACATGTGATTATCAAAAGAGTAAATTTTTAAGATTAAGAAAAGTCACTAAAATGCATAAATACGAGTGGTGTTCGATTTAAAAAAAATGTATCGCCAACAGTTAAGCCAGAGAAGTAGTCTCCAAGTCTGCATGCAGTAACTACTTATGGTCATCTGTGACTGCAGAGATAATTTTTATAAGATACAGCTCAAGATATACTATAATCAAGCTATACAATTTTTTCTCGCATCTTGTATAATAACGAATATATCGAGCTTCACCGTAGAAATGCGTCATCCTGTATATATGAGAACAGATAGAAACTTAGACTAACCCCGGATGTGGAGCTTAGTTCTTTACAAAATTTAAAAGTCGCGGTGTCCACAATAGGGAATTTTTTCTACGAAAATTCGCTAAAAGTTACAGGCTATTAAACCGTAAACACTTTAACTAAAACTACCGGCTAAGCGCCAGAGAAAGGGTCTATTTGAAATGAATTTTCTGAAAATGTTTTAGTAACATGAAGGACAATGACGGTTGAAGCTGAAACTTAACGGTTACATACACATCCATAACCCGTATTCGTTTTAGGCTCTTTGACTAAATGTGGCCAATTTTGACGTTTCAAATCGTGTCTTTGACGTTTTAAAAGGAAAACACCGTTTTTTTTCCTTTCAATGCCTATACCTTTTGGTGTTTTTAAGTTAGAGTTCTAAATTTGGGTACAGAGTTTATTTTTGATGACATGATATTTTTAAGAAAATTCACTAATCGGCAGACACAAATCAACATAATGACGAAGCGGACTAGGTCCGTAGCCCGTATCGGATGACGAAATGGACAAGGTCTCTACTAACTGGTAAGAATCGTTAGATTTTGTTGTGAGTCCCAAAGTCGTTAAATGATGTATTTAATACAGGGTCTGTCAAAACTCTTACATCAACTGATACACTGTCTATCGCGTATGATTTAAGGAACGAACACTGACTCGTGCGCATCTCCAATATCCATCTCTCCGTCCATATTATGACGGTGCTTTTAATGACTTAGTGATAGTGGTTTTTCATTGGGGAATCCATATATGATTTTGTTAATGCCAACCTGGGTTAATGTTGGATGTGATTGAATATCCAATTTTTGTGTGAACATGACAAAGGATGTTAAAATTTCTAAGACAAATCGAGCAACGTAATAAAATGAAGTCTATCTAGATCATAAACTCAAAGGTAGTAGATCTCAATATTGGCTTAAAAAATACGTTTAAATTGTCCCTGAAGCTCATGACAATAGATAATTATATCAGCTAAACTGTTAAATGTATTATGCAGTTGTTCGCAAGGAAAACTCACTTTGTATTATTGCTTTCGAGTCATCTATTGTTCCTGTTCTATTTACGTAGACAATTCTCCTTAAATACTCACTAAGAAAAAGACTAACGGTGTAAGTCGGGTGAACGTGATGGTCAATCAAATATTGTCTAGGGAAAATTATGCACTTCTAGGCCAAAGTGTGCCGCTGCGCTGCCTTTCTGAATCCATAAAGCTAGGTAGGTATAATTATTATAGGATTAGGTCGAATCTTCTTTTTTTGCAGAATTATTTGTGCATGTAACACTCTTAGACACACCACAGACCTAGTGTTACCTCTGAAAAAATCCTGATTATTAGTGAATTTTCTTAGAAAAAATTCACTAATGAGGAGATCTCGACTTTTGAATTTTGAAAAAATTTCTTCAAATGAGCGCGATCTAGGACCCCTAGAACCCATTTCCGGGGTCAGTTTCAATTTTTATATGTTTATATATATATATATATATATATATATATATATATATATATATATATATATATATATATATATATATATATATATATATATATATATATATATATATATATATATATATATATATATATATATATATATATATATATATATATGTGTGTGTATCACACCGATAACTCAAAAAATAATGGGCCGATTTTGATAAAATTTGGCATGTACTTTTCTTTTGTAAATAGCTTGGATAAGTTCGTTAGTCAGGAAAATCGGACGAGGTTTTCCGGGAAAATTTTGAGTTTTCATTCGAAAAAAATTTTTATCTCAAAAGGTAATTAGCCGATTTTAATGAAATTTGGCACGTACCTTTCTTTTGTAAATAGCTTTGATAAGTTTGTTAGTCAGGAAAATCGGACGAGGTTTTCCGGGAAAATTTTGAGTTTTCATTCGAAAAAAATTTTTATCTCAAAGAATAATAGGCCGATTTTGATAAAATTTGGCACGTACCTTCCTTTTGTAAAATGCTTTGACAAGTTCGTTAATAAAAAAAATCGAACGAGGTTTTCCGGGAAAATTTTGAGTTTTCATTTGAAAAAAAAAATTTATCTTAAAAAATAAAAAATCTATGATAACCAAATTTGGTAGGTAGGTTTACGATTTAAAAAAGAAACTATACATTAAAATTTAGATTTCTATGTTACAAGAAAAAAAAGTTATAAAATATTTTGTGCCAGATCATTTCTATGAAAATTCACTACCATAACGCACTTGCTGCGTCCAGGCTTTATTACTATCAAGTAATCCACGCATCACATCAATCGATCGGTGATATTGTGAATGAACTTCTAGTTTAAAGTGTGGATTTACTTGATGCCAGTATCTGCAGTCACACCGATTTCATTGGTGAAATCCTCGGTAGCATTTATTTGCGCTAACAGATTGTGCGAAAAATTAATCCCACCGTGAAAATATCTTCAGATTGTCATTTACTTCGTGATAGTTTTTTTCACTGACGTTTTAAGACATATTATGGATTGCCATAAGCAGCGTATTGTTTGGTGCAAGACGATTGTGCATCAAGGCACAAGTTTTTAGTAAATTATGTTAGAAGTTCTGTATTTACAGGAGCGTGTGGGCTCCATTCACAAAGTCTAATTTTAATATAAACAATGTAAATATCAGACTGAGGCTAGAGACTGTGGCTGGAAACGAATGCAAAAAGCAGAGAACCACAAAAAAAAACCACAAAAGATAACGATAGTTATGCGCTAGATACGTATTTCGGCAACGAAGTTGTCTTCATCGTTAGGTCTTGCTAAACTAAACTGTGTGGGCTAAATTATACTATTTATATACCTAAACTATACACTTAAAATGATGTAATACCCATGATGCAATACCGGGTGATGATGCAATATCGGATGATACAATACCGGATGATGAAATACCGTATGATGCAACACCGTACGTTGTAAAAGCGGATGCCTCAGTACAGGATGATGCAACACCGGATGACGTAATTCAAGGACAAGTATTGTGTCAGTGAATACGCCTGACTGGTTCTGTCGATGTTGAAAACGACGATAGATTATTTGGTGCTATTTAAAAAAGTGTTGAATTGACTAGACCCATGTCTGAGTTCATTAAATTTTGTGAATTCACTTTGCGGATCTCCAAAGTTTCCAAAGTATCTAACTTTCGATAATCCGTGGCTACTTTCAAGAACTTAAGATTACTATCGCCTACCCTATGTTCCGAGTCAATCATATGTTAGGCAAGACTAGATTTTTCTAGGCGTAGCTCATTTAAGATTTAGTAGATCAGAAAAATCTAGTGTTGCCCAACATATGATTGACTCGGGATATAAGGCAGGAAATAGTAATCTTGAGTTATTGAAAGTAGCCACTGATTATCGCAAGTTATATGCTTTGAAAAGTTTAGAAATCCGCAAAGTGAATTCACAAAATTTGATGAATTCATACATGGGTCCAGTCAATTAAGCACTTTTTGAAATAGCACGAAATAATCGATGGTCGCTTTCAAGATTGACAGAATGGGTTAGGCGTATCCACTAACACAACACTTGTCCTTCAATTACGTCACCTTATGTTACATCATCCGGTACTGAGGTATCCGATATTGCATCATACGGTGTTGCATCATCCGGTATTTTATCACCCGGGGTTGCATAATCATTGTATTGCATTAGCGGTATTACATCATTTTCAGTTTATAGTGTAGGTATACAAATAGGATAATTTTTCCCGTATAGTTTAGTTTAGCGACAGCTACTGATGACAACAACTTCACTGTCAAAATAGCTATCAAGCGCATAACTCTGTTATTATGTGTGTGTTTTTTTGGTGTGATTATGCTTTTAGTTTCAATACAAATATCGGAGGTATACTTACTGCAATTAACTAGGAAATGGGTATGGCATTACCTGAAAAAATGGCTTATATTAAAAAAATGTTTACAGATATATTATAGCATTGTCGGCACAATAAATTTCATGTTTAAGAACAAACGAGGTGTTGGATACACAAATCATATACGTAAATATCAGGTTGGTATACTATGTATTCAAAAATAATCTCTATATACCGAATTCTTCAATTCATTATTTCAAATAAAACATTGTGTATATTATCTATTTCATAGAGGTAGTTGTCAATTGCCATTCAGGCAGCATTAACATTCCCTATACCCAAAATTGACGATTCTCGAGTTTTCGATTATTTTTACAGAAAACACAGAATAATGGCATATTATAGTGACACCTGGTATATTATAGGCACATCTGGTATATTTTTTCATTTGACTTCTAACCAAAATCATGAGGCTGAAAAGCATTGTTTTCGAGTAATTCGTTTTTCAAACAAGTTCATGTATAGACACGGGTCTTTCAAGTTATAATGTCATTTCTTGTCATACCATGATATGGTATCATGCTATGAAAAGAAATGACATTATAAATTGAAATTTTTTCATACTGGAAACAATCAGGGAATAGTGGAAGTGAGCAAGAACCAATAAGTAAGCATGAGAAATAATTTAACCAAAAAGATAGAAGTGAAATAAAAAAACATATATTAGATATGTATATAATATATACCGTACGTCAATATTAGGCTGACTATGACATACACCCTCAGAATCCCCAGTAGGGATCAGTGGAGGGAAAATACGGCTGCATTTTAGCCCCCAAGTCTGTTTTTTTACAGGCGGATCACGGTTGGAGGAGCAGCAATCCTCCGGGGCGGGAATATACATCGATGGCCTGAAAGTGCGCGAGAGTTATGCTCTGGGCGCATATACCACGGCTTTCGAAATTGAGGTGTACCTTATCCTGTATGTAGCAAACCGACAGGATGTGAGGATGAGACCTGAGAAATGTGTATACATTTGCTCAGATAGTCTGGTGGTCCTACGGGCAGTCTGCGCGAGCAGAATTAGGTCAACCCTAGTTTAGGAGTGCGCTGACTCCCTCACGGGACTGTCCAGGACAAAGAAGGTGCAATTTGTGTGGGTTCCGAGACATGTGGCGTCGCGGGGAATGAAGTGGCTAATGATCTTGCAAGGCTTGGTTCTCTGCAGCCGTTATGTGGCCCGGAGCCTGCTATAGGCTCCTGCTATAGGGTGAACTCCGCCTAGATAGGTGGACCGGGGAGGCCATGGAGAGGCACTGGAGGTCGGTAGGTGGCTGTAGACAGGCGATGGATTTTGTTTAGGGAGAGACACAAGACTGTCTGGCTTCTCAGTAGGAGCCGTTCTGCGCTTCGTCGCATCGTTGCGGTGCAGACAGGCCACTGTAATCTTAGAAGACACTTTACATTGGTGGGTGTCGAGATGGATCTCATTTGCCAGGAATGTAGAAAAACTGAAGACACGCCTTACCACTATTTGTGTGAATGCGAGGCTTTTGGGAGCCTTCGAACAGGATTGTTCGATTCCGTCCAATGAAAGACCGTCACGGCCTTTATTTTGAGGTCGAGGAGGTTTAGTGACGGAACCGAGGAAGGGTAGGGCATGGTTGCTACATTGCCGGTTTCGCGTTAGCCTCCCCACCACTGATACTACTACTACTACTACTACTACTACGAATACTACTACCGTATGTCATTGAAATGTACCATAATTTGTGTTACTGTAAAATCATTTATAACTCGAGAATACTCAAGTTTGAGTATAGGGAATTAAACTGCTGTTTGAATGGCAATTTCAAACGGCATCTACTGAATATATTGAAACGTTATTTTAATGTTCACTGGTTAAAATGAATCATTTACACAAATTAAACTACCAAGAAACCAACATATGTATATTAATTCCAACAGTTAAAAAGCATTTAAAATCAGAAAAAATTAATAACATAATGACACTGAGTAAATGCATATTGTAACTGAATATTTAAAATCACTTTAGCAGAATATAATAAGAAATATGTTAGGTAATATTAAAAGTGAATGAGATTATTTTACATTGCACTCTGGCACATATATGTTACATGCAAATTTAAGAGGTTCATTAAACGAATAAAACTTGATTGAAATATGTGATGCAGCTTCTAGTTTTCACTTTGAGTGACACTTATCTTGCAAACCATTGCAGCACTAAGAGGTAAGCCATTGCAGCACTTAGAGGACCCACATTCAGCCTCGCTGAGGTGACCGTCCAGTTGAGGGCAGAACCTCGGACATCTTCTATGTGGACGTACACTACAATTTTGGTTGGCTTCGAGACGTGCTGTGTTACTTCCTCCATGTGTATTGTAGCCTTGGCATTCTTGTTAAGCCCCGGGAAGTTCTGTAATTCTAGGATTTCTAATCTGTTTTTGTAGCAATGTTGAAGCACTGCATTTTATGAAGTTGTACACTTTTTGTTACCTGCACTTTTTGAGTTGATGTTGACGCACCAGCTGATTTTTTTAAAACTTTTTGCACCATGGCCAGGATGCTGATTCACTTAGTACTGCATAGTCAATGATATTGCAGCTAAAAACAGTTAAAAAGTGGACATGCACGATCAAACGTATGCTATTTAAAACGAAAGAATCTTGGCAAGGAAGACTACAGTTCTGCCAACTGTAATTGGCTACCAAAGTTGGTAGAATTAAAAAAACTCGATGGCATCAGAGAGAGATAGAGTTCACTGTGACACGAATTGAAAGTGTCTATAATGGACAATGTAGTAAGGTATTATTAGTGTAACGAGTTAACTGAATTAGTAGAACGTTGCAAACGTTACAACATAATATACACAGTGTTCTATTTAAAATAATTGGTACTTTGAATACCTCAGAACACGGAAGCAATTTTTAAAGCACTCAGCATATGAACATTATTTTCGGATACACACTTTATCAACCTGATATTCATATGAAACACAGTGTAAAACATCCACTTCCAAAACATTGGCGCGCGTTGTTACTAACTTCAGAACTATTACAGTTTGAATCGACGATATTCAACAAAAAAATTGAAATATCTCCAAAACCATTCAACTTGGATATAGGAGATATTGCTAAAAGTATATATATATATATATATATATATATATATATATATATATATATATATATATATATATATATATATATATATAGGGTATCCTATTTAAAATGACGAAGCAAATAGCAGTTTCCGGTATAACCTGAAATCGACCATTATATAAAATACTACCATCAGATAGATCACACTCCAAAACCGTGATGTGCCAATTTTCAGCGCTTAGATATATATATATATATATATATATATATATATATATATATATATATATATATATATATATATATATATATATATATATATATATATATATATATATATAGTTTAAGACATATTCCAATAGGCCACTCTCCGTGAATGACCCCTTATATACAGGGTGTATTCAAATGAAGGGGCACAAAACATACGACAGATTTCTTTGATGAAAATAAATTGATTTAACCTAAAGTACCTGTATCCCAAGTCGCATAATAAAAGAGATACAGGGTGTCAAAGTTTCAAATAAAGAATGGTTTTTGTTTATTGCTTTCTAAAGCTTTAGTCACTCATGTCTCAAATTTTAATGCAGGCTATGTTTTGAGGTTTGGAAAAATAATACGATAATTATTTATGGCTGTCGGGTGTGGGATGCCCTCTGTAGTCAATGTTATGCATTAAATATGCGCTACCTTTTTCTCGGCCATCGTATAAGGATCTTTTCATAACAAAATATGAAAATTGAACAGAAAAGGTATATTTATTGAAAATTGTTTAAGTCAATCTTTGGGGAGATAATTCTGATTTTATAAATTCGTTTTTCGGATTTATACTTCCAGAAATATCAACGTTCAAAGCGGACAATTAAAAAATATAATATATTTAAAGGGCGATTTCGAACATGGTCTATCTACGAGTAAAATTACGACGTACCCTTGCAAAAATGTTTCTGATGTTCTTCACTTCTTCAGCAGCTTGGTAGGTGGGTAAATAACTTGAAATGGTTCGCTGGACAGGAAAATCGGAACAGTTTTTTTTTATTTATTTAATTTATATTTATTAGCGAATTTTCTTGTACAAAATGTTGTTTTAATAGCGAATTTTCTTATAAATAAATTTAAGGAATTTTTCTTGACGAAACATTTGTCGAGAATTTTTGTACGAAAAATTATTCAATTATTTCATTGTTAAAACGAAAATCGTCGAAAATGATGTTTTAAGGACTTTTAGTGCAAACGAATTACTTTATTTTCAATTCTAATTAGAGATTAGTTATATAGATTCAATTTTATGTATTATTTTAGCAAAATTTTGTGTAAAAAATATTTAGCCAGTTTTGCGCAGAAATTGTTTTGTGCTCGCGTAGAAATCACCAAGTTTCGTCGAAAATGTTTTTGTCAACAATTATATTTTGGTCACATTTGTTGTTTTCAGTAAACGACGTTTAGCCGCCCCATGCGCGACTTCCTCAATTTTTTTGCCGTCAAAAACAAAGTTTAAAAACAGTAAATTCTATATTTATGTTGAGAGCTGTGTGCGTCACACGATCACCCAACTATATTCGTTAGAAAATATATGATGATTATCTATAAGTTGTTGGAAATACAACATTTAATTCTGTTATTTTCATTAGAGAAGACATTTTATATTTTTTGCTGTCGTGACGCGATATATATATATATATATATATATATATATATATATATATATATATATATATATATATATATATATATATATATATATATATATATAGGTTCAGGTTTAGAAAAATAATATAAAACTCTGCACCCAGCAAGTACGTTATTTTTAACACACCACGAGGGCTTACAGCCTAAATACTATCGCACCGTGGGTGTCGACAAGGAGGAAAAAGGCAACCTGTTAATTCTGGACTTGAAGGTGTGGAGGTGTATATATATATATATATATATATATATATATATATATATATATATATATATATATATATATATATATATATATATATATATATATATATATATATATATTAGCTGGCAGCATTTTCTAGAAATATAAAGAAATGGTAAGGAATTCTGATACGTACCTTGTACATTTACTTAAAATTGTATCACGTCGAAGGCGGTAATCACATAGTTTGGCCGAGTAAACAACATCTAGATCCTTCTTTATACGAGGAAGAGATACCCTAAACGCGTTTACTTGTCATCGATTTTTAATACTGACCCAATAGCGAATAATGGTAAGTAATGTCATTACGCCTTCCGGTTGTAACTATATTTCCCCTTCATTCCGACAGAAATTGGCGCTGCAAACATAAAGCAGATTTTATCTCGGCCTATTTTCAACCCTTGTCAGCAATGCTGTTCCCTTTATCGATTCCGCCGACTTCCTAGTTTGAATTCGTTTTAATAAACGGCGCGACCTTTCCTTGAACGTCCTTTAATCGGGTCTATTTTAGAGCCTTGCGAGCGATGCGAAAATTGACTGATATGCAGCTTTATTAAATTCCCATATCAGGCGAGGAATTCATAACTCCCGAGAGACAGACGAAAATTTCCATTCATTCCGGTGGGAACAAGAACATTTCTCAATAAAATATTGATGATGTCGTGAACTATGTCGGATGATAGAATGCTCAGTCGTTGCTTGGCTTGTTCACCAGCGCAATATAAAGAGGGATTGGTAATTCCATCATGTTCCGCATCAGTTCTAGGCCTAAGCGATGAAAAAAAAAACTTAATACAACCATTCATGGCTGTTGAAAGGAATTGCTGCTAATTCTGTAGAGACGTATACACATAACGAACAATGCAGTGGTTAATATAAAATCAATATCCTTGTTTGCAGGTACTGAATTGTAAACGAAAAACCGGGATGGAGCAAGTGCATTATGGTAGCGAATTTTAAAAACGAATAGTTTCTGTAATGTTTTTATGTTGATTTCTAAGCAACTCTTATCACTAAGATGCCCTAAAACCCAGCAATTACAGCCTCTTACAGAGGTCGATAACTTTTGTCGGCGAAAGTTAATCCAGATCTTCTGGTGCAAGTTGGGTGTTGCCAAAAAGCAGGTGTCTGTTCTTTCGTCACCCTCCATACACAGTCGGCACTCGGTTTCTTGTCCGAGCCCAATTTTTTGCATGCGGTGACACAAGCGGCAGTGTCCTTGTATACAGGCCCACCAGAGTCATCAGTTGTTGCTTGCTTTTTCCCCTTAGGGCTCGTCCGCGTCTTTGCAGCCCGGATAGCACCGCAGCCATTGGCTTATTGTGCATGCCCTTTGTCTTTTCTACTACACCCATTCCAAAATCACTGTACTTGAACTAATAGGCACAGCAATTTGTAGGATAAAGTTTTATATTTCTTTGTCCCCGGTCTAGGCTGTCCGTAGATCAGTTGTATTTTGCGGTCCAGACCTTTACACTCGCACAAGATGTGCTGGGCTGATTCCTCCCCCTTGCCGCAGAGTCTGTATGCCAGGTCCTCCTCGAACCACCTCATTTTATGCAGGTGTTTCTTGATGGCCATGTGTCCTGTCAAGAGTCCTGTTATGTTCCGGAGCTGTCCTCTGCTAAGATTTAGCAGCTCCACAGCTCTCTTTAAAGTGGGTTTCTCAATTACTGACTTCCCATGCCTGACACCTGGTCAGTTTGCCTGGTACACTTTGTGTTCGTTTCTGACTAAATGGATTCCCTAGCAGTGCTCTTCGGTACGCTCGGGACCGGTTCTGGTCCCATAAATGGTTCTGCCGACCCACTCTTCGCGAGACTGTTAGCTTCTTCATTGACTTTGACCGCCGACTCACCCGGCACCCAGATGAGGGTGACCTCATTCTGCCCAGCCAGGTCGTTCGTCTCGTCTCGGCATTCACTTACCAGCCTTGAATTTACCCGTGGGTTACTTAGAGCCTTAAGGGTTGCCTGGCAGTCTTCTTGTTCTCTGGCACGCAGTGCAGGTTGGCGTACATTTCGGCCTGAAAGACCGTTGCAAGAGCTCCGAGGGAAATACTGTGACTTACACTCGGTCCTTCCGAATAAACGCCTGCCTCCGTCCAATGCTCCCCGCCGGATCCATCCGTGAACCAGACGAGCGCGTCCCGTGGTAGGCCCGGCGTCTCCCCCCGCCATGCCTTTCAGTCGGCGATTTCCAGTGTAAAATTGTTTTCCCTGCAGATTCGCAGGTTTGTGATGTCTGACCTCATTCCAAGCATGGGCTCCTTCACGATCACCTGAATTTTGCAGTGGCCCCTACAACCTGGGTTGATCTTCAGTCTATCGTTGCAAGTTACTGTATAGTGCTAGCCTGCCCCCCACGATAACTAATTATATTAGAGGCAGAATCAGCAACATCTCCATGGCGGCTGTTGGGGTTGAAGCCATGGCTCCTGTAATGCCTAGGCAAGCCATCTTTTGGATCTTGCCTAGTTTTTGTTTGGCACTGGATTATGTCACCTTAGGCCACCAGTTTAGCTCTAGAAGTTTTTTAGCCCTTAACTCTGAAAGGTGGTTTATGAAGGCGTTAGAGTGTGCTAGGCCTGGTAGATTTTGCCACTGTTGGATTGTCTTTCCGTCTGTCTAGGTCTCTAAGGTGCGCTTTGCTGTGCATAAGGATATAGCCAGTGCCGATTCCGGTTCGACATAATACACCCCGGCATCCCTCCTGGCAAGAGCGTCGGCCGCTACATGGCCTTCAAGGTCCAGGTGCACTGGTATCAAGACCAGCGTCACCTCATCCTAGCTGCCCAAATCGTTAAGGACAGTCTTACAACCCCGTGCCGTTTTTGAATTGCAAGGGTAGGATGCAAGTGGCTTTATAGCAGCTTGGCTATCAGAAAATATTTGTATCGATTTATGTGTACAACGGTTTCGTGGACTTGATTAGTAACATCTGCAGTGCAATTTCATAAAGTTTGTAGGCAACATTAGGATACAATGTAAAAGGAATACAGGGCATAGATTATAGCGTAACTGAAATAATTTCAAATGTATATTTGTATGTAATTTTAATAATAATATATTTGTTATTAAATTTTACAATGCATCTTAGAAAGAAACCCCTGTGGTTGCATACAGAATTTAAAAACTTAAATTTGCAAACAAATAACTAACCATGATTGAACTGTACCTGTTAATTTTGTAGCTAGGGCGTCCTAAAAACACTAATCATCTTTACCAAAAGTTAGCTAAACTTTCCGCAGAATACTTTTCATTATTTGTACAACACCTCCCTTTCAAATTTTAAGGTTTTCAAAATTATTTATCATATAAAATGTTTCTCTTTCTACAAGAAATTTTCACATTTTTCTTGACTTGAGTATAAATATTTAGGTAAACACCTACTATACTACATGTACAACAATTCGCCTATCTCGCAAATCCCTACTGGATGCCCTACAATGTTTCGTCAGGGGTATAGAGACAACTTTTATGGCCAAAGAAGTAACCGTATGGCATTAATTGATGTAGAGGGTGCCGTTTATAAAGTCTCATATGTATCCATGAAGCGGACGTTGCAAGAAAGGGAAGTGGAATTCCCCATTGTTAAATGGATTGAGTCAATGCTAAAAACCGTGTCATCGCAGCTACTACAGATGACACCAACGCAACAGTAACGACGGCCATAGGTTTTTTCTAGGAAAAAGTGTTATCACCTCTGCTGTGTTCGCTCGTTGTTGATTAACTTATGGCTACATTAAGTGGGGCAGGATTTATATTCCAAGAATACGCATATGATATTGTCATAATAGCAAAGGGCAAGCATTCTGATATTCAGCCTAATGCAAGCAGCCCTAAATATCGTAAGGAATTGATGTGAAGCAGGGTGGGGCTTAATGTCAATCCTTATTAAGACAGTTCTTGTCCCATTCACGAACACAAGGAAATCAAATTTAAAAGCTTCCACACTTAATGGAACATAGATAAATTTTCCAGCCAAAAACTAGACTGCAACGCGCACTTGAAAAAAAAATATTTCGAGAGTCACAGTGACAATCTGGATTTGCTATAGACTCGTAGGCAACACATCGGGGCTGGATCCTAAGCACCTTTATCCGATGTACCAAACTGTGGTTAAACTCATGGTCACATATGCATCTACAGTATGGGTGACCAAAAACAAAACAAGCCTCAAGACCAAACAAATTGAAAAAACTGCAGACGTTCACCCGTCTTGGAATAACTGAATGGAATCATGCCCTACAGCTGTAGTAGAGGCAATGCTAACAAAAAACTCATCCGTATGGTACAAAGACGGGTCTAAATGGAGGTAGCAAGACAGGGAATAAGAGGACCTAACTTCAGACTCGCGACTAGGAACAATCTCCACCATCTTCCGAGCTGAGATTTATACTAAAATCTCCATGTACAGGAGTGCATACAAAGAACGCCCAAAAATTAAAAGATCTACATCTTCTCATGCAGTCAGACAGTGATAAAGATACCGAAATCTTTGAAAACCGATTCTAAGCTGACCTGGGACTGCAAAAAATCCTTGAAGCAACTGGCTTCGAGCGAAAATAGTAACTTTAATGTGGGTGCTAAGACATCAAGGCATTAAAGGAGATAAGAAAGCAGTTAGCTTTGCAAAAAGGCAGCAACAATAGCATTCTATGGTCTATTATATAGCCCTGTAAGTAATGATCTTTGTATTTGGGAGAGGAACCAAATGCTATCATACTGGAGGACACCGCCAGGAATAGTGCAGGTAGGCGCATTACCATATCAGCAGGGAAGTCTGAACCGTTTCTTGAATCAAACAGGAATGTCTCAAAAATAATCACAGCACTTTTCACAGGGCACTCTCCAGTAAGGTATTATCTTATGAAAATGGGTAAGATGGACATTTAAAACTGCAGGTACTGCACTCAAGCAGCAGAAACAACAAAGCGTTTGTTATGCGACTGCTGGCTCAGTTCTGCAAAAAGCCCAAATACCTCAAAAAATAGGTAAAATAGTCCCCAAAGGGAGAGTAGACTACATAAAGGGTCTCAGCTTTTCACGCAGCTGATAGAAAAAAAGACCCTTTTACAAAAGACTTATTAGGGTTGAAACACTGATAGGCCAGAGGCCTGGACCATAGGACTCATTAAGCAATCTACAAATCTACATTCTACTATAACTAAACTTAATTAAAAACACAATGTAGGTAACTTGAAAAGCAAATGAGATTATGAATAAGTATTGTGAAACGTCTTACCCACTGTTGCCCTTACAAAATATCAATATACATTTTTCACAAGTAAATTTCAAGATTATCAACAAATCCAACTAAAGTTTCAGTTATTTATGTATATAATTTTGTAACGTACTTTACTAAAAAAAAGCCTATTCGAAGATATAAGCTGTAACATAAATCGCGAACAGTGGCCACTGAATTACAGAGAGCACAAAGTTTGACAAATTTTAAATCAAAAGTAAGTAACCTGTAACGGTGTTTACACCACGAAGCCTTAGACAACGGTAGACTAAAACCAAAAAGGTTATCATTCGCGCATGTTTCACATCAAAAGGGAAAGGATAGTTTTAATAAAGCAGAAACACTCATAACGTCACATATGTCCCTACAATTTATGAGCGTAATATAAATTACATAAGCTTGCCTTTTAGCTAAGTAGATATCTGCTTCTAGTAATCAAGTGTATAGACAAAAACGTCTGGACGCAGCAAGTGCGTTATGGTAACGAATTTTACTAAAACTGTTTTTAATAGCAAATATGTCTTTTTTAGTGGAGACAGTCATGAAATTTGGCATAACCTATATAGTAGAAACAATACCATTCAACGAAATAACTTTATTGTTTGAAAAAGTACACAAATTTCCCTAAAATAAACTTTAAATGTTCCTGCAAAACTGGTTTAATTTTCCTGGCCGACGAACCTCTTCAGGCAATTTACTCACCTGCCAAGATATAAATATTCAAAAAAAGCTTTTAGAACATACTGCAAAAAAATTACATGAAAATTTGTAACCAATTTTCTCACGAAAATCAGAAAATAATTTTTTTATCATAACTTATAGAACATTTAGTATTAATAACAATAACTAACCAAAATTTTTCAAAAATCCTACAAACAATAACGGTTGATACTGAAACTTAAGGATTTGTAAACCGCTCTTCTTGCGACATTTTCTCTAAACAACCTGTATTCGCTTCAGGCTCTTTGCCTAAATGTTGCCAATTTTGGTGTTTCGTTTCGCGTTTTTGACGTTTTAGGAGGAAAACCCCATTGTTTTTGAAATCCCTATAATTTTTTTATCTTTAAACTTAGAGATCTAAATTTTGGCACATGGTTTACCTTTTATAGTATAAACTCGCGTAGTACATTTGGTTGCCCTATCTTTGTTATTTCCGGAGATATAAAAAAATACGAAACGAAAAATATTCCGGGAAAACTAGGCCGATTTACCTGGCTAACGAACTTATGTAAGCCACGTGAAAAAGTTGCAAGGACGCACCAAATTTGATTAAAATCGGGCCATTATTTTTTGAGTTATCGGTGTGACACACACACACACAAATATATATATATATATATATATATATATATATATATATATATATATATATATATATATATATATATATATACATATATATATATATATATATATATATATATATATATATATATATATATATATATATATATATATATATATATATATATATATATATGTAAATCGAAACTGACACTGGATATGCGTTATAGGGGGCTTAGCTTGCACTCATTTCAAAAAGCAGTCGAGATCTCCTGAGTAGTAATTTTTTTTAAGAAAATTCACTAGTAACACCTAATAACGTTTTGGGAGGAAAACCCCATTGTTTTTGAAATCCCTATAACTTTTTTATCTTTAAACTTAGAAATCTAAATTTTGGTACGTTTCTTTTGTAAATAGCTTGGATAAGTTCGTTAGTCAGGAAAATCGGACGAGGTTTTCCGGGAAAATTTTGAGTTTTCATTCGAAAAAAATTCTTATCTCAAAAAGTAATAAGACGATTTTAATAAAATTTCGCATGTACCTTCCTTTTGTAAATGGCCTTGATGAGTTTGTTATCCAGGAAAATCGGATGAGGTTTTCCGAGAAAAATTTGAGTTTTCATTCAAAAAAAAATTTTATCTCAAATAATAATGGGCCTATTTTGATAAAATTTGGCATGTACCTTCCTTTTATAAATATCTTTGATAAGTTCGTTAATCAGAAAAATCGGACGAGGTTTTCTGGAAAAATTTTGAGTTTTCATTTGAAAAAAATTTTTATCTTAAAAAATAAAAACTCTATGATAACCAAATTCGGTAGGTAGGTTTACGATATAAAAAGTAAACTATACACCAAAATTTAGATTTCTATGTTACAAGAAAAAAAAGTTATAATAAAATATTTTGTGCCAGATCATTTTTATGAAAATTCACTACCATAACGCACTTGCTGCGTCTTCGACTTTTTGTATGTCTTGTTTTAGTCACTTGGTAATTTTTGTAAATCAACCAAGCATTGAAAGTCAGATTCACCATTACCCTGTATAAATTCATTGTCACTGCTAGCTGTCAACGCAGGTTCTTCTTTCGATTTTTTTGTTTCATGTTAAGTTGTAATTGCAATAATGTTTGTTAAAATCTACTTATGCAGCACCGTGAAAGTACGTAATCAGGGCAAGTGACTTCAATTATTATATTTTTCTAATAGTTGTTTTTTTATCTTAGGGTTCTAGTTTCAACTCCTAATCCAACTCCATATCCATATTTCTGTTACTCTTTGAATTACTAATGTTTTTTCAACTCAACGCATATGCAAATTGTATATTGAAGTATAAATCAGTACCTTATTTGTGTTTTGTATGTTTAACGTCGATCTATTGCCACGAATACGGCCAATCGCCACCGCCAGGGAGCAGTCTCAACTCACTATACTGGAAATTTCGCGGAATCCATTCAATTTCTGTAAGGAGGGTAAACATCTTTAACTTGTCTAACATTGCGCGGTACAAAATTCCGATGGTTTACACCCTCTCCGAAAGGCGGAGCGTGCGAACATTGGACTAAATCACACAATGCCATAACCTCGGGTGATATTAAAAGCAGTTCTTAATCACATTATTTCTGGATATTCAATATCCCCATAACATTGCTAACAAAATGGTGAATAGACACAGACGTTATTAGGTCTTATTAGTGAATTTTCTTTAAAAAAATTTACTACTCAGGAGATCTCGACTGTTTCTTCAAATGAGTGCGAACCAGGCCCCCTATAACCCATATCCAGTGTCAGTTTCGATTTATATATTGAAGAAACAATCGAGATCTCCTGAGTAGTACATTTTTTTTAAAGAAAATTCACTAACAACACCTAATAAGGTTGGTGTCTATTCATCATTTTGTTACCAATATATATATATATATATATATATATATATATATATATATATATATATATATATATATATATATATATATATATATATGTGTGTGTGTGTGTGTGTGTGTGTGTGTGTGTGTGTGTGTGTGTGTGTGTGTGTGCGTGCGTGCGTGTGTGTGTGTGTGTCACACCGATAACTCAAAAAATTATTGCCCCATTTTAATCAAATTTGGTGCGTCCTTGCAACTTTTGCACGTGGCTTGCATAAGTTCGTTAGCCGGGTAAATTGGCCTAGTTTTCCCGGAATATTTTTCGTTTCCATAATTTTTTATAACGCGCGTTTATACTATAAAGGGTAAACTATGTACCAAAATTTAGATTTCTAAGTTTAGAGATAAAAAAGTTATAGGGATTTCAAAAACAATGGGGTTTTCCTCCCAAAACGTTATTAGGTGTTACTAGTGAATTTTCTTAAAAAAAATTACTACTCAGGAGATCTCGACTGCTTTTTGAAATGAGTGCAAGCTAAGCCCCCTATAACGCATATCCAGTGTCAGTTTCGATTTACATATATATATATATATATATATATATATATATATATATATATATATATATATATATATATATATATATATATATATATATATATATATATATATATATATATATATATATATATATATATATATATATATATATATATATATATATATATATATATATATATATATATATATATATATATATATATATATATATATATATATATATATATATATATATATATATATATATATATATATATATATATATATATATATATATATATATATATATATATATATGTATATATATATATATATATATATATATATATATATATATATATATATATATATATATATATATATATATATATATATATATATATATATATATGTAAATCGAAACTGACACTGGATATGCGTTATAGGGGGCTTAGCTTGCACTCATTTCAAAAAGCAGTCGAGATCTCCTGAGTAGTAATTTTTTTTAAGAAAATTCACTAGTAACACCTAATAACGTTTTGGGAGGAAAACCCCATTGTTTTTGAAATCCCTATAACTTTTTTATCTTTAAACTTAGAAATCTAAATTTTGGTACATAGTTTACCCTTTATAGTATAAACGCGCGTTATAAAAAATTATGGAAACGAAAAATATTCCGGGAAAACTAGGCCAATTTACCCGGCTAACGAACTTATGCAAGCCACGTGCAAAAGTTGCAAGGACGCACCAAATTTGATTAAAATGGGGCAATTATTTTTTGAGTTATCGGTGTGACACACACACACACACGCACGCACGCACACACACACATACACACACACACACACACATATATATATATATATATATATATATATATATATATATATATATATATATATATATATATATATATATATATATATTGGTAACAAAATGATGAATAGACACCAACCTTATTAGGTGTTGTTAGTGAATTTTCTTTAAAAAAAATGTACTACTCAGGAGATCTCGATTGTTTCTTCAATATATAAATCGAAACTGACACTGGATATGGGTTATAGGGGGCCTGGTTCGCACTCATTTGAAGAAACAGTCGAGATCTCCTGAGTAGTAAATTTTTTTAAAGAAAATTCACTAATAAGACCTAATAACGTCTGTGTCTATTCACCATTTTGTTAGCAATGTTATGGGGATATTGAATATCCAGAAATAATGTGATTAAGAACTGCTTTTAATATCACCCGAGGTTATGGCATTGTGTGATTTAGTCCAATGTTCGCACGCTCCGCCTTTCGGAGAGGGTGGAAACCATCGGAATTTTGTACCGCGCAATGTTAGACAAGTTAAAGATGTTTACCCTCCTTACAGAAATTGAATGGATTCCGCGAAATTTCCAGTATAGTGAGTTGAGACTGCTCCCTGGCGGTGGCGATTGGCCGTATTCGTGGCAATAGATCGACGTTAAACATACAAAACACAAATAAGGTACTGATTTATACTTCAATATACAATTTGCATATGCGTTGAGTTGAAAAAACATTAGTAATTCAAAGAGTAACAGAAATATGGATATGGAGTTGGATTAGGAGTTGAAACTAGAACCCTAAGATAAAAAAACAACTATTAGAAAAATATAATAATTGAAGTCACTTGCCCTGATTACGTACTTTCACGGTGCTGCATAAGTAGATTTTAACAAACATTATTGCAATTACAACTTAACATGAAACAAAAAAATCGAAAGAAGAACCTGCGTTGACAGCTAGCAGTGACAATGAATTTATACAGGGTAATGGTGAATCTGACTTTCAATGCTTGGTTGATTTACAAAAATTACCAAGTGACTAAAACAAGACATACAAAAAGTCGAAGACGCAGCAAGTGCGTTATGGTAGTGAATTTTCATAAAAATGATCTGGCACAAAATATTTTATTATAACTTTTTTTTCTTGTAACATAGAAATCTAAATTTTGGTGTATAGTTTACTTTTTATATCGTAAACCTACCTACCGAATTTGGTTATCATAGAGTTTTTATTTTTTAAGATAAAAATTTTTTTCAAATGAAAACTCAAAATTTTTCCAGAAAACCTCGTCCGATTTTTCTGGTTAACGAACTTATCAAAGATATTTATAAAAGGAAGGTACATGCCAAATTTTATCAAAATAGGCCCATTATTATTTGAGATAAAATTTTTTTTTGAATGAAAACTCAAATTTTTCTCGGAAAACCTCATCCGATTTTCCTGGATAACAAACTCATCAAGGCCATTTACAAAAGGAAGGTACATGCGAAATTTTATTAAAATCGTCTTATTACTTTTTGAGATAAGAATTTTTTTCGAATGAAAACTCAAAATTTTCCCGGAAAACCTCGTCCGATTTTCCTGACTAACGAACTTATCCAAGCTATTTACAAAAGAAACGTACATGCCAAATTTTACCAAAATCGGCCCATTATTTTTTGAGTTATCGGTGTGATACATATATATATATATATATATATATATATATATATATATATATATATATATATATATATATATATATATATATATATATATATATAAACATATAAAAATTGAAACTAACCCCGGATATGGGTTCTAGGGGTCCTAGTTCGCACACATTTGCAAAAAATTTTTCAAAATTCAAAAGTCGGGATCTCCCCATTAGTGAATTTTTTCTACGAAAATTCACTAAAAGTCAATGAAAAGGTAAAGGGTATGGGCAACGATAAAAGCAACAGAAAAAAATAGACATGGCCATCACATCTTTAGTGCTGTCGTACCCTCTCCCGACACCTTGGAGAGATGGCCAGTGATATTTTTTCTTAAGCACTGTTATTTTTTTTTATTTGTATAATGAAATATCTAAATAATATGAGGCAATAATAGTTAATTATTTTGATAAAATAAATTCTGTCACTTATTTGTCATATTTCTAGAATCATGGTTTTAACTATGACCATCTCTTCCGGGTTAGCCTATAAGTGAAATCCTTATCAAAACTCGCTACCACAAAACACTTGCTGGAGCCCTAGCATCCTGATGTAAACTGAGAAAGTTGTTTCCAAATAGATTTTGTTAACACGCATTTCACACACAAACAAAAACCGTTAATTGTTGTAGCAGGCGTAAACTGCCGCGTTAGCACAGTTACAGCCATACTTTACAAAATAATATGGTAGGTTTTAGCTAGCCGAAATACCGTCTGCAGCTTACGTAGTTTAATTGGGGTTTTGTCTCGGTCGCCTGAAGTCTTTAGTTAAGGGTAAGCATTTTCAGCCTACATTCTAGACTTCAGTAAACTCGATAAGCAAGGCACGGTTTCTATCCGTAAGCTGATTTCGGAGTCAACCTGCGTGCTTGACCAGTTCAGAAATTAATAAAGCCTGACATAGCGTCGTGGCATTCGGGATACTAGAATAGACCCAAACAAAGGCGGCAAGCTGCCTGGAAATACTATTATAATGAAAGTAGGGGTGCATATAAAACGTTTTACGGAATTCTTTCCGGAAATATCATATGTGTTATCTTATAAACTTTATTTGTTTTCCTTTCGTATTTGGAAACCGGAATTATCTTTCAATCTACTTATACTTCTGTTACAAGTTGCAATGTATATTTTTGTCCTTAGCAATTTACTACTCTTTATCTCTCTGGATCAAGCAAGTTTCTTTTTATTTAAGCAAATTATAATGCTTGGATCTCTATACTTCTAACTATTTAAAACATATATTTCGTCAATAAGCTAGCCTGGATCTGTTCTATTTCTTTGTCTTGTCCTATTTCTGCGACTACGACCAATCACCGATTCCAGAGCCGAGGTTTGTCTCACGATTTCAGAAGTTTACACGAAACCCTTCCTGTAAGAATGTTGCGGAACTTTAGTGAACATTTAATTGCTTTGCTCATTATAGATATATAATTGAGCATCTTGTTTCATTAATCGATGCACTTGTTTGAGCAGCTGGTGGACCAGTGATATAAATAAATATGCTCATACACTCAACGACACTACGTATATCTTCTCTGCATATGTCGTATCACTAGTTCTTTCCTAAATTTTTCAAAAATATTCTGCGTTTATGAGTCACTCCTATGTTGTGGTTTGGTTGTCTCTTTGTAAAGAATTTAGTACTGCAATACCAGTGGCGCTTAAGAAAAATGCCATGTGCTTTCGTTTACTTTACCTCTTGCACGTGTATCTCGATATCATTTGATCCAAGAACTCAACACGGACCTTTGTTTTATTGTAGTATGAAGTGATTTTGGGATTTCTTTTAGCGCCATAATTAAAAGATGCGTCGTGGTACATGGTGATTAGTGAAATTACGCATTTGTTCTTTTTACATGGGTAACTTTATTTCTAAAGCCAAACAACGAGGAGCAGACTACACGATCTTTTGGGGCTTTCCTAAAATCGTAGTATTTTGTCCAGCAGATAGTGTAACACTAGTGAAAAAATAGTCTGTCCTGAGATGGGGTTGATATTACGGCGGGCTTCAGGAGCCCGGTTAGTGTACATACGGGATGCTAATGGATTTTTTTTTGATTTGTAAGTACACTTGAATGTTTTTGAATCAAGTGTAAGTTTAATATAGATGTGTTTAGAGCATATCCACATGCTGAAGCCGCTAAAAATTATTTCAAACAAGTTATAAGTAACCAAAATCTCTCCAGGCGAGGCCAAGTTTATGCATTCTGGGGTTAAGGGTAATACTATTATCAACATTTGTAATTAGATATTACTTAGCTTAGTTATTACTAGTTTTCTTGTATACAAACTAATACTGTGGACCTTACGAGGGAGTTACAATGCGGTGATTGTGAATAATGTTACTGGGTTGGGTATTAGCAATCTTCTATTTTTTTCTTTAACGTTGGCCTATTTCTGTGACTATGAATGGGGAGCAGTTTCACCTCACTATCCTGAAATTTTGCCGAACCCCTGCCTTTCTGTAACATTATTTGATGATGAAATGAAATATGTACTGAACTGTATTAGGTTTCCCTGTACCTATCTAGCATACTTTGGAAAGGACAAGCCTGGGAATCGAATTCGGCACCCCTTAGATCAGAGGTACATGTCCTTACCACTAAAGCACCAGGCTCTATTTACGTAAATAACAATTAAATTATGTACGTTGGTACGCGCATCACTTGAGAACGGCTGGACCGATTTAACTAATTTTGCCTTAAGAATGTTCGTTATAGCCCGCATGAGGTTTTTAGGAAAGAAAAGTTGTAAAAGTTGTCCGGAGAATCGGAAAATTCGGGAAAAACTGAAAGTGCTTTTTTTCTCCGATTTATTTCGCTACGTGCAAAAATAACGTTTGGCATATTGAAATTTGGACAGGAGAGCGTCTGCCAGGTCAACTAGCTGAAAAAATGTGTAGCTACAAGTTATATAATTTAATTTTTTATACTTTTAAATCAAACTATATAATTTAATTGCGTTTTTCTTTTACAATTAAAAATAGAAAACTAAATGAGTATTATAGGGCTCTGTTAATCGGAGTTGACGCGCTATTCCCCCACCAAGTTCAAAAATGTGTTTTTTGCGCATTAGAGTGTGTGTCATTTCTTGTCAAGTGCCACACTTCTAATACACGCTTTTAGTATTACATAACTTTTAGAATCGCAAATATTTAAAAAATGGTTGAGTCGACTGCCGACACTCTCAAGCATAGCTTTTTTATTGAAAAAAACTGACATATATATATATATATATATATATATATATATATATATATATATATATATATATATATATATATATATATATATATATATATATATTATTAAATTCAAACGGAGCTTGGTTTCGGGTTCTAGGAGCCCATAATTCGCGCTGATTTAAAAAAATGTTTGCAAAGTCTCACCATCGCTACCTCTGTATTAGAGAATTTTTTTTAATGAAAATTCGCTAATATGCATCTTTTGATACCATACCACTTCCATAAAAAATATTTTCAAATCTTTGTAATAACGCCAGTATTGGACTTTGGCGCACTATTGGGATACTTGTATGCAATTACCTATAATCTGTTAATTTGGCATGCGGTCTTCTGACATAGTTCAATTTAGTTACGAAACTGTAAACTGTACATACTTGGTTATTCGTAAAGGGATCGAAAGTTTTAAGCAATAAAATCTCCGAAATTATTAACGGTAAAGGGAATAATATATTATAAAGAACAACGGTCTAAACTTGGTGTTAAAGGCTATCTCTCATTGATCCTTAGCCGATAAACAATTTCCGCAATATGTAATTTCGGGTTAACAAAAGAACATACAAGCTTAAACACATCTTACCTAGCGGGCGAACGATCTTTCTAACATCCTAATTATTAAGCAACAAGTTTAGCACCATTACCATAAAAGCTAAATTGTGTACACAACCGCTATCTGTAGGCAAATAATTAATTAAAACAGTGCCGTTTCAGTTGCAGCATCCAACATAGTCTGCAATATATGGCCCGGAATACTACGACATGGAGAATGGTCTCGCACTCCATGCTGTCCCGCATTAAGTGAACCGTAATGGCAGAAATAATCATAACACAGCATATCTTAATACTCATACCATACCAGTAACAATTTGCATAGCGATATCAGTCTGATAACTTTGTCAATGCAAAGTTTACATGCACCAGAAGCAAGTCTAGCATTTCCAATTTCTGGGAGGAAGCAGTCTCTTCTACGTAATTTGCATAGAATTGAGGATTAACCTGTGTTCTGCTAGAGTACCTACTTTCCAATGTATTCGCTCATGGAATGCCGTGCTGCGAAGCACGAGGCACAAACCCTCGATCGTTATACACAAATCCACTCGTTTTATTGGATATGGCTGCCTGCGGGTATTTATTTTTACGGGAGTGAAACATGTTCGTAGCCTATCTCTGTGTTAACAATTATCTGATTCCAGATTTTCCGATAGAGGGAGAAAATTTGTAAATTGCGTACTTCAACATGCCTCGAGTTATTTGTTTTTTTCTGCATCAGTGCTGCTCGAGAGCGTTATAACCTCATGCATAAACCCTTGAAGGTAGATGTTTTTGTCGATGAACATTCGCGGCGCATTGTTAAGAGGAATTTTTAACTGATTTCTTGTTAAGATCAAAACCCAAAGTTTACGTATTTTAAATAAATTTTACTAACTTCGCGTCCACAGATGTTTGATAAAATTTTAAAAAAAATTCAGTGTGAAATAATCAGTTTTCTGATGTTCCTTTGAAGAAGTGGCTTCACTAAGTGAAGATTGGAACCTGTGATGAGCACTGACAAGTACACTTGGAGTAACCCAAATCACCACAACACATTTAAAAAAGACCCGACGATCGTTTCACTTACCAAGTTAGCGTCATCAGAGGATGAAAAATTCTAACTATTTTAAAAACTAACATCACCTTATATACCGGATCTTAGGTAAAGGGACCCAACTGAGATGGGAAAATAAACGCAGGCAAATTCTGCAGTGTATTGTATTTTTATCGCGGGACGAGGTCTGCACTGTCCCTACTAACTTATCTAAAATGTGTCCATCTCTAGTAACTTTGTAAAGGTTCAACGACACCTAAATTAACGTAGTTTGCTTTGTCGGAACTATATGTATTAGTATGTTATCTCTAGAACGTGTTAAAACCGTGGGAATTTTTATTTAACGAAGCAATCGATCAGGTGACTCGTAATCGGCGGTGGTGCCACGTTCATACAATTTTTGTTGTTGCTATATTTTGCATATATATATATATATATATATATATATATATATATATATATATATATATATATATATATATATATATATATATATATATATATATATATATATATATATATATATATATATATACTTTCGAAGGAGTTTAGCTGTCCTGGTTGTCTAACAGTTTTATTCAATTTCAGATTATCTTCATTAACGTGATGATTATTATCCCAAATATGTCGGGCGACAGTAGATCTATCTATAGTACCGTAACGTAATTGGGCTAAATGTTCTTTGAATCTAACTCCAATCAATCTTTTTGTTTGTGCGACGTACTTAAGATTACAATCTTTGCAACATAGTTAATAAATTCCCAACATTTTGTTCATGTGATACTTCTCTTTTGGGTTACCTAGCAAGTTTTTTAAGGTATTTTTTGTCGAAAATGTTAGCTGCAAGTTGACTTTTTTTAAAATTCTATGTAGACCCCTCGTGATTCGAGGTTCAAATGGTAAACAAAGAAAGTTTATTTCGGATTTCTCTCTTTTAAACGTTTTTGATTCCGTCAACATTTTCTTTGTTTTGTTTGTGGATTAATTTTTCCACCAAGCAAGCAGTGTATCCGTTATATACTAGTACATCTAGAAATAAGATTTCGCAGTGTTTAACACAAACATTTGCAGAATAGAAGATTTTATTGCCAGATTAAACAATAAATTTGATTCTATAAAATTTACCCGCAAATTAGGAATTTATAATATATATAAATTACCCTTTCTAGATGTACTAGTTATCAAGAGTAAATATACTTGAGAATTCGATGTCTATAGAAAGGAAACCACCACTATAAGTTATATTTCGAACGACTCACATCATATGTACGCGCAAAAAATGGCCAGTCTGAATTTTTTAGTAAATCGGTTAATTAATTTTCCTTTAAACAAAGGTAGATATACCAAAGAATTAATTTATATTAAGAACGTGGCCGAATATAACGGATACACTGCTTGCTTGGTGGAAAAATTAATCAACAAACAGAAAACAAAGAAAATGTTGACGGAAGCAACAACGTTTAAAAGAGAGAAACCCGAAATAACTTTCTTTGCTTACCATTTGAACCTCGAATCACGAGGGGTCTACATAGCATTTTTTAAAAAGTCAACTTGCAGCTAACATTTTTAACAAAACATCCCTTAAAAAACTTGCTAGGTCACCCAAAAGACAAGGATAACACGCACAAAATGTCGGGAATTTATGACATAAGTTGTAAAGATTGTAATCTTAAGTACGCCGGACAAACAAAAAAATCGATTGGAGTTAGATTCAAAGAACACTTAGCCCAATTACGTTACGGTACTATAGATAGATCTACTGTCGCCCGACATATTTGATATAATAATCATCACGTTAATGAAGATGATCTGAAATTAATAAAAACTGTTAGACCACCAGGACAGATAAACTCCTTCGAAAGTATATCTATATTGCGAAATATAGTTACAACAAAAATTGTATGAACGTGGCAGCACCGCCAATCACGAGTCACCTGATCGATTGCTTCGTTAAATAAAAATTCCCAAGTTTTTAACACGTTCTAGAGATAACATAATAATACAGATATTTCCGACAAAGCAAACTACGTTAATTTAGGTGTCGTTGAACCTTCACAAAATTACTAGAGATGGGCACATTTTAGATAAGTTAGTAGGGACAGTGCAGACCTCGTCCCGCGATAAGAATACAATACACTGCAGAATTTGCCTGCGTTTATTTTCCCATCTCAGTTCGGTTCCTTTACCTAAGATCCGGTATATAAGGTGATGTTAGTTTTTAAAATAGTTAGAATTTTTCATCCTCTGATGATACTAACTTGGTTAGTGAAACGATCGTCAGGTCTTTTTTAAAATGTGTTGTGGTGATTTGGGTTTCTAGAAGTGGCTTATAAAATTTCATTGCCTTGATTTCTCATTACAGTGCATAACTTAAAATTTCAGCGACCAATCTTAATCAGAATCATTTTATATATACAGTGTGTCCAAAATTGGTGGTTGGTGTATCGGGATCTCGGAAACTTTAAGACATACGAAAATGGTTAAATGGGAGAAGCTTTAGCACATTCAGTTTTGAGGATATATGCGTTCAAAAGCTAGTTGTAACTCTGTTGGTTTTCAAGATATTTTCAAATAACCAAAAATATGCATTTTCGAAGAAAGGCTGCAATTTCAGCTCAAAATTATGAGCAAATTCGTAATTACATTATTAGGACACTGTTTACCGACTATCGGCGCATCTATTCTGTTTTTAATTTAGACGTTTCGGTTCTCAGATACCATCATCAGCGTTTTTTTTCTTATGCCAGTTATTTTGTTTTTTAACATAATTAGAAAGACTTTTTTATACTTATAAACGTGTATCACACTCACATGTAAATATTATAATTGAATGTCAGAAATTCACGAAAATTGTTTTTTTCAAGACCAGCCATAAGTTTGTCAGCTGTTTGCCAACCAAAACATTTTATCTACCCTATTATGTCAAATTTACACAACTTTATTAGTGCTGACACGTTTGTTGTTCATCTTAGTAGCTTCCGAAACTTGATAACGGCTTTTCGATTTTCAAATGAAGAAATACTTGATTTTTTGGACTCTTACGTCAAAGATTTTCAAGATCTGCCCAAGCCCCTTTTCAAAGTAGTTCCCAAATTCAATTACTTCAAAGAAAACCCGCTCATTATTAAGGTGATAATTCAAAATTGAAGTCAATATTTTATAGTTTAAAAAAATTATAACGGCTTCTTTTATGTTTTATGGATTTTCAGCTTAATGATAACAATAATATTGCAATGCTGTTGATCAATTGAGAAAATGAAAGTTAGTTAAAGTGGATACTTACTTTTTTTGGTTGATTTTGAAAAAATCTTATATTTTTCAGATCTTTAGCCAAAATTCTGACACTATAAATCGATTACTATCAATTCGGTATCTCGATATCACTATATAAATGTTCAACTTGCAATGAATAAGCATCAGCTTAATGTACTATAATGTGGACTTGAGAAAAATTTGTTAAACCATCGTTCGCGCTTACTTGCAGAAATTTTTTTAAAATTCGAATGTTGGGATTTCCTCGTTAGTGATATTTTAATAAAAATGGATTTCCCTGTGCTACATAAACCCTTAAGTTGTATCAACGTATATAATGTTTGCTGTTTTATTTAGGAAGCTGCAATCACTGCATCAATTTCTAAAAAAAAAATGCTAAACGCGTCATATTGATTTTAAACTAGAACGACTTATTTAATTATTTTTAGCTTTACCAGATGATGTTAATCAGTTGGGGCTCTATTGCAAGCGATCAATAATAAGAGTAACAAAGATAGCGAAAAAAATTATAAATTTAGGCATCTGTATAGTAATAAGGGTCAGTGTTCAAGGCGTGTCGGCTCGTGCTTTGTCTCAAACGTATAGTGTAAAAATAAACCTTATTTTTCGTTTCCTTCGGCATATTTCATTCTCCGACGAAGCTAACACCGTAGACGAAATAATCGTCGGGTATTAAAAGCACTGTTGTGGTGAAATGGGTTTTACCAGATGGTGCTGAATTAAGAAACTATTTATTAGCATTTTTTATTAAAATCACAACATTTCATACATCGTAAAGTTAAATGTTTTTACAACTAAACATTTTTCGGCTATAGGATTTAGATAAAAACAGATTAACTGGTACTTTTGTCGAGACTGAAAGAAACTAAGTTATCTCTACAGACGTCGTTAATCTTCTAAGTGCAAACATAGTTTCATTCTAAGTAGCAGACTTGCTTTAATGGATCTTGTAAAATAATCATACCTTAAAATGTTTTTAATATAAACAGTCTTCATAAAAATTTAGTTTTTAAAATTATTCTAAATTTTTAATCTAACTATAGTGCACCTAGATAGGAACATCATAATAGAAATCTAGAGTGTAAGTAGTGTTGTAGGTAGCTGTTATTTAGCTTTTAATAAACTAGGAAAAGCAAGCTAGTTAGTAAAATCATATTGGATATATTATAATAAGAACAAGAAGAAATAACAACCACGGCCCTCTTTCTTGCAGTTCTCATTGAATTCAAACTTTTCCATTTTATCAATTAAGCCAGGTCATCTAGAGGCTTTTCTGCTGCTTTTTTCTCTTTTCAATTCTCAAATATTTATCGTGTAAATATTATAGTTGAAAACTTAATGTGTCTTATAATAGGTCCAATAAAATGTACCTTCCTCCACTTAATTTATTTCAGCAAGCATCTTTCTTCTCCTATTTTCCCTATAGTTGTATTTGCATTTATATCAATATTCCTTGCCTTCACTATATTTCTTCATTATGCGCGCAAAGAAAATTATTTTCTTTATGCCACGCTTAGCCAAAATCCAGCCTTCCGGCCAATACATTACAACATCACCAAGACTTACTTTGAAACACTTCCTGAAACCCTTACCGAACTAAAGCACATACAACTCACATCATCACGTTCAAAATTTAGTAATTTAAATTATTCAAGCCTTTGGTTTACTCTCTGTTTACATTATTTTGTGAACCCCGTTCACGGTCTTGATTGGATTCCTTTTAAAAGTTTTAAAATAAGTATCTATACTACCGTTTTAAAAAACAATTTGCGGATTAAATATAGACATCTTAGAGCTCATGTTAGAAAATATTTTGATCAAGCAAAGATAACTACATGACCACCTAACATTAATTTTCGACCAGAGTACGAGAGTGTTGAGGGTAAGTTGGTAGACTGTGATTTCAGAAATAAAGAAAGTCTTTTGAGAGACTTTATTTTGAGGTCATATTCCGTGACCACACACCTAAAAGGAGCATATACTGACGATACTGTAAACTGGATATCCTTTTCAACAAAACCCACGATTGGTAACAAGTCTATTGTGGCTTACAGGTTTGCTAAGAACAGACTTGTGGATCTGTTTTTCCTCTACGAGTCTGGTATGGCGGATACGTGGCCTTTGTGCAACAATACGGGTCTCTTTTTGGTATATCATGCTAACTTGCTTGAGGTTCAAGCGATGTGGAATGTTATAGATTCCTCCTTTCTGAAACTTTTAAACCGACCCTTAAAAATTGCATATATACACAGGAATGCCTTCTTCTTATAATCACAAAGTAGCGCTTTGCAATTTTTTGTGCAATTTGGGCAAAAATACAATTTACAGCCACCTGACAGTTTATTTTAAAGACAGTATTCAACATCAGCCTTTCGAATTACTTTTTAAAAGAAGACTTAGAACAAGGTTTTTAAAAGAATTCGCGTGGTACTTAGGAAATCAGAATATTGCCTTCTTCTTATTAATATGGGAGATTGATGGCTTACTTTGCAGTGTATAAAATTTACGACTAACTTTTCACTTTTAATGTCCTAATATAACAATAAATACTTTCACTTTTTACTATATTTACATGCAAACCAGGAACCTCGGTGGTTCACGGGTAACACGTGTGCCTCTGAACCGAAGGGTACTGGGTTCGATCCCAGGATACTCCTTTCACTTTTTTAGTACAAACTGTAACATTAACATCAACCGAGGTTCTGGCATTGTATTTGAGCAAGTTCAATGTCTGCACGTTCCGCCCTTCGGAGGGGGCGTAAAGCCGTCGGTCCCGTGTCCATGCGATGTTGGGTACGTTAAAGATCCCTACCCCACTTACAGAAAGGCAGGGTTCGGCAAAATTTCCAGGATGGTGAGATAAAACTGCTCCCTGGCGTCGATGATTGGCCATAGTCGCGGAAATAGGCCGACGGTAAAGAAACAAAACACACACACATGCACACTGATCCATAACTACACACATCCACAAACAGCCACAAATATTACTGAGATTGTCACATACGCCCTCCACCCGCAAATATAAATAACGCTATATACTTTGGCACTTAGCACTTAGTACTCTCCACTAGGCATATGATTTGAGACTGTTGCCTCGGTCTGTTTTCTTTATTTCTGCTTCAGACATTATACCAGCATGTATACACGTTTTGCCAAGTATCAAACAAATGCTTTATTTTGTACAGTAGCGTACCTTGCAAAAAGTCAGCTTGATATACCAATGAGTAAAGCAGAAAATACATTAAAGACCGAGAAACCCGTGGCGTGGGTAGTCGTGACGAAACACGAGTACGCACAATGTCACCCCAATGCTATTATTGTTCCAGATGTTGTAAATTTGAATCCTGCATTAGCAGCTTGCGCGAAGCTGGGCAGTTTGGGTAAAAACAACGCAGTTTGCGCTCTCTACATACAATCTATAGCAAAATGGCTATATTATTCTAGCTTTACCGGATAATGTATCTCACTAAAAATAGCCATACAAGCAACCATGAATTTTTACCTTTCCGTAAAACTGTTATTCCAGTCTCTCCTTTTAGTGAATTTTCTTAAAAAAAATTCACTAATGAGGAGATCCCGACTTTTGAATTTTGAAAAAATTTCTTCAAATGAGCGCTAATTAGGCCCCCCAGAACACATATCCGGGGTCGGTTTAAATTTTTATATGTTTATATATATATATATATATATATATATATATATATATATATATATATATATATATATATATATATATATATATATATATATATATATATATATATATATATATACATATATATATATATATATATATATATATATATATATATATATATATATATATATATATATATATATATATATATATATATATATATATATATGTATCACACCGATAACTCAAAAAATAATAGGCCGATTTTGATTAAATTTGGTGAATAAATTCCTTTTGCAAATGGCTTGGACAAGTTCGTTAGCCAGGAAAATCGGTCCAGGTTTTCCCGGAAAATTTTGTGTTTTCTTTCGAAAAAAATTTATATCTCCGGAATTAACAAAGTAAGGGCAACCAAATTTCATATGCAGATTTATTTCATTATAGGCAAGTTACTTACAAAAATTTAGCTCCGTAGGTTAAAGGATAAAAAAGTTACAGGCATTCAAAGAAAAATAAATTTGGATTTTCCTCAAAACGTCAAAATTGCGATTTTAAACGTCAAAATTGGTGAGTACATTCCTTTCGCAAGTCGCTTGAATAATTTTGTTAGCCAGGAAAATCCGCCGAGGTTTTCCCGGAAAAATTTGTGTTTTCTTTCGCAAAATATTTATATCTCCAAAATTAACAAAGTAAGGGCAACCAAATTTGGTAAGCTGGTTTATATCGTTATAGGTGTGCCACCTACCAAAATTTAGCTCTGTAGGTCAAAAGACAAAAAAGTTATGGGCATTTAAAGAAAAATAAATTGGGGGTTTCCTCAAAACGTCAAAGTGACAATTGAAAACGTCAAAATTCGCAACATTTAGGCAAATAACTTGAATCTAATACGATCTATGGAAAGAAAATGTCTCAAGAAGAATGTTTTACATACACCGAACTCTTAGTTTCAACCGTCATTGTCCTTCATTTTACTAAAATATTTCCAGAAATTCATTTCTAATAGACCCTTTCTCTGATGCTTGGCAGTAGCCTTAGCTATAGAGTTTATTGTTTAATGGTATATAATTTTTGTCGAATTTTCGTAAAAAATCAATAAAGCTCAATATATTCGTTATTATACAAGATATGAAAAAATATTGTATACATTAATTATACGGTGTTTTGAGCTACATCTTAAAAAATTATTGCGACAATCACAGGATGGCCCATAAGTCGTTGGTGATACAAATAATTTTTTTTTGTCGAAAACGCCTTATTTTTTTGCATTTTCCATCGAAATATAATGCATGTTTGTAAGTTAAGAAATTCTGGAGGCAGCAAGTGCGTTGTGGTTGCGAATTTTGATTAAATGCTTCATATTTGAAAAGCTCAATTTGCTATTAACCTATAAGGTTGACCAGGAAACGGATTTTTTCAGTAACACTTTTGGTTTACTTTTTTTTCTTTTCTCTTTACTCCCAACAGGAATATTTAGAAAATGATGAACCCCAGGATGACTGGTTTCTGAACTTAAGAAGAATTATCTGTACACCAAGAATCGCAATTTCTGGAATATTCCAGGGAAAGCATGACCGATCCATTCAATATTAAATAATATGTTAGTTTCCTCGACCAACCACTGACTCAACTTGATCTTCTTAATAAACCAGACTATGTGTGAAACCTCAGTGAAATCCAATTCTAGACAGACCGTTTGAAATAAAAAAATAGTTGTATAAAGAGGCAGTTGTTTTATTTAAGGGTAACAGCTGGTATTAAAAAAGATAATATAATGTCCCTTTCTGAAGTGACTTGTGCAGGAAAAAACCTCTTCCACTGATAATTTTTGAAGGTGTTAATATATAATCTAGTTAAATACTAGAGTTGACTTTTGATATACTTAAGGACAAAATATTTTCCGCAATTTTAAATGGATGGATACCTGGAGGTAGTTGTTCAGAGAACAGGGAAGGTCTTCAGAAGGGCCGTAATATACGTGAATTATTAAATTTATAATTAAACCGTTACCGATGTTCAAATACGCTTAGTTCGACGACTTTATTCCTCCAAATATCCTATCTCTCCCTTTGACAGTAGTTATGGACGGTTCTAATTGTGGCGGTTCTAATTGTGGTGAGAATGCATCTAGCCTTACATACTTTGTCCCTATATTAGGGTAGAAATGGGCCAGGGCTGACCATTTACTAAACTGTTAGTTGGCTGTACACTGTCTCTATTTTTTAATATTCTGTATAATTTGGAGCTACCATGACCACATACTACCACGTTCCGCAACGAGGTGGCAGCACGTGCTTCGTGTCATACATCTCACTTAGTGTTGGAAGGCTGGCTACCATAGCCGTATTATTTTATAGGTGTATTTTCGCTGTAGTTAGTATGCTGTACTGACGAGCTCTAATTAGAGCGAAACCGGTCTGCGGTTCAAATTGTGGTGAGAATGCATCTAGCCTTACATACTTTGTTCCTATTTTAGGGTATAAATTGGTCAGGGCTGACAATTTACTAAATTGTTAATTGGTTGTATACAGTCTCTATTTTTTAACATTATGTATTATTTGGAGCTGCCGTGACGACATACTACTTGGTTCCGCGACGAGGTGGAGGACGTGCTTCGTGTCATGCATCTCACTTAGTACCTGGAGAAATTATTAATTCCAGCTTTGGAGCGCAGCGACCAACTCTGTTTATTTACGATGGATATGCGACACATGCGACAGAAAAATGAGTCGTGATCTCGTTGCCTAACTAGGTAATATGTTGTCACGACAGCCTTAGTGAACACAAAATAATATACATAGACTGGGTTCAACCAACTAAGAGTTTTGTAAATTGTCAGTCCTGTCACTTTCTTGCTGGATATGGTAAACAATGTATGTAGAACCAGATGCATTTTGACTATCGTTAGAAACACATACTGGTCTCTATGTATGACGTATGTTATATAGAAATTTCTAACACCAATTAAAAACAAAATTTTTTAAACAATTTAAAATAAAACAAAAAAGCATTTCAAAGCAACGTGATTCGGCTGGTTTTCAAACGAATACATTTCACTTCTGCATAAAATGTGTGTACCCAAACTTATTTACTCGATACTCCCTGCATTACTCATATTTAGAAATTCGTTTAAGATAGATACAAAATGGTCGCCACTTCGCAATTACTGAGTTTTAACAAAAATTACGGCACTGGGATACTAGAGATTTTTAAGTCCACACGAAACACATTTTATAACACAATTAATAAAAATCTAAATTAATAACAAGTAGCTTATTTTTACTAACACCCCACTGTGCTAATTTAGTTGCTTTTGTAATCAGTTTTGTTTATTTAGGCGTCCGAGAATTCTACTATATACCCAACACAGAGCTTTCTGAATGTATCGTGTTTAAACATCCTCGGATTCAGACCCGCACGCACGCACACACACATGCATATTTATTTAAACAAAGCCCAACAAATAGTTGTAATTCCTGGGATAAACCGATTAGTTTTAAAAACTATTAAAAAGTTATTGGCCTTGCTATATAATATTTTCTGCAACAAAAGGAAAAGTATCCGTTTTCTATAATGATTGGTGTAAACAAAAAGAAGCTTCAAAGCACGGTTTCAAAAATTTACATTTCTATAGAATTTATATCTAATTCAAGAAGACACAACAAAGTGACTTTCTGTAGCCTAAGCTGGCCTTGTGAAATCTCCTACAAACACACAAATAGTGTTTAACCCAAAATTGATTTTGTCAGATATAAATACATATTATTTTGTTTTCAATATAAGTTGATAAATAATACATTTCGTCCAATGTGGCACCGTTAAATACGCAAAATTTAAGCAGCGCGCATCTGTTTCTCCCGAAGCTACGTTCCCAGCTGTCGTGTCATGCGATTTTCTCTTTAAACTTTTCAAATAGTTTGATATAGGGCAGATACATATGTAAGCAGATTTGTCAGTGTTTCCGGAAACGTTATCTGCTTGACAGATGTTCCTCCGCATCGACTGCGCCAGCTCGAGGCCAACATATGACAAACTGTGTTTTTTAAATCAGCATGCAAGTATCTAACTCAACGTATCGCATTTCCGGTCTAACTATGCTCACCCATATATTTTTGTGTTTGACATTTTTAGAATAAAGAAAAGTCAGTTTTGAATATGAGTATATTTTCAATTAGCTCATTTCTAAGGATACGACAATTTTATTTAAAAAAAAGAGATTGATAAAGAAACTAAGACGATAAATATTTCTGAAAGGTATTACTAATGCAAGGAATATATTAATAAATGAAAACTGACCTGAATAAATAAATATATATATATATATATATATATATATATATATATATATATATATATATATATATATATATATATATATATATATGATTGTGGTACATAATTTAAAATATAAATTTTACCTCCGTTTAAAATGCTATGTTTTCAAATTTGATTGCATAAATTAATAGCAGAAAAAAACCAAACTCATCTGATTGACGCACTTCGCTACAACATAATAAATAATTAATAACTAATCGCGCTTTATTATTGACAATGAGCAAAAATAAAAATCACATTAATCTGTATGTACAATATGTTCAAAATGCATGCCGTGAACGTCTTGGCAGCATCCTAGTCATAAATACAAATGTCTTTTAACGTTAATCAACATCTGAGACGTGACCGGTCTAATCGCAATCGATATTCTTCCTTTTAAGTCAGCTAAATCGCGTAGTTTAGTTTTATACACCACGTTTTCCACATATCCTTCTAAGAAGAAGTTCAGCAGTGTAAAATTGGGTGATCGAGCTGGCCATTCGAACGACCTTACCTTCTCCTATCCACTAATTTGCAAATACTAATTAGAGGTATTGCCAGACATTAATGTGGTAATATGCTGGCGCTCCACCCTGCTGGAACCATATCACATATCCTGGAACTTGTGGTTTTGCTTGATCATGATTATGTTTGCTAGAGTTGGCACGTCCTTATTTTGGAACAGTCCCAAATAATTATCTGCATTAAAATTGCCATCAATGAAAAAGGGACCAATGACATGATTCCCAACGCATCGTGCCCAAACATTAACCTCTCCAGGGTATTGTGTATGATCTTCTCACATCCAATGTGGATTTTATTTAGACTGGTAGTGATAATTTTGACGATTAGCTTAGCAGTGAAGTGTTAAAATGCACTAATCAGAAAACGAAACATGCCCTAGGTGGATAACATTGGAATCTAACATTTCCATCATTTGTTCACAAAGAAAACGTGCTGCTGTCAAAATCGTTTTGCCTTAGCGCCTGGGTTTGGTATCAATTCATAGGGATGCATTTTATCTTCTTTTAATATTAGAATAATCGATGAATGGCTAACATTTAATATTGCGGCTGCTTGTCGACTCGAAATAAATGGCTTTCACTCAAACTCAAGCATTGCATCCAATTTGGTATCATTATTCAATGCATTAGAAGTTTTTTTGTATCTGGCATACGTGACCTCGCGAAACTGCTTTTTAGTTTTACAAATCAATTTCCCCTTGGGATATAGGCGGCAAATCTGGAACTTTCTCTTGAAATAGGCGAGCAACTTTGATCTGCGATCGGGTTTTATCTCTGTAACCAATCATCTTTGGAATTGTTAGTTGATGCATTTTTGTTAAATAAACCAAGTTTCTAAATTATAGTGAACAACTAACAACTACTATCATGCAGTTACAATCACACAGCAAGTAGCTAAGGCATTTTAAATCAAACTAACATTGGCAACCATGAAGAATGTTAATAGCTTTTTATGTCTTTTTATTTATACAAAAAGGACACTGAAACTGTTTTTGCTAGCTTTCTCGTTGTCAAGAATAAAACGTGGTTAGTTACGAATTTAGAATAGAAAACAAAGAAATCTTTCGACTGAAGTAACACAAGCCTATATGAATGGTACTAGGTTCGATCCCAGGGCACTCCTTTCACTTTTTAAGTACATACTGTACAATTAACATCAACCGAGGTTGTGGCATTGTATTTGAGTAAGTTGAACGTCTGCACGTTTCGCCCTTCGGAGAGGGCGTAAAGCCATCGGTCCCATGTCCATGCGATGTTGGGCACATTAAAGATCCCTACCATCCCTACAGAAAGGCAGGGTTTTGGCAAAATTTTCAGGATAGTGAGGTGAAACTGCTCCCTGGCGTCGGTGATTTGTCATAGTCGCAGAAATAGGCCGACAAACAAAAAAACACACAACAAGCCCATATTTTAGTGGTTTCAGCTGTCACTCGAAGGAACTTGAATGTCGGGGTGAAGTTTTCACGTTGCAGGATGTCATTTTTTATCTTAAAATTGGTATGTCTTGTGATTTGTTCTATAAATATGCACAATAATTGAAGTACTGAATTTATTCCATTGGACTGTTCCACACTGTAAATAATTTATTTTACAGTCTACATAAATAAAAACGAGCTGTCATCAAGTACTTGTCACATTCAAACTTCTTGATACACCAATTTATGTTTATTTTTATATTTTATTGCATACCTATTATGTATGCTTTTCGATGCTGGAGCCTGGGTGGTTTGGTGGTAAGACCGTGTGCCTCTAAATAATTATCTTTGAGCAAGTTTAATATCTGCACGGTTCGCCATTGGAGCGGCGTAAGGCCGTCGGTCAGGTATACCATGTGATACTGGGCACGTATTTTCCTTATAGAAGGCAATAAGCTTGGCAAAATTTTCAAGTTAGTAAGGTGATTCTGCTCCTTGGCGCTGGTGATTAGGCACAGTTGCGGAAATAGAGCGACGTTAAAGAAACAACAAAACATGCTTTTAGATGATGCGATTAGATAATTTTTATTTATAAAATTCACTAATAGAGAGGTATTGATGGTAAGACTTCTCGAAAATGTCTCCTAATGAGCGCGAATTAGGACCGCTACGTCCCATATCCAAAGTCAGTTGAAATGTATGTATATATATATATATATATATATATATATATATATATATATATATATATATATATATATATATATATATATATATATATATATATATATATATATATATGTGTGTGTGTGTGTGTGTGTGTGTGTGTGTGTGTGTGTGTGTGTGTGTGTGTGTGTGTGTGTGTGTGTGTGTGTGTGTGTGTGTGTATTTCCCTGTTTCTCTGTTTACTGTCAGATAAAGATGTCAAAATTTTGGTACTACAGAAGAATGTTTTTTTTATGATGTTTTGTTTTGAAAGAGGGAATGGTTTTTGTATTAAATGGATTTTAAATATCTATGGTTGCAGAAGGAATGTTGGGGGGAATAGAAATCGCAGCTGAAGAAAAACTTAGTTGAAAATCAAAAAGTGACAAGAGCAAAATAATTTGACATTTATACGTTTAGGGAGAGACTGTTTAAAATCGTGGCCTAGTGCAAGCACAAGCACAAGCACAAGCACAAGCACAAGCATAGCTTTTTTTTGTATGGCATAATGCATAATTTGAATAAATAACAATAAATAATAAATTATATATATATATATATATATATATATATATATATATATATATATATATATATATATATATATATATATATATATATATATATATATAGACAGGCTGTCCCAAAAGTCATCAATCAAACGTCACATGAACATAGGCTAGCTCAAGCCCTTTCAGAAAAACCCTATATGACCATATTAAAAAGTTTACGGTTTTCAAGATGTTGACAATTTTATAAAAAAAAAAATTGTAAAATTATAAGGTAGTTTTGCACCAACCCCCACCCCACCCCACACATGCAGAAAAACCACTTTTGGAATGTAATTTTGGTGCCTGTTAATCCTCGATAATAGCGTTGTCGGACCAATCTGAAATATTTTGCATTATTGTTCAGAAAATCTGAACAAAAAAATAATAAAAATCGGACTTTTCTTTCCCATTTTTTTAAATTTGGAATAAACCGCCGTACTGAAAAAAATGTTAGTCAAATTTACTGTCTCATAATTTCAAAAACATCCCTGTTTTATGGGGATTCTAAAATGGTAAAACATTATCAATATCTCTTAAAAGTAATTTACTGTGGACGATTAAAAGTAAATTTGGAAGTGAAATCAGGTAGCTAATAAATATAAATAAACAGATTGTGACATTGACAAAAATTATTCTATTCATAACAGATGCTCTACTTGACGGCCATTCTGTCTTATACATAAACGATATTGTCTTAGGAACGATCCTCTTAGTCTTCTTAGACTGCTTCGTGAAATTTGTTGAGCTGCTGTTCTGGTTCTTTGACGTCCATCTTTCCGGGTGTCTGATTCAAGTATTGCCTTACTGCTAAGGCATAGTGGGCTGGGCATCCATCATTTTGAACCACATTGTTCTTCGAAGTTCTAATGGGGTGTCTTCCAGCAGTTCTGACAAATTGTTTTGTAAAAACGTCAAATATCTTTGGCCATTTAACGTAGGGTATATTTCCACTGGTTCCAAAAGTGTTCCGTTAAAAATAGCGGCCCAGAGATTTATCTAAAATTGATGCTGTGACCGATCCTCTCTGAATCCATGTGGGTCTTCAATTCTCCAACTATGAAAGTTATGGAGATTCATGTAACAAATCATCTGTACCTGCTGACTCGCCACTCCATAAAACTTTATCGAATAAATTGGGCTCTTGTATGATTTTTCTTAACATAATTTCGCAAAATTGCTTGCGCCTTGCGTATTCACGCAGTTCGAAAATTTGGACCGTCTCATTATGGTACCCATACCTTTTTAAAATGCTATAAATAGGATACGTTGAGACACCAGTTCGTCTCTGTACTTACCGCGTCGAGGTTTTAGGTTCTTCGATAACAGCATCCAGGGGAGCATCCTCGTTTGCAGTTCCCGGTCGTTCAGTTCGATCAACACGATCGATGCCAGGCATTCTAACAGCGCTGTTTTTGAAGAACCTGGTACCTCGACGCGGAAAGTACAGAGACGAACTGATGTCCCAACGTCTACTACTCATAGAATTTAAAAAAGGTATGGGTACCATATTCAGACGGTCCAAATTTTGGAACTGTGTAAATACGCAAGGCGCAAGCGATTTTGCGAAATTATATTAAGAAAAATAATACAAGATCCCAATTTATTCGTTAAAGTTTTATGGAGTGGCGAGTCAGCATGTACAAATGATTTGTTACATGAACCTCCATAAGTTTCATAGTTGTAAAATTTAAGATCCACATGAGTTTAGAGAGGATCGGCCCCAGCAGCAATTTAAAATAAATCTCTGGGCCGGTATTTTTAACGGAACACTTTTGGGACCAGTGGAAGTGCGCCCTTCGTTAAATGGCCAAAGACATTTGGCGTTTTTACAAAACAATTTGCCAGAACTGCTGGAAGACACCCCATTAGAACTTCGGAGCACAATGTGGCTTTAAAATGATGGATGCCCACTCTGCCTTAGCAGTAAGGCAATACTTGAATCAGACATACCCGGTAAGATGGACATCAAAGAATCAGAACAGCAGCTCAAGAACTTTCACGAAGCAGTCTAGGAAGACTAAGAGGATCGTTCCTAAGACGATATAGTTTATGCATAAGACAGAATGGCCGTCAAATAGAGCATCTGTTATCAATAGAATAATTTTTGCAAATGTCAAAATCTGTTTATTTTTATTTATTAGCTACCTGATATCACTTCCAAATTTACTTTCAATCGTCGACAGTGAATTATTACCATTTTAGAATCCCCATAAAACAGGGAAGTTTTTGAAATTATAAGCCAGTGAATTTCACTAACATTTTTTTTCAGTACGGAGGTTTATTCCAAATTTAAACAAAATTGGAGAAGAAAAGTCCGATTTTTTCTGTTTGTTTTTCCTTAAGATTTTCTAAATAATAACACAAAATATTTTAGACTGAGTCAATAACGCCATTATTGAGGATTAACATGCCAATAATCACATTCCGGAAATCTTTCTATCCGCATGTGGGGCGCAAAATGCCTTAAAATTTGACAATTTAATTTTTTTTTCATAAAATTGCCATAATCTTGAAAACCGTAAACTTATTCATATGATCATATATGGTTTTTCTAAAAGGGCTTAAGCTAGCCTATCTATATGTGACCTTTGATTTACCACTTTTGGGATACCCTCTGTATATATATATATATATATATATATATATATATATATATATATATATATATATATATATATATATATATATATATACATATACATATATATATATATATATATATATATATATATATATATATATATATATATATATATATATATACATATATATATATATATATATATATATATATATATATATATATATATATATATATATATATATATATATATATATATATATATATATATATATATATATATATATATATATATATATATATATATACTTAAAAAATACCTGAACAATCAAAACCAAATTTGGGAATCCCTTGATCTTGTTACTAGCTCGGATGTGTTCGTTAGACAGTATTGACACTCAAATACTTTTGTAAAAAAAAAGCGAAAAGCTTTTTAAAACGCAATGTCTTTTCTTTTCTTATGGGTTTGACTAAAACAAAACGATCCAAGCAATTTATAAGGAAAAATACCTGCCATATTTATAATTCAGTAGGTATATTCCGCTTGTCAATAATAAAAGAAAATCTAGAAAACTGTTGTTACTTTAATGTAAATTGTAACATATTTTTTAGAGAGACTAGCAGCACTTACATATATTTACCAAATTTTAATTTTCCAGCTCCACCAGAGAATTTTTTTAATAAACGCTAACTGGGACATCTAAAGCCGATCTCCAAGATTCATTTAAATTTAAAGAATTAGTTTCAATAATATATCATACTAATAGTGTACAATTCTAATGAAAATTCACTACTTCAATACACTTGCTGCGTCTCGAACTTTTTTATAACTTGTGAGAAGTACTCATATAGCTGTTGGTACAAATTAATATATTATTGATCGTTACTAAAATTGTGCTTTATTTTATATTTTGTTGTATCTGAACTTAACGCATGTCCGCTTTTGTATTGATACAATTTTTGGTCACAAAGAAGTCGAAAAGAGTAAAACCAGAAGAAAAGCTTTTAATCAGTATTTCATATAAAATTATTTAAGCAAATTGTGGTAACGACATTTAGTAGAAGCGACGACATTTTGATTCTAATTCAACGCTTAATTATCAGAAAGCAACCGAGCGTACATATAGTCCTTTAATACTAAGCAAAATGAAGAATTTCGTCATGAAAGGGACTCTTTAATTACAGCCTCATTAGAATGGTTCCAGCATCTGACGGAACTAGTGTGAATAAGTCTAGTTTCTTTACAAAGAACAGTTTCCTTTGCCCTACTTTTCATACGTTAAGAATCATTCTTTTACGTATACTCAAGTTCTGTGTAACTTCAGTGAAACTTTGGACTGAACTAACTGTCATTTACTGTACGTATAAAGACAGTTATTATGAAAGTCAGATTAACTAACTTTCAACTCACAATATAATATAACGTTCTTTGAAAGGCATTCTACTTGTTTCTTATCAAACCAAAATAATTAGAATTTACCTAATGTTTGTAAACTAAAATTAAACATCCAGTAAGCCGGCTAGCGCTTCAGTTAAATTTCAATTTAAAAACTGATAATGGTAAATGTGTTCTCGCGTGTTTTACCTTAATCACTTTAATGTATTAGGTACCCAAGAAAAATTTTAAATCATTTATATATTAGAACTAAATGGCTAGTCGTTTTTAGTGAATTTTAAAATGTTTTCGAAAAATGCATTTGAAATAGAAATTATTTACGATACTGAAGCGTAAATTATCAACGAATTAACCCGTTGATAAGAACAAATCTGTCATATGCTCCATAGCCGAGTCCGTTACGAACGGGTACGAATGTTAAACTTAAGGATGACTCAAATTCTAAATATGTGTGAACTTCCTTTTAAATTTTGGTTCACATTTTTAACGTTACATGATCTGATTATGTAATCACAATAAATTTTTAGAGAAAAAAATTATTAATGAAATCAAAACTATTTAACACTTTAAATTCAAATTTTAAACGCAGATCAAATTGTTTTTGTTGCTCTAACTTGGTGAAGCCATTCCATACTTGCTATAGCCGTAGGGACTTTTACTGTGGTTTCACAAGTTCTTGTTTTCTTCTCTCTAACTGGTTTAGATTTTTTACGGCATCGTCAGACAATGGAAAAATTTCTTTGTGGACCCGCAGAGGTAGTCTCTATATCTGTATTTAGATCCGACTGTATAAATTTTAATTTATGCCATTAGAGAATTTTTATATACAAAATATTCTTGTAATAGCATTTTTTTTTTACAAACTGTTTAGCAATTTTTCTTAAAAGAAAAAACTTTGAACGCAGCAAGTGCGTTATGGTAGTGAATTCTCATAGAAATGATCTGGCACAAAATATTTTATTTTAACTTTTTTTCTTGTAACATAGAAATCTAAATTTTGGTGTATAGTTTACTTTTTATATCGTAAACCTACCTACGAAATTTGGTAATCATATATTTTTTATTTTTTAAGATAATTTTTTTTTCAAATGAAAACTCAAAATTTTTCCGGAAAACCTCGTCCGATTTTTTCTATTAACGAACTTGTCAAAGCCATTTACAAAGGGAAGGTACATGTCAAATTTTATCAAAATCATCCCATTATTCTTTGAGATAAAAATTTTTTTCGAATAAAAACTCAAAATTTTCCCAGAAGACCTCATCCGATTTTCCTGACTAACAAACTTGCAAAGCCATTTACAAAAAAAACATACATGCCAAATTCTATTAAAATCGACCCATTATTTTTTGAGATAAGAATTTTTTTCGAATGAAAACTCCTGACTCCTGACTAACGAACTTATCCAAGCCATTGACAAAATAAAGGCACATGCCAAATTTTATCAAAATCGGCCCATTATATCGGTGTGATATATATATATATATATATATATATATATATATATATATATATATATATATATATATATATATATATATATATATATATATATATATATATATATATAAATTGAAACTGACCCCGGATATGGGTTCTAGGGGTCCTAGTTCGCGCTCATTTGCAACATTTTTTTCAAAATTCAAAAGTCGGGATCTCCCCATTAGTGAATTTTTTCTACGAAAATTCACTAAAAATTGATGTAAATATCTTGAAAAAAAATGTATTTGAAATATTTGTGTGAAACAATGCCTAGCAAAGTTTTGATGGAATATTTTTGTAAGAAATTTGTGAGCAACAATAGTTAAATGAATTTTGCGGCAGAAAAATAGTTAGAGGAAATTTTTGTGAAAATTATTTTATAGGATTTTTTACGTAAAATTAAGAACATGTTTGCAAAAGTACTATTTTTTGCCAAATTAATATAGACAAAAATTTTTGTGAACGAACAATTTTCGTAGCACATTTTCGGTTTTTTTTTCTTAAATTTTCGCTGCAATCAATTTTTTTATCGAATTTCAATAGAAACTACCTCTAGTTTACTGTCAGAAATTAATGAAATTTATATATATATATATATATATATATATATATATATATATATATATATATATATATATATATATATATATATATATATATATATATATATATATATATATATATATATATATATATATATATATATATAAGTGTAGATCATTTATATCAAAATTCACTACCATAAGGCACTTACTGCGTCCAGACCTTTTAAATTTATTTATAAAATTTCCATGCTAGGCATTAATTATTGCTGGTTGTAGTTTGAAGTTGTCAGTGATAACGGTTCACGTCGAAATTAGGGCGAAGGTGAAAACAAACATGATTTTTACATTTATATAGGTAGCTGATATTTATGTTATATTCGCTAGGGTATTTGGTAATTAGTGAATGTAGGAAGGATGCGTCAGACTGTAATGGTTTAGAAATCCATGTAGCTGGTTGCATTTAAATTAAATAATAGATTTTAAAACAAAACAATTACGTAGTTACTCCATGGTCCTTTGAATTCAAGACACTATATGGCGGCATAATGTAGATAATGATTGAGATTCCAGCAACACTATTCATTCAGTCGTTATAATTTCAAATGACGTTTAGGTACTTGAGATGCCATAGGAAAACACCCAAATGTCAGGAGGCAACATGTACGTTATAAATTTTGTAATATACTGACATTCAAAAAATTCAAACACCCAGTTAGAGCTGATCACTTTTAATAAAATTTATACATAATGTGTGTTTAATGAAACTTAAAATGGTGCTGCAAATTAAATCATAAAAGCTGTACTAATTAAATTAATTTATGGTCCATGACGATGACTACAAATAAAATATGACAGACGACAGACAAAAAAATGTTCGTTCCAGAAACAAATTTTCTATATGTTATGAGACTTTTACGCCGTTTTAGCAAGAACAAATTTCGAAATTTCTGGCACCGATAATTTCACCCTCACATTCTACCCCTAATTTAATTTTAGCACATATTACCAGATTTTTGATAAACTTGAAACTTTTATAATCAGCAAACCTTAAAACGTTATATTACTAGAGTTTTAACGAAAAAATGTCAATTTTCACCAACTCACCCCCCATTCATCCGGTACCCTCAAAAGCGAATTTACCCAAAACAACCAGAACCATTCGTTTGTCGGGTGCTCAGTGTATACCAAATTTTAAGATGATATCTTAAATGATTCGAAAGTTATCGTGGCTACTACCAGACATATAGACGACAGACAAAAAAATATGTGTTTCCAAACCATGTTTTCCATATATTTTGACACTTTTGGCGACGTATGAGCAAAAAAAAAAATCACATATACCATAATTTCACACGTATTGACGATTTGGAAGTAAAATTATTACATTTTTAAACTAAAATATTTAAAAGAAACAAAGTTATTTGAAAATGAGTGAGTACGCCGCAGTTTCTTATGCATTCGATAACTCTTCGAGGCATGCTTGGATTTAATGGATTTATGATATCTTGAGGAATGTCATCCCAGGCTTCTTGAAATCGGCGACGGAGGTTATTAGTAGTTGGGGTAAATTACTTAGACGATTGCTAATTATATCCCACCCATATTCTGTTGCTGACAAATCTGGGGAGCAGGAAGACCATGGAAGCAGAGCCGTGTTATTTTCTTGAAAGAAACTTGTAGTAATGCTTGGCGCATGAGTACGTGCGTCGTCTTGCTGGAAAATGGGTTGAATTAACTCCCGCGGGTATCTCAGTGCAATAAGCTGCAGTACGTTTTGTATGTAATTATTTGCTTGCAAGTTTCTGTCAATAAAAGCTAGATGTGATCTGCTTCCGCGAGATAAATAGAGCAACAACAATAGGCCATTAAATTGTTTTAAAAATTCAAACGTCTTAACCGTAAAGTTAAGTCGCGTATGTTATCGCACCACATACCATCGCCGTCCGTGTAAAGGTCGTATGTCGTTCCACAGCAAATTATACATTTGTGCGTTCCATACGTAATCGTCTTACTTCTGCGACCATCGTGGACTTAAAAACAGAATCGGAACTCGTCAGGGAACACAACGCGATTCCATTTACCGTCTAAATTTGATCTGCTGTTACACCACTCAAGCCTAGCAGAACGATGTCGAGGTGTCAATGGGAGATATGAAAATGGTTTATACGAAACATGCCCAAAAACGTGTATTTTACGATATATCGTTGGCATAGAGACCTTTTGTTGTTAAACCCCAAACCGAACATTTTCAGTCGACCGTATTGTGGAAACTCTGTCTTGAAAAAGCCGAAGTCCTCAAATGATGATCATGCCGTGCTTAAGTTGCTCGAGGTTGTCCGGATCCATGACGATGGTTATGAATTCCATCTTCAGACCACCTGGATCAACACTGTAATTTTGTTGACACACTGCGTCCTATGCCATCGGAAATGTGTCCAATTGATAAACAAGCATCCCGCATAGCTACCAACAATGCGCCTCCTTTCCAATTCACTTAAATGATTGTAATTGTTCCATAACCAGCGCCTAGGCATAGTGACTTAATGATGTGATAAACTAAGCACGATTAGCTACGAAATATGGGTTGAAATTGAAGAAAGCGCAAACATAAAGGGATAGATTTCTGGCAAAACAAAATAAAAAAGGTCTACACCTCTAAAAATGTGTTGTCCATTTTGTCACTATTTCTTAACAGACAAAATAGAATAGTATATAAATTTTCATTGCAATTGGTCGAATCTTACTGGCTGCTCAGTTTTTTTGGAAAGTTAGTATACATTATACATACCGGCCAACTTACTTCATCTCGCAAGCATAACATTCGATTTTTTAAAAGTTATTTATGTTGTAGCTAGTTTTTATAAATAATTCACTAAAAAGAATCTGAATGCTTCCTAGCAATTTAATATGCAAAATCAGTTACAGCGTGTCACTTTCGTAGGTTAGAAACACTGGCAACGACAAAATAATATACCCATCCCTGTTTATTTTATTTGAGAAAATACTTAGTTGCAATTATTCAAGAAAATTGAATTTTCCCACATTGCATCTGTAGTAAGCCATGTAGTACATACATGCAATATATATATATATATATATATATATATATATATATATATATATATATATATATATATATATATATATATAGTCAAACTAACCAAACTTTGAAGGAATTGTGTCCTATTTTGGGAATTTTGACTATATGGTAAAGGAATTTAATTTAAATTTATTAGCAATCATACATTTTCATGTATGTATTTATCACATAAAAAAAGTGCCAGATCTTTTCTATGAAAATTCACTACCAGAACGCAGTTGCTGCGTCCAGACTTTTAGTGAATTTTCTTGAAAAAATTCACTAATGAGGAGATCGCGACTTTTGAATTTTTAAAAAATGTCTTCAAATGAGCGCTGTTTAGGACCCCTGGAACCCAAATCCGAAGTCGGTTTCAGACTCTATATGTTATATATATATATATATATATATATATATATATATATATATATATATATATATATATATATATATATATATATATTATATATTTATGGGTATTAAAAAAATAATACACCGATTTTGATAAAACTTGTTGAGTATTTTCCTTTCTCAAGTGGCTTGGATAAGTTTGTTAGTCAGGAAAATCAGACTAATTTTTCCCGGAAAATTTTGCGTTTTTTTTCGGAAAATATTTATACGTCCGGAAATAAGAAAGTTAGGGCAGCCATATTGGGTACGAGGGTTTATATTATAAAAGGAAAACCATGCACAAAAAAAAAAAGAAAAGTTATAAGCTTTTAAGTTTTTCTTCTTAAAATGTCGAAAAGTCGCAACTCAAAACGTCAAAAACGTCAAAATTGACATGTTCTAAATAAGGAACTTGAAACTAACATTACGGGCGATTTAGCAGAAGTGTGTTCTATAAAGCCTTAAGTTTCAACTTCAGCCATCACTATTCTTCATTTTACTTAAATTTTTGCAGAAAATAAATTTCAAATAGACCCTTTTTCTGATGCTTCAGCTGTGGTTTCAACTATAGGGTTATAATACATGAAGAAAAACTTTGTACCTACCCCTTGTTAAGCACCTTGCGCGCACGAAGCAGTGTGAGATTTGGCATAGTTAAAGTGCATATAAACAAGGAGAGCAGAAAGATAAAATGTATGTATAATATGTGATTAATAGATTAAACATTGCTTTCTTCTAACTAGACGAGCGTCTCGCGACAGTAACAACTTTAATGAGTTTTTGTCGTTTTAACGAAATAAAAGACCTCGATGACTGTGCCGTGTACACGCAGTCCTCTCAACTGACCTGCCCTGACATCAGTTTGCCTAATCAAAGGCTAAACGAAGTTCAAAGGGAAAGGAAAAGTTCATTGTGCTCACATAACCTTAATATATGGCAGGGATAATTTTGCAGCCTTTGCCCTCTCACTGTGAATATTTGTACAGTCTGAGAGTAAATGGCAAATGATGCTTTATTTAAATTCAAATGAAGTAAAATATTTTACTTAACAAGACAAACGAAAAGTTAATTCTGTCAGGGATGCCATCTGGATTTTTAGCGAATCCAAGAAAAACGCTGTTAACATACTAACAAAAAAATAACAAAACACAACGGGTTTCTAAGCCGTTATACAATACAATAATGTATCTTGGGATATCTACTTCATACTGACTCTGCTTGACAAGTAAACAAAATATATATACACATATATACATATAGGAACCTGGAAGAGAAACATTAAATCCTTACTATGGAATAAGAAAGCCAACAATTAAACAAAAAATAATTACTAAGCAACGCTGTATTGTCTGTGTTCGGTACATCTGAAGGTGAATTAAATTAAAATAAAAAAAATGAACTTTACGTTTAAGTATTTGAAAAGATACTAATTATTTCATATAAGTTTGCTTAGCATGGCTGCAGCCGGCTTTACACTATTCCAATACAATAAAATTATTCTGATCAATATTAACTTAAAAATAAACTATTTACTCATATAATAATTTCATAAAATGATTAGGAACAGAAAAAATTGAACTTTACTCATAATTCTGTGTGATCAGATAAGAAAATAGTCTGGTTTACATAAAAAGAAAAACCTGTATAACTCCGTTAGTCTTCGGCCTTGATATCGTAAATAACAGGAACCAAAAGCAGTCTCAAATGGAACAAAACCATGAAGAGGGACATCAGACGTTTTCCAGATAAACTTGAAAGTGACCAGTAAATTAATGTCCTTGTCTGGTTTCCATCAACATAAATCTTTATCGATTAAAACAGGATATTATAAACCCCATGTATCTTAATAAGCACTCACACAGCCTGGGGGTAGGACTCTATAATTGTACAAAAGATACCAAATTAACGAAACGGAAAACTCAAAAGAAAAACTCTTAAAAACATACCTCATTAAAGTTGAGAGTCGATATCCAACTTAACAGAAATTATCAATACTGGATTATGTACAAATACACCACTTAACCCGACACAGGTAAAGGAACACCGTCTATTAACTTCAATCCAGGAGTACCAGAGTACCAGCGAACGTCGCTTTCCACTGGCAAGACGGCGTTGGCCTGCGCCAGCCGCGGCATCATGGGTACTCAGCGTGGACCAATTACATGCGAGTATCCAAATCATGTGCCAGGGTCGTCTTAACATTAATTTTTACGTTGAAATCAACTGAATATTATTGTTACCTATGCTTTGAGCGCTAAATATGCAAATTAAGAAAATACAAAGAACGCAGAGGGGCACTGGCACGCTGCACTCCCCCTATTGCCGATAAAAAAAAACACCTTTTTTTTTTGTGAACCATAGAAACATCAATGAGGACACATAACCACTTATGAAAACGGTAATAACGATACACCAATACATCAAGAAACTTCGACCATTATACAAGTCGGTAATGAAAATGATACTGAACCATATACTTCAATGAACTTTTATTAGCCGGATTTTCTATTTCATGACAAAAGGTTCAACGATACTACAACGATAATTCTGCCTACTCTGGAACGATACAACTTTACTACGATAATCATTACTAAACTAGAAGAACACCTCATGAACAGATTTGCCTAACGGTATCAAAGAGGCTTCCAGAAGAAAATCCTAGACTATAACTAGGGTCTAAGGCAGTGCAAGCGAGCACTTCTACAAAAGAAAAACGAAAATTAGACACAACGTTTTCTCAAACACCAGATTCACGCAAACAACACGGTAACTTTTAACAACCTTTTCATGGGTCGAAAGGAAATATATAGATAAATACAACAATAAGGCCAAAACATGGAACATAGGTAACTAAAACAACTGTGAAAAATTAGCTGTTCTTATATATACACTGGAATCAAGAAACGAAATAGGACTAACAGGAAAGATAACGTAAACAACCAAAAACAAAACCATAAAGGTACGGTATTCACATAAGGGCCTCTCTATGATTCTGGACATAGCTCGTCATTAGCGAAAAAGGGTTTCAAATCTTTCACATGAAAATCTCCTAGAGAGTTTCCGTCAAAATCGGTTAAGGTCACAACCAGGCTAGTGCCTTTTACTCGGGCTACCATAGCCGGAACAAACTTGGGTGCCAACTTCTTCGAGAATTTATTTGATGCGTCAGACAGAATAAAGTTTCTTTTCCATACTTTATCACCTACTTGGTAACTAACTTCACGTCGACGTAGGTTATAATTATGAGCATTTTTAAGGTACGACTTTTGGATACGGCCCTGTATGTCTGGATATAATTTCGGAACCTTAGATAATTCTGACTGCCACTTCAGTTTGTCAGAAATAGCAACTGGGTCGAAAGAGCTGAGGTCGGAATGACCATAACAATTACCGTCAACTGGAATATTGCGGCCAAAGAGAATAAAAGACGGAGGGAAACCGGTGGTTTCGTGCTCGGCTGTTCGAATGGCTTGAGCTATTTCGTGGACGTGCTCATCCCATGTTTGGTGATTGTCACCAACATAAGAAGCGAGAGCCGATCCTAAGACTTTATTTACCCGTTCAGTGGGATTAATTTGAGCATGATAGCGAGCGTTATACCAAGTTTTTGACACATTATATTTTTTCATTAGGTTCCTAAATACATTGGAAACGAATTGAGGACCGTTGTCACAAACTACTATTTGAGGCACTCCAAAAATTAGGAAAACTTGAGTTTCTAGAAATTTTACTATCTTAGTTGATGTGGCTTTGGGCATTGGGTGTACTAATATAAACCGGGAAAAAGCATCAGTAACTACTAACAGTTGGGTATTCCCTAAACGAGAACGGGGAAAAGGTCCAATAATATCCGTAGATATCATCTGAAAGGGATAACTGACGGAACGTTGAGTACCAAACAGTCCAGCTGGGGATTGATTCGTGGACTTGTACGCACAACAAATAGGGCATGATCGAATATATCTGCGCACCGACTCGCGCATTTTAGGCCAATAATACTTCTCGGCAACTCTTGCGACAGTTTTGTATACACCCAAGTGTGCTGAGGTAGGGTGATCATGGCATTTAAGCAAGACGTCTCGTCTGTTAGGGGTTGGTACAACCAATTTCCAGTCATTCTGATTGCTCTCTATGTTGACTTTGGGTCTGACGTGTTTATACAAAGCGCCATTGTGTACGGAGAAATCAGGGTATTTCGCAGGATCATTCTGAACTTTATTCATCATTTCGACGTACCAAGCATCAGGTTGTAAAGACTGGACATTCAAAGTAGATATATGTCGACTCAAAAAATCGGCCATAACATTATCTTTGCCCGGGCGATGAATAATCTTAAACTTGTAACCGCTAAGTCTGACTGACCAACGTGCAATACGACCTACAGGGTCTTTAATTTTATACAGCCACTGAAGACTGGAATGATCTGTGATAACGCTAAATTCGGTACCTTCAACATAACACCGGTATTTTTCAATACCAAAGATAACAGCCAGACATTCTTTTTCCGTGACCGAATATTTTGTTTCGGCTTTGGTTAATTTGCGAGAAGCGTAAGCTACAGGGTGTTCAAAATTATCCTTGACCTGAAATAAGACTGCTCCCAGAGCAAGATCACTGGCGTCCGTTTGAATAAAAAACGGCAATTTTGGATCAGGACTAGCAAGGATTGGTGCAGAAGCTAACTGTTGTTTTAGATTTTGAAAAGCATTTTCGGCCTCGTCGGTCCAAACTATAGGAACACCTTTTTTTCGGCCCTTAATGAGTGAGGTAATTGGTTCTGAAATAGCGGAAAAATTCTTGACGAAGCGTCGGTACCATTGAAGAATGCCTACGACACGGCGTACTTCGGTCGTGGTCCTGGGAGATGGAGTATCTAGAATAGCTTGAATTTTATCCGGGTTGGTACGTAAACCTGATCTGTCGACGATATATCCAAGAAAAGATAGTGAATCTCGGCAAAAATGACACTTTGGAAAATTAATCTTGAGTCCCGCCTTATGTAAACGTGTTACAATTTCCGACAAGAGAGATATGTGTTCTTCAAAAGTTTCAGATACGCAAATTAGGTCATCGATATAACAAAAAACTTTATCATCAAACTTTGTGTCCTTGAAAAGATAATCCATCAGCCTTTGTTGCGTTTGGGCAGCATTACATAACCCGAAAGGCATTACGGTAAACTGAAACAACCCAACCCCATAAACTTGAAAAGCCGTTTTGGGTTTTGATGAAGGATCTAAAGGTACGTTCCAAAACGCTTTAGTCAGATCTATAGAAGACATATATTTTGCACCAGATACTTTATTTAAGATATTTTCTACTAAAGGGAGGGGGTATGAATCTTTAACCGTGACCTCATTCAGCTTACGTCCGTCAAAACACATCCGGTACGTGCCGTCATTCTTGGGCACCATCAACACGGGAGAAGACCAAGAAGAGTTACTGGGTTCAATAACACCTGCTTCTAGCATGTACTTAATTTCTGTATGAAGATATTGTTGTAACGCGGGCGACAAGGGGTACTGCCTTTGCTTTATCGGTCTGGCCGAACCAGTATCGATAAAATGCTGAATTTCGTCAGTACGGCCTGGCGTCGTTGAGGAAAGCGAAAGGAATTTTTGTACGGTCTCATTAAGAACGTCTGCCTGCTAAGTTCTTGCAGGAAGGTTTCTGTTGATTTATTCTCGTGACTTACGTTATTTATTTCATAGCTGTTGCAACGAAAATTTAGTTCAATATTAAATAGTTCACAAAAGTCAGCGCCGAGGATAACGGGGGTCGGCACATCAGGAACGATAACAAAATCCAAATCACGTACTTTACTGCCTATGCAAACGGGGAGGGTGACAACTCCAAAAACTTCTGCGGGATGTCCATCGGCAACAGTAATGTTAGGGAGATCTATCTGCCTTAGTTCGACACCTTCTATGTCACGCCAAAAATCGGTCATATCGGCGCCTAAAACACTTATATTTGCACCAGTATCGATTAGTCCGAACAAACAGAAGTCATCAACCTTAAACGAGATATATGGCCGGTTGTCTTTTTGTTTCTTTTTTAAAACCGGATAGATCGGCTCGGAAACTGGAGCGGAAAATAAGGGTGGAATATCACGGGATTTTTCGAAGAATCTTGGGGTTGATAAGGTGGCGTGGTTCCTTATTGGGGATTCACTTTTGGGATAGCGCCGGTTTGCTTGGTAGGACGGCTGGGTGTAGGGTCGGCAGACGCGCCCTGGGATCTGCTCCCTTCTTCGTTTTTTGGGAAACTTTGTCGGTTTGGTGGATATGGATTGCATTTCGGACATTCAGATCGAAAAGCATTAGGAAAGCCACAAGAAAAACAAAATTTGCGTCTAGGTTGGTCACAAAAACGATAACCATGTCCACTTTTAGAGCAATTCCAACAAGATATAGGTCTACGAATATCAGGGCTTCGGTTTCTCGTCGCACCAGGTACCCGATCTCTTGAAAATGTGTTATTTTCTACTGCGGTTACACGAGGTTGTAAAACACGAGTCTGTCTGCTAGTTTCGTTTATGCGTTCAGCTGAATTCTTAGTAATCTCATCACACAGCATTTGCAAACGTTCATATGAATCTATCTCCTGCAAACAAAGTGTGTCACACAAGAAAGGGGTTAAATTCCGCCTCACAATATGAATTTGTTCATCTAACCTAATTGGCTTTAGCATGTGTCGGAATTTCATTCTAAGTTCTGCGACAAAGATTACTACGGTTTCGTTGGTTCGTTGTTTGCGGTTCTTTATCTCCATTAGTAAATCCTCGTCGAAATTTGGTGGGATGAAAGTGTCACTAATTCTCTGTTCTAAATGGGACCAATTATAAACGGTATGCCTGATACTTCGAAACCAAGATAAAGCGGGTTCTCGGAAAAGATCTACTGCACTATCAAACAAACTTTCGTCAGAGAGACCTCGGGCATGTTTAAGTTCTTGAACTCTTTCTAAAAACTGGACGACATCCACGCCTTTTTCACGGCCAGAAAAATAAATTCCCCACTTGAATACGGGAACGAAATACTTAGTTGACGAGGGTACTTGATATTTAGTCTTATCGAACGGGGGATCGTTTCTGTGGAGTGGGTTAACTTGGGGGTTTGGAGTGTAACTATTAACTGATGTCTCACAGTTTATTTGTGACTTATGCGTGGCAATACTCTCTTTTAGTAAAACGTTGTCATCTAGAAAAGGGTTTGTATGCTCCGCAAAAGGATTGGTATTATTACTTGAAATAGAGTTAGTATTGCCACTACAGATTGTTGCTACTGGGGGAATACCATTAAAAACATTATCTGGCATTACTTCCTCGGAACATGAAACATAATCTATTGTGCAATATGTACTACCTAATGATGGACAGGGAGTTGAAATTGTAAAAGACAGTTGAATACTTTCATATTCCCTTAAAATGTAATTTTTTTGAGTAACTTGTTCTTCAGAGGTACAATTCAAACGAATAATGCGGGAATGTAAGTGTGTCAAGCGTGTTTGACATTGTTGAAACACTTCTGCAGGACTATTTTCTCGAAAAACCTGTTGTATGTCACTAAGGCTTGCTACACATTCAGCAAAATCTTCAGAAAAAGCCATGGGGGAAAAATAGATTGGACTCTTGTTCAAAGCTAATAATGTTTGAAGACGGTTTAAATTAACCGAAACGTTGGGGTGAGGTTCCCCACTTCGAATGATAATTTCGTAGTTGACCTCCTGCGTCGTCAAATCTTTGGGTTCGAAAAATATTGACGTCATTGTGACATGGATGTTTACAGAAAGCAAATATATTTACAAAGAAAGGAATATTACTCGTCTATACTGATAGTTGTATGCAATAACGAACAGGTAGTATATAACATCCACTTGATTTTCAGAATAATAAAACACAAACGATTGGGAAGTAAAAAAAATACCATTTAACTCAAATGTATGTAGGAATACAACCTGGTTTATCTTTATTTTATATTTAAAGTTGTTTCTAAGAAAGACGGGGTACGACAGACCGCACGTTATTTAATCTGAAAAGAATAAATGAGATGCACACCAGACTTGTAAACCCATAGTATTGTCTGCTTGTTTTTAACTGTTCAAAGAATACCGGTAATTTGTGTCCCAATATTTTAACATAAAAATGTTCTAATCCGAAAGGTCGCCTGAAAACAATTTTATTTGTATATGTACAAAGGTAATATTGTTCGTTCCACGCCGGGGATTGCCACTTGCAGCCTTTGCCCTCTCACTGTGAATATTTGTACAGTCTGAGAGTAAATGGCAAATGATGCTTTATTTAAATTCAAATGAAGTAAAATATTTTACTTAACAAGACAAATGAAAAGTTAATTCTGTCAGGGATGCCATCTGGATTTTTAGCGAATCCAAGAAAAACGCTGTTAACATACTAACAAAAAAATAACAAAACACAACGGGTTTCTAAGCCGTTATACAATACAATAATGTATCTTGGGATATCTACTTCATACTGACTCTGCTTGACAAGTAAACAAAATATATATACACATATATACATATAGGAACCTGGAAGAGAAACATTAAATCCTTACTATGGAATAAGAAAGCCAACAATTAAACAAAAAATAATTACTAAGCAACGCTGTATTGTCTGTGTTCGGTACATCTGAAGGTGAATTAAATTAAAATAAAAAAAATGAACTTTACGTTTAAGTATTTGAAAAGATACTAATTATTTCATATAAGTTTGCTTAGCATGGCTGCAGCCGGCTTTACACTATTCCAATACAATAAAATTATTCTGATCAATATTAACTTAAAAATAAACTATTTACTCATATAATAATTTCATAAAATGATTAGGAACAGAAAAAATTGAACTTTACTCATAATTCTGTGTGATCAGATAAGAAAATAGTCTGGTTTACATAAAAAGAAAAACCTGTATAACTCCGTTAGTCTTCGGCCTTGATATCGTAAATAACAGGAACCAAAAGCAGTCTCAAATGGAACAAAACCATGAAGAGGGACATCAGACGTTTTCCAGATAAACTTGAAAGTGACCAGTAAATTAATGTCCTTGTCTGGTTTCCATCAACATAAATCTTTATCGATTAAAACAGGATATTATAAACCCCATGTATCTTAATAAGCACTCACACAGCCTGGGGGTAGGACTCTATAATTGTACAAAAGATACCAAATTAACGAAACGGAAAACTCAAAAGAAAAACTCTTAAAAACATACCTCATTAAAGTTGAGAGTCGATATCCAACTTAACAGAAATTATCAATACTGGATTATGTACAAATACACCACTTAACCCGACACAGGTAAAGGAACACCGTCTATTAACTTCAATCCAGGAGTACCAGAGTACCAGCGAACGTCGCTTTCCACTGGCAAGACGGCGTTGGCCTGCGCCAGCCGCGGCATCATGGGTACTCAGCGTGGACCAATTACATGCGAGTATCCAAATCATGTGCCAGGGTCGTCTTAACATTAATTTTTACGTTGAAATCAACTGAATATTATTGTTACCTATGCTTTGAGCGCTAAATATGCAAATTAAGAAAATACAAAGAACGCAGAGGGGCACTGGCACGCTGCAATTTTCCTTCTCCTTTTAGCTTTTAATTATACAAGCTGATGTCAGGGCAGGTCATAAAAGTCAGTTGGTGGTATTTTTTGTTATTTTTTCTTTTTGTAAGTGGCTTGGATAAGTTCGTTAGCCAGGAAAATCGGCCCAGGTTTTACCGGAAAATGTTGTGTTTTCTTTCTAAAAAATTTTCATCAAAGTTGTGTTAGGTATTTATAGTGAATGTCATTCCTGTAGAGTGGAAAACTAATTAAATTGTTTTTGTTACTTTTGAAGTTTTCTATTATATATATATATATATATATATATATATATATATATATATATATATATATATATATATATATATATATATATATATATATATATGAACGAACTAGTCATTTTAACATATGGCAGATCTCGAATGGAAAAATCTCCCCTGTTTTACATTTTCCTTGCATATTCAATGTAACTGATTTGGAATAGCAATCGTGTCGATCTCCACCGTTTTCCATATTAGAACTGCGAGTTGAATATTCCTTTGGTATTTGCATACCAGCAGAGACAGGCGCCACGTTTCGTTCGAGGTATTTGGAGAGATATCCTAACACCTGAACGTTGAACAGTTGATATCCGCTGATAATAGAACTGCAGCGACATTTTCATCACACTCCAATGTTTCCAGTTTATGTATAGTTTTCCTTGGAGAGTTTGTTTCGAATTGGATATATGTGTGACTAGAATACAATATATAAATTCCGTACGCAGCAAGAGCGCTGTAGTAGTGAAATTTCATAAGAATTGTACACTATTAGTACGGCATATTACTTTAATGAGAGAAGTTTGGAACACGTGATGGGCACTGATAAATACAACTTTGAGAACCCAATTCATCACAATACAGTTTTCCCGCCAATGAACGCATAGCAAGAAAAACTTCTCTTGAAAATGTTAACTCGTGTTACAATAATATTGGGTAACCTGGTTTTTAAAAACACTGTAGTGTGAAAATTTTCGCCCCCAACTTTCGGTGTCAGATTTAATCACCAACGAGTGCATAGCAAGAAAAATTAATTTAGAAAATGTTATCTTCTGTTACTACAGTATTAGATGACTTGGTTTTTAAAAACACTGTAGTGTGAAAGTTTCCCCGCCCCCAAATTTTGGCAGCATATTTCACCGCTCCCAAATTTTGGCAGCATATTTCACCGCCCCCAAGTTTTGGCAGCATATTTCACCGCCATGCATAGCAAGAAACATTTCTTCCGAAAATGTTACTTCCTGTTTCTACAGTATCAGACGACGTACTTTTGAAAAACACTATGGTATGAAAATTTTCGCCCCCAACAGCAGCAGATTTCACCGCCAACGAGTGATTAGCAAGAAAAATGTTTCACGAAAATGTTATCTGCTGTTCCTACAGTATCAGATAAGCTGGTTTTTAAAAACACTGTAATGTGAAAATTTTCGGCGGCAGATTTCACCACCAACGAGTGCATATCAAGAACAATTTCTTTCCAAATTGTTATTTACTGTCTCCACAGTATCAGATGAAGTGTTTTTTAAAAACAATGTAATGTGAAAATCTTCGCCCCCAACCTTCGGCGGCCGATTTCACCGCCAACGAGTGCATAGCAAGAAACATGTTCTACGAAAATGTTATCTCCTGTTCCTACAGTATCAGATGACCTGATTTTTAAAAACACTGTAATGTAAAAATTTTCGGCGGCAGATTTCACCGACAACGAGTGCATATCAAGAAATATTTCTTTCCAAACTGTTATCTACTGTCTTTACATTATCAGATGAAGTGTTTTTTTAAAAACAATGTAGAGTGAAAATTTCCGCCCCAACCTTCGTCGGCCGATTTCACCGCCAACGAGTGCATAGCAAGAAACATGTTCTACGAAAATTTTAGCTGCTGTTCCTACAGTACCAGATAACATGTTTTTTAAAGACACTGTAATGTAAAAATTTTCGGCGGCAGATTTCACCGCCAACGAGTACATATCAAGAAAGATTTATTTCCAAACTGTTATCTACTGTCTCTACATTATCAGATGAAGTGTTTTTTAAAAACAATGTAGTGTGAAAATTTCCGCCCCAACCTTCGACGGCCGATTTCATCGCCAACGAGTGCATAGCAAGCAACATGTTTTACGAAAATGTTATCTCCTGTTCCTACAGTATCAGATGACCTGATTTTTTAAAACACTGTAGTGTGAAACTTTAGCCCCCAACTTTCGGCGGCATATTTCATCGCCAGCGAATGCATAGCAAGAAAAATTTCTTTCGAAAATGTTATTTCCTCTTTATACAGTATCAGATGACCTCGTTTTTAAAAACACTGTAGTGTAGAAACTTTCACCCCCAACTTTCCGCGGCTGATTTCATCGCCATCGAGTGCATAACAAGCAAAATGTTTCACGAAAATGTTATCTCCTGTTCTTGCAGCATCAAATGACCTAGGTTTACTTCCACAACGTCACAACGTGTGGAAGTATCGCATCGCCGACAAAAATTTCAAAAATGTTTTTTTTCGCTTAAACGTCGTAAAAACGGTCAAAACGTATAGCAAACATGATTTTGGAACGATTTTTTTTTGTCTGTTGGTCTGTAAGACTGTCTGTTTGTGGCCACGATAACTTTAGAGCGAATTGAGGTATCCTCTGCAAATTTGGTACACAGTTAGCACCTGACGAACTAACGGTTCGGATCGTTTTCAGATAAAATCTCTTCAGACGATACGTGATATGGGGGGTGATTTGGTGAAAACTGCCATTTTTTCGTTAAAACTCTAGTAATATAACGTTTTGGGGGTTGTTTATTAGAAAACTTTCAATTTCATAACACACCTATTACTCTGTGCTAAAATTAAATTAGGTTTTGAATTTGTGGGGATGGAATATCGGTGACAGAAATTTCGAATTTTATTTTTGCTAAAACAGGGTAAAAAGTCTTAGAACATACAGATAATTTGATTCTGGAAGGACATCTTGTTTGTCTGTTTGTCGGTCGGTCGGTCGGCCTGTCTATATTTGTGTAATATAACGTATCAGAGGTCTATGAGTACATGTGAATATTTTCTTGGTATTGAAGTCATGGACCCTAAATTGGTTTTATGAAATGTCTTTCTGGGGAGAGTAGATTATCACAGCTATATGGAAGTTATGATTCAATTTGCAGCAATATTTAAAAACACCGTAGTAAAAAAATTTCGGCTCTGAATTTTAGGTGGCAAATTTTATAACAAACGAGTGCATAGCATGAAGAAATTTTTCGGAAGGTGTTATGTCCAACTCCAACAGTATCGGAACAGTTGGTTTTTACAGACACGGTAACGTGAAAATTCCGCCCCCAGCAATTGGCGGCTGATTTCACAAACAGCAAGAAATCTTTTTCTAGACAATGTTATCTATTATTCTCTATCGGGCAAGACCGTTTTCAAAAACACTCTACCCTGTGTACATCTGGCGTCTGGCGTCAGCTTTATCCGTCTAGAGTTTGATAACACAAATATTTCGCAGAATATAAGAAGCTAGGAACGTACAATCTTTTAGAAAAATCTTAATTTACGCTTTTAACATCATAGTATCAGGCCGTAGGTACATTATTTAAACAATCGACCAGCAGGTGGTAGTGGACTTTTCCTTTACGAGACAGTAAATAGTTTTTTTCACGCCTGAGGAGGTACCACCCCTTACATCAAGTGCCGGTGAAGTCCCAACGGACGTTTCCGGTTCTGGTGTACGAGTCGCTTTCTCTTATAAACAAAAATGATGATGATGACTCCTTGTAAAAAGATTCCGAAGATAAAATACTCCTCAATTCGGATCTCCGGGAGAGGGGTGGGCAGGGGGCGCCGGCATCAAGATTTAACATATCCTTCTCAAATATATGTGGCCTTAATTCTAACCTAAACTCCGTTCACCATTTCCTCCAGGCTAATAGGCCTCAACTCCTCTTCCTCAGCGAAACCAAAATTAGTGCCAAAACAGCCACTATTCATCTTAATTTCCCGGCGTATGAGCTCCTTACTTCCTTTAGATTACATGGAGCTCTGTGCGAGTACGTGCGTAGCAATCTACCTTGCACCAGACTCCCCAATTTGGAAGCTGGAAGAAAAGACATGCTTTGGATGAAACTCTCTCTCAGGGCTGCAACTAAATTCATTTGTTGCATTTACCGGTCACTTTCTGACAACCACTTTGTCCAGCTCTTCGACTACCATTCTGAAAAACCCGACCATCTGATTTCTGAATATCCTTTCTCCGAGGTCACTATTCTTGGTGACTTCAATCTTCATAATAAGGAACGGCTAGGATCTTCAAAAACCAATTCACAAGGGAGAGCAGCGGAGGTCTTCGCAGTCGGCAATTCTTTAGCAAATATGGTTGAGCAACCTACTTACTTTCCTCGCATGCCAACACACAGCTCAAATCCATTGGATCTCCTTCTTACAACAAAATCTCAATCTTATAAGACATTAGTCACCGCCCCCCTGGTCGCTCAGACCACGGCATGGTCACCGCTTCCGGCGCAATGCAATCTGTGGTCACACAGTCATCGCACCCACGTATCGCTTGGTACTACAACTCAGCGAATTGGGACGAAATGTGGAATTATTTTTTCTCATTTCCACGGGCGTCTGTCTGCTTCTCTCATCCTGACTCCTTTTGGTATCTCACAAAACGTCACCAACATCATCCAAACTGGCATGGAATTATTTATTCCACGTACACAGAAAACCTATTCAGCCACACAAGAGCCCTGGTTCTCTAAAGCCTATGACAAGGCCAGACTTGAAAAGGTCAAAGCTACAAAACACTTCTACACAATCCCAGTCAAGAAAACCGTCAAGCATATAACGACTCAAGAAACCGCTATGTCTGCATTCTTCCTGAGGCACAAAACTCGTTTAATAACCACATCAAAAACAAAGTCCTCTCAAGCTCCAACGGCAGCAAACCCTTCTGGACTCTTGCTAAATCTATTGGGAATAATTTCTGCAAGAACACGTTCCCACCTCTTATTTCAGGGGATGAAATTGTTTCCACCGCCCTGGGCAAGGCTGAACTTTTTGCCTTGTTGTTCGCCAGCAATTCTACTCTCAAACCACCTCCAAATGTTCAACCACCAACAGTCCCCAATGACGCGCATAATATGACGGATATCATTTTCAAAACTAAAAAGGTGATCTCTTCTCCTAATACCAGGAAACCCTCTGGCCCAGATGAGATCCCAGCAATTGTTCTCAAAAAAATGCGCACCAGAACTTTCCCCTGTCCTGACTCGTCTGCTTCAGACATCTTACAATAGAGGCATATTCCCTAGTAACTGGAAAACTGCTCGAGTACAACCTGTGCCCGAGAAAGGATCCGAAGCACCTCCTAGCAACTACAGGCCCATTTTTCCCCTTTCAGTCATCTCTAATGTGATGGAAAAGTATATAAGCACCGAATTACTAAAATTTCTTGAAAAACACAGTCTAATCCACGATAGGCAGTATGGATTCCGTCAGCGCATATCAACTGCCGACCTCATTTCCTTTGCTACCTATTCTTGAAACAAGTCTACGGAACTACACGGTGAATCCCAGATTGTCTCTCTAGACATATCCAAAGCATTCGACCAGGTCTGGCACGCAGCGCTGCTTAACAAACATCCGGCCTATGGCCTACCACCAAAACTCTGTACCTGGACAGAAAATTTCCTCTCCAACCGGAGCAGTTCTGTTGTCGTGGATGGCTATTCCTCTAAGCTGCATTCAATTAATGCAGGAGTACCTCAAGGTTCAGGTTGAGCCCTCACTTTGTTTCTTCTCCACATCAATGACCTCCTCTCTAGCACATCCAACCCAGTTCACAGATACGCAGATGACAGCACCCTCCACTCAAATATACAATATTCTAAGCTTGTCTCTTTAGCCCAATTAGATGAGGATCGCAGACTTATGGATGGTTCTTTCTCTGTGGATCTCCAAAAATATTAGACTGGGGAAGTAGAAGTCTTGTAAAATTCAACTCCACCAAATCTCAGTCTTGCTTTCTAACTCATAACAGATACACCAGCCCTAGACACATCACAATGAACAACCAATTTATTCAAAGTAATGAGTCCGTTTCACTTGTAGACATTTCTATGGGTCGAAATATCAATTGGCACCAACATGTCACATCAATTGCAGAAGCGGCTGCTAAGAAATTAGGTTTCCTCTTCCGGGCTCTCTATACCTTATATACTACACAAATAAGGCCAAACCTCGAATACTGCTCCCACATCTGCGGTGCCGCTGCCGCTTCTACACACGCTATCCAGGACTCCATTCAGAAGGGAGCTATACGTCTAATCGGTGACTTAACCCTCACCCAACGGCTGCCATCTCTTTCCCACCGACATGCCGTTGTTGACCTCTCTCTCTCTCCCTCTCTCTCTCTTATATATATCTGCACTGGCACTGTTCAGAGGACCTTTCTTCCATAGTTCCTCCACCTGCTACCCCCAACAGATCTACCAGAGGAACAGAGCGAATGCACCCTTTTACTGTCCATGTCACCAGACATAGAACATCTTGTTATGTTCGCTCTTTGTCTCGAGGACTTCCAAGTTGTGGAATTCATTGCCGGCACATGTTTTTCCTTCTCCTCCGAACCTTCAAACCTTCAAGTCCAGAATTAACAAGTTGCCTCTTTCCTCCTTACACATACGGTACGATAGTATTTAGGCTGTGAGCCCTCGTGGTGTGTTGTTAAAATATAAAATAAAGAAGCACATGTAAAGCTCATTTTTGAAAAACACTGTTGACTATGTGTTATACCATTTAATCGCGGATTGCCTATTTACCACAAAAATAGTTAACTTACATTGCTGTTAATAAGTATAATTTCATATATCCCTTAAATGTTCTCCCGACTCGCCCTTATAATGCTAATCCACGTGCCATCTAGTGTTATGTAAGTCTGTAGTGCGATCGGGAATTATCGGATTCTTTCCTGCCAGGATTTATCTGGCTAGTGTCATGCACGTATGTATTATTGACTTTTATTCGGCAATCAAAGCTCAAGATCTAGTTATATGAATTATAGTAAGTTTGTTGTAATTTTAGTTCAGGAATTTTTTTTATTTCCTGGAACTAACACTATGTTACCAATTTCCTTCTCTGCAACAATCAGTTATCAATTTTGCAACAGCCTCATTCTCTATTACTGGCAGCACTGCGAAAATTAGTATACTACCGTTCCATAGCAGCACTAAGAAGTCTATCCCCAATAAATGCTATGTTCATGGCCAAGTAACACAAACCAAACCAACCAAACAAAAATAAATAAGGCACGTGAGGATACGATTGCGAAAAATAATGTAAAACTAAACGACTGACAACTGAACTAGTAGCAATATTGACGTCCCTTGACAGCATTATTACTGATGATGATTAGTTTATCAAAGACCCCAAAACAAGGATCGCGATAGCAAAGCAAGTATTAAATAGACAAAGTACTTTTCTCGCTAATAAACATTTTAATCTGGTGAGTGAGGAAGTGAGGAAAAAGTATAACTCGTACGTATGCAAGGTGATGGTGTATGGGGCTGAAATCTGGACTATGGCTATGCAGGACTTTATGAGAAGAAAAGTTTTGTAATGCGGCCATGAAGCAAAATAAAAAAGACACTATACATCCAGAGTAAGATGACTAACAGTGTGCTGGAATAGGCGACAGAAGTAAGATGCTTGCTGAAAAGAATTAAAGAACGAAAGCCAAACTTATTACTCATATTCTCCAAGACATGGGAAGAGGTAAACCAGGGAAAACCCGGCACAACTAATCAAATATGGAAGTTATAATGAGGTGAAAAGAGCTGCTGGCGACAGAGCATCACGGTTGAGACGACAGTGCCACATCGCCGTTAGATTATGATGACGATGGAGGCATTTATTCCGTTCGATCCCTTATTTTCGATAGACTAAGCTCTCCAATAATTTCCAGCAGATAAAATGAATACAAACACCTATTTTTTCTGACAATGCTATTTATTATGAAAGTGCGTTCATAAAAAGAAACGTCTTTGTTAATAACCTTAGCCATTATTTAGGATGAGCTGGAAAAAGAAAAGCACTCAAATATTTACTGTCATATTGTGGTCTATCTTAAGCCTGTTTCCCTTTCAGATTTGACAGTGAGAATGGTTTGTTGCTGGGAGACTCCTAAGGAAACACAATAATGCTCTACGGCTTAGACCGTACTCATATTGACATTGCCTCCTTTATGCCGTAAAGATCTCGCATCACGACCTCTTCTTTCCCTGTTTATGTGACATTCGGTCCGGAAAGCAACTGTTTATTGGATGATATTCGTTAAATGTAGAACAAGTATATAGATTTATTTGAATATTGATACAAGGACTTGAAATTCATGGTCGTTTGCGGAAATCAAATAAATTTTAATTAGAAATAATAAATAAAGCAAGCAAGCTTTGCAAACCAACCACCCGGAGGTTACGAAACGTCTGTTTCCGTAATTACACTCCAAGATATCTGATAATGGCTCAAATTCGTTTTATGTATTTAGTTTCTCAACAATAAGTAAGGTTAAGTGTGGTCTACTAGAATCTTATCAACGCCCAGCTTTACAGATTGAAGAGGTAGCATGGTAAATCTTGACCAAACAGAGAGTGCAGCGGGAATACGTCACATGTATTCCCAATTGTTCCCAATTTAAATATAGTGAAAGAAAAGTGCATTGAATATTGATATCAGCTTACATTTTTATGTTCGTCTTTTCAAAGTTATGTTCTTTTTGAACTTATAACAAAATAATTAAACATTTAAGAACAAGTTAAAATTAAGTTTTTCTCACATAGTAACACAAAGCATTGAAGCTTTAAGATATTAATCTATTTCAAATTTATACCAGAGCCTCGGTGGTTCAGGGGCAAGAACGTGTGCCTCTGAACCAAAATGTACTGGGTTCGATCCCAGGGTACTCTTTTCACTTTTTCAGTACAAACTGTAACATTAACATCAACTGAGGTTCTAACATTGTATTTGAGCAAGTTGAATGTCTTCACGTTCCGCCCTTTGGAGGAGGCGTAAAACCGTCGGTCTCGTGTCTATGCAACTTTAGGCACGTTAAAGATCCCCACCCTCCTTACAGAAAGGCAGGGGTTCGGCAAAATTTCCAGGATGGTGAGGTAAAACTGCTCCCTGGCGTCTGTGATTGGCCATAGTCGCGAAAATAGGCCGACGTTAAAGCAACAAAACAGAACACACACAAATTAATAGATTCAATTAATCGGTTTATTTTAAAAAGGATTACAAAATTAATTAAAATCTACGAAGTTATAAATTCAGAGGGTCTCAAATTGCACAGAATATTTTTCTTCTAAACCGCAACCTAGGGTTTTAGTTGTTCTAATAGTTTACTCAACTATTTTACTTGATATCCCTCATTTAATAACATGCAACTAATCACAATAAGTAAACTATTTAAGTTTACAATATTTAGGTAGGTATGTATTTGTATACACACAAAATAGTAGATTTATAATTTTTACAATAAATTTTTAAGCAAAAAACTGATACATCCTATATTTAATGTTGAAATAATAGTAAATTGTACTAGCGCAATATTAATATACGTATAATAATACTTGGTAAATTTGCAGATGGGCTCACGGAGAGCATTTAGAATTTTTTTCAGAAACATGCTTAGAACCCCCTGGGATGCACAAACCATAATAAAAATGTTTTTCAAACAAACCCCAAAGGAATTACGGTACCAGGATTGAATAGGGGCGATGGGCGGGGAAGAAGAAACAAAAAATGAAAAAAAGGTTGAGCTGTATAAGTTGCCTTTATTCCATTTTGCAGCTGTACCTCCTCAAAATATCGTTTACCCCGCACAGAACCGCTATTTGCCGCAGGTCCCGTAACCTTGTTGACTGACATTTTTCTTGTGGTTCACGCACTGTGGGTGGTTGTATGCGTGCAGAGGGGAAGAAAAACCCCCAAGTATAAAGCAGCCACTGCCACCCTTGTCGCATGCCGGCTGACACCCCCAAAACACGGGCAAGGGGGGGGGGTCTTATTCGCCTTCTGAACGCCTACAATCACCTTCAATGCATTTCTTGGGAAAATGCCTTAATAAAGTTACGGGACCTGTGCCGGATAGGGATTCTGTGTGTGATGAACAGGATTTTAAGGTGGTATAGCTGTAAAATTAGATAAATCCAGCTTATATAGCTCCGGGTAAGCTGTTTTTTCCGCATTTTTAGTTATACTTCCTTTTTATCTTCTTCCTCGCCAAGCACACCTATTCACTCCTTGTACCTTAAGTTTCTTGACGGTTGTTTGCACGAATTTTTTCTTGGGATCTATGCATCTAAGAAGGGTTCTAAGCATGTTCCTAAAAAAGTTTTTCTTAAAGCCCTCTGTGGGCTTATCTGCAAATTTACTTAATATTTTATTTTTATTTCTTTTGGAAAAGGAACCAGGGAAAGTGTATGTCCAGTTTCCATTGCCTTTTAGTGAATTTTTATTTTAAAAAAGTCACTAATAGAGAGGTATTGATGGTGAGACTTTGCAAACATTTTTTTTCAAATGGGCGCGAACTAGGACCCCGAGAACCCATGTCCGGGGTCAGTTTCAATTTTTATATGTTTATATATATATATATATATATATATATATATATATATATATATATATATATATATATATATATATATAAGTATCCATCCGATAACTCAAAAAGTGATTGACCGATTTCGATGAAACTCGGCAAGTGCCTCTGCTCTATTAATGGCTTGGATGAGTTCGTTACCCAGGAAAATCAGACAGGGTTTTCCGAAAAAAATTTGAGTTTTCTTTCGAAAAAAAACTTTTTCTACGAAAATTATAAATCTGTTTTAATTAAATTTAGTATATATGTTGCCTTGGAAGAGAACTTACTACGTACCAAAATTAAACTTTCTAAGTTTATATAAAATTGAGTTATTCAAATTTTAAGTTTTCTTTCGAAAAAAAAATTATTTCTCTGAATAGTACACAGTTATTTTAATGAAATTTGGTGGATATCTTGACTTAGGAAGACCTTATAGCAAACTAAAATTAAACTTTCTAAGTTTATAGAAAATTGAGTTATTCCAGTTTGAAGCATTTAATAAAACTTCACTACCATAACGCACTTGCTGCGTCCCGAACTTTTTATAATTATTTTTGCACATTAATACACTACAAACAACTCCACCAGGCATCGAAACAGATATTTAGGTTTAGCTATATTTATTGAATATAAAAATAATCTTGAATAAATAGCGTCCGTTTCGCAATACCGTTAATTAACTGTGCTGTTAAGTTTACAGCACAACATCTCAAACAATAAAATATTGTCTTCGAGACAATAGTTTTGATTTAACTGCTATTTCTTGCGAAAGAAACATTAAATAAAATCTGTAGCTGATTGTATTCGCAATTTTTTTAGCAGGTGCATCAAAAGTTACACAAATTTATAATAAATGTTAATTAAAACACCAAACCGCAATCTTAAACTATAGGAAATATCCGCACCTGGAATACAGATGACGTGTTACTTTCCTCTCGCCTCCATTCCCCCTCAGAGTTACCAGACAACCTATATAATTATTTATAAACCTTGTTCATCGCCTAATAAAAATGAGAAGTTTGATTTATTTTGATTTTTCAACGCGTGCTATAAAATGCGACATTGTATTAAATAAAGTTACTTGTCGAAACATTCCGCTCTTTAAAGGAAGATCGGCTCTTCGTCCCGTATCACATGCTGGGTATATAAGTCAAGTTTCACTACCACCTCACAAAAAGGGAGGGGTTTCGCAAAATTTCTAGGATCTTGAGGTTAAACTACTACCTTTCGCACAATTTTCAGGATGTGAAGGTGAAACGGCTACCTGGCGTCGGTGCCTAACCATTGTCGCGGAAATAGATCGACTTTATAGAACCAACATACAAATAATCGACAGTTTTACAGAGGATAGCAAACCCAACTATATCATGTTTATAAAGCAAAATCTAAGAGAAATTCTAGCACCATCAGAAATATATATATATATATATATATATATATATATATATATATATATATATATATATATATATATATATATACTATATATATATATATATATATATATATATATATATATATATATATATATATATATATATATACATGCGCCTGTATTCAAACAACGAAACTGAACGACTGTAAAGTTAACAGTTTTCTTAATATTCTCCATATAATAAGAAAACGTTTAAGTGTCTAACATTGGCTGAAAATATGACAGAGATTAAATATAGACACAAACCACATTTCAAACTGGGCAGACATTGAGAAATACTAAGTGAGTGGTAAGACACGAAGCAACGTGCCGCCATCTAGTTGCGAAACCAAGTAGTATGTTGTCACGCCAGCTCCAAATAACACACAGTGTTAAAAAATAGAGACTGTTTACAACCAACTAACAATTTAGTAAGTTGTCAGCCCTCGCCCATTTCAAACAAACTTTGTCCTTATATTAGGGTAGAAATGGACCAGGGCTGACAATTTACTAAATTGTTAGTTGGTTGTATACAGTCTTTATTTTTAACACTTTGTGTTAGTTGCAGCTGGCGTGACAACATACTACTTGGTTCCGCAGCTAGGTGGCGGCACGTTGCTTCGTGTCGTACCACTCACTTAGTGTTGGAAGGCTGGCTACCATAGCCGTATTACTTTATAGGTGTATTTTCGCTACAATTAATATGCCTTACTGACGAGCTCTAATTAGAGCGAAACCGGTCTACGGTTCTAATTGTGGTGAGAATGCATTAAGCCTGATAGACATTGAGAAAACTCATTTCAATTTTTAGTTAAATAATTTTGATGTAAAAATTGTAATTAAACCAGTAATAGAAAATTATTATGTCATGACCGTAACTATTATTACTCTAAAAATATATAACAAATCACTTAAACATTGACCGGCAAATATTTATAATATCACATCTTATGTTCTCAGCATCTCTCACTTTTTTCCCCTTAACAATATTCTAATATTTCATGGTCCTATATTAAATGAGTTTCTTCATTTTTCACATATTTTCTGATAATTTATATACCTGGTGACAAATATTTGTATGTAGATGTTTTGTGTAGGATTCTTTAATTTATTGTTATTCCTCTTAACCCCAGTTGTTTTTAGTAAATTGTGTCAGAAAAAATTCGATGTTGCGGAGATCTCGACTTGATTTTTTTAATTGCTTCAAATCAGCGTAAACTACGAATAGTTTAGTGGGTGAAAATCTGTACTGCGAGCTGGCCAGGAGACTGCGGTGCCCTCTTTAAAGACACCTGTGATTTCGATAATTTGTACTTGAACAGAAAAATGTGCGCCTTACTGTCGAGCCAAGTACATATTTTGCCTTACATTTTAGGAAACTATATACATGAGAAGGTTTTGCAAAACAATTTGTTAGGAATTTCCATTTGGGTTCATAAGATTTTCGATTATTCTACGGCAAAGATTTATCTTTGATTCATGTTGAAAATGACGCTCTACTGCTATATGATAATGTTTATTCTCCCACATATATTTATTTATAACATTGATACATCTTGGCAAAAAAAGTAATTTCACTTGTAAATTGTATTCTATTCACAACCAGGGGATCTGCATACTGTTTGTTTATGAGACAATGGAAAATTTGTAGGCTAGTTGAAAGATTAGTTGGCAACACAAAATCTACACCGCTGTGAAATAATATGGGTAAGGAACTTCGTCATGAAATCTCACCAAAACCGTTTATCTCCTTACATTAGCAGCTCAACTAAATATTTTCAACTAATTCCTAGATTAACTGTTACATAAACTAAAATGTCTTCTTCTTGGAAATTATTTTTGGGTGGACTACAATTGGACAAATAGAATCAGTTTCACCTAATCGGTCATGAAAATTTTCAAATAATTTGTCTATGTTCTGTATGAATGGTTTTTAGGATACATTCTGCATTCTTAAAAACGCTATCTAGCCCCTCGTGAACCACGGTTCAAGCGGTAGGCAAACACAGTTTTGTTGGTTGTCTCTTTCCTAGAAATTTGCTAGGTAACCAAAAAGACAATCATAGTACCACTAAAATGTCGAGTGTCCATGAAATATGTTCTAAATACTGTGATCTTAAATACGTGTGGAAAACTTATATAGCTATTGAAACTAGATTTAAGGAGCATCTTGCACAACTTAGATATGGTAGTATAGATAGATCTTCCGTTGCCTGGAATATTTGGTATAATATTCACTACGTAGATAAAGAGAACCTAAAATTAATCTAAAATGTTAAACGTCCAGAATAGCTAGAATCAGCTTCACTTAATCTGTCATAAAGATTTTCGAATCATTTGTGATGAGTCTGCACGTAGTTTGTACGCTTTACGTCCATTAAAATTTTCCTTACATAAAATCAAACCACTCCACATTGCGCGCGCTCGCGCGCGGGTGGGTGTGTGTCTGTGTGTGTCAGACCTCAGATGCTAATGTCCATTGGCCACAGACTAAATAATATTGTACAAACGCTTATGAAAACAAGAAGTCACTACACCAAGACGTAATTTTTAGAGAAATCAAGGCTTAAATGGTTTTTACGGCAGTGTGGTACTTTACGAAAAATGAGATATGATCTGAAAATCGTTACGAAGAATGTGTTGCAGTTACTGCTAAAATCGTAAATATTTCAAGAACTGTTGATTTTAGCGCCATTCATCTGGTTTGCTTTTTCTAATACGAAAATACAGGACAATGCTCTTTTCTAAATAAAATTTTCGTGGCGACGCTAACAAAAAAGTGTGGTTATTTTTGAGACTTGAGGATACAGTAAGCAGCGCCTTCTATTCGCTAGAACCAAATGAAGAGCAAATTACATTTTATCACTAATTTCCAAGACCATACATTAAATACTCTCTTTTATATGAGGAAAAGTCAAAATCCAATTTCTCACTTTAACAATCTTAGTTTTTTTCTTTATTTTGTTTTTCGGACAAAGATAAAATTAGCTAAATTATAACATTTTGATGCGAAGAATTCACTTCTGCTGAAAATACCATTAATACACGCTGTTTCTAGTTGAATTTGTTACACAAGTTGCCCAATTACATTGACTATGTTAAACGGAAAATTATGAAAATATGCTGAAATAACGCACTTGCTACGTATAGGCTTTTAATTCATTATACAGTGTACTCCACTTGAAGTGGTAACACCTCAAAACCTTTTTTTATTTTTAGGCGAATGCTGAAAAACCTTTATTTGGTATGTAACGCTTGTGGAGCTTCTTTATATAAGCAAACTATAGTATAGCCTTAGTATTTACTAAGGCTATACTATAGTTTGCTTGCAGTTATTTAACTGGCTTACTTTGATAGAAATTATCGCAAAAGATTGAAAAAACATTATAAGAAATTTTATTAATTCAATAAAAAAAAACTTGATTGGAATCACCTCGAAGACTCAAATCTTAAGTTTCGTTAAAAACGAAAAGATTTACCTACAAAAATGTTCGTGATAATTAGTAATTCAAGTTTTATCCTCACAAGATTGTCATGATTTATTAGCAATATAAAGTCTGTCACATATAAGCAGCGAACCTCGGTGGTTCAGGGGTAAGAACGTGTGCCTCTGAACCGAAGGGTACTGGGTTCGATCCCAGGGTACTCCTTTCACTTATTCAGTACACTCTGTAAAATTAACATCAACCGAGGTTCTGGCATTGTATTTGAGCAAATTGAACGTCTGCACGTTCCGCCCTTCGAAGGGGGCGTAAAGCCGTCGGTCCCGTGTCCATACGATGTTGGGCACGTTAAAGATATCTACCCTCCTTACAGAAAGGCAGGAGTTCGGCAAAATTTCCAGGATAGTGAGATGAAACTGCTCCCTGGTGTCGGTGATTGGCCATAGTCGCGAAAATAGGCCGACGTTAAAGAAAACAAAACACACACACACATATATAAGCATTAATAATTTGTCACACTCCTAAAAAGCTCCTATAATAGTGGTAATTTTTATTGATTATGGGTGCAGAAGGTTTAAGAAAGCCGAAAAATTGGAAATTATCAGACTTGATGGTGATAATGTGCGTCCAACTAGAGAAGCTGCGCGTGAATTCAATCCAAAGTAATTTTGGATTTCGTAAATTGAAAACGGCAAAGCAAGTATTGTAACAGCATTGCGTAGTTTAAATTCCTCTGGCATTGCTTTTGTCGGCATAAAAATTCCATTTAAACGAATGTCTTCACACATGTTAGAACAAGATGAGAGCGAAAGCAGGTTGGAATATTGCTTGTGGGCTAAAGGAAAGTAGGAATTCTCTGAATAATATTCTATATACAGACGAGGCTACCTTTACAACAAATGGTGCGGTATCATCACAAAATTGCCCCACAGAATCTACACTGGGTTATTAATTGCAGAACGGAGTATTCTCAGAAAATTAATGTATGGTGTGAAATATTAGGTGAAAGAATAATAGAGCTCAGCTTTTTCAATTATAATTTGAACGCTGATCGATTATTAGAGTTTTTAAACACTGAATTCTGGGATGCACTTCATGAGCTTGCAGTTCAAGTGTGAGAGGATATGTGTTTTCAGCTAGATGGTGCACCAATTCATAATGCAGTGATAGTTAGACAATGGCTAAATCAAGAGTGTCAACGAAGGTGGGTAGATCCGCCGACCCAGGTCCCCTCTTTTTTTATTTATGGAAAAATATTGAAGCAAAAGTGTACACAACCAGGCCACAAAATTTGTAAGAACTTCATAACAGAATAACCCAAGCTTGTCGGGAGGTTACGCCAGCTGAACTACGTAGTGTAGTAAACAACAATAGAAAAATCAATGAAAAATGTATATTAGTCAATTGGATTTAGTAAAAAAACCGCTATTTAACACGATATGTTATAAATATTTTCTTGTGCTTCTTGTTTATTTCTTTTAATACATTTTTTTGTGAATAAACTTTATATTAATTATCATGAAAATTTTTGTGGGTATTTATTTTTTCTCAAACAAACTAGGGATTTTGGAGTGATTCCAAACAACTTTTTAGTGAATTTTCTTAAAAAAAATTCCATAATGAGGAGATCCCGACTTTTGAAGGTTGAAAAAATTCCTTCAAATGAGTTCTAATTAGGCCCCCGAGAACACATATGCGAGGTCAGTTTCAATTTTTATATGTTTATACATATATACATACATATATATATATATATATATATATATATATATATATATATATATATATATATATATATATATATATATATATATATATATATATATATATATATATATATATATATATATATATATATATATATATATATTATTCTGATTAATTGGCTTGACTTTTTATATTATAATTTTTTATTATTATATATTTTATTTATATGAAAATTCAATGTTTTTATATTTCTATTTATTTTATATATAGTAAAATGATATTAAAAAAAAAATATTACACCATGTATTATGGGTGACTCTGTATATTATTTGTGTGAAACTTTATCTGAATAAATATGTTTTATGACTCTTGTATTTATGTGATTTAAGCTATCTCAGGGTTATTTGGGTTGCCTATCCTTCTATTATATATACATATATGTATGTCAAATAAATTATATTCAAATATTTTATTTACTTACTTATCTCAGTGGTGAGTTCTGCTAAAATAGGAAGAAAGTAGCCTGCAAATATTTATAGTAGCCTTATTATCTTATTATGGGTTTTCAAAGAACTACGTTTCAAAATTCTTAAACAAATTTTATTGGCACAATTTCAAATTTAAAATCTAAACTTTAAACAGATCCGTTGTTCTAATTATCAAACTAATATCAATTTACAATGATTAAATTTAGTATCCGAATTTACGGCTTTCATTCAATTGTTCTTATTAATAAATATGGATCCTTGACCTGCACTCCCTTTGTATTCTCAATGTTGAACTATGGTTAAATTATCCCATAAGATTTCTACTTTATGCGTTTAAATCTTAATTTCCCATAAACACATTTGCTTAAAATGATATTTGACAGAATGGGCTGTCTTTTTATTGAAATATTTGTCTGGTTGAGCTGCTATACATTAAATAAAATAAATCTCTAACCTTGGCTTCCTCGCTAATGGTATTGGGTATCTTCAAATGTACGTATTATTGATATATTTACTGCTTATCTCGTACTTCCTTACGTTAAAAACTTGATGTAACGTCTCTTCTTTGTTTTAGCGGCAAATTGAATTTCCCTTGGACAATTTATACTTTAAAATATTTATATTCAAAATGGGAAGCAATAATGACGCGCTCTCGCATCTAAATTTCATCAACAACCAACAACAACATTTAACAAAAGCGGAAATGTTGCCCAAATTCATCTAACATTTGGTGTTTCCTGTCTGTTCAAAGCATTCTCTCTTCCAATTAATTATTTAATGTTTGACAGATATTCTCCTTGGAACCATCGAGTAAGTATAAAATATTCTATTTTTAAAATTGACATCTGATCATCTGATCTAACCTTACTTCTACATAACATAAGCAACAATAATAATTTTATAACATTAATTCATTTTATGCTATAATCTTGATTTAAAAGTTCCAGAACACTAAACACTGTTTTTTAATAACTTCCAGTTCATTGTTTTTACAAACACAGACACATATATGGGTACATTTCAGTTCATTGTTCACATAAAAAATAAACTAAATTCACATATTGAAAACATCATACAAGGGGTTTGTTTTGTTCATTACCTTTTGGTAATTGATTTTGAACATAATTCTTTGGTATGTATTTCATGCTTAATATTTCAATCTATCTACATATAGATTTCTGGCTCTTTTTATTTCACTTTAACTGAGATATTTTCCAAATTGCTAGTTAAACTTTTTAAGACTCATTTAATTATCATTCCAACAAATTATGGCTATATATCTTTCATTGCTTCTCCAAATAACACTGACTAACAATAATAGTGAATGTGCTTGTGTTTTAATGTTATTATTTTGTTTTCTGTTTTAGTGTACAGTAAAATATGTCGAACGATGTGGATATGTATACAATATACAGAGAACCCATATGCATTACGTGTAAACCGTAAGTATTTTACTTATTACTGACCAGTGGTACAACTACTACCCCCCATCACTAATCTGATCACCCAATTTTTTTAATCAATAATCAGAATTTAACATTATCATAGTAGTTTCCGTAAGGGTTTTCATTTTTGTTTTTATAACTTTTATATGGCCTTAGCAATTCTCAGCACAACACCCCCCAATTTTGCAGACATTATTTCGATTCTCGAAAGTAATGGAAGCAAAATTTACATACGTGCTGATATTTTATTTTCATTGTTATTGATAGAAGTGGAATATATCTTGTATATTAAATATTCCTCTAATTTTTCCTGTGATTGGGTCTTTGATTTCACAACTATTAACTGGGTTTTCTGTTGTGATCTCGAATGGACCCTCAAATGGCATCATTAATTTGGCACTGATATTTTTCTTATAGTTCGAGGTTCGCAATGCCCTTATGATTACTAAATCTCCTCCTTTAAATGTCGATTTCTTAGATTTCTTTTTCAAAAACCTTTTTGCACATTTCTCTGCACGTCTCTCATTCAATTTATTGACCATTTTTACTACTTCTTCGTAGGTTTTACTATTTTGTTGGAGCCATTTTCTTTCAGGCATGACACCTTTGAATAGATAAATCGGTGATTGTCCAGTCATTGTATGTGGACTATTATTAAGTAATTCCTCTATTATATTTAGTTTGTCTTGCCACTCTCGGTGATCGCTGTGTACCATTATCCTCAAATACTTGTTAAGTTCTTGTATATATCTCTCAGAAATGTTTGATTGTGGATGACGAATACTTGTAAATCGTAATGTCACTTGGTTTTGTTGACAAAATCTTTTAAAACGTTCTGATTGGAAACATGTCGCATTGTCGACAATACAGAACTTTGGACTGCCTACGATTTGAAAATAATTTCTCAATGAATCATTGACACATTTAACGTTAGTTCTCACACATGGATATAACTTCACAAATTTCGAAAATAGATCTACTACGACTAATATGTGCTTGTTGCCTTGATAGCTAGGTATTAGGTCAGATAAGAAATCTATGGCTATAATCTCCAATGGTTCCCTTGCTATGATTGATTTAGGGCTATTTTGATACCTGAGATTCTTCCATTTTCCCAACTGACATGTGGCACATTTTCTCACTCGTTCCTTAATTACTTTGTAGTCGTTTATGGTAATATAATTTTCTCGAAATGTCAGCCATAGTTTTCTAGCACCCATATGACAGTTTTCTGTATGTAGTTGATCAATGACTTTATAGGCCAAGCTATTAGTAATTAAATATTTCTCATCGTCAATCGGTCCTTTTACATATATATTTTGACAAATTCTAGAGCCTCTTTTTTCTTTCTCGGACAAGTTTACTTGATCTTGCGTTACCTGATGTAGTGAAAAGATTCCTTGTTTATCCTTCAGTATATTCATTCCTATTCTTATTCTCTTTTCCTGTTCTTTCCTGTTGCTATCATTTTCCCTAGTTAAAGCGTCTGCTATAATATTTAGCTTTCCTGGTATATACTTGATGGTAAATTTGTATTCTTGTAGCAATAAGGCCCATCTATGTACTCGGTTGTTCATTAATTTGTTATTCATTATATGTATTAACGACAAATGGTCTGTTTCTATTATGAATTCATTTCCGAGCAAATAAAATCTTAACTTGGTTACACAAAATATAATGCTCGCCAATTCTAGTTCAGTAACGGAATATCCCCTTTCGTGTTTCTTTGTCATCCTTGATACGAACGATATAGGAACCTCTATGCCATCTTGGTCTTGCAAAAGAACTCCAGCGAATCTATTTAGCGAAGCATCAGTTCTCAGAGTAAATGCTTGATCATATCTAGGATGATATACCTCTAAATTCTTCGTAAATTCCTTTTTTATTTTGCAAAAAGCCTCTTCATGCTCGACCCCCCATTTCCATTTGACATCCTTTTTCAGTAATCTCAACAAAGGTAACATTTTATTTGAGAGATCTGGAATTAATCTTTTAAAATAATTCAGTACCCCGAGAAATCCTCGTAATGCCTTTAGGTTTCTTGGTCGATGATATTCCAATATACTCTTGACTCGATCTTCGTCCATTTTAACTCCTTTGTCGTTCAGTTCGTATCCCAAATATTTGACTTGCATTTTGCAGAAATGGCATTTCTCCAAGTTTACCTTTAAACCTTCTCTGTCTAATGCTCTTAAAACAACGTCTACATGTCTGTAATGATCTTCAATGGTTTTGGAGTAGATTAATATGTCATCGAAATAATGCAGTACAAAATCTTCAAATTTGTCTAGGATTTTGTGTAATGCTTTAACTAGAGCAGAACAAGCTGATTGTATTCCAAATGGGGTTACAGCAAATCGATATACTGAACCATCTATCATAAAGCCTGTGTACTCTCTACATGATTCTTCCAGTGGTATCAACCAAAAACTATGTTTTAAATCTACTTTTGAAAAAATATTTGCACCCGTTATACTTCCGAAAATACTTTCTATTCCTACTGGTGAACTATATTGAGGAATTGACAATTTATTAATATTTCTAGCATCTAAACACAATCTTATTCCCCCATCTGCCTTTTTTACTACGACTATTGGGTTGATATATGGAGTATCACTTCTTTCTATTATTCCTTGCTCTAACATGTTATTTATTTCCTGGTGTACTTGTTTCTGATATTTATATGGAATCGGATACGTTTTCGATTTAAAATTTGCTATCTCTTTTACTTTAAATTGATGCATATGACCCACAGCTACTCGACTAGTTTCATCGAACAAACTTTCATACTTACATAATATATTCTTTATTTTTCTATCATATTCTTCATTTTCATTTATTATTTCTTTTATATTCTTTTCTTCATATTCTTTCATATAATCTATACTATTTATATAATTCATATTTTCATTTTCACTACTATTTTCTTCACATTTATTCACAATTTCGTCAGTCATATGCACTATTTCGTTGTCGATAATTACTATATTCCGTTCATAATCTATGATAGCATTATTTTCATTTAATATATCTGATCCCATTACTACATCAAATTCCAAACCTTCCATTATTAATAAATTAACGTTGATTTCCTTTTTATTTTTGTTAAATTGTAATTTTCCCATTACTGCCTTCGATACTTCACAAATCTTTCTTCCCCTCGCATTTATTAGTGACACCTTTGGTATATTATAACTAAATTTGTTTAACTTTAATTGATCTATTATATTACTACTGATGATTGACGCATTTGATCCAGAGTCCACCATTATATTCACCATTTTGTTTTGGAAGTTTGCTTTTACAAAAACTAATTTATTTTTGTTTTCAAGGTTTTTTTCATTTTTTAATTTTATAAATTCTCTCGGGTGACTATACTGCATGACATTATTTACAAACAAAGGTGCGCTTATTCTAAAAAATTTTGGCTGGGTCCATGTATCTGTGCTGCGACTTCAATTCTGTTTTGCTCTTCAATTTGTTGTGGTATATTATTTGCCATTGCACAATTTCTTAGTTGGCCACCTGGATAAGGATATTGACGGTTATTGTTGTCATTTGTCCTGGGCATCTGTGTTCTTCCTGGCTGATAATTGTTGTTATATCTGTATTGCCTCTGATCTTGTCTTGTGTTATCGTAATTTCCTTGGTCATTTCTGTTTCTATCCCTGTTTTGATACTGATAATTTCTTGGGTTGCTATTGTTGTTCGATACCCCAGGTCTTGTTTCATTCTGGTTGTAGCGTGGCCTATTGTCATACGTGTTACCTCCATATCTTTGATTCTCTTGATAATTTGGTCTTCTGTAGTCTGGTTTGTTTTCCCCCTTATTTCTTATATTTCTTGTCCTTAGGGTTCTTTCTATTCTTGTCAAATAAGTTAACAGCTGCTCCATCGTTTTGATATTGTTTATCGCAATTGTCTCCGTAATCTGGTTTTCGAAATGTCTGGAGATATACATGACTATTTCTTCTTCCTCCATTCTCGGGTGTAGGTACTGCGCTGTATTGTACAAATGCAGACAATAGTTGCTAAAATCTTGATTTTTATTGTAATCTAACCGTCCAAAGTAAAGTTTTTCTCTGAATATCCCTTGATGGAACTCTCCCCAGTAAAATTTCATAAAAAGATGTTCAAATTCTTCTATGTTGTGGATTTCGTTTTCTCTACTGGAAAACCATAGTAACGGATTTCCTACCAGCTGCATCCTTATCACATCCTTTACATCGTTGATATCAGTTATATATCTTACTTTGTTTTTTATGCTGTTGATAAACACTCTGGGGTGTAGTTTGTTTATATTTCCATCAAATTTTGTTCCTGTATCCATATTTATTGGCATACCGTAGCTTCTGGTGTTTTGACTGTTTATTTTGTTGAAGATTTCTTCTCTCGTCTTGCCAATTTGCTCCTCTGTTTTCTTTTTTATGTGTGTTATTTCTGAATCAACCATTTGTATTTGTGTTTCGACTTTTGTAAACTCTTCTCTGGTCTTCTCGGCTTGATTATATAAGTGGTCGTGGATTTCTTGCAGTCCTGTATTCATTTCGGTTTCTATTTTCTGGCAATTTTGTTGACATTTCTGTTTTGCCTCGTCCACGTCACTTCTTATTTGTATAATTCTCACCTCATTTTCCTTTTCCAAGGTGCTTTGTTTCCTGTTCATTTCCTCCATGAGATATTTCTCACTCACTTCTATTTTTTCTGCCATCCTGTTTTCCATATCTTGCTTGAGTTTTTCTATATTTTCTTTCGTTTCTTCTCTGAGATCTTGAATGTTTCTATACAATATAGTATCATTTTCTTGTAATTTATTCATATCCATTTTGATTTCTGTTGTTACATTCTGTATAAATACTTCTAGATTTTTCATATCTTCTTGCTTTGCCATTTTATCACTCAGGTTTTCTTCTTGTTTCGTCATTTTATCACTCAGGTTTTCTTCTTGTTTCTTCATTTTATCACTCAGGTTTTCTTCTTGTTTCGCCATTTTTTTTTCTTGCTTCGCAAATTTTTCATTCATACATTCCATATTTTGTCGAAACATACTTGCCATTTGTTGCAATAAATTTTGTTCCATACTTGGCGTTTCTTCTTGTGCATTCGGTTCTACCGTTTCAGTTTCTTCACTCTCCTCCGTTTTATCTGGTATTTCCTCCTGCGATACGGTTTCTTTTACCAATATTTCTTCGGTTTTCTCTTCTCCTGTGTCTCCTTCATCAAATTGTTCCTCCTGCTGTATTTCTTCAGTCTTCTTTGTTTTTCTTGCTCTTGTTTGCTTTTGTTGGGACATTTTTATGTTTAAATTCCTTTATTTAGGATGGTCAGTAATTAAATTTTTGTTTTTCAGGTCTGGTTCTACCAATGTTAAGATTTCCTGTGCCCAGATGTTGCAGTTTGATCCCCTGTTTTGCTGTGCCTGGACGTTATGGCTAGTTTCCCCTATTTTTGCTGTGCCCGAACGTTGCGGCGCCAATTATTCTGATTAATTGGCTTGACTTTTTATATTATAATTTTTTATTATTATATATTTTATTTATATGAAAATTCAATGTTTTTATATTTCTATTTATTTTATATATTGTAAAATGATATTAAAAAAAAATATTACACCATGTATTATGGGTGACTCTGTATATTATTTGTGTGAAACTTTATCTGAATAAATATGTTTTATGACTCTTGTATTTATGTGATTTAAGCTACCTCAGGGTTATTTGGGTTGCCTATCCTTCTATTATATATACATATATGTATGTCAAATAAATTATATTCAAATATTTTATTTACTTACTTATCTCAGTGGTGAGTTCTGCTAAAATAGGAAGAAAGTAGCCTGCAAATATTTATAGTAGCCTTATTATCTTATTATGGGTTTTCAAAGAACTACGTTTCAAAATTCTTAAACAAATTTTATTGGCACAATTTCAAATTTAAAATCTAAACTTTAAAAGGATCCGTTGTTCTAATTATCAAACTAATATCAATTTACAATGATTAAATTTAGTATCCGAATTTACGGCTTTCATTCAATTGTTCTTATTAATAAATATGGATCCTTGACCTGCACTCCCTCTGTATTCTCAATGTTGAACTATGGTTAAATTATCCCATAAGATTTCTACTTTATGCGTTTAAATCTTAATTTCCCATAAACACATTTGCTTAAAATGATATTTGACAGAATGGGCTGTCTTTTTATTGAAATATTTGTCTGGTTGAGCTGCTATACATTAAATAAAATAAATCTCTAACCTTGGCTTCCTCGCTAATGGTATTGGGTATCTTCAAATGTACGTATTATTGATATATTTACTGCTTATCTCGTACTTCCTTACGTTAAAAACTTGATGTAACGTCTCTTCTTTGTTTTAGCGGCAAATTGAATTTCCCTTGGACAATTTATACTTTAAAATATTTATATTTAAAATGGGAAGCAATAATGACGCGCTCTCGCATCTAAATTTCATCAACAACCAACAACAACATTTAACAAAAGCGGAAATGTTGCCCAAATTCATCTAACATTTGGTGTTTCCTGTCTGTTCAAAGCATTCTCTCTTCCAATTAATTATTTAATGTTTGACAGATATTCTCCTTGGAACCATCGAGTAAGTATAAAATATTCTATTTTTAAAATTGACATCTGATCATCTGATCTAACCTTACTTCTACATAACATAAGCAACAATAATAATTTTATAACATTAATTCATTTTATGCTATAATCTTGATTTAAAAGTTCCAGAACACTAAACACTGTTTTTTAATAACTTCCAGTTCATTGTTTTTACAAACACAGACACATATATGGGTACATTTCAGTTCATTGTTCACATAAAAAATAAACTAAATTCACATATTGAAAACATCATACAAGGGGTTTGTTTTGTTCATTACCTTTTGGTAATTGATTTTGAACATAATTCTTTGGTATGTATTTCATGCTTAATATTTCAATCTATCTACATATAGATTTCTGGCTCTTTTTATTTCACTTTAACTGAGATATTTTCCAAATTGCTAGTTAAACTTTTTAAGACTCATTTAATTATCATTCCAACAAATTATGGCTATATATCTTTCATTGCTTCTCCAAATAACACTGACTAACAATAATAGTGAATGTGCTTGTGTTTTAATGTTATTATTTTGTTTTCTGTTTTAATGTACAGTAAAATATGTCGAACGATGTGGATATGTATACAATATACAGAGAACCCATATGCATTACGTGTAAACCGTAAGTATTTTACTTATTACTGACCAGTGGTACAACTACTACCCCCCATCACTAATCTGATCACCCAATTTTTTTAATCAATAATCAGAATTTAACATTATCATAGTAGTTTCCGTAAGGGTTTTCATTTTTGTTTTTATAACTTTTATATGGCCTTAGCAATTCTCAGCACAATATATATATATATATATATATATATATATATATATATATATATATATATATATATATATATATATATATATATATATATATATATATATATATATATATATATATATATATATATATATATAAATATATATATTTGTGTGTGTGTGTATCACACCATTAGCTCAAAAAATAATGGGCCGATCTTGATCAAATTTGGTGAGTACCTTCCTTTTGCAAGTGGCTTGGACAAGTTCGTTAGCCAGGAAAATATGCTCAGTTTGAATAGATTAAACAATGATTTGTTTTAAACAGACAGTCGGATTCCCCTGATCAGTGTCAGTTCTGAGCCGACCTTAAATGTATGGAATTACGACCACTAAATTATAATCCATGTTCGTAAGAAAATAAATTCGTGACTCAGCAAGTACGTTATGGTAGCGAATTTTTATTGAATGCCTGAAATTTTAATAGCTCAATTTGATATGAACCTATAAGGTTCGTTGGCCAGAAAATTAGTTTTTTCGGGAACATTGTAAGTTTATTTTCGAAACATTTTTGTCGATTTTCAAACAATAAAGTTATTTTGATGAAATAAAGTACACTGTTTCCACTATCTCTTATACTGGTAACCAAATTTGATGTCTCCTTTCTTGAAAAAAACATATTTGCTATTTAAAATATTTTTATGAAAATTCACTATCATTACGCACTTGCTGCGTCGAGACTTTTTTTTGTTTATTTGAAGAAAAAAAAACTATTAATGTTTTTCCAATTTTTTGTGATAATTTTTGATCATAGTTGGCTAGTTATCTACTAAATCAATATGTAGTATACCCATTCAAAGAAGCTTCTCAAGCTTCATATACAGCATAAAAGCTTTTTTAAATTTGCCATAGAATAACTAAGACATTGAGGTGTCACCATTTTAAGTGAAATAGGCTGTACAATTACTCAAAGTCCCTTTTTGGCTAGTGCCGCGATACAAATCTGCAAACTGTATTTAACAGAATTTGGCCCACAAGTTTCCTTTGTGTAGACTGTATCAACTAAAAAATATCGACATTCGCTACCATAACACACTTGCTTCCTCTAGACTCTCAGTTATATATATATATATATATATATATATATATATATATATATATATATATATATATATATATATATATATATATATATATATATATATATATATATATATATATATATATAATTGATCGACATCACTTTATGGCTACTTTCACGGCACACATCAAGTACATTTCAAATGAAAAGTGTCAGCTTCTAGAACTTTTTGGTTATATTCGCTTTACTTAGAGTTGGGTTTTTACTGACCCAAAACTTTAGAACTTCGTAAACTGGACTCCAAAGACAAATTTAGAATTAAAGTAGGTTTAAGTTAGCCCTTAACGACGTAACGGGTCAGCGACATTGACGTATCACCGCGGTGAACTGGAATTGGTACGGATTACAACTAAATTGCTCCTCAGACCTACTTTAAAAATGACTTAGGCTTAAAAAGCTTAGAAAATAATTAGCTTAGGGAACAATTAAAAGACGAAAATATATGAGAATTCATTAGTTATCGAACCTCCCTTCAGGATCTGCTCTCACGAACATAGCCTCTATTAAAACTTGCTCCGTTGCTTACACCTTAAATGCTGCATTCGTTTACCTATTTATTAGCGCTATTTTTCTACGAAAAATCCACCAATGAAGAGATCGTGACTTTTGAATTTTTAAAACTTTCTTCGAATAAGCGCGAACGTTATGACACACACTCATAGCCAAAGTGAGTTTTAGACTTTATATGTTTTAATGTGTGTGTGGGTCGTGGATTTTAGTTATTGCGGTTACGTATAAAAGTGGACTGTATCGTGTTATGAAAATGAAATCACACTTAAATTAGGTATATATTTAAAGTAATATAAACTATATATTGAGTTTTTGAGTTGAGTTTGAATATAAATCCTCAAACACTAGGGATGGCACGAACTTGTAGTTCATTCACCACAGATTTTTGAATTGAAGTTAAAAGTTATTTATATTTATTATACCTATTGGTCATGTTAATAATTGATATCTTACGTATATACACACTCATATATACACTACATACACACACACACATACACACATACATACATATATATATATATATATATATATATATATATATATATATATATATATATATATATATATATATAATCCACACATCTTGTTTTTCTTTTCTGGGATAGACTGGGACACATTATCGCCTAGGGACCTACCCTACCCACCCAGGCCCATCAACACACTGACAGGCCACGGATTGAGAAGGTAGTACAGTAGGACAAACAGACGGAAAGCTTATGCTATATTTACATGTGTTTTACTTATTACTATAAACTAACAACAGCGTACTTAAATATTTACAATCATTTATAATAGTATACCTATATTTTTAAAATATCCGCATAACAGGATCAATACTTTTTTATTCTCAAAACTAAGTATATAATTTAAGTTGAGAGGAAATTTTATTTCTACTGTTTTCATTACCGAATGCTAGAGTGTTTTGCGTTGATTTGCATACAAGCTGCATGAAAGTACGATGTGTTCTAAATCACATATCGAGTCTCCGTCACAATTATAGTAAGGAGTTTATTCTATTCCAAGCCGATTTGAGTGTGCTCGAAATCTGCCATGGTTAATTTTAATTCTAATTGTGGTTGTTAATATGTTTCTCTGATTTTCGTGTAAATAATTAAGTTCACATTTTTTTGGTAATTTTGGATGTTATAATTTATACCTGTTATTAGATTTTTCTGTGTATTTCACCCATTATTTTTCCCAAAGTGTTCTGTTTTTTGTTTTGCTATGTTTAACAAAGTCTGTAGATGGCACCTTTATGCATTCTGTTTGTATTTGATTTCTGGCTTCCTTTGCTAACATATCTACTGTTTCATTGCCTTCAATTGTACTGTGACCTTTAACTCATAGAAATTTAACTATTATCAAATCTTTACCGTTGTAGCAAATCTGTCTGATATTTTTCACTATCTAGTTTATTTTATTGTCATAGTGGCTGCTTTTAGTTGCTCCTAATGCCGACTGGGAATCACTTATAGTTATGGCATTTTTATTTCTTTTTTATATGCCCACTCTACAGCTTTCTCAATGGCTAACAATTCTGCTGTAAATATTGAGCTTTCAATATGTAGTCTAATTTTCAAGGATGCTGTTGATTGTTCAATATAAAAGGCTGCTCCAGCCCCATCTTCACTTTTAGACCCGTCCGTATATATTTTTGTGTATTTGTTATAGTAGATAAGCTATGCGGATTATGGCTTAAACGAGAATGCACATTTCGAAAATTCATATTTTTGAAAACCAATCCCTAAATACCTCCACTTTAAGGGGCGTGGCCACGCCCATTTAGATAAAAATGATCATCAATGTGCAGATGGGCGTGATCGATGGAGGGAAGAAGAGCTATGATTGGTTCAATTTCTTCAAAATGGCCGTCTTTTGGGTGAAAATGGCCGCTTTTACCTCTAAAACAGTCTCTTATTGGTCATTTGTATCTAAATGGACGTGGCCACGCCGCCTAAAGTCGAGGTTTTTAGGGGGTGGTTTTCAAAAATGTGCATTTTTGAAATGTGCATTCTTATTTGAACCAAAACCTGCATAGCTTATCTACTTGTTATATTTACTTATTATGCGTTGAAATATTATTCTGTTAACACATGGAAATTCAGTGAACTCTGGTATAATTACATCCAGTAGATATACCATTGCTTCATAGCTTAGTTGGAATTTCTGTGGCACTATATTAACTCTAATATGGTTTTGGAATTTCATGGTTTCATAGTACGCGTCTGCTAGTGGCGGATTATTCTTTTTGGGCCAAAACTTATTTGTTAATGTCTCTATAAAAAGGAGTGAAGGTTCTCGATTTGGTTTTCGCTTCTGCTTCTTGTTTTGAGTAATTCTTTTTCCGCTAGAGGGATTATTCTAAGATGAAATGGTAGTTCTTGAGTTTCTGCGAATATTATTGCCGTTGGTGTTGTCTTCAAATTTTTTTATTTTCGAAATTAGAAAGCTGTTGTAGACAAATCTGATGCGCAAATTACTTCTATACCACGAAGGATTTATGCAAAACTTCAGACCTTCAAGTTAAAAGAAAAAAATTGGTCGCAGCGAGGTCCAAAAAATTCGCTAAAAATAACAGAAAAGTAAAAGATTTCATGTTGTTCACGAAATCTCTTTAATGTCACAGATTCAAATTATGGTTTCTTGGTGCAAAAATAATAACAAGTACCAAAACACACTTTGAAAATTTTAGGGTTATTTTTATATAAACGTCAAGTGTCTGAAACGTCATTATTAGACATTTTTAACCAACGGTTTGGAAATGAATGCGTGTGATAAACAAGAAATATTACAACAAGTGTATTTAGCAAGACCATCAATGTCTGTTTCAATAGTTATTGTCCTTCATTTGACCAAAATGTTTGCATAAAATATTTTTAAGACCCTTTCCGCGATACTTTGGTATCAGCTAAAACTAAAGAGTTTGTGATTCAACGTGTTATGTTATATTTATCCATTAAAAATAAATAAATTTGAATAACATTCATCCTTAAGCAATAAAGGGAAACGGAAAACACATATATAACCAGTAATAAAAGTTCAGACGCAGAAGGAACATCATGGTAGCGCACATCCATAAACTTTGTGTTTATAACTGGCAACTGTTTTGACCAAGTGTTAGATAAAACTTCAAGTAGACAGAGCCAATAACATATGCCTCCCTGACAATTATAACATATAGTCTTTTCCAGAACTATAGGCCCAGAATTAAAATTTCTCCTATATAACGCCATATTAAACATTCTAGAGAAATTGACTGGAACCTCAAATACCATAATACTTAATACTGGATATTTTCATTTAAAATAATACTATTTATAAACACAATTTTGACATTCGTTTCGCTAACCAAGTGGGAGTCATCAAACAACTAAAAATTATAAACCTTTGACCACAACAACAAATTTCATATTATGTGCAGGTACTCGGCTTAAGATGCTTGAGGCTGGTTCAAACAAAGCAACTTTACGTAGGCGGAGGTGCTGAATTTATACAACTTTTATAACTACTACATTTAAGTGATATACTCGCATATACTTTCAAAAGCGTCTTGCTGTCCTGGTTGTTTAACATTCTTGATTAATTTTAACTTCTGATTATCTGCGTGGTGGTTATTATTGAGAATACGTCGGGCCACGCATGATCTATCTATAATACCGTATAATATTTGTGCTAAATGTTTTTTTATATAACTTCAATAGATCTCGTAGTTTGCCTGACGTATTTAAAATAGGAGTCTTTAAAATTTACCTCATAAATCCCCGACGTTTTAGTGGTGCTATGCTTGCTTTTGGGTTACCTAGCAAACTTTTGAAAAAATCTTTGTCAAAAACGTTAGTTTCGAATTAGCTTCCTTAACAAAGCTATCTACACATCTCGTGATTCGCGGTTCAAATGGTAGGCAAACCGAGTTCTGTTCCGATTTTCGAAAGATCGCTGATTCCGCTACCATTGTCTATGTTGCCTTTTTGTTTATGAATTTCTTCACTAGACAAGCAGTGTATTCGTTATATTGAAATCGTGAATTTTGTATAACAACGTGTTTGCGAATTCTCTAGAAAACAACTTTTCAACGAATGTTGGTAAAAAAGGTTTTCAACATTTTTGCTCAAATGTTGCTTTTTTGGTGAAGTTAAATAAATTGTTTCTATCAGGCGAAAACTTTTAACGTTTTGCCCTCTTGGTCTTATGCACAATCTTGCGGCTAAGATTCTATACCATGATCTTGCTCAAAAATATAATATTCTTCACGAAAATTAAATGGTAGCTTACCACGACTACAAAACAAGACCAGTGTTAAAAAACTAAGCACATAAATTATATCACGAGCTCCCAATTCATACAGATAAAAAATTGGTGCAAATAAACCAGACCTTGTCCTACACAACATGCAAGACAAGACAGTAATCTTCATTGACATCACGCATCCTAATGACCATAACATAAACAATTTAGAAGAAGAGAAGGATAAAAAGTATATCCCACTATTAATAGAATATAAAGAAATCCATACATTAAAATCACTGTAAATCATTCCTGTAGTCAAAACAGCAACAGGTCTGGTCAACAAAAATGTATGACAGTCATTAGTAAAGCTGCACCTACAATGATTATTTCAAGAATGCAGAAGAATGTTATCCTAGAAACCTGCTGCGTCGTAAGAACGGTCTCAAATATGCCAACACAAGAAACAGAGTAGCGGTAGTTAACAGGCCCCTTATCTCTACAACCAGATGCTAAGTTTACTCTGAGACTAAAGCAAGATAAAAATAAAAATCTATAAAAAATCCGGAAACGATTAAGCATGTGACGAGCACTTATGATTCTCGGGCCTAGTCAGATTACAAAAAACGCCATGAAAGCGTGGCCAAGGCCATTCGCCAGGCCTTGGCAAAGCATTACGACCTTTTCGAGTCAGAGGCTCTATAAATGCAAACCTAAAGGTGTAGTTCAGAGGGTCAGGTCAGGCTGCTGTGAGACTTCCGGTGGTCACTGACAGAGCCGTTAAAAGCCACAGAACTGACATCTTGCTTATTGACCAGAAAAACCGGAAGGCTTTCATTGTGGACATTGCAGCGCCGCTCGACGACAATCTTCTCTCGTAGATAGAGGAGAATCGACGAAAGTACCAACTACACGCAGTCGAGTTGGCCGACTTGTATGAGCTAAGAGGGGTTTAGATTGTCCCAGTGGTCATATCAGTAAGTGGGCTTCTGACACAGGATTGACCGGACCTTAACACCGGTCTCTCCTGACTACCACTCATTTAAGAACAGTACAGAAAGCAGCAATATTTGGGACACCCTACATCGTCAGAAAAGCCGTATCCCTGTAAACACACCAAAAGAAAATGTTATGTCTACCGATATAATCTACAGGTGGATAAAGATCAACGTAATGCAAGTCTGTTGTTCCGCGAGGGACCGGGTGCATCACGAGAAAATATTAAAAAAACAAAGGAGTAATAATAAAAATAATAAGCGTTTATTATTGTCTTACAATTTTACATTTCGCTATACAACGAAGCTAATAATGCATGTTTATGTATAACACATAATTCTCTTAGTGATTATCCAAAGTGTCTCGACTTACAAAAATCTTCTGCGATTGTGACTAGAAATTGAATTCAGATCTCCATCTCTTTTAAAATGGTCGTCTCACTAACACTTCTGTCAGAAATGATTCTTCTGGAGACATTTTTGTATTTCAGTTACCGCCTTATTCGCCTTATCTGCCGAAAATAGTGCTGCAAATTGAACCATGACTTCCACATAGCTGTCATAATCAACTCTCCCCAGAAAGTCATTTTATAAAATGAACTTAGGATCCATGACTTCACTACAAAGAAAACATTCATATTCTTGTTTTAATAAAGTTCTGAAACGTTATATCACTTAAGTTTTAACAAAAAAGTGTTAGTTTTCACAAAATCACCCTTCATTTTCCCCTACTCCCTAGAGCGATCTGACCCAAAAAACAATTCGAAGCGTTCCTTTGTCGAGTGCTAATTGAATACCAAATTTGAAGATAATATCTCAATTCGTTCGAAAGTTTTTAAGGCTACTAACAGACAGACGTACAGGTCGACAGACAAAAAATTTGTGTTCCACAATCAAGTTTTCTATATGATTTGAGACTTTTTACGCTGTTTTAGCAACAACAACAAAAAATAGAAATTTCTATCACCGATATAGAAACCATCCGAACCGTTAGTTTGTCGGGTGCTAACTGTGTACCTAATTCGAAGGCGTTACCTCAATTCGTTCTAAAGTTATCGTGACTACAAACAGACAGACATACAGACCGACAGCCCGACAGACTGACAGACGAAAAATATGTTCGTTCCCAAATCATGTTTTCTATGCGTATTTGCCGTTTTTACGACGTTTCAGCGAAAAAAAAAATTTGAAATTTTTGTCGATGTGATACTTGCAAACATTTTGACGATGTAGAAGTAAAATAAATAATTGATATACCTAGATACACACAATTTTGATATTTTGCGTTGACGTAACGATAACTTCGATTAATGTTCCTTGAATATCAGTGCTAGGAGACATAATTTCTTGCCATAAGAAATATGTCTGAATGCATTTCTATTACTTTTCCATATTTTTTTTTTACAAAAATTAAATAAAGTGAGTAATGCCCTTTTACTTCCACATTTTCACAACGTGTGGAAGTATCGCATGGGCGACAAAAATTTCAAAAAATGTCTATCTGTCTGTAGCCACGATACCGTTAGAATAAATCGAGATATGGTCTTCAAATTTGGTATACTGTTAGCACAATGATGATTTGGGTGATTTGGTGAAAATTTACATTTTTTCGTTAAAACTCGAGTAATATAACGTTTTAGGGTTTATTTATTAGAGAACTTTTAATTTCATGCTCTTCTAAAACGGCGTAAAAAGTCTCAAAACGTATAGAAAACATGATTCTGGAACGACAGTTTTTTGTCTGTCGATCGGTCGGTCTGTCGGAATGTACCTCCGTTTGCTAATAGTCGCAATAACTTTCGAACGAATTGAGATATCATCTTCAAATTTGGTATCCAGTTAGCACCCAACAAGTGAACGTTTCTAATTATTTTTGTGTAAGATCGCTTCAGGGAGCAGGGGATAAATAACGGGTGATTTGATGAAAACTGTCATTTGTCCAATAAAACTCGAGCAATATAACGTTCCAAAGGTTTATGGGTACAGGAATACAAATATTTTCTTTGCAGTCAAGTGATGGGTCCTAAATTCGTTCCATGAGAATACCTTTCTGATGAGAATAAATTATTACAGCTATGTGGAAGTTATGATTCAATCTGCAGCACTATCTTAAGGGCATCGACAGCTAAAGTCGTTAGCGCTATCCCTTATAGCTGTTCACTAGTCATTATAATATCATTAGTTATAACCGTTGTATTCTATCATATTTTTCTATATTAATTGATATCCTTTAAATAAAGGATTGTGTTTTTTAAAGTGTAGAGGTTCTCTCCTAGGCAAGCTCATAAATTCAGTAGTGTCTGTAAACGTTGAATGATAATTCGACGAAACTGACAGTCTACCAATGTATGTTTCACCGTTATCGGTTGTTTTACAAGTATGTTGATCATCCCCGGTTAGTGAATATGAGTATGTGAGAGTGTGTGTCCTATTCTGAGCCACCCTATAACTACTTATTCTCTTATATTCAGTGAACAAGACAACGTATTTCAACTATAACTTTTCTTTGACCTCGTATAACTTTGCTCCCTGATTGTCACATACTGTTTGCCACAGCTTCTGTACTTTATTTTGCAGAAGATCACTTTGATCCTCCCATCTAACTGAAATCTAATTCCTCAAGCTACTTCTTGCAATATGTTTGGCTTCAGCGTCAGCGATCTCATTCCCTAAAATACCCACATGACCAGGAATCCATATAAAGTGAATACCTATATTATGCTCTTTGAGATAGCGTAAATAGGCCACAATGTTTTGAACTAAGGGGTTCACACATAGCTACCAACCGGAGTTGTTGGTGTGGTCAAAAAATGAACTGGCCACACCGCCTTGAAGTGTTGCACCATCTGTGTACCATATCTGGTAGTCCCTGATTTTATGTGGTATAAACTTAGTATATAAAGGCTTCTTTTGTTTTTTATAATTACAGCACTCTGAGTGAATTTTTGGTTAATATAATTTCCACGGCGGGATCTCAGCTGGATGCAGTTTATATGTAGGTGGGATGTTCAGTTGCTTAGTTTATATAAACTCACTTGTGGTAATTGATGGTAAGTAATGGTCTTGTTATGGTATTGCGGTTTTCAAAAGGTAATAATTCTGTATTATCGCTGAATAGATTACAGTTAAAGTGTATTGGTTGCGCAAGCATTTTTGCTCTGTAGCTTAACATAAATTCCAATCTACGATGTTTGATTGGTGGTACATGTGATTTGCAAAATATAGAAATTAGCCGATTAGTTCTATATGAGCCTAACGATCTACTGAGACCTACATCATGTACGCTGTCTAAATATTTTAGTCCAGATTGTCCAGCTGAGACATATACTGCCCATTCTGCACATGCCTAGTTAAGTTTAGAGAAAATGATAATGTTTTTTTTTCTTTAACGTCGGCCTATTTCCGCGACTATGGCCAATCATAGACGCCAGGGAGCAGTTTCACCTCACAATCCTGGAAATTTTGCCGAACTCCTGCCTTTCTGTAAGGAGGGTAGGGATCTTTAATGTGCCCAACATCGCATGGACACGGGACCGACGGCTTTACGCCCCCTCCGAAGGGCGGAACGTGCAGACATTCAACTTGCTCAAATACAATGCCAGAACCTCGGTTGATGTTAATCTTACAGTTTGTACTGAAAAAGTGAAAGGAGTACCCTGGGATCGAACCCAGTACCCTTCGGTTCAGAGGCACACGTTCTTACCCCTGAACCACCGAGGTTCTTAATGATAATGTTATTAATGTCGTTGAATAAACTTCAGTTTAGAATTTACAACACCAGATGAACATCAATTAGCAATTTCACAGCTCAGTTAAGTAATATGTTTATTTTATTAATTATCACACAAATCATACATCATTACTAATTACATTGTACAAATCAAACGCGGATTATCAATTGCACAAATACTGGTCGGTTTGTGGTTACATTTTAAATCAAGCACATATACATTTCAAAATCAATCCACGATCCTTTAAATTATTGTCGGTCTTAAAGCAATTTGTTTGTTTAATAATTTGGTTTACGACAGCCAAACAGCCTAGGCCTTTTAAAATCAAAAAAAGCATGTGGAGGTAAGTACACCCTTTTACATATGCCTATCATAAATACACATTATTTAGTATTTGTATAGAACGTGTAAAGAGGCATACAAAACTTTACATAACGAGTGCGGCAAACCTTTCATACAGGTTTCCTTTTTTATCAAGGAGCAACACAAAAAAGCTCTGACATGTCAATTTTAGTTTCTCGTTGAAAACATTTTTTCATTTTTTAAATCCTTGAATTGGAATCACAACGGCGAAAGTAACTTCAACGCCTAAATACAAAAAGCTCGGGACGCAGCAAGTGCGTTATGGTAGTGAATTTTTATTAAATCCTTCAAATTTGAATAACTCAATTTCCTATAAACTTAGTAAGTTTAATTTTGGTATGTGGTAAGGTCTTTTCTAAGGCAAGATATCCGCCAAATTTCATTAAAATAACTTTGCAATTTTTGGAGAAAAATTTTTTTTTAAAAAGAAAATTTAAAATTTGAATAACTCAATTTCCTATTAACTTATAAAGTTGGATTTTCGTACGTAACAAGGTCGTTCCAAAGGCAACACATGCAGTAAATTTTATTAAAACAGCTTTGTTATTTACGCAGAAAAAAAAATTTCTAAAAAAAACCTCAAAATTTTCCCGAAAAACCACGTTAGATTTTCCTGACAAACGAACTGATCTAAGCCATTAATAAAAGAAAGGCACTTGCAGAGTTTAATCGAAATCGGTTTATTATTTTTTGAGTTCTCAAATGAATATATATATATATATATATATATATATATATATATATATATATATATATATATATATATATATATATATATATATATATATATATATATATATATATATATATATATATATATATATATATATATATATATATTGAAAAATTGAAACTGGGTTAATATGGGTTCTAGGGGTCCTAGTTTGCGCTCATTTGAAAAAAATTTTTGCAAAGTCTCACCATCAATACCTCTCTATTAGTGATTTTTTAAAAATAAAAATTCACTAAAACGGTAACGAAGCCTTGCAAGATGTCTTTTTAAAAAGGCAACTTAAATCACTGTTTCTTAAGAAATTTAGCTGCACCTACGCTCACCTACCAAAATGTTCTTATCGGTGAAAACTAATAAGTAATAAGATCTAAAGATAAATAAACAAAAACGTAACTAGGGCAAAAAAGTATAATCAGTAGTCAAAATGTCACAATTTGATATTTGACACCTACATGAACAACCTTAGCTTAACTTTAATGCGAAAATGCTGGCTCCAAGGTAATATCCGAATTTATGTTCTTAAAAATCTTATAAAACGATATATTATACGATTCTTAATGTTAAAGTATAAATCTCAATGCGCCCCCTATATCACTTTCTTTTTATGAATCGATGTCTCTCAAAAACAATGGTTCGTTGGTGGGCTGCTACGATTGACCAAATTTGAAGCCAATATCTCAATTATTTCTTCTAATTTTACTGGAGAAACTAACAGACAAAGCGACCTACAGATCAACAGACCGACCGCCCGACGGACCGACACAATTTTTTTCTTCGCAAATTTGTTTTTTGCGTCTTGAGAATTTTTACGCAGTTGAACAAATAGTGCTGAAAATTCAATCATAACTTCCACCTAGCTGTGATAATTTACTTTCCTCGGAAAGACATTATCAATAAAAACATTTAGATGGTCACTCTTCCAGAAGCGATGTTACTCAAAAATAACTCCAGCATTCCTTTGTCGGGCGCTAACCGTATACCAAATGTGAAGATGATATCTCAATTTGTTCTAAAGCTATTGCGCCTACTAACAGACAGACGTGCGGGCCTACAGACCGACAGACCAACAGACAAAACAAATGTTCCAGCTTAAGTTATTATTAAGTCTTCTATATCTTTTGAAACTTTTTACGCCGTTTTAGCAAAAAAATAAAAATCGAAATTTCTATTACCGATATTCCATCCCCACACCATCAAACACTAATTTCATTTCAGCACAAAATGCCAGATGTTTGCTGGAGTTGAAAGTTTTCCAATAAACAAACCCTAAACCGTCACTCGCGTTTTAATAAATAAATGTCAATTTTCCCAAATTCCCTCAAATCATCCCCCCCCCATTCCCCTAGAGAGATTTTATCCAAAAACAATCCAGTTCGCTTGTCGGGTGCTAACTGTACACCAAGTTTGAAGATTATATCTGAATTCATTCTAAAGTTATCGTGGCTTATAAGATTCATACAGATCGACAGACAAAAAAAAATCGTTGCCAAATCATGTTTGAGATAGGTTTTAACACATTTTACGACGTTTGGGCTAAAAATTTTTTTGTAAATTTTGGTCGCCGAGGCCCACACGTATTGACGATGTGGAAGTAAAATTTATTTTCGATATTCCGTTCAAATTCCACTTTCAAACGGTAGACCTGTCTTGTCTTGTCTGATCTAGCAGCCTTAAAAAGTCCATAGTTGTTACAATACCAAATAATTCAAGAAAAAAAAAGATAAACAAAAGGCAAAACCAAACCACAAATGTTCACAGTTATATGCCCAGTTTCACATAGCTCGGTTAAATATTTAACGGACGATTAGTTAATCAAGGATTCCGACGACCAATCACAGACTATAATTCGCGATGTTGCTATGACAACCAAATATTTTGATGCTATGATTGGTCGTCTGAAGCTTTAATTAACTAACCGGCCGTTAAATATTTAATCAAGCTTTGTGAAACTGGACAATAATGTAATAAATAACTAATATAAATAGCACATGTTACTTTAAAAGTTTAAACTTGTAATGATAGTTATTTACTTTGTGTAAAGCTATAACCAAATGCAACTTAGCGAAGGTTATTAAGACGAATCAGCAATAGGACATTGTGGAGGCCGATACTTGATGCAAATTTATTGTAAACTTAGATAAACCAATAAAATGATTAACAATATTTTATATAGAACGTATAACTACAGTTTCGCTGAAGTTTTCTGCTTTTAGAGAGGTACCGATAGTGAGACGTTCGGAAAATTTTTTCAAATAAGCGCGAATTAGGGCCTCTGGAACCCATTTCCATGGTCAGTTGAAAGGGTTGTACATATATATATATATATATATATATATATATATATATATATATATATATATATATATATATATATATATATGTAAGAGATAACTGAAAAAATACTGCACTGATTTAGACCAAATTTGGGAATTACCCTTATTTTGTTAATGGCTTGGATGAGTTTGTTCATCAGATCTTAACGCCCAATTTTTCTTGACAAAAAATTAAAAAATATTTTTTAAAACGCAATATCTCTCAAATTTTTCAAGCCATTGATACGAAAATCTACAACTACTACAACCTTATGAGAGGTTGACAGGTAAAAAGATACCGACAGAGAGTACGCCGCCGAAAAGCGATTAAATATACCTGACAGATACTGGTCTAACCAAAGACGCGATGTCGACAAAGGTATAGCCTGCAACTCTCTGCTGAATCGGCGGGAAAAACATGCGTCTCTGGACTTCTTTCTCTCTCGCTCTCGCTCCCCCCCCCCCCTCTCTCATACACATGGAGGTAGATGGGTAACTAAGGGACAGATTATATCGTCACTCGAAACGTGTGCAGACGCTGACAACTTGATTAGTTTCTCGGTGCTCATTAAGTGAGCAACAACTTGATCAGTTTCTCGGTACTCACCAATTGAGCAACAACTGCAGGTGGCTACCGCATTACCTTCAGATTATCGGTGGTCTAGAATACACAACTAACTATGGCAATAAATTTCACTGTCGTGATACGTTTTTGTTTTCACCTGGGTCTTCACCTTTGTGTTGGGTCCACTAATAACCTTAACAAATTAGGAGCTTCAGAGCTACGATTTGTGGCTGGTATCAAGCTCTGCTGTCTAGTATCCATCAGGAGCCCCCATTGATCTCGACCCTCCAAAGCAAACGTCGCACTAAGTCTGGCTGTGAAAGACCGTTGCATGGTTTCCGAGGGAAATACTATGACTTATCCTCGGTCCTTCCGAATAAACATGTGCCCCCGTCCCACGCTCCCCGCCGGATCCCTCCGTGAACCAGACGATCGCGTCCCGTAGTAAGCCCGGCGTCTTCTCCTGGCATGCCTCGCGGTCAGGGATTCCCACTGTAAAACTGATTCGCGGGCTCGCGAAGTCCGACCTCATTTCAGGCATGGGCTCCTTCACGATCTCCTGAATTTTGCAGTGGCCCCTGAAGCCTGGGTTGATCTTCAGTCTACCATTGCAGGCTAGTCTGTATAGTCCTAGCCTGGCCTCCCCCACGATAAGTAAGTATAGAGGGGGCAGATCCAGCAACACCTGCCTGACCTGCCCAGGCAAGCCACTTTGGATCTTGCCTAGTTTTTGTCTGGCACTGGCTTGTGTCACCTTAGGCCACCAGACCAGTGCCGCGTATGTTAACGATGGTCTCACTACCCTTGTGTACAGCCAGTGGGCTATACTAGGTCTTAGTCCCCACGTTTTTTCATATAGCCGCCTAGTGACGGCTGGGGTCATAAATGCCTTACGCAGTATTTTTTCCACATGACCATTCCAGGTTAGCTTAGAGTCCAATACGACCCTAACGTATTTTACCTCCCTGGCCGTTGGGATGTTTTTACCGTATAGACTGAGCGTTCTGTGGCTCTCCCACTTCCTCCTTCTCGTAAACGGTATGACGGTTGCTTTCTCGGGGCTCACCCCGAGATTTTGGCAACTGTATACCTTTCCACCACTTTCAGTGCTGTCTGCATGCGCTCCCACACTGACTGTGTAACCTTTCTTCTATGGATTATGATGACAATGTCGTCCGCATAGTCCTGTACCTCGTACCCCCCTCCCGAGAGCCTCCCTATCAGGCCGTCCACGACTAGGCACCAGAACAGGGGAGACATAACGCTGCTCTGTGGACACCCAGCGAGGACCCCTGCCAGCAGAGTCCCTCCCGCGAGTGAAGTGAACACTGCCCTGTCTCCGAGGATGGAACCGATTCACCTGCAGCAGGTCTCATCTATTCCACGCTCCCTGACAGCTGCCAGTACCGATCCGAATGAGGTGTTGCTGAAGATCCCCTCTATGTTCAGGTAGGCCCCCAGCGCCACCTCCCTGTTCTCCAGCGTATTCTCCAGTTTCAGCATCAGTTGGTCAGTGCTATTTCTGTTGAGACTCCTGCTCTGTATGCATATTGTCCGCAGTGTAGAGGATATGCTTCCAGTGCACCGCCCCTAATGTGCCGATCGAGCAGCTTTTCCATTGTTTTTTAGCAAGAAGGACATGCGATTTATTGGCCTCAGGGACTTTGCTTGATCTGTTGGACGCCCAGGTTTAGGAACGAATACAACCCTAGCCAGTTTCCATGCCCTCGCAATGTACCCCAGACTCAGGCTGGCCCGCATGAGGGTAACCGCCGGCGCCAGTATGTCTATACCCTGTTGGAGCATGATGGGCATTATGCCATCAAATCCTGGGATTTGAATCCCTTGACGCTGTTAATGGCCCATCTGATGTTGTTCCAAGTAACCACGTCTTTAGCGACTGTCCAGTCCACTGTAGATGCCCCTCTGTACGGCACCTCTATTTCTGAGTGTTCCCAGTCCGGGGGTGATTGGTTTATTATGAAGACCTTACTATTTTCCAAAATTCTGCTTTCTAGGTTTATAGCAAATTGAGTTATACAATTTTTGCAACCAGTGCGCAGAACACTTTTCTTAAATATTGGCCTTTTACCTCATATGACGTCAGATTGTTTTATAATACCTATTCCATTCATTGTTCATAAAAATATTAAATATCCAGTAAACAAATTTAAAAGCTAAAAATAGTTTAAAGTTTTAGCAAATGATTATCTTTCTGTTGGTTATATATATATATATATATATATATATATATATATATATATATATATATATATATATATATATATATATATATATATATATATATATATATATATATATATATATAATTGTATTAAAGAGATTTAAAACTAGAGCAAAGAACGGTGATAAAGTTTTTGACAACAGAAGACAATCGGCCAAAAAATATACACGAAAATCAACATATGACTGCTGTAACATATGGTGAACATCGTCCATCATATTTGCAAGTAAAATTCCGTGTCAAAACAGTTCAAACTTTATTTTTCCTCCAAATCTTTTCTTCTCTGGTCAGGTAGATCTCATATTAATTTCTCCCGTAATACTACAATATAACATAGACAGACGTGGTTGTGTACCAATTTTCAAGTCTTTTGATCAAAGAAAAATAAAATTATTCGGAATTAAAATTAAAATGATGCTCGACATCACTGCAGATTCTGTAATGCAATATCTACAATGTTGGACAAAGACAGATCATGTTACCTGTACTGCAATGCTATTAAAAAAAATGGTGTATAAAAATCTAAACAATGGAAGTTAGAAGTATTATTGCAAGATTCCAGAATGTAGAACAATGTAAAATGTACGGCAAGGACGCCATCTTGGCGCGGAACCAGGTAGTATGTCGTCACGACAGCTCAGGTTAACACAACATGTTATATATGGGGACTGTGTACAGTCAAGTAACAATTTTGTAAATTATCAGCCCTGGCCCATTTCTTTTCTAATACCGGGACAATGTTTGCTTTCAAAATCACTAAATTTTAGCATGCGACAATGTTCTTCGCAACTATCAAAACCTGCTCACAAAATGAGAAGAGTACTGATAGATATGTTATGGATCCATCATTTTTAGTATCGATGATTTCGCAGGTTAGTTGGTCAATATTTTTTAGTAAATAGCACTTTAAAGCGTATTTATGTGTTTCTCATATTGAAGTTCACCCGTATAAAATTCATCTTATACAACTGCATGAAGATGATTTTGATCGGCGGCTGCAGTTTTGTGAAGTTATGACTGCACGAATAGCTGATAACGGAAACTTTCTGTTTAATATCTGTTTTTCAGACGAGTGTACGTTTTTATTAAACTCAGTCAATCGTCATAATTGTCGTTATTAGGCAGATAATAGTCCAAGAAATTTTCACGAAGTCCATACTCAAACTCCACAGAAATTGAATCTCTGGACTGACATTTTTGGAGACCGTTTGATGATGAGCGCTATCAAGAAAATAAATTAGTGTTTCAACAAGATGGAGCTCCTCCGCATTTTTCACAACGTGTTAGGTAGTTTTTGAACAGAGAGTTTCCAGGATAATGGATTGGGCGTAGAGGTGCTATTAAGTGGCTCTCTAGAACACCGGATTTAACTCCTTTAGACTTCTTTCTATGGGGCCATTTAAAGAATAGAATCTATGTAACAGAACCGGAGTCTCTGGAAGAATTACGACTACGCATTGTTGAGGAATGTCGTCTAATAACTCCACAAATGCTCCAGAATGTCAGAGCTCGTTTTGAACAAAATTTGTACTCTTGTATGGAAGCTGGTGGTCAACAATTTGAACACTTACTTTACTGAATAAACATTTTTTAACGTTTGGTTTTATTTTTTAGTTTTTTTTAACGAAAAATTTACTAGTTAGTGCATTTATTATCACAATGAATGAAATACGTTCTTGCAGCTCCAATTGTGAATAATTTTTAAACGAGTTGATAATACCTCCAAAAAATTAGTGTCCTGATTTCAGAAAGAAAGGAGCTTTCAAATGATGTAACACTCGACCCATGTCCCCCAAATATAAGGGTTGTTATCACCACCCTTAAGGGGTTGATGTGATAAAGTTGAGTTTTATGTCAAAACATGTCCCCCTCAATATTACGATTGACGTGTTTCAGCGTTTCTTTAAAAAAAATTCTGTGGACGCACTCTGTTTCCTTTTCAATGCGCCAGCCTTTATATATATATATATATATATATATATATATATATATATATATATATATATATATATATATATATATATATATATATATATATAACACAACGGTAGACACACTCCGCACCTAGAAGTCGAAGCCTTGTGCGGGGGAGCTCACATACATATGTAGACAAAGGACACCACCCATAACTCATCAGAAGCCGGCCCTTTCCACATTCGAGTAAAAAAGACCGACCGTCTGAATACCGGTTTCGAACCCGCGATCTATATATATATATATATATATATATATATATATATATATATATATATATATATATATATATATATATATATATATATATATATATATATATATATATATATACATATATATATATATATATATATATATATATATATATATATATATATACATATATATATATATATATATATATATATATATATATATATATATATATATATATATATATATATATATATATATATATATATATATATATATATATATATATATATATATATATAAACGAATTATATACACATTTTTCTGCAATGTAATTTTATGGATCATTAAATAAGTCCTAATTATATATTCTTACCTGTAGACTTGCCAGACGAGAGAGACTTGGCCGCTGAAACAAAAAGAAAGTCTTTGTTATTTTATTGTTTCCATTGTAAGTGAAATTAAACATTTCCTGAATGAAATATCCACGAATACATAATAAGGCTTTGTATTTGTTCAGAAGTTTATAATTTTTAGCAAAACTTTTCCAACTCCGACCATTTTATACAGTCAGACTCCTGTACGTACTTGGCGGTTGTATTTCTTCCGCGGTTTTTGTACACCGTTTGTTTTATTTTGCGAACGTAATCGGGAAATTACTGAAAAGAATAAAATTATATTCGTTCTTAGATAATATTCTGCTTGGGGCAAAACTTTATTATAATTACAATATTAAATTTTCAAAGGCGTTTTGTTTGAACATAAATACAAGTTACTTCACTTTTTGTTTTGTTTTCTTTATTTATTTAATTAAATTATGACGTCATTTTAAAGTTAATATGAATACTGTGGAGTTAAAATTTCTGTCAAATGAGACAATCCAAGCCATTTTTTTAGCGAATTTTCGTAGAAAAATTTGCAATTAAGGTCTCATCTTTTGGATTTTGAAAAAAAATTATATCCTGCTTGACGATGACCTAAAAGACGGAACTGTTTGCAGAGAACAAAACAAGCACTCTAGAATGCAGGCAAGAAGTCTCTATATCTGGATTTAATACGGAACGGTTTTATCAAATTAGGGCAGCCAAATTCAATGAATATACAGGTCGAAAAAGGCCCAAAATATTTACGTAAACACATCTGCCCAAAAAGAGGGCGCTCTGTTTAAAAAAATATTGTTTTCATTAACATATACAAAAATATTTGTCTAAAAACACTAATATAAAATACTACCTAATTGGATGCTGAACATTTTAAAAAACATTTCTATTCTAATGAGCGATTACCTTTTGGTGAACTGTATTTTTACAAACAGCAGAACAAGTGTTGTAACTGCCATCACCAAAAGTGTATTTACGGAATTTTCTAGAAATCAAAAACTGTTTTTTTGCGTGTGACTAAAAACATGTGTCCGTTATAAAACCACTGATAATAATAATAGGTGAGCGGCGAATCCGGCTAGGAATCCCAAGCAACTCTCACTCATCCGCTATTTTGCCAACGGTTTGTGGAAATAAATCAACAGTGAGTCCGTGCCCGTACGCTTGCCACTGTTAAAGCTGAAAATTATGTTTGTATTGAAGAATATGCAACTTTATTAACTCTTTCAGGTTAAGAGGTACATAAAGTGTACTCCGTTTTTTATTCCTCCGGGTTTTGGTGGTACACAGTCTATACCATTTATTCAAAAACATTTTGTTACAATCACAGAAGCACAAGAATCGTACCACCTACAGAATATGTAATTATTGGTGCCTCCCAGCTATAGTTATGAATATATTTGATGTTATGAATGCTGGCTATCATATTCAAACAGTTTTGAGGTTAAACGTTATTGTCTCTCATGACGTGGTTATATTTTAGTAAGTTCTACTGTGTTATCTGATGTTTTACGTTCAAATTTCAACACCAGGCTGGATACGGCAGTGTATTAGACGGGATTAACATACTAATAAGTAAAAAAGTCGTATCTGCTATCGTAATTTTTGATAAAATTGTGTTGTTATTTTCATCGTATTTTTATAGATTGTTATGGATGATATAAATTTGAAAGGCTGAACTAGAGACGAATTTTTAAAATAATATGAGAACCTCCCCTCCGATCAGGATTCTGTTATAGATGGCGATCTAGGTGATGATTGTAGTGATATTGAGTTTGATAATAATGCGGAAGTAGAAGATAAAGTGCAACAAGATGAAATTTTTGATGATTCGGTAGAAGATTCAGACTCTGACGATTCTGAATGGAATTTACCTCTGGATAAAGTTAAAAACAGACTGAAACAATTGCAATATGATGCGGATCCTGTTTGGGGCCAAACAACTATTATAGTAGGTCCACCTGATTTTAGTCATTATTCGGGAGTAACGCAAGTCGTTCAGGATATTCAGGATTTATCTCCATACCAATTATTCAACCTTATATTTGATGATGACATAATTAACAATTTATTATTCCAAACAAAACTTTATGCAAACCAAAAATATCTGTTATCTGGAAAGAAATATGAGCCGACTACTGAAGAGGAAATTAAAGTGTTTTTAGGCATAAATTTATTAATGGGAATAAAAACCATGCCGAGTTACAAAGATTATTGGAGTTCTAGTCCAGACCTCTATGATGCATATATAAGCCAACTTATGCCACTAAACAGATTCAGTTGGCTCCTCAATCATATACATGTCAATGATAATAATCTAATGCCAGGAAGAAACGACCCAAATTATGATAAACCGTACAAATTACGTCCGATGTTGACAAAATTGGTAGAAAACTTTAAAAAATGTTTATGTTCAGATAAATGTGTGGCTATCGATGAGTCCATGATTAGGTTTAAGCGCGGAAGTGGTTTAAAGCAATATATGCCAAAAAAGCCGATTAAAAAATGCTATAAGATTTGGGTATTAGCCGATAAGTCTGGCTACATGTATAAACTTGGTATTTACACGGGTAAAACGGATAGTGGTATTCCTGAGAAATTTTCTTAATCCAAAGTGGTAAAAAACTTGTTGAAAGGGTTTGAGGGAAAGCATCACAATGTATATTTTGATAATTATTTTAACTCGTACACCTTACTTTGGACTTGAAAAAACAAGATATTCACGCTTGTGGAACTATAAATAGCACGCGAAAAAAGCTTCCAAAATTGCAGGATGATAAATTGTTGGCAAGGGGTGCTTCCGACTGGAAAACAAGTAATACAGGATTGTTTATGTGTAAGTGGAAGGATAAAAGATCTGTGTTTTTACTTTTCAATTTTCATTGCCCCCAGGATACGACAACTGTTCGTAGACGTGAAAGGAATGGAGACGTAATTGAAGTACCTTGTCCAAAATTTTAGTTGACTACAGCAGTAATATGAATTTTGTGGATAAATTCGATCAACTCAAAGCAACTTATGAAGTTAACCGTAAAAGCCACAAATGGTGGCATCAGTTTTTTTCACTTCCTAGATGTATGTGTCGTCAATGCATACGTTTTAAATAAATTGCTTCAAGGAGGAGATGCAGTATCACAAAAAGATTTCCGGCGGCGAATAATAGATGGTTTGTTGGCAGACAGATTGGTCACTTTGAAACGAAAATTGGATAGGTCATCAACTCGATCTCCCATACACATTTTAAAGCACAAACCTACAGTCCCGGTTGAAATATAACTTACCAGTTCTTCTCATCAACCAATTCGAGACACAAGGTAACGGTGTGCCAAATGCAGCACAAAGGCAAAGCAGGTGCGAACCGAATGGATGTGTTCTGTTTGCAAAGCTCCTCTGTGTCCATCGAAATTCAAAACGTGTTTTCAGGATTACCACGCAAGAGTAAGAATTTTTAAAATATTGCAACAAACAATATTGAACAATAGTTATTCTTTGCAACCATAGTGGTACAAGTGCTGTACCACCACGACACCCCCCCTCCCAAGGAGTCAGTGAGCTAGGAATTAGTCAGTAAATCATCTGCAATATGATTATGTTTCAATATTCTTTGCATTAAAATCATTATAATTCCCAAAAGTATAGTTTTAATTTTCCGTGACGCATGGGTATAAAATCTATAGGAATGTATGTGCCTGAAAGAGTTAACGGTCTCTATGTACTAAATCCACTAAAGTGATTACAGCGGTTTTGAGAATATTAACTAAATACATTTTTTTTTTCTAAAATTTTAACACCCTGTATTTTCTTAACCGAAAATTTTTTGGCGATAGTTTATAAAGCAAATTATCACCAATTTTTCATTCACACCCTTAAATATTCGCATATCATTACCCTGCATAAGGTAACTAATATAATTTTGTATAAGGTACTTATTATTATTATTGACTTTAGCCTAAAGGACTTTTACACTCCCACAAAGGCGAACATTTAATCATCCCAGGCATCTCAGATACCCAAGCCACTGAGCTCAGAGGAGCCCTTTCAAGTTATCAGGCCCTGAAAGACAAAGCGGCAGATCCTCATTTCCCATAAATCTCCGCACAGTATGGGCAGTTGCAACCGCCTTCTAACCTTAAAAAGGTGCTTTCCAAGTCTAACTCTCTTACCATTCTCTCCAAGATTCTTAGGAACTACACCAATTGACATAACTATTGGAATAACTCAGACATTGTCTGCCCCAACTGCCTCTTTACTTGAATTTTGAGGTCCTTTACTTAATGATCTTCTTGTTGTACTTCATCTCTAGATTATTAATATTCGGAATGACCACATCAATCAGCGTCATATAGTTGCAGGACTTACACACTATTATTATATCTGACCTGTTGTGTGCAACTCGTTGGTCTGTGAGCATGGTCCCATCCCAGTGCAACCTGTACCATGAGCTCTCTAGAACTGCCCCAGTAGTGTATATATAGTGGGAAGTAAACGCTTAATATCGTCCTGTGACTTGCAGGATAGTCTCTGATGACTGACACCCAAATCTACATTTGTGATCTTGGACCGAATTATCTCCAACTATATACTTCAGGTAGTTTCTTGTTGGGATGACCTGATCTTGTATGGCCAGCAAAAACCTCTCTGTCTCTGGAAACATCTGCCTGAGCACTTATCAGTAGTTAGACGCCGATTTGTCGACATGTGCCTGGGAGGTGTTATCTAGATCTCACCCATGGAGAGGCTTCTGCCTCCAAGATTGTAGCTTGTCTTGATGAGTCCGGTGGTGACTTTGTATTTCACTTTGTCTTAATCGTAGCGCTGTTAAATCATCTACCTCGCATATGGTATGGTGTAGTTCAGAAGTAATCGCCCGCTGATGGAAACATGTGCGTAGATTCAATATCTGCTGGCCTAACTGCTTTCCAATATCCAATACTCCTCTTCCTCCTTGGTATCTAGGTTGGGTTACTCGCTCGACGGCACTACGGGCTGATGCTCTTTGGATTTTGTTAGGATTGTTGGTACCATCTGTTGTAGATTTTCAATGTCCCTTTTCTCCAACTTATAATCCCAAATAAATAGCTAAGTGCAGAAAATGCATATTCATTAAAGCTTTAGTCAGATTCTTGTTGAGATGTGGTCGCCCCGCCTGATTTACTCGTTTCGTAAACTCATTTGTCAGATCGTTCTTCATTACTGAGTGGTTTATTTTCCTCGCTTGCTGTATTCCCGGTATTTATAACACTCTTCTACATCTATCGAGGCAATTTGCTGGCTATTCTGCATTTCCTTTATATTTGGCTGTATCTTTTTTCTGACTACATATAAGGTGCGACACTTGTCAAGCTCAAACTGTATGTCAATATCTCTGGAAAACCCTTCCACAATTTTAAAGACTCGTTCCAGGTGGTTCTTCCTGAAAGCCATCAGCTTAGGATATCTCTGGAAAACCCTTTCAAGATTTTAAGGACTTTTTCCAAGTGGTTCTTTGTGGAGGCCATCAGCTTGAGATCATCTATATACAGCAGATGATTTAGCCTTATTTTGTCCCTGCCATTGCTTTTTATACCTAAGAGATATCTGATAGAGTTGAAACGGTTTGATGCTGGATTCAAGGCGAGGCAGAACCATAGTGGCGTTAGAGAGTCGCCTTGAAAATACCTCTTCCAATTGGTATCGTACTGGTTACAATGTCATCACCCGTTTGTACCCGTAACCGAATTTTTCTTCTCCAGGTGGTGATTGTTTGTTCAAAAAACCTCAGGATACAAGTACCGATCTCATATACCTTCGACACACTTACAAGTCACTCGTGTGGAACTGAAACAAATGCCTTTTTGTTGTACACGTTTGCAGCAGAGAGATCTCTTTGTCTACTGTAAGCTTGATTGCACGAATCAATTGTTAGCTATTCTTTGCATTCCATAGATTCTTCGCTGGCTTATTTTGTTTCGTGTGCATATATGCGTTTCTCAAGGCATGATGCGATCAACCAATATAGGGTTGCAAGACAGGTCGGGTCAGAACGGTATCTGCCGGAGTCGGCAAAATACTGCTGGCCCTTTGGCAGAAGATACTTATCTCCTTGTGTGAAAAACAATAGCATCTTCTTTGGGTCAAGTAAAACAAAATTTATTAATACCGTCAGTAGATGTGTGTACACCAAACTTTCGTCAGCCAAAAGTTTTGGACGCCATCAAGCCCGGGTTCCTAGTTATGAAGCTCTCTAATAACCTCAGAGACTTCGTCTTTGGTAAACGGCTCGATGCATCTCTTCATAACTCTGACAAGCTCGGCGTTCTTCGTTAACCTATCAGCCGCCAAGATTGCAGGAGGCCGGTGTCGCTAGTTGACTTTTCTAAAACTCTTGAACTTGTTCCTTATTTGGAAAAGTATCGGTGGCTGGATTCGTAGCTTAATGAAACTGACAGTAGAAAGTGCTTTCAGGGCCCTCAAACATTGTATTCTGGCATTTCCGGCTGTTGCTTGCTTCATATCTCCTCAAGCGTTCAGCTTTTGCAGAAAGTTTCTGTTTTAAAGTGTCCAAACATTCTTGTGTATGGTTGACTGGATCTTGCGCTGAGTGTTGTCGAACTCGCCCGATTATTTCCTCTAATCGTTTCTACAATTTTATTGTCTGTACTCCCTCAATGTGATGCGTCAGTTGTCAGATTTTTTTCGAAGTGTTTTCACTCTGCTTACCAATCTTTTTCCCACTAGGGCAGTCATTAAGGCGCGTTTCTGTGATTGAAACTTATATCAGAAATCTTAATGCCTAGAGCTTTAATTGCTGCGGTTGCTGCACAATAAATGAGCTTATGCATGTGCTTTAATTTGTGGAGCTCTGGAAGGTGGGATTGCAAAATTATTCTGTTCAAAATTCCATATAGTTGCCAGCTTTCTGTGTGATCTAGCCTAGGTAATTATTTATTATTATTATCATTATTATTATTAATATTATTGTTTATTGGCAAAAAAGTCTTACTAATTATTATGAAAACACTTGAACATTACTTTTAAATATAAAATAATTGACAGAAAATAAGAACAATCAGCGGATGTCACTTTTACTAGTACTATATAGTGGATACGACCCTTTAATGTCGTTTGCAACCGGCTATATTTTCAGAAGATTGTGGTGACATATATACCAGAATACAGTGAGACAACACCAAAGTTTATTGTTATGCCTTTATTGCATATAAAATTATTTATAACCTCCTATTCACAATGTTTTATGAACAAAAGTATAAGATTTGGCAAAAGAAACTTTCCCATATGGTGCCGTTCTGTTTCCAACAAAAGATTCACACATTTCGTCATATAGTATACGCATATAACTCCTTAATATAAGCTTCAATATGAAATATTAGAACATAACGCTGAAGAAAAACACATCTGACTTTTATTAGAGCCCTGAGAGCTCTAAAGTGATTCTAAAGTTGAAAAATGTTGGCGTTTATTTTTAGTTTACGGTCGACTTGATGGCTCACTTGGCTGATTATATTATTAGGCTTTTCTGACCATTTTTTCAGGTTAAGTTAAGATATAAGAGCACTTCTGAATTTTATAGTTCTACTCAATGTTAATTTTTACAGATTTCTGGAAACAGTTACGAGAAAAGAGCAACAAAAGTCCGAACGCAGCACATTAGTTATGGTAGCAAATCTCAGTTCAGAATCTGTTTAAAAAATGTAAGTTTTTTTTTAACATCGACCTATTTCCACGACTATGATTAAACACCAATGGCAGGGAGCAGTTCTGTCCCACCATTCTAAACATTTAGCGAAGCACTGCCTAACTGTTAGGAGGGTAAATAATTAATTAATTTTAGTTTTGTTTTTAATAGTTTAACCCAGAATGACGTTTCTTTTGTGAATGCAATTGAATAAATTGTTTTTATGGTCAAGTGGGTTTAATCGTAGCCTTTCTTTTTGATAAATAAGCGCTCAATATCTAAGACACCATTTTCTGTAAAGCTATGAAGTTAAAACTTGGTATACGTAGGTATTCTAGTCTCTTAGGGGAAATTTGTATTACTGACTTTACCAAAATTCCAAAAGTTTCAGAATATATATATATATATATATATATATATATATATATATATATATATATATATATATATATATATATATATATATATATATATATATATATATATATATATATATATATGGTAAATTCAGTAAGACAAATTTCCCCTAAGAGGTTAGAATACCTACGTATACCAATATACCATATAATATATATATATATATATATATATATATATATATATATATATATATATATATATATATATATATATATATATATATATATATATACAGATTTAATCAAAACTCTATTTATACCCTTAGGTGTTAGTATGTTAGCATTTCCGATGCACAAATTTTACCCGTTGCTTCCTACTTTTGGCTTTTCTCATTGAAGATGTTCAAGTGAACCAGTGAACGAAAATTGATACAGCAAGACTGACCTATTAGTGGTTAAACGACGATACAGTCTTGCCGTATGACTTAAGTTTGCACAAGAAGATTGAAATGCATGACGGAACGTCTGTCCCAGCCTTTAGAAATAGGTATAAACACTTTCGTATGTATACAACTTCGCTGGCTATCCAACACTTTTGATAAGTTGCAGATTCTCTTTATCTATGTGGTGATTATTATCTCAAATATGTTGTGCCACGCTGACTAATCTACCTATATTACCATATCTTAGCTGTGCCAGACGCTCATTGAATCTGGTTTCAATGGTTCTTTCAGTTTGCTTAAAGTATTTAATATTGCAATCTTTGCAGCTGATTTTATAGATACCCGACATTTCAGTGGCTTTATCTTTCGTATTACTTAATAAATTTTTTGAATTATTTTTTGTCGAAAAAGTTAGCTGCAAATCCGCTTTCTTAAAAATGCTGTCGAGACCCCTTGTAAACCGCGGTTCAAATGGTGGGAAAACAAACTTTTTCTCTATTTTATCTTTCCTGAATGTCGTGGATTCCACGTCCCCCTTGGTGTGCCTGCTGCCTTCGTCTGTGGTGACCTTGCTTGCCAAACTTTTTTACTTGTCTTTCCTCTTGCATTCTCACAAGTGTCTCATCCACTTCAGTTGTAGCATTTCTATACTATCACTGTTCCTATTTTCAGTTATTGCCTCCCGTTATCGTTTCTTAACCTGTCTTTTCTTGTAATGCCTTTTATTGTTTTCAGATACTTTTTCTCCACTGCCTGTATTCTGCTATTCGCTTGTCTGGAGAGAACCCGAATTTCGCAGCCAGTTTTCCAGATTAAAATTAAACTTTTATTCACAAAAGTGAAGTACCTAACTAGTAAATGCATTAAAAAAGTGCAGCAAAAATTGCTTTTTGATAGCGACTTTTTATTACGATATTTCAACTCCTAATAACTTAAGTTTCCCATTGAGCTAGAATCTGTAATTTTAAAATCAAAAACCGTAATAAAATCAGAATGGATATTAAATCTTGTAGAAATAGCGTAATAAGCTTGGTAAATGCATAACTTTTTTTTTCAGAAAAACCGGTTTGACTGTGTGGACTAAAACGAAGTAATTCCAAACACTTAACAAGGTCTGTCACGTTTGTAACTTGGCAGATACATTTTCGGCACATACCAAAAATCGTGACACGATATTTTCACCAATAGATTTCGGAATCCCATGGAAACGACGCATTTAGAAAGGTTTTCATTTATATTATTCGTCAAGAAAATAGAGGTGCCATATACAGGGCGTTTTTAAATAGAAGCTCAGTTAGAAAAAATTCAAAATACCATAAATGGAACAGCCCGTTTTTTGTGCATCCGCTTCAACTTTTGTATAACGCTGCCTACACGTAAAGTTTCAAGTTTTGGAAATATTTATATTTATAATCGCATAAAATGATACATGTAGGAACCAGTTTCAAAGGCAAGTTTATCAGTTTTTTATTCAATCCTAATAACCGAATAATTTATGTGATTAATTAGGGAATATTTGAGAAAAAATATTAAGATATTAAAAATAACCTTGGTACAGAAAAAGATGAAAAATATTTAATTTGATGAGGATATCTATGTAAACATTTACATAATATATAAATGTGTGGTTGTTAATCCGTTTAAATTTTTTTAAAGGGAACTTCAAAGTGATAGACTTAAATAACGTTCTTAATACTGGCAGCTTTTGATATAAAAATATGAGTATTTCTGCCCTTGTATTTTTCTTTAAAGTTAAAAAAACTTTATTGATTTTCTTTTTTTTTATTTTAATTACAAATTAGGTGTATAATTTAACATTAAATGAAAAGGCTACTTTCCGCACTATAAAATTTTTATTAAATGCCCTACGCGTTTCGGCTAACTAAGTAGCCATCTTCATGGGTAAATCTTAGAACTCAATAAAAAGGTCTCTCAGAATACATTGTTTTCTGGTAAGCAATTTTACTGGTTGAAGCACAATGGTGTTAAGGCAATCAATACAGAAAACATCAAGTTTAAAATCTAAAGTCAAACAGCAAACAAGCTAAAAAGCCACATTAAAAGCTAAGGGAACTACAGTAAAACAAAGAAAGCCACTGCAAAACAAGCTAAGAGCTAAAATAGAGATAAGCAAGCAGTCAAAGCAGATTAAAAACATCAGATGAAACTAACACACAGTAACCTAATGACAATTTATAAGTCAACTGTGAAAATTAAAATTTAAAGGTTCTGGAGTTAACTGACAAAGCAAACTTAACAGGAGGCAACACAATTAAGTAGAAACCCCATGAGAACTCCTAAGGAGTGCAGAAATTCCTAAAGCGAACAAGAAATAAAATGGCTTCATACTTACTTTTCAATTCTTGAAAATTGAGGTCAACACTATACGAAATGTTGACCAAGTTGGAATCCCATCTATTGCACCAGAGGTGCAACAACATCGCATCCGAATGTGCTAGATAACAATGCATACTTCGAACCTAATTAATATAAAATGCGATTTACTCAAGAATCGGGAAGAAAAGTCGGCCATTTATGAAAAATTTGAAAACGAGTGGCACTGTCGCGACGGCAAAATAGCGAACCAAAAACAAATGACAGAACACAGAGAAATGTCAAAGACAAACAAGCGGACATGAACAGCCATCTTCATATACATAATAACTCTGTGTCATAGAAAATTCATAGAGTTCAGTAACACTAGTTCACCAAATGATTGTACAATGAAGGAAACTTAGTTATGGCAGTGTTGGATAAATTCAAAACTTCACCGTTGGGGCATTTGACATGCTTGAAAATCTCAATCTCTTCTGGGCCAAATTGTTCAACCCCACAACTTAAGGGATGCAAAATCTTGGCAACAGTAGTTACTACTCCCTCTTAAATGAGAAGCAAAGACTGACGTGTCATTACCGACCTGATTTCTACTTCTGCGGTGTTCTGACACCCTGGTACTTAAATACCTTCCGGTTCTTCCGATACAGAGAGCATTGCAATCGGGGGCACCACGTCTCAAACGATAAACGCCTGACTTCTTCAGGCCTGTGATATTATCTTTGTTGTGAATAAACATGTTGCTGACTGTGTTTTTGGATTTAAACGCAAACTCCTCGTTGTCGCTTTTGAGAGCTTTAACCATGGCGTTGGACACAGTACCACAATAAGTGACGGGAAAATTAGATATTCTCTCTGGCTGGATGAAAGGTAGACTGGTGCTCATTTCGACTGAGAGCTGACAGCATTTCTTATTGACAATCCTGTCGACGATACTAACTGGATACGCGTTGTTGACTGCGGCATGTTTAATGAGATTTAGTTATTTAATCAAATCAGTCCCCGACAGTGGGACTCTGAACTGTCTGTCGACCAGGAATCTAATTGATGCCAATTTATGAGAAATATCATGGCAGGACTTGAACGGAATGAGGTGGTCGGTGTCAGTGAGTTTTCTGTAAAATCAAAAACAATGGAACGGCTACGCCTCTTCAGCTTCAGCCGAAGAAAGTTATGGATGAATCCAATTTCAACTCCATAGTGGAATCGATGTTGACATGTAGGCTATTCAGCCAGACCAGGAGCATGTAGACCTGCTCTATGGTGCCTGCCCAAATCACGAGTATGTCATCGACATAACGTGACCAGGGTGAAATGTAACTAGAATAAGGGTTATAGTCTCTGAAAACCCGACCCCTTAAAAAAAATCTTATAAAGATGTCTGCGCAAAGGGGTGACAAAGGGTTACCCATAGGGAGACAATCCTTCTGTACAAAAATTCTACCATCTAACGAAAAGAAGTTCTGAGCCAAGAAAGAATTCACCAAGGCATGAAGAGCCCTTTGAAACTCCCTATTGAAGGAGTAGGAAGCGAGTACGCTCTGAAAGAATAACGGTGTCTGATTGACGGGGATACTGGTAAATAGATTGAAGACGCCGAAAAACACGAAAAAAGAATTCTCTCCCAGCGTTATATTGCTGAGTCTATTCACCAGCTCTGTAGAATTTTTGACAGAGTAAGGTGATTGGTAATCTACCCCATACATTATAAGAGAAGACAATTATCTCGACAATCTATAGGAAATGCAACCCATGAACGAGAGAGACGGATATGACAATCCTCTTTATGTTTCTTGGGGAGGCTATACAGGCGTGGAATTATGTGGTTTATAATTTTCAGAAGTTAAGTTAAAATACTTGTCGAAAACCCTCTTGAACTTGATCGTGAAGGAAGTGAGCAGATTACAGCTAATAGTTGAGATCCCTTAAGAAAATGAAAACCTTAGAAATGTAATCTGTCATGTCCGGAACAACGACGCAATGGATCTTGTCTGCATTCTAAAGAAAAAGATCGTTATTACAAATAATCTCTTTAAGAGAGGAAACAACCTTATTAAATGGGGAAAAAATCGAAGTGAAAGCCTTGAACTTGGAAATAATCTCAGAAACCTTACCCCGCAAATAACCAGCATTCTCGACTTTGAACCTTCTCAGAAAGATCTTTGTGTCCTCCACCGTCTCCCAACATCCAAGACATAAGCTTGGGAGGAACGGCGAATTTTATGCCCTGGCTAAGTAATGCCAACTGGGGTCATCAAAACTATTGAAAGAAAAAATATTTTAAAGTCTCTCGTAAAAAAACGTGATCACTGAATTTGAAACCGTTTGATCGTAAGGAATTATCCTTAAGACGCTATAAAAGAGAAATTTTACGAGATAAAATTTGTTTTTATCACACCAGAGAGTGGAGAAGAACTCATGACTGGTTCTCATCAAAGCATCATACGCAAACGTGCACAGCCTACTTGTTAGTGTCTCACGTACCATGTTCAGTATCATTTCAGTTTTCTCCGTCTTAGCATTGGCTGATATCTGCTCTTTCTTGATCACCGATCTGCTGAATCTTGGAGCGATACTCTCGAAACTTCCTGGCACTGATCTGCTGTACAAGTTCTTGGCAAACTTCTGGCATAGATCTCTTCTCGCGCACGTTAACAGGAACCATATTATGAGGATAACAGGACGGAACACCTAGACAACCTTCGATAACACTTTAGGGCATTGCCCAGGCTCGCCGAAATGATTTTACTTCTAAACGTCACACAGTCTGACATATACATGATTAAACATTCAATAAAATTTCATCCAATTCCCTAACGAATTAGTAGTGGTAGTAGTAGTAGTGGTGGGGAGGCCAACGCCAAGCAAGTAGGCCACCATGGGCCCTTTTTTCCAACCCCAGCAACCCAGCAACTACTCTTCCTCGGTTCCGTCGCCAAACCGCCTCGACATGAAGGCCGTGACGGTCTTCAATTAGACGGTACTTACCTGATTCCTCTGCAGAGTCCTCGATCCGAACAATTCTGCTCGAAGACTCCCAAAAGCCTTGCATTAGCACAGGTAGTGGTAGAAAGTTTCTTCATCCTCGCCGCATTCCTGGAAAATGGGATCCCTCTCTACGCCTATTAATGTGAGGTGTCTTCTAAGGGCGCAGTGGCCTGTGAGCACCACAAGGATGTGGCGAAGCGTAGGTCGACTCCTTCTGAGTAGCCAGACAGCTTAATCTCTGTCCGGGCCCTCCGCGAAGTACCTCGCCTGCCTGCAGCCACCAACCGACCCCCAGTGCCTCTTCGTTGCTTCCTCGGTCCCCCTAACGAATTAAATCGCGTAGGGAATTTAATAAAAAATTTATTGTCCGGAAAGAAGCCTTTTCATTGAATGTTTAATTATGTCTATCCCAGGCTGTGTGACGTTTAGAAATAGGTATATAATTAGTGATTTTTTATTATAAAAAATTCACTAATAGAAAGGTATCGATGGTGACACTTTGCAAAAAAAATTTTCAGATGAGCACGAACTAGGACCCCTAGAACCCATATCCGGGGTCAGTTTCAATTTTTATATGTATATATATATATATATATATATATATATATATATATATATATATATATATATATATATATATATATATATATATATATATATATATATATATATATATATATATATATATCCGTCTGATAACTCAAAAATAATTAACCGATTTCGATTAAACTTGGCAGGTGGCTTTCTTTTGTTAATGGCTTGGATGAGTTCGTTAGCCAGAAAACTCGGACGGGGTTTTCTAGAAAAATTTTGAGTTTTCTTTCAAAAAAAATTTTTTCTCCGATAGTAACAAAGCTGTTTAAATGAAATTTACTACATATGTTGCCTTGAAAGAGATCTTACTACGTACTGAAATTCAACTTTCTAAGTTTATATAAAATTGAGTTATTCAAATTTTAAATTTTCTTTCGAAATTTTTTTTTCTCCGAAAATTACAAAGTTATTTTAACGAAATTTGGTGGATATCTTGCGTTAAGAAATACCTTACCACAAACCAAAATTAAAATCTGTAAGTTAATAGAAAACAGAGTTATTCAAATTTGAAGCATTTAATAAAAATTCAATACCATAACGCACTTGCTGCGTCCCGAGATTTTTAAATTTTATGTTTTTTCAGCAAATTTTCCCGTAAACAATATTAAGTCAGTTTTCGCAGAAGTTTTTTAGTGTTTCTGTAGAAATGATTTTTGTAAGATTTTGGTGAAATGGTGGTAATTAATAATAAATGTTTAGTAGGTAGTTGTAAAAAAATATTTCGTGAAAAAAATTGTTTAGCAAGTTTTCGTAAAAGAATATAATTTTCGTGTAACATTAGATAAGCCGATTTTTGTAGAAACAAAATGTCGAATTTTTGTGAAAGAGATTGTTTGCAAATTATCATGCAAATATTTTCTTTTTGAATTCTTGCCCAAAAGCTTTTTGTGGATAATTATATCTTGGCAGGTGTGTAAATAGATTAACGAGATTCGTTGAGCAGGAAACTCAGACCAGTTTTGTTGGGAACATTTTAAGTTTCTTTTGTATTTTTTCAAACAATAAAGTTATGCTTATATAATATGGTGTATTTTCTATCATGCAGGTGTTGTTAAATGTTAACCACTTTTGATGTCATTTATTAAATTTAAGATATATTTGCCATTAAAAACAACTTTATGAAATTAACTATCATAAAGCACTTGTTGCGTCCAGGGTTTTTATGTTTAGTGTTATAAAATATAACCATTTTAATTTGAAATATTTTATTATGTATATCTTGAAGACGACATTTTATTTGTGTGTGTGAGTGTGTTTTGTTTCTTTAACGTCAGCCTATTTCCGCGACTATGGCCAATCACCGACGCCAGGGAGCAGTTTCACCTCACCATCCCGGAAATTTTGCCGAACCCCTGCCTTTCTGTAAAGAGAGTAGGGATCTTCAACGTGCCCAACATCGTATGGACACGGGACCGGCGGATTTACGCCCCCTCCGAAAAGCGGAACGTGCAGACATTCAACTTGCTCAAATACAATGCCAGAACCTCGGTTGATGTGAATGTTACAGTATGTACTGAAAAAGTGAAAGGAGTACCCTGAGATCGAACCCAGTACCCTTCGGTTCAGAGGCACACGTTCTTACCCCGGAACCACCGAGGCTCTTGACATTTTATTTCAATTTAAAATTTTATCACTCTTAGTGATACACTCTTTATTTGCACCAAGTTATGAGACCGAGAACAAAATATTGTTGCGATTGATGCTAGAACTAGTGTTGCCATAGCTATGAGGTAATTTATTGTTTTTGGAAGAATGTTAAGATTTATTTCCGACGTTTTATCCATAAAAGCAGCAGATATTTTCAGAGGAATTGTTGTAGTTGTAAAGTGATCTTCTGAGCGTGCTGCATATGTTTCTCCAAAGGAATAGTAAAAATAATACACATTTTTTCGCTATTATTATCTCATTAAAATTATCTTCAAATATTTAGTAGACCATCAGCTACTTATATGATGGTTTTCCATTGTGCTAATACACATGAGGGAAAAATAAATTCGGCAACGAAACCATCAAATAATAATGAGAAGGCACGGAAAATATCAAATGTTCATTTTATTACCTTTTTTGCATTTTTTCGTAGAAAATGCATTTTTCTCAATCAGGAAGCCTGTTTTGCATTTCTTCTCACAAAATTTCAAATTGTGTCAAACACAAAGTACACAAAGCTATATTATCTGGTTTATTATATTTATTTAGACCCGAAAATATAAACGCGGCCAGTGCAGCTCCTGAAACTTAACGCTGGGAGAGGTGGCCGATGAAACTCGTATAATCGTAGACGATGATAAATAGCTCATTATATTATATAACCGGAATCGGGAAAATCCCAGATGTTTGGAATTACCATAATTCGAGGTACAAATAATAAATATTGAGTTCCAAATGCCAGAATGACCGACAGTGTAGTAAATATTATTTAGTTCACTCAGCTCATCTTAGCAAGAGAGCTAAAAATTCGGGACGCAACATATTTTTGGAAGTGTTAAAAGTGAACAAAGTGTTGTCAATTAAAATGCCTAAAACCTAATTTAATACGTTATGGATGAAGAATTACCAACAATTTACATGGAATCGAGACCAACTTTTTGTGTATTGTGTTCAAAAATTGTCAGTACTTGTTTTTTTACTACATATGTTTTTTATTTATTTAAAAGCAAATGTATTCGCAAAATTTATATACCCAAAATAAAATTTGATGTTACACCGACAATAACGTTTTCATTTTCACAAAAAAGTGTCAAACCAATTTCGGACCAGAGTAAACATATCTTTCCTTTAGAAAAATTTTCAACAGAGTAATTTAAAATCTTTGTTTTTTTTACAGGTTCATGCAGACAAAAAGTTCATTGTGCAACAGTATGTCAAAACCGCAAAGCATATTCTCAACATGCGGAAAGGTGCAACATCACAGCAAACCTTAAAAAGTTGCCTTCAACATAAACTAAAACAAACCGACCAGAAGCAGTTCAATGAAGATTTATGCAAGGCCATGATTTGCAGCAATATTCCGCTGACAAACTTAAATAATCCAAACCTAAAGCAATTTCTAGGAAAGTACTGCAGATATAATAAACTTGCGTAAAGGATGTCTTAACACCATTTTAAAATAAACATTACTGAATATAAGAAATGCAAGTTGAAATTATTTTTATGTTATAGCAGACAAAAGTACAGATTCGTGCGGTAGATATATCGCCCATCCATTAATTGACGTGTTAAGGAAAGAGAGTCCAGGCAAATCATATCTTTTTGCGTCAAAGAAAACTTGAAAAAGCCAATAATTTAATTGGCTAATCGCCATATTAGATTAGCAGAATGTATAAAAGAGCAGTTTCCTTTAGTAAATGATCTTTCGAACCATATTCAAAAAGTATTTTTAAAAGCTCCAATACGCATTCAATTTTACAAAGAACACGTTTTAAATCTTTCGTTGCCTTAACAACCCGTTATAACACGTTGGAGTACATGGCTTGATGCAGCTATATTTTATGCGGACAACTATGACGTAATTAAAAGCGTTATTAACGCTCTGAACGACTCTTCTTCCACGCTCTCATAAACTCCAAGAATCTATGGAGAATTCAGCTTTAAACAAAATTTTATATATATATATATAAACCAATTATTTTTTTGTATCTTCAACATTAATAAATTAGAGAGTACATGTGTCTCCTTAGCAGTCAGTTGATTTGATAAATCAATTTAAGTCTGATTGTACAAAAGTTTGCAAAGCAACCGGATCAGTAATTCTTAACAAATTTAACCCTGTGATTCAAAATAATACAGGATTCCGAAATTTTAAAAATTCCTTGAAAATTTTTGTAGGGAACTTTGATGATGATTTACGTGTACCTAAATTAGATTTAAACATTTATTCAAAATATAAATATGCTCCTGTTACGTTCGTTGATGTTGAACGAAGTTTTTCTATTTTTAAACACAGATTTACTGACAAAAGACAAAGTTTCCTTTTAGAAAACTTTGAAAAACACTTAGTAATTAATTGTTTTTATAATTATTGTAAGACATTATTAGCGATTTTTTTTTAATTCGCTAATGAGGAGATCTGTGTTTATATATATATATATATATATATATATATATATATATATATATATATATATATATATATATATATATATATATATATATATATATATATATATATATATATATATATATATATATATATATATATATCCGACCGATAACTCAAACATAATGGACCGATCTTGATCAAATTTGGTGAGTCCCTTCCTTTTGCAAGTGGCTTGGATAAGTTCGTTAGCCAGAAAAATCGGTTTTCCCGGAAAATTTTGTGTTTTCTTTCTAAAAAAATTCATATCTCCGTAAATAACAAAGTAAGGGCAACCATACGCGTGTTTGTATTATAAAGAGTGAACTCTCTACCAAAATTTGGGTCCCTATCTTTAAAGACAAGAAAGTAATGGGCAGTTAAAGAAACAGATTTTGGAGTTTTCCTCAAAACGTCAAACTCGCAATTTTAAACGTCAAAATTGGCAATGTTTAGGCAAAGAATGTGAAACAAATACCGATTGTAAAAAGACAAAGTAGCAAGAACAGTGTTCTGCAAACCATTAAGTGTCAGATTCTACCGTCACTGTCCTTCATTTTACTAAAATGTTAACAGAATATTCATTTCCAATGGACCCTTTCTCTGATGCCTTGGCTGTCAGTTTAGTTAAGTTGATGCGTTTTTGGATATTTATTTGTAGGTTTAGTGAAGTTTATGGTTTAACGGTCTATATATATATTTTTTTAAACTAATTTTCGTAGAACAAATTTGTTAATGCATTTTTGCATTTTTTATCGAAATATGATGCGTTTATTAGAAAAAATGTGGACGCAGTAAGTGCGTTTTTGTAGCGAATTTTCGGTAAATTTGCAGTTTAGCTCCCGAACGCTTTTCAAAAAACTCTTTTCAGAAACCTGCCAAGGCCCCCCTTCCCTGAATCCACAAACCCCAAGGAAAATTTCTTGTTCACACCCCCCAAGGAAGTTACGGGACCAGGAGCGAGTAGGGGTATACAATTTCTTTTAGCTAATTTTTGTAAAACAAATTCGTTATTGCAATTTTGAATTTTTTTATCGAAATATTATGTGTTTATTAGAAAAAATGTGGACGCAGTAAGTGCGTTTTGGTAGCGAATTTTCGGTAAATTTGCAGATTAGCTCCCGAACGCTTTTCAAAAAACTGTTTTCAGAAACCTGCCAAGTACCCCCCCACCTCCCTGAATCCACAAATCCCAAGGAAAATTTCTTGTTCACATCCCCCAAGGAAGTTACGGGACCAGGAGCGAGTAGGGGTATATAACATTTTTTAGCTAATTTTTGTAGAACAAATTCGTTAATGCATTTTTGAATTTTTTATCGAAATATTAAGCGTTTGTAAGAAAAAGATCCAGACGCAGTAAGTGCGTTTTTGTAGCGAATTTTCGGTAAATTTGCAGTTTAGCTCCCGAAAGCTTTTCAAAAAACTCTTTTCACAAACCTGCCAAGGCCCCCCCTCCCTGAATCCACAAACCCCTAGAAAAATTTCTTGTTCACACCCACCAAGAAAATTACGGGACCAGGAGTGGGTAGGGGTGCATAGTTTTTTTTAGCTAAATTTCGTAAAACAAATTCGTTAATGCATTTTTGCATTTTTTGTCGAAATATGATGCGTTTGTAAGAAAAAAATCTGGACGCAGTAAGTGCATTTTGGTAGCGAATTTTCGGTAAAGTTGCAGTTTAGCTCCCGAACGCTTTTCGAAAAACTGTTTTCAGAAACCTGCCTAGAAACCTCCCCCCCCCCCCTTCTCCCTCCACCTTGGATCCACAAACCCCAAGGAAAATTTCTTGTTTACACTCCCCAATTCGTTAATGCATTTTTGAATTTTTTATAGAAATAGGATTTGTTTGTAAGAAAAAAATCTGGACGCAGTAAGTGCGTTTTGGTATCGAATTTTCGGTAAATTTGCAGTTTAGCTCCCGAACGTTTTTCAAAAAACTGTTTTCAGAAAATTGCCTAGCACCCCCCTCCCTCCTGGATCCTCAAACCCCAAGGAAGTTACGGGACCAGGAGTGAGTAGACGTGCTGGGCGCGGTTGGTAGTAAAAAGGAAATATGAGCCGAAAATTTGAATAAAGCGGGCTTGAAAGCTGTCTTTTTCACATCTTGAAGCCATATCCCCCTTAAATCCTGCCTACCCCGCACAGCACCCCTATTCACTCTCAGTCCCATAACTTCCTTGGGGGGCGTGAAGAAGAAATTTTTCTTGTGGTTTGTGCATCCATGTGGGGTCTTAGTAATGTTTCTGAAAACAGTTTGTTGAAAAGCGTTGGGGAGCTAATCTGCAAAATTACCGAATTTTCATTAAATCCTTTAAATTTCGATAACTCTTTGTTGGTTAGAAAACCAACATTTAAGTTTATTTTCAGAAAATTTTTGTATATTTTCACACCATAAGTAATTTTGATAAAATATAGTACATTGTTTCTACTACATAGGCTATACCGGTAATCAGATGGATGCCTGCTCGTATTTGCTATTAAAAACATTTTTATGGAAATTCACTTCCATAACACATTTGCTGCATCTAGACTTTTGAATTTTTTTAATATATTTTCAAACAATAAATTTATTTCGATGAAATATGTTACATTGTTTCTACTGTATAGGCTACCAAGTTCGATGCCTCCTTTCAAGACATTTGATATTAAAAATATTTTAAAGAAAATTCGCTACCATAACGCACTTGCTGCGTCCAGAGATTTTTTATGATTAATATACTGTTTCGTATAGTTTTGTTAATCATTTTGTTTCATTTTTTAAAATTAATTATGTATAATCTTATGAATTGTGATGCTTGTGAATAAAAAACTTGTATTTTATAACAAATTGTGTTTTATTATTGTAAAATTAATTTTACTAAACTTGAAGTTTCGTTTGTATCAAAATCTCTGACGAAAAAAATTAAAAAACACACTAGTATTCATAATCAGTGATTTAGCAAACTTAATATTATGCATAATGCTTTGCTTTTTTTTTTCTTCTAAACTCTTTGCATTTTTTGTCAGTTTGATGCATTTAAATGCGCATATAATAGGAGTCTTTTTTGTCTGTTTTTTTTTCGTGCCCTAATAATGAGACTTTTCACGCGCTGCAAAAAATATTATCAACTATTTTTGTTTAGTCTCAAACTTCCTGTGCAATCTAAGTTTTGCAGGATGTTTTGTGGTTGTACAAGCCACCTTACAGCTATAATACTTTTTGCTGAAGTTGATTAAAACAGTGTAAAGCGTGTTCGAGACGGCGTCAGAGGTAAGAGAAGGGAGGATTTATCTGCGAAGGTTGGCAGCTGCGGCAGCCACACTGACACATACTACATTTGAAAACTTTTTGCTGGGAGTCCCAAGTCGACCGTTAGACTGGCCGGAAAAACTACGTGTGATATTCCATCTTTTATTTCTGCGCTTCGGTTTCATATCACATACGTTGCAGAATCAAACTCTCATGTGAATTAATAGTTTTTGCTCTTTAAACCAAGACGAGGATACTGTGTTGAGTGAGTTGACTCATTGAAGTATTTGTGTACATAAATAATATCACAAAAGTAGGCATTAACCTTTAGTTATACAGAATCGTTTACGAAAAGGGTTTATTCAACCTTTGGTAATTCCTGATACAATTTGAAACCTAAAAAATTTTCTGGACGCAGCATGTGAATTTTCATAAGAACTGTACACTATTAAGTAAGGTGTATTATTAAAATAATTCTTTAAATTTACTCGTCTTGCTAATAATCATGTAGGTGATTTTATTTATCCCTGGTGATGTGCTTGGACTGGTCTTGATTGAAGCTTTTAATTCCTTTTTTGAGAATGGTGTTTGCATGGGGGTCATCCTCACACATTTTATTTAAATCGAATTCTGGTCAGAGCTGGTAGCACCTATTGGGGAATGTCTGTTAAGTAGCTCCTCCATCCATTCTTTACTAATTATATTATATTTTCTTGTCATATGATTTCTATTCATCCGACTAACGAATTTGCAAATAAGCCTTATTTTTGTTTAAGGAAATTACGAACTTCTCCAAAGCTTTTCTGCTTTTTTGCTTGAACGATTTTTACAGAACGCTTCTTTTTTTGGAATTTAAATAATTTTCCAAGCTTGAGACTCTATTGTATTGCAATAGTGCTTGTTTTCTTTGCATGAAGGAACCTGTTACCTCGTCACCCCACCAGGCAGGCTGTCTGTGATTTGTGTTACAAATTTTAATATTTGCCATTGATTTATCAGCGGTGTCAGATATAGTAAGGTGTGTTCGAGTTGGGCTCGAACTTGATATAACTTCGTGTACGATCCCCGTTTTTGGAGGAATCAAAATATTGGGTGTCCACTCGAGTTGATGCTACGAGAGGATAACCTGTTTAACAATACATGCCGTTTCGAAGGACCTGTGGAATACGTGAATTGATACTTTGACTGTAATTTTATGGGCTTTTATTAACACTAACAACTTAAAACAATACAAATACGGAATTTAGCTTAACTAACAGGTATCGACCCGCGTGTACGTGCTCGCAATCGTAGTAGTACACTCTGTCGCGTTCTGGTTGCGTTTCTCACCACCTGTTGAGTGTCTCTTGGGGTGCTCTTTGCGCACTCATGCGCACATACCTAGTTCATATGGGTATTATATTTAAAAGTTCATATATTGTCTTTTGAACCCTAGCGAGGTGTATTATTAAAACTAATTCTTTAAATTTACATGGACCTGGGAGACCGGTTTTAGAGGGCCCAGTTAGCGATCGTTTGGAGAATTTTCTTTTTTCCATGGAGCTAGAGAAAATTATCAATTGGTAGAGATATATGTAAGTACCGAAAGTCTCTTTAAAAAATTGTGTTACAAATTTCATTAAAGTCACAAAAGTTTTCTAGGAAAAAATAAATATTATTTACAAAGGGAATGTACCTGCCAAATCATAAGTATGCCAGGTATTTTCCTTTTAATTGCTTGGATGGTTTTGTTTTAGTCAACCCAGTCGAACTAGTCTTTGCAAACAAAACATCAACAAGAGCTTTTTAAAACCAACTTGTAGCTTTCTGCCAAGCTCATTATGTTATTTTTCTTTAACTTGGTACCCACGCTGCGTTTATGCGTTCCTATGGTTCAAGATTGATGATTCTGGCTTACTAGAAAATTCAGTTATCGGATTTCAAATATATTTACAAAAATGCTCTATCATAATGTATTTGCTACACCACGACCTTTTTCAACACTTATTTACTGTTGCTGTATCCACACTTTTTGAAAATGACAAAATATTGTAGCTCTCTATGTAAGACTGACAAACAAGACAACCTAAATTTCATTTTTGGAAAAATATTTTAAACGAATGAAATGGGGTAACAATTTAAACATAAATTGGAAACCTTGGTTCGCTGCTTTGTCGAAGGAGTTCGCCTTCCCCTTCCGTATGCCTAGAACCACCTTTAATGGACAAACAAGAACAATGTAAACAAGAAAAGTTTTTTTGGGAACAACCCGCAAGAAAGTTTTGGGACCTGCGGTGAATATAGGGGTTCTGGGTGGAATAAGCAGAATTTTAAGAAGGTATAGCTGCAAAATGGGATAAAGGCAGCTTATAAAACTAACCTGGCTTTTTCGCACTTTTCGCTCACATTTCCTTTTATATTCTTCCCCGCCCAACACCCCTATTCACTCCTGGTCCCGTAACATTCTTGGGGGTTGTTTGCAAGAAATATTTCTTGTGGTTTGTGCACCCAGAAGGAGATCTAAGCATGTTTCTAATTTTTTTTCTAAAAAGCCTCCGAGAGCTAATTGCAAATTTACCGAAAATTTAATTCTAATTTGCAAAACAAATGTACCTGCCAAATTATAAACGTGGCAGGTATTTTTCTTATTAGTTGCTTGGATGATTCGTTTTAGCCAGCTCGAACGAACCAGTTTCTGCACACAAAATAACAAAAATGGTTTTCTAAAACAAATTTTTCGTGGCTTGTGAAGCTTTTTGTTTTATTTTTTAGATTTAGTAGCCACGCTGATGTTATATATGTGAACTAAAGGTTCTAGTTTAATGGGAAATTGAATCATCACCATTTGGAATACTTTTACGAAAATTCGCTACCATAACGCACTTGCTGCACCTAAACCCTTTTCAACACTTATTTACTATTGCTGTATTCAAAATTTTTGAAAATGAAATACATAAATATAAACAATACAAAATTTTGATATTGAAATTTTGATAATATACGCTGAACATCTGTTTATCGATACACTTTAAAACTACTGCAAAATATTATGTAGTTTCATTTACCTCAAATTTTCCATATACGAGATGAAGAGTAAAGAAAGTCAATAACTCACAATTTGCGTTTGTAACCATTATCCAATATTTATTTTCAATACCTAATTTTTATATCCATATTTTAAATATGTTAGGTTAGTTAAAAGGCAGTTGTAAACGCTACAGAACAAGATCAAGCCACGAAGTGTAGAAATAATGCACTTGTCAAGCTTGCAAGCAACTTGCTGCTTTTAAAAATCCGCTGTGTCATCTAACGTCATCCAGCTATCAAGCGGCTTGTAGTCGCATGCTAGCGTTTATGGACTCATTTGAAAGAAATGAGCCAGGGCTAGACGTATTATATGGACTCTCGCTCTTGAGCAGCATCCTGGCAAGGTCGTTTCTTGCTTGCTTCACAGTGAAGCCCTATATATATATATATATATATATATATATATATATATATATATATATATATATATATATATATATATATATATATATATATATATAAAACAGATATATAAAGCATATTAGCATTTTAGCTGACTCTTAATAAGGTTTCTGAAGGTTCTAGTTGGCGCTCACGCTAAATTTCAAAGAAAATTCCGTTATTTCTAAATTATACGTAGAAATTTTTAAGTAAAACGTCAATGGGGTCAAGCATTCAAATCTGAGGTATGTTACTTTACTTGAATCGTAACTAAGCGACAAATAAAGTACGTAAAAGCAGTAGTTTTTAGACAGACTTATACAGTTTTTGACAGAAAAGCAAATGTTAGAAAAAAAGTATGCCATTCTACATAACATTTCAAAGTTTTCTCCCCCCACGCAAAGCGTAGGGGTAAGTGTCAAAAGTGTCTCTTGCTTCTCGATTTGACCACCAAATTTTTTATAAAAATACTGTTTCTTCGATATTTCCATATAACACTAAAAATACTTATCATGTACAAGACATTCAGTATTTTAGGCAAAATGCTTTGGCAGATTTGAAAATCACAAAATAATTATTACATTTGGAAAACTGAGGTGAAAAGAGCGGCTGAGTCATCATAGAAAAAGACAAAGTCCACAAAACTAGGTCAGACAGCAAAGATGTAAGTTACTCAACAATTTCAATGTAATTATTCAGAAAACAAGGTCTCTCTGATGATTTATAATTGTTTTGCTCAGACTGAATTGCAAACCACTGGCCCAGATAACCATACTCCGGGCGTTTAGGTAACGCAGTTATCTGAAACTCAACTAAAGTAAATTTCATCAGATTAGCACTTAGAGGAACTATAGCTGAGAACTAATTATTCCCAGGCGATGTATCAAAATGAATAATGGAGGATGCATACGTAGAGGTACATACAGAGCAGCCCCACGCATATGATTATCCTGGATCCAGGCTCATTTTTCGTACCTCGTACCCGCAGATAAAGCCGTAACTGGTGATCTTTTGTCTTCTAACACAATTACATCAAAAAAATTCGGACGCACTAAGTGTGTAGTGAAAACAAATTTTCATGAAAATCCTTCATTTATATATATATATATATATATATATATATATATATATATATATATATATGTATATATATATATATATATATATATATATATATATATATATATATATATATATATATATATATATATATATGGGTAGGCTATTAGTAGGGGAAAGTCCAATATCTGCCTTATAAACAATATATGGCAAATAATTTGCATGTGTGGTGCGCTATTAGGATGCGCATAATTTACAAAACTCTAGACGCAGCAAGTACGTTATGGTAGTGAATTTTCATAAGAATTGTACACTATTAGTAAGATATATTATAAAAACTAATTCTTTAAATTTAAATGGACCTTGGAGATCGGTTTTAGAGTCCGAGTTAGCGATTATTTAAAAAAACATATATTTTATATGGAACTACTAAATTAAAATTTGGTCTTAGATATAATATGTAAGTACTGCAAGTGCCTTTAAAAAATTGTGTTACAAATTTCATTAAAGTTACAAACGTTTTTCAGAAAAAATAAATGATCTACAAAGGGAATGTACCTGTCGAATTATAAAAATATGTAAGCACTGCAGGTGTCTTAAAAAATGTGTTACAAATTTCTTTAAAGCTACAAACTTTTTTCAGAAAAAAATAACTATTTACAAAGGGAATATACCTGTCGAATTATAAATATGACAGGTATTTTTCCATATTAATTGCTTGGATGGTTTTGTTTTGGTCAACCCATCCAGTTTTTGCAAACAAATAACAACAAAAAAGGTTATGTTATGGTAGAAAATTTTCGTAAAAATATTTCAAATCCGATAGCTCAATAAATTTCCCATTAAGCCAGAATCTTCAATCTTGAACCTTGGTAACACCTATGTAAACGCACGTGGGTAATAAATTAAAGAAAAATAACATATTGAGCTTCGTTTTGTTTTAAAAAACCTTTTTTGTTGTTAATTGTTTGCAAAAACTGGATGGGTTGACTTAAACAAAACCATCCAAACAATTAATAAGGAAAAATACCTGTCATATTTATAATTTGACAAGTACATTCCTCTTGTAAGTAATTAATTGTTTTCTGAAAAACTTTTGTAACTTTAATGAAATTTGTAACACAAATTTTTTAAAGACACACAGTATTTACATATTATATCTAAGACCAAATTTGGATTTAGTAGCTCCATATAAAACATAATTTTTTTCAAATAATCGCTAACTAGGACTCTAAAACTGATGTCAAAGATCTATTTAAATTTAAAGAATTAGTTTTAGTATTAAATCTTACTAACAGTGTACAATTATTATGAAAATTCACTACTATAACGCACTTGCTGCGTCCCGAAATTTTTGTGATACTGGAACCAATAAGTATAAGTTAGTATTTGTTACACTTGCGATGTTATTAAAAATATTGAAGAACACAAATAACGATAACCATGTGCTACTTACCTTTGATCAACAATTGTGTCAGAAACTTTAGGACCAAATCAAAAGAACACTTTTTAATAACAACTCTAACATAATATGTAGAGATATAATAATAAAGAGCTTTATAACAACACGCGTGGCTAGTCGCTAACACTCCATGCAAGGATGCTTTGCAAAGTAAAACCATAAACAATAATAACGAATCTTCGAATGTTTTGAGGTTAGATTGATATTTAAAAGTGAATAAATTTCTGGATTATAATGCAGCTAGCGCTGAAGCGTCGGAAATTAGTACTGAACTTATAGTTTTAAACCATTTCATTGAAGTGAAACATCTATTTGGTATATTCTGTAACATAACAAAACATTTCAGTTTCAATGAATGTAAATAACACGATGAGTGTCTCAGGTTTCGGCGTCGTCAGTCGGCGATCGGCGGCTCCCGTTTCGCGTGGACAGTTGGCCTACCATGCAGCGGTGTCAGATTGAGTAAATTAGAATTTATGATAAATCGAATGAAAAATTATTGGTTACTCAACATTTATTGGATGGAGTAATTTTTTGACAAACTTTTATTTGTCATCAATAAGAACCAATATGTGTTATTACCATATGTTTTACATTTTAAGATTCAAATGAAATTTCATTAAATCTGACAACCCGGCTCCTTTATATTTAATTGTCAGGTGACTGTTTCTATTTGAATTATGTACTCAAAATGACGCATTCACAGTCTAAGCATCCTCATCAACATTGAATGTGGGAAATGCTGTATGAAATTTGAACTGATATATTAGACTGTTTATTCATTTATAATTTTGATTTTTAATAACTCCTGTTCTCGTATGCCATTTAATTTGAAATTTGGTTGACAGCTATATTGTAACGTCTCCTATATATGTGCAGATTTTCATTCGAAACACTTCAATATTTCAAAAAATATTGCGTTTTCAAAATTTTCTTTACATTTTTTCTAAGAAAAATTAGACGCACGACGCCCATCTACGAACTCATCCAAGCCATTAACAAAATTAAGGTGATTCCCAAATTTCGTCTAAATCGGTCAAGTATTTTTTGAGGTAGCGGTTGGATATATATATATATATATATATATATATATATATATATATATATATATATATATATATATATATATATATATATATATATATATATATACATATAAAAATTGAAACTGACCCCGGATATGGGTTCTAGAGGCACTAATTCGCACTCATTTGAAAAAAATATTCCAAAAGTATTACCATCGATACCTCTAGATAAGTGAATTTTCTTAATTAAAATTCACTAAAAATAGTTCGGGACACCGCAAGTGCGTTATCGTAGTGAATTTTCATAAGAATAATATATTTGTGATTTAGCCTTATATTACAAGTTATAAAAAATACTTTTTTTACCTAAGAAAAAAAAATAAGGCAAAGAAGGGCAAGCAAAAATATGACCTCTAACATAAATATTTATACAGTAATTTTGATACAAAAATAAAACAAAGCAATTGATGAACAGGAAATATACTCAACAAAAAATACACTTCAAAGCTGAACAAAAAAAAATCTTGTGGTTTATGTACTGATGGCGATTGTATGCATGCAGAAGGGGGATAAGCACCCGCAGGACGAAAAGGGTTCCTATTCCCTCACACAAAATCACGGAGGGTTCTCCAATTTCCTTCAAGCAAGCACAAGAAAAACTTCTTGGGAACAACCCACAATAAAGTTACGGGACCTGCCGCGAATAGGGGTTTCTGTGTGGGTAAACTGGATATTAAGGAGGTATAGCTGCAACATGGGATAAAGGCGGCTTATGTAGTTTTGGCTAAGCTATATTTTTGCATTTTTCGTTTATGCTTAATTTTTATCTCCTTCCCCGCTCAACGCACCTATTCACCCCTTGTCCCGTAATTTTTTTGGGGGTTGTTTGCAAGGAATGTTTCTTGTAGTTTATGGATCCAAGGGGGTTCTAAGCATTTTTCCGAAGAAAAATTATACAAAAGGCTTCCTTGAGCTCATCTACAAATTTACCATTAAATCAATTAAAACAACTGCACTTAATCAAATCAACGTTTATAAGCGAAAAAACGAATGCGAAAAAAACATAAATATAATGGAGCTATGGCATCCATGCAAGCAATTTAACGGGTTTTATTTAAATTTCGTAACTGTCGCAATCTGTATAACTTATACTCAACTTTTACCTACAAGTACACTTGGAGAACCTAAATCACCACAACACATTAAAAAAAGACCTGACGATCGTTTCACTAACCAAGTTAGCGTCATCAGAGGATAAAACATTCTAAATACTTAAAAAACTAACATCACCTTATATCACTATGTTGATGATATCAAATGATTAACGAAGTTAAAAACAGTTTAAAAAAATGTCCAAATCTCATAACAATGGATTTAAGAAGACGTTTACAAGTTTCTATTCCTAAAGTCCCCAAAATTAATGAGGCCTATCATTTCGGCTATAGATTCTCCAACATATAATTTGGCAAAATGGTTGTCAAACGAGTTTAAAAGTCTACCTATTAAACAGAAAAGTTGTTCGATGCTAAATTCTCTTGATTTTATTGATAAAATTAAAGATGTTAAATTATTGGAAGGTGAGATTTTGACGTAGCGTCATTATTTCCTAGTGTACCCACAAAAAAAAAACGTTGGAGTATTTGAAAGAATTGTTAAAATTGAACAATATAAGTCAAGACGCCTGCAAAGAATATTTAACTCTAACTAGCCTTTGTGTAAAACAAAATATTTTCCAATTTAACAATGAGTTTTTTGAACAAACTGAAAGCACAGCTATGGGCAATCCATTATCGCCTTTTATTGCAGATTTGTTTATGAGTAGATTTGAGACAGAATTAAAAAATAAAAATGGGTATTTCCCTAGAGTTTGGTTTCGTTATGTCGATGATATTTTTGCAGTGTTCGACACAAATATATGTAGGGTTAAAGTATTTACTGAAAAACTAAATAGTCAATTTGATTCAATAAAATTTATCCACGAAATAGAAATCAACAATAAACTTTCGTTCCTAGATGTACTAGTTATTAAAAATAAAAATAATGGCTTTTAATAAAACACAGAACAAAGAAAATGATATCTGAATGTACGACATTTAAAAAAAGATAAAATAAAGAAAAAAATTGTGCGTTTACCTTATGAACCACGAATTACAAAGGGCTTGGAAAGTATTTTTAAGAAAGCCGATTTACATTTGACGTTTTCGACGAGAAGTAATTTAAAAAAATTGTTGGGTAATACGAAAGACAAAGACAAAGTCACGGAAATGTCCGGCATTCATGAGATTAATTCGTGGGCCAAACTAGGAGAAACATAGCCACCAGATTTCGTGAACATCTCGCACATTTACGTTATGGTACGGTGGACAAACCATGTGTGGCACAACATATATGGGATAATAATCATCACATCGACAAAGAAATTTTGAAACTTGTCAAAAATGTTAGACATCAAACTATGCTTGATTCATTAGAAAGTATTTTTATATTAAAGTCTATTAAAAACAAAACTTCATTGAATCGTGCGGCACCTTTAATTGCATGCTCTTTATTTTCTCTTTGCATTTGACCGCTTAAACACTCAAAATTTGTCTGGTAGAATAATAAATTACTGTCAATAACTCGGCCGGTTTATACATATACTGGTCTCTTGATTTGTCTCGAATTAAGGACCCTTTCGATTTGTTGTATCTATTTATTCAATATAAATACTTTCACGAAGAATTAAAATCAATATAAATATACTTTTTATGTAGTATTTGATTCAATTATTTATTATTTGTTAGAGTTAACATGGCGAGACAGACACTCGGGGTTTTCGTTTTCTATTTAAAAGAGATGAGTTGAGTTGATGTTGTTTATCTCACCAGATGTCTTTGGCGGCATGTTCCAATATCCACATAGTAAATTTCTAGATCAAAAGAAAACGTGCTGATCCCTTGAATAACTCGGGTCGTTTGGACCTATATTAGATAAGGGTCATAAATTTGTCGACCAGAAGATTAAAGCAGGTCTTAGACCTCTTACTTTTATTACACAATAAACAAACGATCGTTCTTGGGCGACAACTTTACTTCGGACTAGTTCGTTTACTTTGACGCGATATAAATACACGGTAGCTAGTTTTTTATTTTAGAATTTTTCTTCCTCTGAAGATGTTGACATGGTCAACGAAACGATCGTGAGGTCTCTGAAATATGTATTGTGGTGATTTGGGTGTTCTCCAAGTGTACTTATCACCTTATATACCGGATCCTAGGTAAAGGGACCGAAATGTGATGGGAAAATAAACGCAGGCAAATTCTGCAGTGTATTGTATTTTTATCGCGGGACGAGGTCTGCACTGTCCCTACTAACTTATCTAAAATGTGTCCATCTCTAGTAATTTTGGAAATGTTCAACGACACCTAAATTAAATTTAGGTGTCGTTGAACCTTTCCAAAATTACTAGAGATGGACACATTTTAGATATAAAATTTACTACTATAACGCACTTACTGCGTACCAAATTGTGTTTTGTTGGATTACACTGGAACACTTTAAAGTCTCCGGACTCGCCAAGACCCACAGACATAATAGATTGGGTCAGGAATAACATGGGTTTCCACTAGGATAGACAGAAAGAAACGATTACGATACAATGTTTTTAATATTTAAAACTAACATATACCAGCTTATATAGGTATGTACACTTCTCGTAACGTTCTATTAATTTATATAATTCGTTACACTAACAATACTTTAGTCTATTGTCTATCATAGAAACTTTCGTTCGTAGCATACTGAACGCCATCTCTCTTTGATGCCATAGAAATTCTTAATTCAACCACCGTTGGTAGCTACTTACGGTTGGCAGAACTGGTAACTGTTATTTATCAAGATACTTCAGTTATACATAGCATAAATTTTGTCGCGCATATCCCCTTTTCAAATATGACTTGGCTACAATAACATCGAACGTGCAGTTCTAAGTGAATTTATTTCTTGCTCATGGGCCAGAAAATGTATATAACATAGAAAAAGCAGGGCTTCAATAACCTCAAGTAGAAAATGCAAGGCTTCAACTACAACTAGAACTTCAAAAAGTGTAGAGCACAGAAAATGCAGGTCACAGTCATTAGAACTGCGAACTTCCCGGGTCGCTACAAACATACCAAGGCTCCAGAACACCTTAATAAATAAACAACACGTCTTGATGGCAACCATACTTGCACTACATCAACATACAGGATGGCCGATGGCCCTACCCTTAACCGGACAGTCATCTCTGCGAAGCTGAATGGGGGCCCTCTTTGTATTATAATGGCTCTCTCTTAGTGCTGCAATGGCTTACAAGATAAGTGTCCCAAAGTGGAAACTAAACGACGCTTTATATATATATATATATATATATATATATATATATATATATATATATATATATATATATATATACATATATATATATATATATATATATATATATATATATATATATATATATCACATACTTATGATATTTTTAAATTACTTTTATACCAATTTTCATTCGTATAATCAGCCTTTTCAATTTTCGCGAGAGCCTTGGTGCTTCCGAGGTAAGAAGGTGTGCCTCCGGACAGAAGGGTATTGAGTTCGATTCCCAGGGTTCTTCTTTCACTTTTTAGGTACATCCTGTAAAGTTAACATTAACCAAAGTTGTGCCATTGTATTTGAGCAAGTTAAATATTTGCACGTTACTCCCTTCACAGGGGGCGTAATGCTGTCGTTCTCGTGTCCATGCAATGTTCGGGGTTCGGCAAAATTTTCAGGATAGCGAGGTGAAACTGCTACCTGGCGTCGCTGATTGGCCATAGTCGCAGAAATAGACCTAGGTTAGAAAACAAAAACACACACAAATATTTACGTATATGCTAGAAGGCAATGTAAAATACGAGAGCGTGTCAATATGTCCGTGACTTTTCGAATGAAACAGTTTTTTTGACAACAATCTTTTTATTTCTCAACATAGTCTCCCTTGAGCTCTATACACTTTGTCCAACGTTTCTCCAATTTTTTTATCCCTTCCAAAAAATTAGATTTTCAGAGGTCGTCAAAATAGGTATTTGTTTGTGAGATGATACATCATTGGAGTCAAATCTCTTTCCGACGAGCCATTTCTTTAAGTTTGGAAACAAGAAATGGTCACTTGGGGCTAAATTCGGAGAATATGGCGGATGAGGGAGCAATTCGTAGCCCAGTTTATGCAATTTCGCCATGGAGACACATGTGTGCACTCTTGCATTGTCTTGGTGGAAAAGAACTTTTTTCTTGACCAAATGCGGTCGTTTTTCTGCAAATCGTTAATGAATCGTTCCAGTAAGTTGGTATAATATTCGCCATCGATTGTTCTTCCCTTTTGAAGGTAAGCAATATGGATTAAACCGCGTGCATCACAAAAAACTGTCGCCATGACTTTTTTGGCTGACAAACCCACCTTGGCCTTCTTCGGCGTCGGTTCGCACGGAGAAACCCATTGTTTTGACTGTTACTTGGTCTCTGGTGTGTAGTGGTGAATCCATGTTTCGTCCACAGTCACAAAACGACGCAAAAACTCGTCCCTATTGCGGTTGAACAACGCCAAATACTCATTCGAAGTGGCCACACGCTTGCGTTTGTGGTCGATTGTGAACAAACGCGGCACCCATCTCGCGGATAGCTTTCTCATACTCAAGTGATCACACAAAATCGAAACCACCCTTGTGATATGCCTATGGTTTCCACAATCTCCCGCACTTTCAATCTCCGATCGGCCAACACCGTATAGTGAATTTGTTCAATTTCTTCGGGTGTAGCGATCTGAACTGGGCGTCCAGAACGTTCGACGTCATTTGTGCTTGTACGACCTCAACGAAATTCAGTGAACCACTTTTTTACCATGAAAATTGATTGATAGCGGGGAGTCCCCATAGTATTTATCCAGTTCAGCCTTGGTTTGAGTGATGGTTTTATGCCGCAAAAAATAATGTTTGATGAGCACACGAAATTCACTTTTTCCATTTTCGTTATAACTCAAGAGGTTGTCTGCTTTCAATGGCTATCTAACACAAGCTAAATGACGCAGCTTATTCAAAATTTGACGGGAGTCAACTGACAACTTGTTGACAGGAGCAGTGTTGCTCATCCTGTGAAGAGGCGGGAAATTCAAAAAGTCATGGACTTACCCGCCCTTGTAACTTCATTCACTTTTATTATTACCTTCGATATCCCTTATTATATTTTGTTTAAATCATCTTAAATGTTCGATTATCGTAGATAAATACACAAACAGATTTACACTATTTTATTGAACGTATAACTGCAGTTTCGCTGAAGTTCTCAGCTATGGCAAATAGAGAATGAAAGACAGATTTTAAATTTCAATATCTACTCCGTGTTAAATGAGCGTTTTTTTTTCCTTAGGTAAACGGTGTCGAGTAAAAACAACTTGTTTTTATGACATGGTTGGGTCAGTAAACTATCCTCGCTTAATTATTGTTTCGTGCAAACATGTTTAACAATGGGCTATTGTTAGTTTGGTCGACTTGAGCGTTTAGTAAATTTTTTGTATTTTTTTGTATGTTAATTTCTACCGTTTTGTACAAGTTGAATTTAAAACCTTTTGTACATAATTTGAAGATGTTGAAATCATCGTTATATTGATGATTCTCATTTAATAAATGGCTTACATAATTTGAAGCAAACTTATTACGTTCGAAGCTAAATACACTTGGAGAACCCAAATCACCACAACACATTTTAAAAGACCTGACCATCGTTTGACTAACCAAGTTAGCGTCATCAGAGGATAAAACATTCTAAATACTTAAAAAACTAACATCAACTTATATATCGGATCTTAGGTAAAGAGATCGAACTGAGATGGGACACTATGCGTAAGCAAATTTCACAGTGTATTGTATTTTTATTGCCGGACAAGGTCTTTGCGCTGTCCCTCCTGCTTTATCTAAAAAGTGTCCATCTGTAATGGTTATGAGAAGGTTAAACGACAGCTAAATTAACAACGATTCCTTTGGCGGCAATAACTGTATACTTATGTTATCGGTGGAAACGTGCCGAAAACGTGGGAATTTTATTTAACAAAGTAATCGATCAGGTGACTCGTAATTGGCGCTGGCGAAGCTTTCATACATATTTTGTTGTAACTATATTTCGCAATATATACGCTTTCGAACGCATTTCGCTGTCCTGGTTTTCTAACATTTTTTATTAATTTCAAATTATCTTTATCAACGTGATGATTATTATCCCAAATGTGTCGGGCGACGGAATACTTTTTTTGTCACAGGAACCACAATAGAGTTTATATACTCCAGACTTATCCGATTTGTCAACTGTCGACTTGTGGTATTTTATGTATTTGTTCAAGTTGTGGTCAGTTTTATATGCTGTCCTGATACTAAATTGAGAAAATAGATGTTTTAATGTTTCGCAGTCATATTTACGTAAGCCAAAGATGTGTTCCTTGTTATTCTAGTAGAGGTAAATACTTGTTGTATAGCTAAACTATATTTCTTTTCCTTTATAATATTGTCAATTAAATTTGGAATATAGCCATTATTAACCGCTCTTTGTTTTATCAAATTATGTTCTTTTTGAACATTTTCATTATATAAAGGTACATGTAGTAAGCGGTGTATCATTGAATTATAGGCTGCAACTTTGTGTGCGTATGGACGATTGAAAGTATAATGTATGGTTGTATCAGTGAAAGAAGGTCTATGGAAAATAAAAAAATCAAGTTCATTGGTCAATCTGATGACGGTAAGGTCTAGGAAGTTAATTGATTTGTGTACTTGTAACTTTGTTGTGAATTTAGTTTTGGTATGTATGGAATTTTGAAAATTCTCAAAAGTGTGCAATTGTATGTCGGTACATCTAAACAAATTATAATATCATTACCTATATCAGAAAACGCATATATTAAACAAATGTGTGTTTGTATTGTCCTCAATGTCGTTCCTAAATATTTGGTTAATAAGGGACTGAGAGGGTAACCCATAATTAAACTGTTATCACTTAGGTAGGTTTTATTGTTAAAAGTGAAATAATTTTGTTCTAAACAAGTTTCCAAAAGGTTTAGGATATCTGATTTAATTATTGGATTTATATGATTAGACTGTAGACATTTTTACTAGCTCTATTGTTTCTTTTGGAGCATCCTAGGAAATAAATTTTGACATCAAATAATATCATCCAGTAATTCAACCAGATATCTTAAACCTTTTGTACACTTGTTTAGACCAAAATTATTTCACTGTCAAAAAAGTTTTATAATGATTTACATATTAATTCTCTATTAGAGCCTAATAGGTAGCTCATTATTCTGAAAGTAATTATTTTCTTAGTTTCTGAAAATTTGAATATTTTTATGAAAAGTCGCCACAATGACGAGCTTCTTGCGCGCAGATATTGTTTATTTTGAACGCACAGACTTTTTGATATATGTAGATCTAATTATAGCTAAATAATATTTGCACTTCTGTGGTAATGCTTGCGAAATACAAAATAAAACTCACCATCACATAATTTAGCTGGAGTTACATCCGCATCGTCGCAGTTTTACATTGATGTGAGATATTAAAGGAAATCTTTTTAGGATGTCACAGTAACCCGTTACCAAGATAGAATCCGGGATCTACTTTCACCGCCTCTTTTATCTAACAGAAACGATCCAACATAAAAAGATGCCAGTATAAACTCTAACAAAGTACAAAGACAGTTTAACACGTTCGCGACTGTTGAAAGCAAGTACTACATAAAACTTGAAATAAAAGAAATCTAGATAAAAGCAAAATAAAGTGGGGTTGGGTTACGTTTCTGACAGACGTAGCGTTCGCATCGACGACGCTCAGATAGTTCGATATGTTTGAAAATAACTCTTCGAGTGTAAAGACAAAAGTTTTAGCGTTCCGAAGATTCTAATCGGTCCTTATCATTTTTGTAGAAGAATTTTCGTCGCTTTGTGGCACTAATTAGCAAAATTGAAAATAGACGCTTGAGGGTGGCAAAGTAACTGTGGACTAGATGGCATCTTTAGAGGAAGATTTGTAGGCTCTTACAAAAACTCATTTTAATCCACTTCCACATATTGTATCAGATGTCGATCTTCGTTGTTAATATATAATGTCCACAAGATAAGAATGAACAGCGTGAGCATCTCGGTAAACCGCAAATATATACACCCCGTAATAGATAGCATTGCTTATTACAAATTCAGTGATTATAGCTACTTATTCTTATATTTAAAAAAAAATGCCTGGACGCAGCAAGTGCGTTATGGTAGTGAATTTTCATAGAAATGATCTGGCACAAAATATTTTATTATAACTTTTTTTCTTGTAACATAGAAATCTCAATTTTGGTGTATAGTTTACTTTTTATATCGTAAGCCTACCTACCAAATTTGGTTATCATAGATTTTTTATTTTTTAAGATAATTTTTTTTGAAATGAAAACTTAAAATTCTTCTGGAAAACCTCGTCCGATTTTTCTGATTAACGAACTTATCAAAGCCATTTACAAAAGAAAGGTACATGCCAAATTTTATCAAAATCGGCCTATTATTCTTTGAGATAAATTTTTTTTTGAATTAAAACTCAAAATTTTCCCGGAAAACCTCGTCCGATTTTCCTGACTAATAAACCTGTCAAATCCATTTACAAAAGGAAGGTAGATACTAAATTTTATTAAAATCGGCCCATTACTTTTTGAGATAAGAATTTTTTTCGAATGAAAACTCAAAATTTTCCCGGAAAACCTCGTCAGATTTTCCTGACTAACAAACTTATCCAAGCTATTTACAAAAGGAAGGTATGTGTTAAATTTTTTGAGTTATCTGTGTGATTCAAAAGTCGGGATCTCCCCATTAGTGAATTTTTTCTACGAAAATTCACTAAAAATGCGTTAAACATTTTTTTGCACGAAAATTCATTAAACCATTATTTTTCACGAATTTCGTTAAAAAGATGTTCCATCAAAATCCCACAAAACATTCTTTCAGGTAAAAATTAAAAAAAAAACAATTTCAAAAAAAATTACAAACAAAATTCATTTAAGTATTATTGCTGACAAATTTCTTCAAAAAATACTCAATCAAAACTTTGGTAAACATTGTTTCACACAAACATTGCAAACAAATTTTTCTTACAAGAAATTTACAACATTTATCGATGGTGAGACTTTGCAAAAAAAATTTCAAATGAGGACGAACTAGGAGCCCTAGAACCCATATCCGGGGTCAATTTCAATTTATATATGTATATATATATATATATATATATATATATATATATATATATATATATATATATATATATATATATATATATATATATATATATATATATATATGTATGTATGTAGGTATCCGTCTGATAACTCAAGAAATAATTAACCGATTTCAATGAAACTCGGCAAGTGCATTTCTTTTATTAATGGCTTGGATGAGTTCGTTATCCAGGAAAATCGGACGGGGTTTTCCGGGAAAATTTAGAGTTTTCTTTAAAAAAAAAATTTTTCTCCGAAAATAACAAAGCTTTTTAATGAAATTTACTGTATATGTTGCCTTAGGACAGAATTTACTAAGTACCAAAATTCACCTTTCTAAGTTTATATAAAATTGAGTTATTCAAATTTTAAATTTTATTAAAAAAAAAATTCTCCAAAAATTACAAAGTTATTTTAATGAAATTTGGTGGATATCTTGTACTAGGTAATACCTTACTACATACCAAAACTTAACTTTCTAAGTTTATAGAAAACTGAGTTCACTACCATAACGCACTTGCTGCGTCCAGAGTTTTTTTTTTTCAAGGAAATTTGCTAAAAAGTTTGTAAAAAAATTGCTATTTCAAGAACATTTTATACATAAGAGTTCGCTAATGACATAAATACAAATTTATGCAACCTAATCTAAATACAGACGTAGAAATTTCTTTTGCGGGTCCACAAAGAAATCCTTTTTTGCCTAACGATGCCGAAAAAATTGAAGCTGGTTGCAGAAAAGAAAACAAGCACCTTTGAAGCCACAGAAAAATTTTCGGCGGCTGTATAAAATATGAAATGGTTTAACCAAGTTAGCCCAACAAAGACAACTTGACCTGTTAATAAAATTTGAAAGTGAAAGTCTTAAGTAACCTAATCTTTTAATTATATTTTTTCCAAAAACTTACTAAGAATTTATTGCATATACAATTTGATCATATAATGTTAAAAAAATTAAAAACAGAAAATTCAGAAACCTTTAGGATTTATAACCGCACCATTCCTTGTGCTAAGTATTATACGTCCGCTTTAACGAAGTCAGCTCTGGAGCACTCAGCAGGTTTGGTGTAATGAACGGGTTATAAGCTCCTATGTAAATGTCTGCTTTATCATAGCAAATAATTTATGCTTTAAATGGCTTTTTTGCAAATGTTTTGTCAAATGAGAAAGAGTTACACTTGAAACAGAAATCCATGACTGTTTAAGAGATCTTATTGGGTGTTGTATTTGAAATAACAAAATTCATAGAAGTTTCCGGTATAACCGGATTAGTCATTTTGAAAAATATCACTGATCCCGAAGGATACGTGTTCTAGGGGGCCCAGTTCGCGCCCACTTAAGAAAATTTTTTCAAAATTCAAAGGTCGCGATCTCCTCATTAGTGATTTTTTTATACAAAAATTCACTCAATAGACCATTACCAATTCTGGCCAGTGCGTTTCACACAAAATTGCTTTAATTATGAGTTACTTATTAAACAAATGGTAAGCCAGAATGGCTATTCAAAAAATAAACATGAAGAATATATTGCCAAGAAGATATTTAATATTGAAAAATCATAACTATTTTGGACAACCCTACCCTAGTACGAGAATTGTTTTGTTTACCGCTAATTTCTAGACGGGAGTATGCCCGTCTTACTGTGGAATCTGAAACACGAGGTAACGTTCCAGAAGTAATCTTATCAAACGCCGCTCCCACTATCTGAAGTAAGTGTTTCTCGGTTTTAAAACATTCTTGCAATATTTGCTTTTTAATATTTTAAAATAAAAGTCTAAAGTCCAGTCAGCTTACCGACCACGATAAGTCACTATACGTATCAATCATTCTCGGAAATCGATGAAATAAATATTGACGTACATCTCTCGAGTTATGTGCTGGTGCACCATCTTGTTAAAACCAGCAGTCGTGTACAGCACCTAAGGGTAAATTATCTAGTGAATCTTCCAGATCGTGTCACAGAAGGTTCATGGTATCGCCCAGAAGTTATGGAATTGTGACAGATAAAATGACATATAATTTCTGTGCAACGTTTATATCCAGATGTCCTGTTTAAGTGCTAAATTCGTTGTGATTCGTATCGTGTGACGCACCTGTTGAAACTACCTGTAATATTTTTGTTGCGATAGCACAGATTTTTTTAATGAATCGCATTATTAGTGAATACTCATTAAGATAACGATGGTGATACTTTCGAAAATGTTTTTTAAATCAGCGCAAATTAGGGCCAATAGTACCCATATCCAAAGTCTGTTTACGTATATATATATATATATATATATATATATATATATATATATATATATATATATATATATATATATATATATATATATATATATATATATATATATATATATATATATGAATATGTATCCGACATATAGCTCAAGAAATACTCAACTGATTTGAATGAAACTGGGCACATGCCTTCATTTCGTTACAATCGCGGACAAGTTCGTAAATCAGCTATAACGGACATATTTTTCCCACAAAGATATAAAAAAAACTCTGGACGCAGCAAGTGCGTTATGGTAGTGAATTTTTATTAAAATGTTTTTATTGCAAATATGTGTGTTTTCTTTTTAAGAAAGCAGGCATCAATTTTGGTTACCAGTATAACCTATATGGTAAAAACAATGTGCCATGTTTCATAAAAATAACTTTATTGTGTAAAAGTGCACAAAAATTTCCAAAAGTAAACTTAAAGTGTTCCCGGAAAAACTCGTTTCTTGGTCAACCTTATAGGTTAATAGCAAATTGGGCTATTCAAATATGAATCATTTGATCAAAATTCGCTACCGTAACGCACTTGCTGCATCAAGAATTTCTTTTCTTACAAACATGCATTATATTTCGATGGAAATTGCAAAAATGCAATAACATAAGGCGTGTTTGATTAAAAAAAAAGAAAATTGATATCACCAACGACTTATGGGCCAGCCTGTGATTGTAGAAATAGTTTTTTAGGATGTAGCTCAAGACACCCTATAATTAATATATACATTTTTTTCATATCTTGTATAATAACGGATATATTGAGCTTTATTGATTTTTTACGGAAATTCGACAAAAATTATATACCATTAAACGATAAACTCTATAGCTAAGACTACTGCCAAGCATCAGAGAAAGGGTCTATTTGAAATGAATTTTCTGGAAACATTTTAGGAAAATGAAGGACAATGACGGCTGAAACTAAGACTTCAGGGTTTGTAAAACATTCTTCTTGAGACATTTGATTTCCATAGCCCGTATTAGATTCAAGTTATTTGCCTAAATGTTGCCGATTTTGACGTTTTAAATCGCAACTTTGACGTTTGAGGAAAACCCCAATTTATTTTTCTTTAAATGCCTATAATTTTTTTGTCTTTTGACCTACATAGCTAAATTTATATATATATATATATATATATATATATATATATATATATATATATATATATATATATATATATATATATATATATATATATATATATACATATATATATATATATATATATATATATATATATATATATATATATATATATATATATATATATATATATATATATACATTTTTCTCGAAAGAAAACACAAAATTTTCCGGGAAAACCTGGGAAGATTTTCCTGAATAACGAACTCATGGAAGCCATTTGCGAAAGGTATTTATTCACCAAATTTAATCAAAATCAGCCCATTATGTTTTGAGTTATCGGTGTGATACATATATATATATATATATATATATATATATATATATATATATATATATATATATATATATATATATATATATATATATATATATATATATATATATATATATATATATATATAAATTGAAAGTGACCCCAGATATGTGTTCTGGGGGGCCTAATTAGCGCTCATTTGAAGAAATTTTTTTAAAGAAAATTCACTAAAAATATTTTTGAAGACGCTATATTTTTTGAAGTATTAATGCAACTGGACTGAGACTTTACGTGTAGCTAGAAATGAAGTGAGTAAACCTCTGTTGTGAATTTTGAGTAATTTAGTTCACAAAATTTTGAGTTGAAATTAAAATTAAAATCTGAAAGGCATGATTTGAAACAACTTAACTGGTTAGAGTATAATGCCAGACAAAGGCAGAGTAGTCGCCTACCATGCGTAGATTGGTACATGTACCACAGGCATACATCATAATGCAACGAGAACCAAACAAAATAACACACGTAAGACGGGATCGCCACAACATCCTAAAGTGCAACGAATGTTATACTCGAACTGTGGCGATCCCACTCTAATAACCGCTTTCGGGTATATTCGGATGCGCAGATTTGTAAAATGTTCAAATATCCTAATCTGAAAGCGAGAAGGGAGAACAAGGAAGTTTTATATCAGCTACTAGAAGTAAAAACCAGATGGGATAGTGTGTTTTGTTTATTTATTATGATTTGAAAGTTCTGTTTTAAGGTTAAGTATAAATGACTGTCGTTTAAATAGTTATAAAAACTTGTAAATATGCTTCTTAAGTTTGAAACCAAAGAATAATAATGTGTTTTGTTTATTTATCATGGATTAACAGTTCTGTTCTGAGGTTAAGTAGTAAATAATTGTACAATAATATGCTTCTAAAACTAAAAATGAAAGAATAAGAATACTAACGTTAATATTCGTTCATTAGCTTTTTAAATAGGTAGGTAAATTATTTAAATAGTGAGTCGAAGTAAAGTAGCTAGGACATAATATTTGAATATTTATTATGATAATAGAGAGAGGGATATTTGATGTTTGTTTAATGAAATACATCACTTCGGCTTCTTCACAACTTTTTGGCGTAAATGTAGCAGGTAGCATATTAAGTATTTCCTCAAATGAAAAACTCCCCCCCCCCCCCATTGTAAAATATTATCACTTTGGGAAACGTGTAAAGAACAATACTGTCAGGTTAATAAATATATTTTTTTCAGAATTTCGTCGCCATGGGTTTAGCGCATACTATAACACAAAATTTTAATTAAAATGTCTTTTTTTTAATAAAAGCAAAATAATATATATTGTGCCGTACGTCGTTGGATTTGTAATATAATGTACTATCCAATGCAGGGTATATATTTTTACGTGTTGTATAAAGAATAAAGTTGATCATGCCTACATTGTAAGGAAACGTAAGGCACACAACAAAAGAGTTTTCATCAGGTAGTTGCACTACGAGATGGACAACTAAATAAATCCCAACTCAATCTGCCACTCACTCTCAGAACCCCATTAAACCTTTATGTTACCCTGAATACGCAAGTTGAATTTGAAACTATCGAAGCAGAAAATCAGCCCAGTACGTTATAAACAATCGATTAGATTCATCTACAGAAATAGTTCGGCATGATCAGATCAGCGATCGCTCGTAACAATCAATCAATAGTTAAACAATCAGTAGCGCCAGCCGGCATTAGGATTAATCGTGGTGGCTGTGGATGGCGTGCTCAGCCAACTGACAAAAGGGCACAGGGTGAAAAGAGATAGAAAATAAAAGATGAGAGAGATAGATAGAATGTAAATAACGAAGAGACTCGTGATACATATTATTATCCTACGCATCAAGGACTGCGCCAACCTGTAATTCTGAGACTCAACAGTTGATCCAAAATAGAGGCCTATTCATGCTGTGTATAGTAGATATGAAAAAATAATGCCAATGATATCGCCACCAATCCAATTTGCTTGAATGTTCCTAAGGTATAAACAGGCCGATGACTTTATCAGAAGAAAAGCTGTATTCTGACCCACTTTAGAAATAAATGGGATACTTGTATGGTCAAAAATGTTTGCCGTTAGAAAAGGGAATGCTATAGCGGAAGCAGAATGTAAAATTAAATAAACACCAGTATCGTAAAAACAGAAGTATCCTTGACATTCGTTTATTGGTTTATCTTCCTAAAGGTTCAGTTATTGCATAAGTACAGGGTGAGTATTATAAATGATAACCCCCTTTTATATTCCTTATTTATAGGCGAATTGATTCGTTCAATAACTTATTTTGAACAATTTTTAACGTAGTTTCTGAATCTGCTATTGCCTTTCAATTATTTTTGAAAAATGTACGAGGTGGAACAAAAAAATATATATTTTAAATAGAACACCCTGTATTTTTTTACATCTTGTAATTTGTGGATTTTTTCTGATTACTAAAATATATAGTTACAGCACATTTGAATAAGCAGTTTTAAGTTATGATGAAATATGTAAAACGACAAATCTGTTTACGTATTACTCAATAATATACGAAGTAGCTTTTGGAAACAAAATTTTAATTTTGTATACAAACGTCAAACTATTAGTTTATCGTAAAAATATGATTTGTCAATAGTTAATTAATAATTATACAAAACTAACTAAGATATCTATTCAATGATTGTTACAACAAAATATATAACGAAACCATACACAAGCAAACAAATAAAATAAAAGTATCAAACTTACAAAAATTAGAAAATAGTATAAAGATTTACATTGTATCTTCTACATAACTTCCGTTGTTTTCTAAGCATTTGAAACATCGCCGTAAAAAATTTGATCGCACATCTTCAAACACTGCTGCATTTTCGTTAAAATAATTTATTTCTCGTCCTATAAGCTGTTTTAATTGCACAGTGTCCCCGACAGATCTTCACTATAAATATTTCTCCTGAGAAAAAATCTAGCGGATTTAAATCGGGGCTTTGAGCCGGCCAATGTATGGGACTATTTTTTCCTATCCAAAGGGCATATTTTTGGTTTGAGTAGTTCGTCACAGGTCTAACGTTATGTGGGGGAGCTCCGTCTTGCTGCCAGATTGTTCTTAAATTTAGAATAACTGGCAAATCATCCAAATATTCCTCAACTTGATCTTGAAGCAAATAGAGATTAACTACCCCTCTGAGATTTGTATGTAAAAAAATGGACCAATCATTTTGTTTTGGTGTATCCCACACCACAAATTGACAGTTTTACGTCCTTGTTTTTTTTATTTGCTTTACCATATGTGGATTTTCTGTAGCCCAATGATGTTTGTTATGTCTATTAAACAAACCAGCTGTAGAAACTCATCAGTCCAAAACACATTTTGCAAAAAATCATTGTTTTCATTATATTTTTCAATAATTTGTTGGCAAAACAGTATTCTCTATCGACGATGATTTTCGGTTAAGTGTTCAACAGGATGAATGTTTATACGTATTTCTTTTTAAAAGTTGCATACCGCTGCTTTGGCTTACATTTAAGTCTTTAGCTACAAAATAAGTAGACCGAATTGGACCTTCTATAACCGATAATAGAATATTCATTTGTATTTCCTCACCAATAGTATTCCTAGTTTTTCTTCTATTTGCATTCTTTAATGAATTTGTGCCGCAAAATTTATTGTAAATTTTCTTGAATGTTCCTTTGCCAGGCACAGTCTCATTCAGATACAGTCTTCTAAACTCCCTTTGTGAAGCAGTCATGTTTTTATTACAATATAAGAATATTTCTAAAATTCTACTCCTAGTCTCTAAACTATGATAAGGCATGATCGCTTTTTTGCACACAATAAAGATTCCTAATAGAAAAAGCACTAACAAATCTTATGCTTTTTGACGTTTATACAGAGTTAAAATTTATTTCCAAAAGCTACTTCGTATATTATTGAGTAATACGTAAACATATTTGTCGTTTTACATATTTCATCATAACTTAAAAACTTAGTATCTGAATGTGCCATAACTATATATTTTTGTGATCAGAAAAAATCGACCAATTATAATATGTAAAAAAATCCATGGTGTTCATTTTAAAAAATATTTTTTTGTTCCACCTCGTACATTTTTAAAAATTCTTGAAAATCGATAGCAGATTCAAAAACTACGTTAAAAATTGTTCCAAATAAGTTTTTGAACGGATCAATTCGTCCAGAAATAACGAAAATAAAAGTGTGTTATCATTTATAATACTCACCCGGTACTAGTTATAATAACAATAACAGTAAAAATATGAGAAAGAAAGCTTGTCAACTACCCTACTCGTTTAAGATATAAACAGAGATTAAAATTAATAAAAAATGAAATAAAGAGGTTGTTACAATACATGACAGTCCAGGCTATAAAGATCGTAATTTGATAGATAAATAGCCCCAACAGATCGATCACTTTATAGATATACAATGTGTGTTTGAAATTTGAAACAAATTTAGTTAATCATATACCTACTGACTTTCAAAAAAAAAACACGCAGGAAAAGTAATTGAACAATTTAGGTAAAATTTTTACATAGTGTTTAATTAAATTTAAAAAATATCACTAAACTACTACGGAACTAAAATATTCAAAAATAACAAAGCTGCTTAATGAGTGGGTCCGTCGCGGTTACTTATGCGTTCGCTAAATCTTCGAGTCATGCTTGAAATTAAATGACTTATGGTATCCTAACGAATGTCGTACAAGATTTATTGCATCTAGTGACGAAGGTCAACTAGGTTGTTTGGTGGTTAGGGTAAATTTACCGTCACTTGGCAATTATATTTCACACATGTTTTTTGGTGACAAGGCTGGGGAGTGAAAAATTCATGGAAGCAGGGTAACGTTATTTCCTTGTAAAAACCTTGTACCAACCTTTGCTGTATGATGACGTGCGTTGTCTTGTTGGAAAAAGGATTGAATTAACCCTGGTAGGTATGGCAGTGCAACATGCTGCAGTAGGTTTTGTGTGTTGTCATTTGAATTCAAATTTCTGTCAATAAAAACTAGAGGTGACCTCCTACTCTATGTTATGGTTCCCATACCATACGGTATGTTATCGCACCCTATAGCATCACATGCCATGTAAGGGCATATGGCGTTTCACAGCGAATTCTAAATTTCTGTCGTATACCCAAAGATTGAACTGGAACTCGCCAGGGAACACAACACGATTCCTTTTATCAACCCAATTTGATCTGCCGTTACACCACTGAAGACGAGCGGCACGATGTAGATGTGTCAGTGGGAAACATAAAAACGAACGAAGCCCAAAAGCGTGTGTTCTGTGATATATCGTTTCCATAGAGACCCACTGTTATAAAACTCCCAACCAGGGGATTCCAGTTGACCGTATTGTGAAAACTGTGTCTGGTAAAGCCGCAATCCTGAAATGATGATCTTCGTGTGCTGAAGATGCTCGAGGTAATATGGATCCATGACGATAATTATGAATTTATTTTTCGAACCACCTTCCATATTATTGTCGTGTCTTACAGGAGGCAAAAGGGAGCAGCATAGAAAATTTCATTGCAATTGGTCTCGCTAGAGTCCCGACTCTCACTGGGTGATCGGATTTTTTTGGAAAATAAGTTTATATAGCTGTATTCCAAATACGCTCGTGCACGTAGACTAGTACTTTAAGGTTCGTTCTTTAAAAATTGTGTGTCCCAAATTCAAGATAATTATTAGCTTTGTATAGAACTCTAGTTTTCTGTTGAATATTTTCAAAATACTTGCCAAGTTAAACAAAATCAACAAATTTAAATATTTTAGTATCAATTTATTTCTATTATTATTATTTTTCTTTTTTTTTCTTTTTTTCTTCTTTAACGTCGGCCTATTTCCGCGACTATGACCAATCACCGACGCCAGGGAGCAGTTTCATCTCACTATCCTGGAATTTTTGCCAACCTCTGTCTTTCTGTAAGGAGGGTAGGGATCTTTAACGTGCCCAACATCGCATAGACACGGGACCGACGGCTTTACGCCCCCTCCGAAGGGCGGAACGTGCAGACATTCAACTTGCTCAAATACAATGCCAGTACAGTTTGTACTGAAAAAGTGAAAGGAGTACCCCGGGATCGAACCCAGTACCCTTCGTCTCAGAGGCACACGTTCTTACCCCTGAACCACCGAGGTTTATTATTATTATGAATCGTATGGAGTTGAAAGCACGAATAACAAATAAGTGTAGACTAATTTTCTCCTAAGTAATTTGAAATGTCCGAAACGAGTCTCAATTCACGTTAGGGTACTGCCGAAAAGCAAAAGGACAACATTTTGAGCATTTAGTAAAGAAAAGTATTGACATTAAGCAGTATCTTTCAGTGCTAAAGGCAATTTAGAAACATGGTTTATTTAACAGAAATACATAAATAGCAATTCTACAGAGATAAAACAAAAAAACCTTGCTTTCGTAATTCAAGAAAAATTTTACGATTTACTGCCTATATTCCAAGTGACAATTAGTAAAATTGAAGAGCAATTTTGCGAGCTGGGACATGTAAGGCAGATACAAAAAGAGACTTCCAATGCACTGAGTAATGATACCAAATTGGATCTAATGCTTGGGTTGAGTAAAACCCACATACGTCGCGCCGACGAGCAGCGACAACATTGGATGTTAGCCATTCAACGATTATTGAAATATTTAAAAAAAAATTGATACAAACTCAGGAGCTTATGGAAGACGATTTTGAGAAAAGGATGTCTTTTTTTAAACAAACGACGGAAATATTAGATAATAATGTTAGCCAACCAGAATATGTTTTGTTTTCGGATGAGTGCAGCTTTACACTTCACGGTCACGCTAAACGTCAAAATGATCGCTACTGGTTGTCGATACTGGTAAAAAAAACACACTGGATGAGAGAGAAACATCTCTGTCCACACATTATCCCTGAAAGGGATAATGTGTGGCCAGGAATAGTTGGGAACCATGTCGTTGGTCCCTTTTTCACTGATGACAATTTGAATGGATATAATTACGTAGCACTACTCCAAAATAATGTCGTGCCAACCTTGATAAACTTATATCCGGATCAAGCAAACACACATGTTACAGCAAATGTGATATGGTTTCAGCAGGATAGAGCACAAGCAGATTAGCGAATAAATGACTGGCAGTACCCCAACTTAACATTTCTAAATCGTTGGATAGGAAGTGGACGATCGCTAGAATGGCCAGCAACATCAGCCGATATTACGCTGTTATACATCTTTTAATGGGGATATATAAAACTTAAGTATACAAAACTAAGCCATATGATTCAATGGAAAGAATGGCCTGCAGCATCAGCCGATCTTACGCTGTTAGACATCTTCTAATGGGGATATATGAAACGTAAGTATACAAAACTAAGCCATATGATTCAACTGACTTAAGAAGAAGAATAACGATTGAGATTAGGTATGTCACGCCTCAGGTTGCTTAACGTTAAACTAAATTATATGTCAAATTTTAACAGTTTCTTTATAAAACATTATAGTTGTTCCATAGCAACTTAGTTGAATTTCATTTACTGAAAAATGTCCAAGCTAACTACATATTGGCATTTCTTCTGACAACCTCAGCATACAGAATATTGAAAAAATTCGGGACGCAGCAAGTGCATTATCATAGTGCATTTTCAAAGGAGTTGTACACCATTAGTACTACATATTACTAGAATAAAAACTTTAAATTTCAACAGATCTTGAATATTCGGATTAAAGGCTCTAACACAGGTTCATCTGAGGAATTTTACGAAGGTGTTATAATCGATATCTCTCTATTATAAAAAAAACCATTTTGATCTTGTGTTATAGCTCCTTTTGAGACAAATTTCTAAATCTGAATTTTCTACGAAGCTAGAAAATTAAAGTTTGGTATACTATATAGGTACAGTTAGGTCTCTTGGAAAGAAACTTATAATACAAATTTTATTAAAGCTACAAAAGCGTTCTAAAAGAAAACTGAATTCATATTTAGAAAAAGAAAGTATCTGCCAAATTATAAACGTGGCACGTTTTTCTAAATCAACAAAAAGTTTTTGAAAACAAATTTTTTCTACCAAATATTAAATTTACTGAAATAAAACAATAGGTTCATGTGGATCGTGCCGGAATAGAACAGACACCGGTCGTCAGTTTAGCTGATCACATTACCCGTCGCCCAGAAGAGCTGCATAGCCAGTTTTTGTTCACACGGTATTATTTCCGTCCTTAAACCTTGACCTTTCAGACTGAAATTTGCAGATCGCTAGTTAGGGTAGTATGTTCGTATGTTTTACCCATGTTATTTCTATTATTTGGTCCTGTGGTATGTATCAATCAACGCACGCCAGCTAACCAGTCCATTTTTGTCAGGCATTGGACTTTTAATTACTGAAGTGGTTTTAATTAATGTTTTTCAGATTTAATGTTCAATTTTGGAGAAAGCCCCAAACTTTGTGAACCAAATTACTTCAAAATTACAACAGACGTTTACTTGCGTCATTTCTAGCTACGTGTAAAGTCTCATTTAAGCTACTCGAACACATTCAGAAATATACCGTTTTCAAAAAGATTTTTGTATATTTTTGGGGGAAAAATGCCCGTTATAGCTAATTTACGAACTTGACCGCGGTCTTGATAAGATAAAGACATATGGCAAGTTTACTTCAGTTCAGTTTTAGTTGAGTATTATATATATATATATATATATATATATATATATATATATATATATATATATATATATATATATATATATATATATTTATTTATTTATTTATTTATTTATACATATAAAAATTCAAACGCACCATTGATATGGGTTCTAGGGACCCTGATTCGCGCTCATCTGAAACATTTTTACAAAAGTCTCACCATCGTTACATTTAGTAAATCTTAAGTAGAATTCACTAAAAAGCAAAGTTTTCGAATGTACGCCCAAAGCAATTTTTTAAAATGCAGTTGAGAATGTAATTCCTGAATGTTCTACACCAATTTAAAACACATCTTGTATATTGACACATATATAATTCACCGTAATCAATAATTTGTTGCCTTTTAATTGATTTGCTATTAACATGTTTCCATCAGCTAAAGCGCGCAACGTAAGCGGAGGGGATATAAATACATTTTAGTTCATTAACGCCCCTGAGAACTCCGCTCAAAGTCAAGACAAACACAAACAGTGTTAAGCCTTTCTGTTCCCGAGAGTTTAGCAACCAAGCGTCGAAGTAGCAACATACTATATCGTGAGGTTTCACCCGTTCACTGTTAAGATCATCGCAGCTCTACTATTATATTTATACCACGGCAAATTGAAGAACAACAAAACTCACTTCGAAAGTTTTAACGACAAACCGTGACGCAATATAGATGATTAGAATAGAGACGGTTGTTAAAAACTTTCCAGGTCCTGAACACACTGGCTCATCAAAAATAAGGAACAACCAGTTTTATCACCGGTAGACGCTCGGAATGTATTTTTTTTTTTACTTGACTTAGCATCTCGTAGTGAAAAGTCTGGTCCACTTCTAACAAGAAACTATTGCTTTTCTTTACTACACAGTTAGTATGCAAGGCATTGCACAAAAAAGTTCGCGACGCAGCAAGTGTGTTATGGTAGTGAATTTTCATAAGAATAATATACCTATAATACATTAGTGATGTATCCCTAAATTAAAAGTTATAAAATTACTTTAGTTAATTAGGAACGATAAAAAATAAGTAAAGAACGGCAAACAAAAACATAATATCTAGCATACGTATTTATACAGTAATTTTGGCACAAAACTCAAACAGGAAATATACTTAACAAAAGATACATTGGAAAGCTGAACATCAAAAAATCCTGTGATTCTGGCATTTGGGGTGACTGTATGAATGCAGAAGGGGAAGGGGAACCCCAAAGATCAAGAGCGTTTCTGCCCCCTCACCAAAAAACATCGGCGGTTGTCCTTCCCCATGTGCATGCATACAATCACCTTGAAAACATAAAGCACAAGAAAAAATTCTTGGGAGCACCAAGAAAGTTACGGGATCTGGGGTGAATATCAGTGTTTTGTGGAGTAGACAGGGCTTAAAGGAGGTATTGCTACAAACTGTGAAAAACGCATATTTTCGAAGTTCGACAATATTTTTAGTATTTTCCGCTCATATTTCTTCCCCGCCCGGCACCCCTTTTCGTTCTTGGTCCATTAGCTTTCTTGGCGGTTATTTGCAACAAATCTGTCTTGTGGCTTGTGCATCAAAGAGGAGTTCTAAGCATGCTCCTGAAAAAAAATCTGAAAACCCTCCGCACAATAAACTGTAAAATTACCGCAATTATATTCCACTTCGTTGCCTATGTCTTTTTCAGATAATACAGAATACAGCACTTAATTAAATAGGTTCAATTTTTTTTATATAACATATATAAGATAACTATAATTAAGGGGGGGAGGGAAGGGGTAACTAACATTTCATTTCTGAACGTCACACAGTCTGGGATTGACATACTTAAATATTGAATGAAAGCATCTGTATCTTTGCTGAAGCAGTGGCAACTCTCCCTCAAATGGCAACCAAAGACTGACGTGTCATTGTTGAGCTGGTTTCTACTTCTAAGGTATTCTGTGACTCTGATGCCCAAAGATCATCCGATTCTTCCTATGTAGACAGCTTTGCAACCGGGGGTACTACATTTTAAGCGATAAACACCCGACTTCTTCAGGTATGGGATGCTATCCTTGTTGTGAATGATTAAGTTTTTGACGGTGTTCAAAGACTTGAATGAAAACCTGACCTTGTCACATTTGAGAGCCTTGACAACGGTATTGAAAACAGGACCACAATAGGTGAATGGGAAATACGAAATCCTCTCAGGTTGAGCGAGGGGTAGACTGGTGCTCGCTTCTATCAAGAGCTGACGGCTCTTTCTGTTGACGAACTTATCGACTATGTTCAGTGGGTAGTCGTTGTTGACTGCGAGTTGTTTGATGAGGTTTAATTATCTAATGAAGTCACTCCCCGAGAGTGGGATTCTAAACTATCTGTCAACCAAAAATCTGAGAGAGGCCTACTTAAGGTACGTTTCTTCCCAGTCACGCTATGTTGGTGACATCTTGGTGGTTTGGTTTGGTACCGTAGAGCAGCTCCACCTGTTCCAGGGTTGGCTCAATGCCCTGCACATCAACATCGATTTCACGATGGAGTTGGAAGCCGAGTCGTCCATAAGCTTCCTCGACCTGAAGTTGAAGAGGTCCAACCACAGCATTTTGTTTGACATTTATAGAAAACCCACTCAGACAGACCACCTCATTCCATTCAAGTCGTGAGATCATGTGTCCCACAAGATGGCCTCTCTCAGATTTTTGGTTGGCAGATTGTTCAGAATCCCACTGTCGGGGATTGACTTCATCAGAGAATTAAACCTCATCAAACAACTCGCAGTCAACAACGACTACCCACTCAACATAGTCGATAAGTTTGTCAACAGAAAGAGCCGTCAGCTCTTGATAGAGCTAGTACCAGTCTACCCCTCTCTCAACCTGAGAGGTTTTCATATTTCCCGTTCACCTATTGTGGTCCTGTTTTCAATACCGTTGTCAAGGCTCTCAAATGTGACAATGTCAGGTTTTCATTCAAGTCTTTGAACACCGTCAACAACTTATTCATTCACAACATGGATAGCATCCCATACCTGAAGAAGTCGGGTGTTTATCGCTTAAAATGTAGTACCCCTGGTTGTAAAGCTGTCTACATAGGAAGAACCGGAAGATCTTTGGGCACCAGAGTCACAGAACTGCTTAGAAGTAGAAACCAGCTCAACAATGACACGTTAGTCTTTGGTTGCCATTTGAGGGAGAGTTGCCACTGCTTCAGAAAAAATACATATGCTGAAATCTTGCACCCTTCAAGTTTTGGCGTAGAACAATTCGTCTTAGAGGAAATTTGGATTTTCAAACATTCCAAGTGCCAAGCCAGTGATGTTTTAAACCTTTCCAACACGGATGTAACTAACTTTCCTTCATTCTATAGCCAATTGGTGTAACAGTGCTGCTGAACTCTATGGTTTTTCTACATGACCATGAACATTATGATTTGAAGATGGCTGCTCTATGGCTCTCCTTCTATTTCTTACTCTTTTGTCATTGACATATTTCGCTCCTGACACTTCTTCCCGCACCTGCGCCGGTGCACCCTGCCCGTTTAAAGTTCACATAATGGCTGCCCCTCATCATGGTTGTTAAAGATCGCCGAGCTTTTCCATTGATTTTTGTTTTTGAAGACAATTTTCTGGCAATATGCAGATGTAGTGTTGTAGATCCCCTAGCACAATGGATGAAGTTGTGACCTGTTGAAGCTTCCTGTATAGTTTCTAGTTCAATTTTTTTTTAATTGTTCAAGTGAGTATGGCTCATTTTGTTTTTGTTCACTTAATGTTTCACAGTTTTCTTTGCCCTAACGGTTTCCATTGTGTTTCTTACCTGATTTTGCCTGCCTATTGTGCTGTTTAACCTGTAAGTTTCGCTCCTTGGCTTTGCTTTGTGCTTCTACAATAGACTTGTTTTCTTAATGTTCAAATATTTGACTTTTGCAGTTTTTGTGACTTTCAGCGCTTTTCAGTTGCTTTGATGCTTTTAGTTTTGTTAATGTAATTGCATGTTTAACTTAGCATATTTTAACTGTTATTACTGAATGTGTAGCTTTTTAGCTTTTTAGATGTTAACTTGACTGTTGGTTGATGTTTTACTGTGTGATTTATGACTTTAACATTTGACCTTTCTTTGAAGATGACCTTGTCATCATTGTGCTCTGACATCCACAATTGCCTACCGGAAAAACTAATGTTTTTCTGACAGACCTCTCTTGTTATGTTTGTAGATTTATCCCCTGAAGATGATCTCCTGGTGTGTCGAAACGCGTCGGGAGTAAGAAAAATCTGAAATAAATTTTGGTGTCTGGGGGATAAGACTTTCATTCAATTATTAACATTGTGTAAAATTGAGAAGCAGATAAGTTATTTAGAGCGCGCTAACAGTCATAAACTTGAATTCATTATCATGCCACAGTGGTATTTTGATCATAAAAAAATCACTTCTAACTGTATGCACACAAAAATTAGTAAAGTACATTTATAAAATCTAATAAAAACAGCAGTTCAGTAATTTGCTAAGAGGTTTTGAGATGTGATGAAACGTCAAACTCACTGTACCGCAGCATAGCATAATATTTTTATGTTGCGACTATACTATCTTTATATTGACATTTGTATTCGAAATTGTCTTATGTGCAGGCACAAGCCTTGCGTTTATGTATAATACGATGTATAATTTATTTGCGAATAATATATTACTATAGTACTCACCACATGTTGCATGCGCGTGACAGTGCTAAAATAGGTAGTAGCATTATCATATCTCTCTAGTAATTGTGTCATGTCACCTAAATTTGAGGCTAAATTACAAACTTCTTCTTCTTCTTTGTTCACGGAGTCTGTTTATACTAACCTAAATTTCCAATTTGATATTGACAATTGACAAATGACAGCTGAGCTCCAGCACGAACGTTGTTAGACTGCGTCCGTGTTCGTGCTGTAGGTCAGCTGCCATTTGTCAATTTTGTTTAGTAGAAACAGAGGCCATAAAACAACAGCAAGAAGAAGAAGAAGAACGTTGTCAGATAGAATAAATTAGGATTGGAGCGGTAAGTTAAGAATCATGAGAAATGGGTAATTCAAAATTTGCAGATATTAAATACAGCTAGGGATCACGGTATTTTTTAACTAACTGGTAAAATTTAATTTTATAAAATGTTTTATTATTAGAAGTTGTGAAAGTTTAAGATGTTTATACATGAAAGGTACATGAAATTTCTAAGGATCTGGCAACCCCTGTAAGAAACAACTACATTTTGACATCTTGCAATGATTGTAACTTCCATTGTTGATATTTTTTCGATCTATTTAAAGAGTATAGCACTACAGGTAATATCATCTGTCTTTGTCCAACATTGTAGATATGGCATTACAGAATGTAAAACGATGTCGAGGATTATTTTAATACTAATTTCAAATAATATATATATATATATATATATATATATATATATATATATATATATATATATATATATATATATATATATATATATATATATATATATATATATATATATATATATGTGTGTGTGTGTGTGTGTGTGTGTGTGTGTATCCAACCAATTAATCAAAAAATACTTTACTTATTTGAACCAAATTTGGGAACTATCCTCAGTTTGCTAATGGCTTGGATGAGTTCGTTGATCATATTCTTAACGCCCAATTTTCTTAACAACAAATTAAAAAATATTCTGTAAAACGCAATTCTTTCAAACTGTTTAAGTGATTGAAGCGAAAACTATATATATATATATATATATATATATATATATATATATATATATATATATATATATATATATATATATATATATATATATATATATATATATATATATATATATATATTTATATTGAAATAGTGTGGTTGTATTAGGGTTTTCAGTCCCACGATTGGGTGTCAATTAAAATAGTAATAAAAATATGGTTTTTATAGGCCCAATTACCTTTTACAACTTTATAGGCCCAAGGTTGGGTGCTAATTATTATAGAAATGTTTTCAAATACTGCATTTACAGTAAGAAAATGAGAAATTACTTTTATTTAATCACTTATTTTGAGGAAATAGAAACTATAGTTATGGTTTATGTTATGGCTTAGGTGTAAATAAATGTTTTATAATATGTGATTTTGTATTTTATTAAATAAATAAATATATGAAAATTTGTGATGGTCGTATTGTTTGTGTTATTTGATACACCAAGGAAAAACCTACCATTTATTCATGTGCTGGTATATTTACCTGTTTCCATTGTTTGTTGATGTTGCCTTGGTTAGCTATTAAATATGAAAAAGCAAAACGACACTATCTGAGGGATTTCAAGTGGGTTCAGGTCTCTTCCTTACCTATGTAACTTTTTATTATTATTACACTCTGCCCTTGTATATACCAAATAATCAAAAATGAAACCCTAATTTTTCCTCTTTAACAAAACAACAATTTTATTGAATACTAAATGAAAGGTGACAAAATATTGTTAAATTGTATCTAAATTACTCTACAAAATTGATTGTTTTAAATTTTAATAACCCTCAGAAATTTTTATGCCTCTGTAATTGTCAAAGTTTTTTGTTAATATTGCAATATGTTTTACCTAATTTTGATCTTATGGAACGAGCTGTTAGGCAACTCCTCTTCCTTGACTATCTAATTGTAGCATGGGTTGTATACCCGCAGACTCACTGAATTTATATGCAGAATGCACAGGTGTATTGTCGCTCCTCAGGTAGTGGCTTTTTTAAAGTATCTGATGCTCTTGTAGATACTGGCCATCCAACTGTTGCTACTTTCTATTATATAATTTAAGTTCCTACTGTTTTTTATATTTTTGTTTAAGAAGACTCTCCAAATATACTGCTCCCAATTTTACAAAATTTTTCCCCTCTTGTTTATTTTTTTTAACAAAAACTCCTTTTGCCAGAGTTTCGTTCTCTAGCCTTTTGTTTTCTGCTATATTATATATTTTGTCTCAACAACAATCCTTTCATTTGCTTATCACATTGGATACATGGCAGGCATTGTTGTTGAGATTTAATTTTGATATATTAACTTCATCTATCAAACATCAAATTATTTTAACCTAAATATTTACATTTGTCAGATTGACAGTTCTCATAATCATCTCTTTCCACTTTCTATAACTATTTAACCTATGAAACATTATTAATATTAATTCACTATCGTCCTTTTCGATTCATGTTTAATGGGCACCTTATTTTATACACATGTTTATTTAAAATTACATTCATACATTAGTTTTTGCTTATTTTCGTATATACACTGGGTCATATATATATATATATATATATATATATATATATATATATATATATATATATATATATATATATATATATATATATATATATATATATATATATATATATATATATATATATATACTTTTTAACTGACTCTGTATATCGGCTCCCGGGGCCCTAATTCGCGCTCATTTGAAGAAATTTTTCGAAAGTCTTAGCATCGATATCTCTCTATTAGTGAATTTTCATTAAGGAAGGTCAGTTATTATTATTTCATTCCTGACACCAACCTAAACAATGATGTGATACTGTCAAGTATTTTATGGACACACGAATATATAATTAAACGAAGGAGTTATTGTCTTGACATAAACTAAATCTCAAAGTAGCAGAATATCTTTCCTGCGTGTATTCTACAGGTTAGTAGACTGTTTTCTAAGTACATATTGTAATCTATATTCTATAGGAAACAAATATATAATAGGTATAATAGAACTGCGGTTTTACTTAATGTACTGCGACCAGCCTGGTATTGTTTCTATATGGTTGTTCTTATTAGACTATTAAAGGCTTAGAATCCACCAATTATGAATCACTAATTAACTGACACGAAGTTCTACATTTTTATTTCCACATCGTTAATACGTGTGAAAGTATGGCATCGACGCCAAAAACTTCAATAATGTCGCCTAAACGTCGTAGAAAGTTATTAAATGTTGCATTCTTAACAGAGTGGCTACCACCGGGAACTGCTTCGATTAATTATGGAAAAACATTTTCAGGAAAAAAATGTTCACTAACAAGTTAGCCTCTTTAGAGGATGAACGATTATCTCTGATGACGCTAACTTTGTTAGTGAAACGATCGTCAGCCGTTTAAAAATGGGTTGTGGTGATTCAGGTTCCAATATTGAGTTAGTTTACCCTATTATGTAACATTATACAATTTTAAATAACCATTACTTTACCAAACCTAAATATCGCTTACTCTTTTCTTAAAATATATCGTAAATTGAGCACAGTTAAATTTCCATTGAGAAAGTTATATATGTATATTTATGGCAAAAATGAAAGCAAGTTCCTAAACTCAATCAAAACTTGGCTTCTGGCTAAAAAATCGTATATATAGAAATGCAATATCTAACACAATATTTTAAATCTTAGCCAATGTGAAAAGTGAAAAGAAAAGTTGATGAAAACGCGCGGATCGCACTCGAGGCAAGGAAATTTGCGGTATTGGAAAAAGTTGTAAAGCAGGGCATAGAGAATTCGATCGACAAGTGAAACACACATAATATAATGTCAGCTGGTGTCGACCCACATTGTTGTCTGGAGAGTTTTAGAAAAATGCAGTCACGTATTCGTCAATTAAAATAAAAGAACTGTATTTGATTCACGTTGTGTATGTAAGCTAGATTCGTTGTGTTGAGCGTTGCCAAAGGCCGAATATCGACTTAACATTATTTCTGAATATGTGAATAAAAAATGATGATACCTACTAAAATTTAATTAGGTTATAACAAAATTTGTCATTGTAATTTTGTCAATCATACAAAAAAAATTAACTGCTATTGGCTGTTTAAGTATATCATTAAACCCAAGCTAACCAACTTAGAACGACAGGAAGTAACCTGCTGATAAATAACATTTGGAAACAGGTGGATTTGCAGAACAACAAAAAACTCTGGCCGCAGCAAGTGCGTTATAGTAGTGAATTTTCATTAAAATGTTTTTATTGCAAATACGTGTGTTTTCTTTTTAAGAAAGCAGGCATCAATTTTGGTTACCAGTATAACCTATATAGTAAAAACAATGTCATGTTTCATAAAAATAACTTTATTGTGTGCAAATGTACAAAAATTTCCAAAAGTGAATTTAAAGTGTTCCCGGAAAAACTCGTTTTTTGGTCAACCTTATAGGTTAATAGCAAATTGGGCTATTCAAATATGAAGCATTTGATCAAAATTCGCTACCATGACGCACTTGCTGCATCCAGAATTTCTTTTCTTACAAACATGCATTATATTTCGATGGAAAATGCAAAAATGCAATAACATAAGGCGTGTTTGATTAAAAAAAAAAAAGAAAATTTTTTCATATCTTGTATAATGACGAATATATTGAGCTTTATTGATTTTTTACGAAAACTCGACAAAAATTATATACCATTAAACGATAAACTATATAGCTAAGACTACTGCCAAGCATCAGAGAAAGGATCTATTTGAAATAAATTTTCTGGAAAGATTTTAGTAAAATGAAGGACAATGACGGTTGAAACTAAGACTTCAGGGTTTGCAAAACATCCTTCTTGAGACATCTAAATTCCATAGCCCGTATTTGATTCAAGTTCTTTGCCTAAATGTTGCCGATTTTGACGTTTTAAATCGTAACTTTGACGTTTTGAGGAAAACCCCAATTTATTTTTCTTTAAATGCCTATAACTTTTTTTCTTTTGGCCTACATATCTAAATTTTGGTATGTAACTTACCTATAAGGATTTAAACCTAGGTACCAAATTTGGTTGCCCTTTCTTTGTTGATTCCCGAGATATAATTTTTTTTCGATAGAAAATACAAAATTTTCGGGAAAACCTGGGTAGATTCTCCTGGCTAACGAACTTATCCAAGCTATTTGCAAAAGCAATTTATTCACCAAATTTAATCAAAATCGGCCCGTTATTTTTTGAGTTATCGGTGTGATACATACATATATATATATATATATATATATATATATATATATATATATATATATATATATATATATATATATATATATATATATATATATATAAACATATAAAAATTGAAACTAACCCCGCATATGTGTTCTGGAGGGCCTAATTAGCGCTCATTTGATAAAATTTTTTCAAAACTCAAAAGTCGGGATCTCCTCATTAGTGAATTTTTTTAAAGAAAATTCACTAAAATATTTTATCGCGATAAAGCAATCCGCTAATAAAGAAATAATATTTATTTTAAAATCTGACGCATCGCAATCTTTTTGATTTGCTAATCAAATTATTTTTATTTTATTTCACCTACTTTAATATTTGGTACAAAAAATATTATCCAAGTTTCATACGTGTGGACCAAGATATCATTTTCTTTAAAACGCATGGATAATTTTGTAAAATTTAAGTCTATAATTATAAATTTCAGCAGATATGTTTTATTTTTGATAAAAAAAGAAGACAATTTGTTTTTACTTTTTTATTGTCGGGAAAATATCTGCCACGACTATAATTTGGCAGATACTTTCTTTGTGTAAATTTGAATTAGGTTATATAAGAAAGCTTTTGTAGCTTTTATAAAATGTTTAATACAGGTTTCTTTTAAAGAGACTTACTGTATCTAGATATTATGAAACCAAATTTAAATTTTATAGCTTCACAGAAAATTCAGGTTTGATAATTTGCCTCAAAAGGAGCAAGAACACGAGATTAAAATGTTTTTTTATAAGAGAGATATATCGATTGTAACACCTTCAAGAAACTTCTTCAGATGAGCCTACACAAGAATACAAATATTTTCTTTGTGGTCAAGATATGGACCGACAATTAATTTTATGAGAGTGACTTTCTGAGTGGAGTAAATTGTCACAGCTATGTGGCATTTATGATTCAATTTGCAGCACTATTTAAAAGTTCGTCGAGAAACAATGCTGTAGTTAATACTCCCAGATCACAAACTTGAGTTCTTTAGGCAAGACGTACAATGCCTCCGCGAGCTCTTCTTGCCTTCGGCTTAACCATTGATGTAAAACCGCAGTAAATATTTATTACTGGAATTATTTGAAAGTTTTTTCCATTTGTTGGTTATATATTACCCAGTGTATCCAGAGAAGGATTAGATAAAGCAAATGGATGCTCAGGCTGACTTCATATAATCTTGTTCAGCTGGATAAAGATATATTTAGTTTGTGCTCTGGCACTTGATAAATATGCAAGATATTTTTAAGACTTGATGATCGTTTCGCTTAGAAAGTTATTGTCATCAGAGGGATGACTTTAAAGGCAGGTACTGAAATTTTAATTACAGAGAATATCTGTATCTGAATATCTTAGGGGACGCTTTTCGCGACTGCTTGTCAATTTACATATAAATATGTAAGAATTCTAGATAAAAGTCGCCTCGTTTATTTGCTGACGTAAACTTTGTTAGCTAAACGAAAAATTTGGGACGCAGCAAGTGCGTTATGGTAGTAAATTTTCATTAAATGCTCAAATTTGTATAACTCAATTTCCTATAATATGTAGTAAGATCTTTATCAAGAAAATATATTCACCAAATTTCCTCCATATAGATTTGTAATTTTTGATGATGATGATTTTTTTTCGAAATAAACTCAAAATTTTCCCGGAAAACCTTGTCCAATTTTCCTCGCTAACGAACTCACCCAAGCCATTAATAGAGTAAAAATTCTTGCGGAGTTTCATCAAAATCGGTTGATAACTTTCTTAGTTATAGTGCGGACACCTATATATATATATATATATATATATATATATATATATATATATATATATATATATATATATATATATATATATATATATATATATGTGTGTGTGTGTCCGATGAATTTTCTAGGGTTTTGCATAAAAAATAATTTAATAACGAGGAGATGAAAGTTTTATGGCTTAATTCAATTTGAATAGCATATCTGGTTGTTTGTACTTGCCCTAACTTAGTGGAACCGTTCCATATTTAAATACAGACGTAGACTTTTCCCGTGGCTTTACGAGTGCTTTTTTGGTGAATTTTCTTTAAAAAAAATCACTAAAGAGGAGATCCCGACTTTTGAATTTGAAACAAATTTCTTCAAATATGCGCGAACTAGGCCCCCTAGAACCCATATCCCCTATCCAGGGTCAGTTCAATTTTATATATTGATAATATTTAGATATATATATATATATATATATATATATATATATATATATATATATATATATATATATATATATATATATATATATATATAAATATATATATATATATCAAACCCTTAAGTTTCAGCTTAAACCATCACTGCCCTTCAGTTTACTAAAATTTTTCCAGAGGATGCATTCCAAATAGACACGTTCTCTGATGCTTTTGCAGTAGTTTTAGTTAAGTTTATGGTTTAACGGTCTATAATTTTTAGCTAATTTTCGTAAAAAAGGTTCGTTAATGAGGAGACCGCGGCTTCTGGATTCTAAAAAGTTTCTTTCAATGAGCGCAAGCTAGGCTCCCTATAATCCATATCCGGGTTTACTTTGAATTATCACACCGATAACTAAAAAAATAGCGAACCGATTTCAATCAAATTTGCTGAATACCTTCCTTTTGCAAGCGGCTTGGAAGTTGGCTAGCCAGGAAATCGTCCCAGGGTTCCCCGGAAAATTTTGTGTTTTCTTTAAAAAAAAAAGATATCTCTAGAAATAAAAAACTCGGGACGCAGCAGGTGCGTTATGGTAGTGAATTTTTATTAAATGCTTCAAATTTGAATAACTCAATTTTATATAAAGTTAGAGGGTTTAATTTTGGTGTGTAGTAAGGTCTCTCCTAACGCAAGATATCCACCAAATTTTATTAAAATAACTTCGTAATTTTCAGAGAAAAAAAAATTTTTGGAAGAAAATTTAAAATTTGAATAACTAAATTTTTTATAAACTTACGAAGTGAAATTTCAGTACGTAGTAAGATCTCTACCAAGGCAACATATATAGTAAATTTCATTAAAACAGCTTTGTTACTTTCGGAGAAAAAAAAATTTCCAAAGAAAACTCAAAATTTTCCCGGAAAACCCCGTCAGATTTTTCTGGCTAACAAACTCGTCCAAGGCATTAATAAAAAGAAAGCCACTTGTCAAGTTTCATTTAAATCGGTTAATTATTTTTTGACTTATCAGACGGATACATATATATATATATATATATATATATATATATATATATATATATATATATATATATATATATATATATATATATATATATATATATATATATATATATATATATATATATATATATATATATATAACATATAAAAATTGAAACTGACCCCGGATATGGGTTCTAGGGGTTCTAGTTCGCGCTCATTTGCAAAAATTTTTGCAAAGTCTTACCATCGATACCTCTCTATTAGTGAATTTTTCTAAATAAAAATTCACTAAAAAATAACTTGTGGTGAATTAAGTCCTCCAAAGCATGCATCAATAACTATCACAGGTTTTAATCCTTACTCAATCTAACGCTTGACTTGCATAAGTAGTTCCAACTATCTTCTTGATTGTATTCTTAATACATTTGTGACTATATCCCTTTCTTTTGATCGGTTTAAAATAAAAAATACTGTTTTATATGCTACTAGGATCATGATCTGTGCGCTAGGCTACTGAAAATTATTTCATAGAAAAAATTAGCGACCTTATCAGACAAACGTATAAATAAACCTTTGTTAGAGGGAAGTGTAAAAATACAGCTTAAAAAGCAAGCATTTTTAAAATACATACACACTCCACACATACAGATTTTAGAGGTAGAACCCTGGAGAAGAATAGAGAAAACAGCCGGCAAACGTGCAGAGACAGAGCTGAGGCTTTCATGGCATCAGACAAGAGCGCGGCCCTTTTCAGCCAATATCGCTCACGGATGTGATATTATGTATTTAAATAAAATTCAGGAAACAATTTTGAACTTCTTGTTGACACTATGACCCCTGCAGAGCGTGCGTAATGCCACTCTAAAGTCTTCTGTTTTCTAAACGGACTCTCGGACTGAGCTTTTCTACTTGGAATTTCAAATTTTTTTGCCTTGTTTTGTAAATGCTTGAAAGCGTTTGCTTTGTTCATGTAGTCGATTTTTTATTCCGTTTTTTGCATCTTCCGTAAATATCCGATATAAAGGCATATGCTGAAAAATTAAATATTGAAATAATACTTACATTTATTTTTAGAGAACCTTTGACTTGGAAAGCATTGTGTTATGTCTGCCTATACAATACGCAAAAGTATTATAAAGCAACACCATTTGTGTGTTTGTTGGAGGTAATCTCAAAAGCTGCTTGACAAGCTTTGTTAAAACTTTTACAGTAGAAAGATACGATGGTGAGACTTTCGGGAAATTGTTTTAACTGACCGGGGATTAGGGCCCTAGGACGCATATCCAAGGTTTCTTGGAATTTATACACACACTCAGATATATATATATATATATATATATATATATATATATATATATATATATATATATATATATATATATATATATATATGAGTGTGCGTCTGTATCCGAGCGATAATTCAAAAATTACGCAACTGATTTAAACGAAATCTGGCACATATCTTCATTTTGTTAATATCTTGAACGAGTTCGTAAATTCGCTATAACGGAGATTTTTTTCCAAATAATACACAAATATATTTTAAATACACTACATATATTTTTGAAAGTATTAAAGTAAATAGAATGACACATTACATGTAGCTAGAAATTAAATACGCCTCTATTGTGAATTTTTAGTGAATTTCCTTAAAAAAAAAATTTTCAAACGAGCGCTAATTAGGCCCCCTAGAACAAATATCCGAGGTCAGTTGAGATATATATATATATATATATATATATATATATATATATATATATATATATATATATATATATATATATATATATATATATATATATATATATATGTGTGTGTGTGTGTGTGTGTGTGTGTGTATTCACCGATAACTCAAAAAATAAAGGGACGATTTTGATTGAATTTGGTGACTACTTTCCTTTTGCAATTGGCTTGGAAAAGTTCGTTAGCCAGGAAAATCAGCCCAGGGTTCGCCAGAAAATTTTGTATTTTCTTTCGAAAAAAAATTATATCTCCGGAAATAACAAGGTAAGGGCAACCAAATTTGATACACAGGTTTATATAATTATATGTAAATTAGCTCTGTAGAGTAAAAGACAAAAAAGTTATAGGCAATTAAAGACAAATAAATTGGGGTTTTCCTCAAACGTCAAAGTGCCAATTTAAAACGTCAAAATTGGCAACATTTAAGCAAAGAACTTGAATCTAATACAAGCTATGGAAAGAAAATGTATCAAGAAGAATGTTTTACAAACCCTGAAGTCTTAGTTTCAACCAACATTGTCCATCATTTTACTAAAATGTTTCCAGAAAATTCATTTCAAATAGACCCTTTCTCTGATGCTTGGAAGTAACCTTAGCTATAGAGTCTATCATTTAATGGTATATAATTTTTGTCGAATTCCGTAAAAAATCAATAAAGCTCAATATATCCGTTATTATACAGGATATGAAAAAAAAATACAAATTAATTATAGGGTGTCTTGAGCTATATCTTAAAAAATATTTCTACAATCACAGGGTGGCCCGTAAGTCGTTGGCGATACAAACTTTTTTTTTTTTTTTTTAGTCGAACACGCCTTACTAGAGTTTATCGTTTAATGGTATATAATTTTTGTCGTATTTCCGTAAGTAATCAATAAAGCTCAATATATCCGCTATTATACAAGATGTGAAAAAAATATATACATTAATTATAGGGTGTCTTGATCTATATCTTAAAAAAATATTTCTACAATCATAGGCTGGTCCGTAAGTCGTTGGTGATACAAATTTTCTTTTTGTTTAGTCGAACACGCATGTTATTGCATTTTTTCATTTTCCATCGAAATATAATGCATGTTTGTAAGAAAAAGAAATTCTGGACACAGCAAGTGTGTTATGGTAGCGAATTTTGATCAAATGCTTCATATTTGAATAGCTCAATCTGAAATTAACCTATAAGGTTGACCAAGAAACTAGTTATCCGGTAACACATTAAGTTTACTTTCGGAATTTTTTTTTACATCTTCAAACAATAAAGTTATTTTGATGAAACATGAAACATTGTTTTTACTATATAGGTTATACTGGTAACCAAATTTAAAGCTTGCTTTCTTAAAAAAACAGACATATTTGTTATTAAAAACATTTTAATGAAAATTCACTACCATAACGCACTTGCTGCGTCCACACTTTTTATTAATTTGAGAGTTCTAAGTAATTTGGCAACAATAACGACGTTAGAATGACATATGTCATTAAATTAAAATTTTGTAAAGTGAAAACACTAATGTTGCTTAGTTATTTATTTAATAAGGAATTCGTATAAATCAAAGGTAAAATTAGGTGAGAACATAAAAGTAACAACACAATCATTCTATTCTCGTTAACTGTCCAACTCTACTGCATCTCTCTACTCTTTTTTATATATTTCACTGCGGTGCTCGATCATAAAGCTAACAGCAACCTGGATCATGCACGGCACTACCTCTCGGACGTAAGTTTTTAGTTTGGTTTGTTACAAAGTCCTGTTTTTTAAAGTGTGGGAATCAATAAAATGTTTGAATATTTAGCTGGTATCTATATTTTGTCTTCAAAGCAGCCACCACAGAAAATCCGGTTTCGCAATAGTAGAATGTTAAGAATGGCAATAGTATACGAAATCATCTTGTTATCATTTCAGAAAACTTATCTAAACTTGTCCAAAATTCAAATAGTGATTTATTTACTAAATTGTCGTTTGACTTTGGCACTTGCCGTAAAGTCTATAAAGATTTCTTCTTTGGCAGTTGAGAGACCTTCGGGAGTATTTTGAGATGGGGTCCCCAACCCACTAGTAACTTGTTTTCAATTGAAGTCAGCAAGAAAATACTTTCTTAAATTCTTTGCCAGCATGGCTAAATGATTTCCGATAGTTACAACAACAATTTCCACATGTTATTCTTCAGCACTGTACTCTTTACCACATTTGGAAACATTTACCTATAGGTTTTTACTTTACATTTCTGCTTCATAATTCCAGTTTTCTACAAAACACATTAACCTTATCACTCGTACCCAACATATGTTTGATTGCTCCTTGGAGTTGAATATTCATGGTATTTAATTTCTCGACTATGTCGACCACGTAGCTCAATTTCATCATCACAAATAAATAATTTGGAAGCTTCTCGGCTTCCAATCGGTTTTCCACTTCTAGAAAAATGGCGATTTCATCTCCTAATTCATAAAAACGTTGGAAAAAAGTCCCACGTGATAACCATTTTGCCAGAGCACCGTAGGTTCAAGGGCAACAACGTGTGCCTCTGAACCGAAGGGTACTGGGTTCGACCCCAGGGGCCTCCTTTCACTTTTTAGGTACAAACTGTAACATTAACATCAACCGAGGTTCTGGCATTGTATTTGAGCAACTTGAATGTCTGCAAGTTCCGCCCTTCGAAGGGGGCGTAAAGCCGTCGGTCCCGTGTCCATCCGATGTTGAGCACGTTAAAGATCCCTAACCTCCTTACAAAAAGGCAGGAGTTCGGCAGAATTTCCAGGATAGTGAGGCGAAACTGCTCCCTGGCGTCGGTGATTTGGCGTAGTCGCGGAAATAGGCCAATATTAAAAAAAACACACGCACACACACACAACCATTTTGTCTCGCAAAAAATAGTAACGCTGAATGTACTGCACCCATGTCTTTACAAAGTGCAGAAAAGATTCTTGATTTTAGGGGTCCCATTTTTATATACTTTACTACGTTTACCACCATCGTTAGCACAATATTCACACCAGGGCTTCTTTTTCTGGAAGCTAAAGCTTCTCTGTAAATCATGCAATGTGTCTAAATACACTCTGGAGATCTTTATTTCACAAGCGCTTGCATACTTTGGAACTGTACGAGGACCACAGGTGCATATTCCGACGCAACATTTCCACTCTCGGTTTGCTTCATTTAGAAAACGTCTAAGATAGCAAATAATGCACGTGCTGTTATTTTGAATTTTATTGGTTTGCGGAATAGTAGTTCTTCTACTGCTGACATATCATCACAAAATTGAACATTAGCAATTAAGTGAGCATCTTTATTGATATATTGCCTCATCCAGTGGCATTCAAAAAAAAAAATATCACGCAACTGCCCGAAAAGCTGGCGCTGTACATATTCAGCTATATGATAACTTAGACGGGCAACAGTGTCATTTGATAGAGGTATGTACTGGAATTGTTTGGTAAAATTATTTCCAAACATAGTCTCTACGATCTTGTTTGTTGGTGTGAAGGTTTTTACATCTATTTTTTTTAATAATATTTCAACAACACACCACGATGGCCACCACAGCCCAAATACTATCGCACCGGGTTATTTGATATGAAATTTTGTAAGAGGCAAGTAAAGCTTTTTCATTTACAGGCAAAGTTGTTTTTGAAGATTTTTGCTTCTCATGTGATTTTTATTGTAATTCGAAAAATTCTCGGAGTTTGATAACGTCCCTACTATGAAGTGTTATTAAACATCGTTTAGGTTTATGAGGTTTCATGCTGTCTGATGCCAATGTTTTTGAGCAAATGATACACAGAGGCCTTTCTTTTTCATTTACTTCTGTACTTGTAACACCGAACTTTATATATTCTTGAGAATATTTTCTTGATATTTTTGTTTCAGAACCACTCTCGTCTGTGCACTTGTTATTGCTTCACTTTGGTCAAATGTTCACGTACGCCCACCAGAAAATACATCCATGATTCTGCATAAATCTACTGCTAGTCGAATATCGTGAATTGCAGTTAACACGCCAATTACAACATACACATTCGCGGTAGAAGGATCGACTCGACTGAGACTACCTGGGACTGAACGAGACGCAGCATTTATATGCGACGTTCTAGGCTATTCGAAGCAAATCGGAATTTCTCGCGGAGACGCGCGTTAAAATTCTGATTGTGCTAACTGTTGTTTGAATCTAATTTTTTTTTCTATTTGTTTTCTGTTTGCTAATTAGTTTTTCCACTAGCCAATCAATGCATCCGTTATATTAGGCCACGATCCTAATATACACAATTCTTTGGTTTAACTATTTGGACTGAAAGCAAAAATTAATAAACCTATTTACAAAAAAAAAACAGTCTGGCCATGTTTTGTGCGTACGTATGGGAGCATTTAATAACCCTGTGAATAATACACATGTTTTATTTAAGCAAAATATGATAAACTGCACTTTTAATGAACGATGTATTAAATAACATGTTTTATAACTTACCTAAAAAATAATTGACAACCTGGCTGAGATAAATGAAAATATCAGCAAAAATATATTTCGTAATCCTTCTGAAACATTTGTATGTTACATTTAACTGATTGTCGTATAAAAGGTTAGTAGAAAATGTTAAACAATAGCAGCTCTCTATGGTAAATTTTTCAACATTTATTTCATGCTGCAGGCTCAATTTATAATTGTAAACGACAGGTGTCAAGCGAATGATCATGTTATTTGGCGTAGTAGGTAGTAGAGTTTTGTGAATTCTGATAGATTGCATGATAAATCATAAATTATTCTAGCAAGGTAAAAATAGTAGACTAAAAATAATTATTGGTTTGAAAAAACCTATTATGTGTAATCGAATTTCACTAAATATTAAAGTAATTAGTCAAAGGATATAGAAAATTCTCTATTCGACACTTTCGTGAGTCATTTCAGTAACTAAAAATATAAGCCAATTTAAGTGGTGTCGAGGACCACATTATATATATATATATATATATATATATATATATATATATATATATATATATATATATATATATATATATATATATATATATATATATATATATATATATATATACCATGGTATAGAAATATAATAAAGACTTTAATTTGTTTGGAAGATCACATTTTACTAAAAAATTTGCATTTTATAAATGCCCCATAACCTTTTTTTGTCCTAAAGGTTAAACATTTCTTTTTCATAATTTTGTGATGACGCCAATTTAAAAGCTTAGTAAAATGTTTATACGATCTCATACGATTTTTTTAATGAAAGCAAGCAAAATATTTGGTAGTATAATCTATATAGTGGAAACAATGTACCATATTTCATCAAAATAAATGTATTGTTTGAAAACATACAACAAGTTTCATGAGGCTCCGCTATCTATTACTAAAAACGGCGTATCATAGATTTTGATATGCGCAGAAATGTAAAGTTGATAAACAATTAAAAAAACGCGGAAACGATGAACGCTAATCAATTTCTCCCTACAAACATGCATTATAATTATATGAAGCATACATAAATGCAACCATGTGCTTGACTAAAAAAAAGTAAAAATTTGTATCACCAACGATTATGGGGCATCCTATTCTTGCCAAAATAGTTTTATAAGATGCAGCTCAAACCGCCCTGTAATTAACGTAGGTAGTATTTTTTTTCGCATCTTGTATAATAACGGATATATTGAGCTTTACCATAGACATGTGTCACCCTGTATATAAGTAAATAGATAAAAATAGCCCAGAAATCGGGTCTAGGAGGTAGTCTTCATGCTCATTTGAAACAAATTTTTACGACGCGTGATTTGCTATTTACCGCAAAAGAATATCATTTTTTCTTGACAAAGCTGAAATTAGTATAGGTATTTTTTTTATTAAATAAAAATTGCATCGGCCTCGAGGGCCATTAACAGGCTACATTGTAATTATATAAATTATTTTAATATATCATGACCACATCTGATATTAAATATTATATAACATTAGGTATTTACTCATTCATTAATACATTTAGGTATATACACGGCCACAGCAAAATGGATATATTGTCATAGCAAGTTTTAAACTTGTATAATAAGTTTCTGTCCTATTTATAAATTGGCCTGTACACATTGTATTGCAATTTACATCGGTCAGACTTCTAGAAGTTTCTATACCAAATAAAAGGAACACAGCTGCACTCCTAAATAAACACGCTGACAAATCTATATTTGCAAAACCTATAGTCGATACTTAACATAAGCCCACAGTAAATAACCGCATAGAACCACAACACTTTTGTAATGACAAGAGCAAACTCAAGTTTATTTAAGCTTTATAAGTCAAAAAGCACATAGACGACAATAAGTACCTTGTTTTAAATGAGCAATCTGATTTTTTGGATTTCTCTGTCTTAGAAACTCTTATTTCTAAACAAATGTATGAAACAAAACACATCCAACTGTACTAAAAATAGTTGTAATAATATGGTGGGTTTCTGTGTGTCGATATTTTTTATATATAGAACCGTCTTTATTGCTGTTATTGTTAATCAGTTATTTTATTATTATAATAATTGTAGTTGTTGTTGTTAATGTTATCAGTTGAATATATTTTCGTGTTGGTTGTTGATATACATCACATATAGATTTTGAGTGCATCATCTGTCGGTTATAATTTATTTACTTTTTAAGATTTTTTTTAGTTAAATCACCATAACGCAACAACGCGTTTGTATTTATTATTTATTTTATATTGCGGTCAAATTTCAGAAAATGTATGGTCCATCAACCGTACAAATAAATAAGAAACAAGAATGGAGGCAATATATCGGCTAATAGGCAGTTAAAATGCCACCAGAGGGAGCAGGAGACAACCTTTGTTAAATACTATAATCTCCATTTTTCATAGAAATTTATCATCATAGCGACGTATAAATTCAAAACCACGATCGTCATGGTAACACATATATTAAAGTGAACCAGTAGCATCTTTCAAATTTAACTTTAAAATTGCATCAGTTTTTAAATTAAATTAGGCAAATAAGATTAAAATAAAATATAAAAGGATTCTTGATAGATATTTAATATAGATTTTGTTTATAAAGTTGCAGCATTTCTCAGTTATAAATACAATATCAATAATTTATTTAAAGTAAACAAAGTTTTTTTTCGTTGGATAAATAAAATATATAGATGAGGTTAACGAAATTCAGGTAAAGAAATCTGTAGAGGGAAAATAAATAAATGCACATAGTCAATTAATAAAACAACAGAGGGGGTTTGTTCAGAGGGTATATTAAAAGAAAAATAGGCAGGTTGTTTTATATGATGTCAGTAATTAATGACAGTGGAGTTTGTGCGAAGCAATTTTGACTTCTAATGAGTTTAATCCCTGTAGAGAGAGAGAGAGAGAGAGAGAGAGAGAGAGAGAGAGAGAGAGAGAGAGAGAGAATATATAGGTGTGGCAAAAAAACTAAGAAAGAACAGCTAAATATTTATTTTCAATAAAGTAGATAAACAGAACTGCACATTTATAAGTATATTGACTACAATCTTCATTGACTAATAAATAAACAGAGGTAGTTTGAACATTTTATTACACGTTAAAATATATCAGAAAAATATAACTAATGTTCCAAAACAGAATACACAATAGATTTTGATTATATATATATATATATATATATATATATATATATATATATATATATATATATATATATATATATATATATATAAATTTTCTCTAAATTGACATTTGGATTTTCTCAAATAACAAGGACAAAAAATAAAGATTCAATGCAGAAAGTGTTACTAAATGGTTTTTGAGCGTTGGGATCAAAATTGTGACTTGGACAAGTTATAAACTTATTTGTCAAATGTTACAATGTATAATCTAGCTCAATAAATATTACTATTATTATTACTATATATATATATATATATATATATATATATATATATATATATATATATATATATATATATATATATATATATATATATATATATATACAGGGTCGCTGATAAGTCTGGAAACGGTCGATTATCCGGGAAAATATACAAGGTGTCGAAAAAAGTTTTATACAAAAGTTTTTGGGTTCTTCAATGTCTACTAGGCGGTGATAATTTTATTTATACAGGGTTGGTCATACAGGCGTGGCACACCAATATTAATTTTTTTTTAATGGAACACCCTATATATTATTCGATATTTCAATCCTTCTCTTAATTTTGAGCAACATTTATGAGAATCATAATGTACCTAAACTCAATCGTTTCCGGGTAAAAAAATAAATAAAAATAAACGCTACTGTTTTTAAAATCTATTGGATGAAGAACAAAAATAAATGAAAAGTAGAATATCTCTTGAAAACAATCTGTGAGTGTGAAAAGAACCGGTTGCGATGTTTTTAACATTGTTTGGAATCCCAAGATAAGATAAGATGCCCATAAGAAACGCAGTATTATTCTTTTGTTTTAAAATGTTTCCAGGACAACGAATGTCAAACATTCATTCAGTGTCAACAGTTTTGAAACATTAGTAATTTAGTGTCAACAGTTTTTGTGCAAAATGGCAAGTTTAAGTGAAACCGAACGTATCGAAATTTTAATGATGATAGGGTACGGTGATAGAACACGAAGTTTTGCTCAAGTGGTGATTATGTTCAATGAGTTGCATCCTGAGCGGGAATCGATCTCCAAATCCACAGTTTCGAAAACTTTGCATCGTTTTCACGAAACTGGCGGTATCAAGGATAAACCTAGAACTGGAAGGCCAGTAACCGTTACAAATGAAGAAAATTCTTTGAATGTAATATTGGATGTGGTGGAAAATCCGAAAACTTCGGCACAGCAATTGGCTTTAAATCACAATATGAGTCGATATTCAATTCAAAAGATTACGAAGCGGGAAAAGTTCCGTCCATATAAAATTCATTTATTGCAAGAACTGAGTGAAGACGATTTTGATCGCAGAATCGAGTTCTGTGAACTTATTATGGAGAAGTTACGCCAAAATTTTAACTTTGCCAACCACATTTTGTTTTCCGACGAATCTACATTTTGTTTGAATGGACAAGTCAACCGACACAACTGTAGGTACTGGTCAGACGAAAACCCACATTGGATGGAACAAATTCACACCCAAAGACCGCAAAAAGTAAATGTTTGGTGTGCTATTATTGGTGGACATATCATAGGACCTTATTTTATAAACGGTAATTTGAACTCTGCTCGATATTTGACACTTTTGCAAGAATCAATTGTTCCAGACGTTAGTCGATTATTTCCGAACAATAACGACCCAAATCTACCAGCGGAAGAAATATGGTTTCAGCAGGATGGGGCACCCCCTCATTTTGGAATTGAGGTACGGGAATATCTGAATCAAACCTTTCCTGGCAGATGGATAGGGCGCAGGGGAACTATTGAATGGCCAGCTAGGTCCCCGACATGACGCCGCTTGACTTTTTTTTGTGGGGTCATGTAAAAAATTTAATTTACCAAAATAGACCGCAGAATATTGAAGAGTTGCAAGCAAGGATTGTGCATGAAATTAATAACATTCCTCAAAACGCTCTTGTAAATGCAGTGCAATGTTTTGTTAAGCGAATTCATTATTGTCAGGAGGTCAATGGAGAACACTTTGAACATCTTATAAAATAGGATTTCAAACAATGTTAAAAACATCGCAACCGGTTCTTTTCACACTAACAGATTGTTTTCAAGAGATATTCTACTTTTCATTTATTTTTGTTCTTCATCCAATAGATTTTAAAAACAATAGCGTTTATTTTTATTTATTTTTTTACCCGGAAACGATTAAGTTTATGTACATCATGCTTCTGATAAATGTTGCTCAAAATTAAGAGAAGGATTGAAATATCGAATAATATATAGGGTGTTCCATTAAAAAAAAATTAATATTGGTGTGCCACGCCTGTATGACCAACCCTGTATAAATGAAATTATCACCGCCTAGTAGACATTGAAGAACCCAAAAACTTTTGTATAAAACTTTTTTCGACACCTTGTATATTTTCCCGGATAATCGACCGTTTCCAGACTTATCAGCGACCCTGTATATAATAAATAATAAAACTACAATAAACTAGACTAACAAAAATATGTAGAATACATCTACATAATATACATACACCTAATAATAAATATTTAAAATATAATACACACCAACATACAACGTGTAACATCATAATAAATAGCACCCATAAAAGTGGAACTTTAGGTAAATTCACGTGTTTAGACATACAGACAACCCCAACAAAAATTAGACGTTCATTATATATATATATATATATATATATATATATATATATATATATATATATATATATATATATATATATATAATAATTATAAATGTATAATTTGAAACTGACCCAGAATATGGGTTCTGAGGGTCCTTAATTGAAAGTCGCGATCTCCGCATTGGGGAAATCTTTTTATGGAAATTCGCTAATAGGAACGCTTGGGGAAACTTTATAAAACCACCTGGATAGACAGAGGGACGACCTCATAAACAGTCTTACTTAGCGTAGGGGTGGAACGTCGCCGAGCGTTTAGGCGTTTTGAGTTGAATGCTGAAGCTTTTCCGCCTTTAGGGTATCGCATTATTATGTCGGTTCTGTGTACGTTGCAATGTTAAGCACGTGAAAGATTGCTTCCCGGCCTATAAACGACAAAGCTTTGGTAAATTCTTCAAGTTGGTGAGGCAAAACTCCTGTCGGAGGTTATTAATTGGCCATGCTCACGGAAATATTCTGACGTTAAAGAACGAAAAGAAATCTCGGGACGCAGTAAGTGCGTTATGGTAGTGAATTTTTATTAAATGTTTCAAATTCGAATAACTCAATTTTATATAAACTTAGAGAGCTTAATTTTGGTATGTGGTAAGGTCTTTCCTAAAGTAAAATATTCACCAAATTTCATTAAAATAACTTTGTAATTTTCGGAGAAAAAAAAATTATTTCAAAAGAAAACTTAAAATTTGGATAACTCAATTTTATAGAAACTTAGAAAGTTGAGTTTTGGTGCATAATAATATATCTTTCGAGGCAACATATATAGCAAATTTCACTAAAACATCTTTGTTACTTTCAGAGAAAAAAAGTTTTTTCGAACGAAAACTCCAAATTTTCTCGGAAAACCCCGTTAGAATTTTCTGGCTAACGAACTCGTCTAAGCCATTAATAAAAGAAAGACACTTGCCAAGTTTGATCGAAATAGGTTATTTATTTTTTGAGTTATCAGACGGATACATACATACACACACACACACACACACACACACACACACACACACACACACACATATATATATATATATATATATATATATATATATATATATATATATATATATAAAGATATAAAATTGAAACTGACCCCGGATATGGGTTCTAGGGGTCCTAGTTCGCGCTCATTTGAAAAATTTTTTGCAAAGTCTCACCATCGATACCTCTCTATTCGTGAATTTTTAAAATAAAAATTCACTAAAAATGAAATACATACACAGATGATTTATCACTTAGCTCTGAACCACGCTTGTGTGGATTATATGGCGAGAAGTTTATCTGGAAGGCATTAATGTAAGATTTTTAAACGGCATAAAATAAAATATTGAAATTAAACTTAAAACTTCAATGAAATCGCAGTACCTTCTAAGCTTGCAATTTGACAAAAATTCTTAAAAAGAGAAATTGTCGATTCATCAGCAGAAATTATTTCATATAAAACAATGTTATTTACAATAATTGCAAGATAAATGAGAAAAGTACCTGTTGATTTTCTTTATTTATTTATTTAGGCAACCAAATGATATCAATATTTCTATACTCTTAAGATCCGACCCAAATTAAACAATGAATAGAACCTAAAGTAATGAATTTCTTTATTTTTACGCGAAGAGCAAAAATTCCAATACTCCCAACTGACAATCGCAAATTCAATTTCCCACAAGATTACTTCATCTAGTCTGCTTCATTTAGAATTCTAATTGGTTTGGTCTCTGAAGGAAAAGAATTCTTTGATTGTTCCCAATAAGACAAGCATAACAACATGTGCAGGTTGTATCGGCAGGCGAAGCCAATTATTTTTCGACGATCCAGGTCAAAAGCAGACAACATATCGAAACAACAAACAAACGAAGTAATTTTTCTCTAACCATCATTAGTTTCTAAGTATTTTTACCCTTAGCTATTCGTTTATAAGAACTTAATTACCATGGTTTTACAACAGTACAAACAAGCATCAATGGCATTTCAGTTTTCATCGTATTTTTGTTATATAAAGTAAATTGTCCTTAAAAGTCAATTTAACAAATGTTTATTAGCAAACCTTTTGTTAACAAAAATGTTAATCTTTCTAATTATATAGTATGTTGATTTTACATCTATCGTAATTTAATATTCTCATTTAAACCCCAAATGTTAGTAAAATTATTCTAGCTCTATACAAAAATCTAAGTACCTAAATAACTGACATAAAATTGAAACTAAAATAAGGAAAGTTGTACTACGAGAAAAGCCGTTATAACCATATTTGTTCAGAACAAGACAGTGGAAAGTCAAAACAGACAACGGTTCAATCGTATAAGGTATGCAGATGACGTAGTGCTGATAACAAAAAACCCTGGACGTAGCAAGTGCGTTATGGTAGTGAATTTTCATTAAATGTTTTTATTGAAAATATGTGTATTTTCTTTTTAAGAAAGCAGGCATCATCAGTATAACCTATATAGTAAAAACTCTGGACGCAGCAAGTGCGTTATGGTAGTGAATTTTCAAAAAAATGTTTTATTGCAAATATGTGTGTTTCCTTTTTAAGAAAGCAGGCATCAATTTTGGTTGGTTACCAGTGTAACCTATATAGTAAAAACAATGTGCCATGTTTCCTAAAAATAACTTTATTGTGTGAAAATGTACAAAAATTTCCAAAAGTAAACTAAATGTGTTCCCGGAAAAACTCGTTTCTTGGTCAACCTTATAGGTTAATAGCAAATTGGGCTATTCAAATATGAAGCATTTGATCAAAATTCGCTACCATAACTAACTTGCTGCATCCAGATTTTCTTTTCTTACAAACATACATTATATTTCGATGGAAAATGCAAAAATGCAATAACATAAGACGTGTTTGATTAAAAAAAAAGAAAATTTGCATCACCAACGACTTATAGGCCAGCCTATTTTTATTTTTTAAGATGTAGCTCAAGACACCCTATAATTAATATATACAAAATTTTTTCATATCTCCTCAAAACGTCAAAGTTGCGATTTACAACGTCAAAATCGGCAACATTTAGGCAAATAACTTAAATCTAATACGGACTATGGAAATCAAATGTCTCAAGAAGGGTGTTTTGCAAACCCTGAAGTCTTAGTTTCAACCGTCATTGACCTTCATTTTACTAAAATGTTTCCAGAAAATTCATTTCAAATAGATCCTTTCTCTGATGCTTGGCAGTAGTCTTAGCTATAGAGTTATTATACGGATATATTGAGCTTTATTGATTTTTTACGAAAATTCGACAAACATTATATACCATTAAACGATAAACTCTATAGCCAAGCCTACTGCCAAGCATCAGAGAAAGGATCTATTTGAAATGAATTTTCTGGAAACATTTTAGTAAAATGAAGGACAATGACGGTTGAAACTAAGACTTCAGGGTTTGTAAAGCATTCTTCTTGAGACATTTGATTTCCATAGCCCGTATAAGATTCAAGTTATTTGCCTAAATGTTGCCGATTTTGACGGTATAAATCGCAACCTTGACGTTTTGAGGAAAACCCCAATTTATTTTTCTTTAAATGCCTATAATTTTTTTTATCTTTTGACCTACATAGCTAAATTTTGTTAGGTAAGTTATCTGTAAGGATGTAAACTCGCGTACCAATTTTGGTTGCCCTTACTTTGTTCATTTCGGAGATAAAAAAAATTTTCGAAAGAAAATACAAAATTTTCCGGGAAAACCTGGGCAGATTTTCCTGGCTAACGAACTTATTTAAGCCATTTGCAAAAGTAATTTATTAACAAAATTTAATCAAAATCGTATTATTATTTTTTGAGTTATCGGTGTGATACATATATACATACATACATACATACATACATATATATATATATATATATATATATATATATATATATATATATATATATATATATATATATATATATATATATATATATATATATATATATATATATATAGAGTAGGCGACTACTCTGCCTTTGTCTGGCATTATACTTTAACCAGTTAAGTTGTTTCAAATCATGTCTTTCAGATTTTATTTTTAATTTCAACTCAAAATTTTGTGAACTAAATTACTTAAAATTCACAACAGAGGTTCACTCACTTCATTTCTAGCTACACGTAAAGTCTCAGTCCAGTTGCATTAATACTTCAAAAAATATAGCGTCTTCAAAAATATTTTTAGTGAATTTTCTTTAAAAAAATTTCTTCAAATGAGCGCTAATTAGGCCCCCCAGAACACATATCTGGGGTCAGTTTCAATTTATATATATATATATATATATATATATATATATATATATATATATATATATATATATATATATATATATATATATATATATATATATATAACATTTTATATATAACATATAAAAATTGAAACTGACCCCAGATATGTTTTCTGGGGGGCCTAATTAGCGCTCATTTGAAGAAATTTTTTCAAAATTCAAAAGTCAGGATCTCCTCATTAGTGAATTTTTTAAAGAAAATTCACTAAAAGGTGAACGAATTGCAAAATATGATCAGTGTAGTGGGCTGTGCAAAAAAAATGAACTAAACATCAAGATAACGAAAACAAAAATAGTGAAGATAAATGGAGCTAAAGCTAAATGACAAGCAACTTTTTTTTACGTACCTTGGCAAGTATTATTAGAAAAGAGGGCAAATTCAGCAAGGAAATGAAAAGGATGATCGCAATCGCAAAGCAAGCAGTTAATATACAAAACGCACTTTTTACTAAAACATCTCAACTTGTACCTGTGGAAGAGGTTCATTAACTCATACGTATGGATTATTGTAATGTATGGAGATATAACTTGCTGACAAAATTATTTGAGGACTACATTCAGGCACAAAAGGGGAGGCACACCAAGAGGTAAACTTTTACAAACAACACCCACCTAATCGAGTGCGGAAGTTATAGTTAAATGAATTGGGTTTTTGGAGGCAGATAGTTATGGTTGTGATGACAGGGTACAACGCGTTAATAATGTGACTGGAAATCTAAGAGTACCTCCAAAAATATTGATTTTAGGTGCGAAATATTATTAGAAAATTTTGTATAGTATTAGCGTGCCATTTCAAAAATAAAATAAAATTAAAAATAAATATAGGACGTTCTATCTGAACAAATCCTAAAAAGGTTTTTAAAATATACTACATTGTCGATTGTTTAAAAAACACCTAGTATAATCTATTTTATACCTGATGACTGTATCACTTGAGTAGTATAACGAGTTTAATATATAAAATTTCGGGACGCAGCAAGTGCGTTATAGTAGTGAAATTTCATAACAATTGTACACTATTTATACGGCATGTTACTAAAATTAATACTTTAAAGTTACACAGCCCTTGAAGCTCGGTTTTAAAGGTCCCAGTACGCACATATTTAAACAATTCCTTCGAGAGTGTTACCACCCATATCTCTCTATGAAGGTAGAATATTAAATTTTGTTATATCTCTACATAGTGCAAGTCTCTTTAAAAGAAATTTGTATTACAAATTTCATTAAAGTTACAAAAGCTTTCCAGAAGGAAACTTAATTTATATTTAGAAAAGTAAAGTTGCTGCCAAATTAAAAACGTAGCAGTTATTTTTCCTTATTAATCCCCTAAATTATTTCGTTTCAGTCAACCTGATCAAACCGGTTTTTCTAACAGCCAAAAAAGCATTTTAAAAACAAATTCTCTATTAGTGAATTTTCTTAACAAGAATTCAATATCAACAATAACAAAATGTCTGCTGAAAATTATAATCGTCGACTCAAAAGTGACAAAGTTATTCACACAATTTAAACAAAAATGAGACCTTGTTTAAAACGTATGAAATTTGTGCAATATTCCCTCTCTAAATTATTTCGTTTCAGTCAACCTGATCAAACCGGTTTTTCTAACAGCCAAAAAAGCATTTTAAAAACAAATTCTCTATTAGTGAATTTTCTTAACAAGAATTCAATATCAACAATAACAAAATGTCTGCTGAAAATTATAATCGTCGACTCAAAAGTGACAAAGTTATTCACACAATTTAAACAAAAATGAGATCTTGTTTAAAACGTATGAAATTTGTAGAATATTCCCTCTCCAAATGTCAAAGTGAAAAAAAATACCTTCCTCGACTGGGAATCGATCTTAGAACCTTCTGCAAAGGAGGCAAACCACTGAACCGGCTGAGATACGTTGTATAAAGCTTTGTTTATCTGATACTTGACGCCGAGTTCATCCCCCGGAATATCTCATATTATATTAAAAGTAAACGTAAAAAATAATTACAGAATTAATAGAATTGTCGCATGAAACACATACAACAACTGTTTGGATCTTAGAACACGTCTTATTTTTAAGTTTAAGGATAAAAGAACAAAGTGTTTTAAAATGTTTATAGAGACGTCACATGATTTTGTTTACATTTCTACTATATTATGCCAAACTTTCAGCCTTAAACTGTAATTGGGGCCATTCAGCTAGCTACAAATATAGTGTATTTTAAAAATTGATTGAATCCCCAATAATTCACTAAGTGAAAATTGGAACCAGTGATGGACACTGACAAGCACACTTGTAGAACCCAGATCACCACAACATATTTTAAAAAAACCTGACGATGGTTTCACTAACCAAGTTAGCGTCATCAGAGGATAAATAAATCTAAGTATCTTATATTCTCAACACTATTTATATTCTTCTGCAGGTAGTCGGTGACCAGCGATTTAGGGACACAAAATCAACATATTTCATTTGGCGGAAATCTCTGAATTCTTCCATTATTTATCGGACGTGCTTTTTCCTAAATTTTTTGTAAAGTAATCTATCAGTAGGCAGCGGAGCGATATTAATACATTTTTTATTGTTACAATATTTTGCAACATATATACTTTTGAAAGCCTTTAGCTGTCTTGGTTGTCTGTCATTTTTTATTAATATTAAATTCTCCCCATTAACGTGTTGATTAGTATCCCATATATGCCTGTCAACGGAAGATCTATCTATAGTAGCGTATCTTAATAATGCTAAATGTTTGTTGAATCTAATTTCAATCAATCTTTTTGTTTGTCCGACGTACTTGAGATCACAATCTTTACAACTTGCTTAATAAATTCCCGACATTTTGGCCGTACAATCCTTGTTTTTTGGGTTACCTAGCAAGTATTTTCTTTTTGTCGAAAATGTTACTTGCACATTAGCTTTTGTAAAAATATTATCTAGACCCCTCATGATTCGAGGTTCAAATGGTAAGCAGACAAAGTTTTTTCGGCTTTATCTCTTCTAATAGTCGTTGATTCCGCTAATGTTTTATTTGTTTTCTGTTTGTTCATTACTTTCTCCACAAGGCAAGCAGTGTATCCGTTATATTTGGTTACGTTCTTAATATGCTTTGATTCTTTGGTATATATATTTTTACTCAAAGAAAAATTAATTAGCCTGTTTACTAAAAAATTCTGACTGGCCATTTTTTGTGCTACGTAATGTGAGTCATTCGGAATGTAATTTATAGTTGTGGTTTCCTTCCTATGGACACAGAATGCTAAAGTGTCTTTATTTTTGATAATTAGTACATCTCGAAAGGGTAATTTATTATTAATTTCTAATCGTGGGTAAATTTTCTAGAATCAACCATATTGTTTAATTTAGCAATAAAATCTTCTGTTCTGTAAATTTTTGTGTTAAATACTGAAAAGATATCATTCACATAACAAAGCTACACTCTAGGAAATTACTCACTTTTACTTTTAAGATCTGCTTCAAATCTACTCATGAAAAGGTCTACAATATATGGCGATAGGAGGTTGTCCATTGCCGTGCCTTGGCTTAGTTGAAAAAACTCATTGTTGAATTGAAAATTATTTTGTTTAATACAAACCTTTGTACAATAAAGACACTTTAGAACTCCATGTCCAGGAAGAAAATCACCACTCGAGGTCATATTCCGAATCACTCACGTCATACGTACGCAACAAAAAAAGGGCCAGTCAGATTTTTTTAGTAAACAAGCTAATTATTTTCCTTTAGTTAAAAATAGATACACCAAAGAATCAAAGTATATTAAGAACGTATCCGAATATAACGAATACACTGCTCGCCTAGTGGAGAAATTGATTAACAAAAAGAAAACAAAGAAAATATTTGCGGAGTCGACGACTTTTAGAGTAGAAAAAGCCAAACACAACTTTGTTTGCTTACCATTTGAACCACGAATCAGGATAGCATCCAATCTTCACTCATTGAATATTAGACAACTTGGACAGCTAAATGGCTTCGAAAGCGTATATATATATATATATATATATATATATATATATATATATATATATATATATATATATAATATATATATATATATATATATATATATATATATATATATATATATATATATATATATATATATATATATATAGTAATAAAAAAGAGTGTCAATCTGGCTCCGCCGCCTATGGGTAGTCTACTGATAGATTACTTTACAAAAAACACCGGCAGAAGTACGTCCGATAGATAATTAAGAATCCAGATATTTCCGCAAAACGAAATATGTTTTTGTGCCGTTGATCCTGCCTAAATCCTTAGGTTCCAACTACCTACAGAAGAATGTAAATAGCGTTGTGGATATAAAATATTTAGAATTATTTACCCTCTGATATAATACATTATAGCATCTTTTATATTTTATTTTTGATGGCACATCAGAAAAAAATAAAATGTAAACTCAAGGTAAGTTCTGTAAGATTATTCTAGAAATATGAGATAAGTAAAGCTGGTAAAATAGGTGGACTGTTCCGTTGAACAAAAGCTGTTTGCCTATTGTTTTAAAAACCCTGTGCACTGTCCATAGCCTACTATGGCAATGCACAAAATGCAATTTACTTAGCCATTTAAAATAATATCTATATACAGCTATAAATATTCAAAAAGTTCTCAGTGAGTTGGATCCAATGACGTAAAAATACTCAGTGTCCGACTTGAAGAATCATACGTTTGGTATGTATCAGAAAATCTGTGCTCACTAGAAAAAAATAATTTCTTTCTCGTTTGTTGACCTCGAGATCTCATACGGCCAGAAAAAATATTTGCATAATTAAATTCCACGTAAGGAAATCTATTCGAACTAGTTTTTACGGTTTTATGATTTTTGTTACATAAAGGATAGGCAGGAGTGTCTAAAAATGCCAAAGTTTTAAAATCACCGCTGCTCAAAAAATAAAGAGTGGCATGTCAGTTGTGACTTCGGCATCGTAAGTTTAACAAAAAAGAATAACAGTTTTATGAAAACCACAACCTTATATGTCTACTAATAACCGAGGTACCCCTAAAAAGCAACGAAATCCAGACACACTGATCAAAGTGCATGCCTTTAATAAGGTAATTATCTCCAGAATATGTTTTAATGCTAGAACCAGTGAGAATGAAAAGCCTATGTAATAAAAATTTAATATCCAAAAGGGCATTATTGCAATCTTACGTTCGCCAGGATTGTTCAGTACATAGCAGGCTAGAATATCAAGGTATGATTCTTAACAAACAAGCCAAATTGTTACTACATAGCAAGAATACCTCATGCGGAATGGGATTTAAGAATACAGGTATCAAAAAAGACAAAAGCGATATGTCTTACATAAACTACCTTGTAAAAAACGAATCATAAAACTAACGTTAAGCTCACACGCCTATGCATACAAATATTCTTTTTGAAAACATTTTTGTATTAGATGGTTAGAGCCTTTTCAATGTATTTTATTTTTATGTGAAGTCGACAGTTGTGGCAGGTCGAAAGTGGTCATTAAGTAAATAGCCGAGTCATCAGGTCGCAGACATAATCGATTGGCAATAATTTCAGTGCCTGGCTGGGTTAGGGACACGACTGTAATTGTGCTTACGGTGACTAACACCGACACATCAATAAATTTGGCTGAGCCCTGCATAATTTCTTCAGAAAATAGCTTTTTAACAAATAGCTTATGATTTAGGGGCACTAACATATATATATATATATATATATATATATATATATATATATATATATATATATATATATATATATACACTCTGTACAACGTGGTGTGGCCGTTGCATGCCTTCAATAAGGTCACTACGAATATTCAGAATATTTTTTTAAGCTTAGAACCAGTGAGAATGTAAAGTCTGTGTAATAAAAACTTAATATCCAAAAACGCATTATTTCAATGCAGTCTTACGTTCGTCAGGATTGTTCAGTACATAGCAGGCAAGAGTATCAAGGTACGATTATTAGCAAACACGACAAATTGATACTACATAGCAAGAATACTCAGAAATTCCAAATTGTCCATGAACAATAAGTTGCTCATGTACAAAGTCATTATCCGGCCAGCCTTGACCTGCATGGGCCACCGCGGCCGCAACACACATCAAAAAAAATTATATCTCTGGAAATAACACAGCTATGGCAACGAAATTTGAAACGCAGGTTTATATTATAAGAATTACACGATGTATCAAGATTTAGATCCCTAAGCTAAAAGAAAAAAGTTATAGGCATTTAGAGAAAAAACTTGGAGATCCAAAGAACGCTCAAGACTGAAATATTTTGTGTGGATAACAAAATCAATTGTATAGTACAGACAAATATTAAGGTTTTTTGGAGCAAAAAGTCAAAAAACTCCAGAAAAATGACTGAAATTTGTAAAGTTTTTCTTCTTAAAATATCAAAGTTGTGATTTGAAACGTCAAAACCGACAACTTTTCAGCAAAGAACCTAAACTGAACACGGGTTATGCAGAGGAAATGTCGCAAAACATGTATTTAAGCTTTATTGTGGTTTAACTTCAACCGCCAATATCCTACATTTTACTAAAACGTTTGCAGAAAATTCATTTTAAATAGATTCTTTCTCTGATGCTTTAGCAGCAGTTTCAGTTATATATTTTGGTTTAATATTCTATATAAATCTTAAAAAGGAAAATTATAAAGATTTAGAAGTAACTTCTGTATTATTCCTTGACTTTTTTTGCGCCAAGAAAAACATAATCTGTAATATTCAATGCATTTTGTTAACCTCACAGAATATTTTGGTTTCGTGCCATTATATACGTATATATATATATATATATATATATATATATATATATATATATATATATATATATATATATATATATATATATATATATATATATATATATACATATATAAATTGAACCCAGCCATGTGTTCTAGAGGAGCTTGTTCGTGCTCATTTGATGACATTTTTTTAATAGGATACAATTCAATAAAGATCTATAAGCATCTAAAATAAAAATTGGTCGTATTGGATATCAAAGGACGTCAAAACACCGAAATATGTGATTAGCAAAACGTACTTCAAATTCGAGACTACATTAGGTGTTCTTGATGCAGGAAGATCAAAAAGTATAAAAAATGTTTTCAAAATTTTATGATTTTTATTCTAGAAGTATAAAACTTTGAATCGTCAAGATTAATGATTACTAAACAAACATTGTAAAACGGTAGCGGGTTTTAGCAACAATAAACAGTGAAAGTAGTATACTTAACAGGGTCGTACAGTTCTGTTTCAGTAGCTGTTGTTCTTTATTTAACTAAAATATTAGTATAATATTTTTTTGGAATAGATGCTTTCTGCGATTGTATAGTATCAGTTTAAATTATAGTTCATGATTTGAATGTGTTATATTTTCTATTTTACAAAATAAATTTGAAACGACTCCTCGTTTCAGTCAATAAATCTATGAACGGACAAATTACGTATATACTGGTAGTAATAGTTTGGGTTCAGCAAGTGCGTTATAGTAGCGCATTTCCATCCACTTTCTACAAATTTTAATAAACCAATTTTTTCTCAGTCAATAGAATAAACACTGGTGTATATGGAGCTTCATCAAGCCAAATATATTGTTTTCGAAGATACAATTTTTTGCTCTTCGAGCATGTTTCGTACTATTTGAAGCGTTTTTTTTTTAATTCTCTACTATAACGCACTTGCTGCGTCCAAACTTATTGTTTATTTTAAGTAATGTTTTTAACATATAAAGTCTTATTCCCTGCTGGTAATCATACATTAAGTCTTGCTGATATTTATTTTAGCCTAAATTGTTTACCACATTCAGCTCGTCAATCACATATCACCTTAATTTTTTCAATGTTGTTAGCAATTAACAGAGTATGGTTTGTTTATACCAGATGCCGCATTTTCTTTAAATTTGCTGTTAATCTGGTTTATTGAAATTTTAATTTACGTAAATGCTAGTTCTAATTCAAATATAAATACATAAAAACAATTCATTCTAATGTAAGATGCATCGTAGGGAACTTGATCACAATTCAAATCAACATAACTTTGTAAGTTTCGAAGAAAGATAATTGGAACAAAGCTGACTTCCAGGGTTCTTATCCAAGTTTTCTTTCACATATTAAAGAAAGACTGAACAAAACCAAATAAATGTGTTATTTGTAAGCGTATCTGGAAAATAGAATCGCTGATGCTGCATGCGATTTAGACGTGTTCCGTTCTTCTTAACGTAGGGTTTTGAAAAAATATAACGTCAAGGCATTTAAGTTTTTAAATACCCAAATGCTTAGTGATATCGACTCCCCTAGAAGACTCCAGTTCCTTGTGGAATTTCTACACCTCTATAAGGGATATAATGACATCCTCAAAAAATATTGTGGGCCGGTGAGACTTATTTTTCCACCAGGTGACAAGTATTTCAATATGTATTTCAATATGCTGCAATCTTCTATCGATCTGTGGACGAACTACCTCTGAATGTAGTTGCAAATTGATTTGGCAACAAGATGGATCTTCATGCCACAATAGCCTTTCCCTCAAAAAATATTTAAATACAAACCTATAGAAATTGATGGCAATAATAGATATGCTGGCCACAGCAATAGCAGTGAGTTAACGATTACGGATTTCTTCGCTCACACACCTAGTTACACTGCGCAAGAAATAAAGGAGAAAATTTGTTCTGCAACAGCTACGAGAAACCCCCAAAGCTTTCATAAATGTTAAAGTCACAAACAAGCCAACATATCGAATTTCTCAAAATGTCCGAAAGTTTGGTTTACTACCTCCACACAATACATAGATACAAAGAAAGTAGCTAAATTTCAAAATGAAACACAAAATTTGTATAATTAAGACAAGCAGTGACACGGCACAGAACAATTTTTGGGAACTCTTATCTGCTTCCAGGTAAATGATAAACAGCAGCAGTTTTTCTATAGCATACTTCAAAATGTTGATTGAGAATTATGACAATTAGGATTTTTTCGCTTGTTTATTGAAATATACCCATAATGTTTATATTTTTGAAAAGCTGATGAGAATGCAAATTAGTTTCTTGACAATTATACAAGTGTCCCGTTTAAAAAACCAAACAGTGGTCAATATTTTAAAAACAGTAATATTTAGGAAAAAATACTACGCCACTAGAGTCTACGTAAAAAATTCCGAGAGGATCTGTTTTTGCCTTTTTACCAAGTGGTCATACAACTGAAATACAAGGAGTATCTGAAAATGCAGTAATTTCAGTATCGCCCTGTAGCTTGGGAACTAAGAGGGTTATGACAATTGTGTTTGCGGCATCTTTTGTTTCACAAAAAAGGTGCCCAGGTTAACATAAACTGCAAGGTTCTATCCTGTACACATAAATGTGAAGTCATTTTACCTTTATTGGTGAATTTTCTTTTGAAAAATCACTAATAAGGAGATCGCGACTTTTGAATTTTGAAAACATTTCTTCAAATGAGCGCGATTTAGGACCCCTGTAACGCAAATCCGAGGGGGGTTTCCGACCTTATATATATATATATATATATATATATATATATATATATATATATATATATATATATATATATATATATATATATATAGGGTGTTTAAAAAGACGGGGCAATATTTAAGGGGTTGATTTCCCACGTTATTTTATGAAAAAAAGTTCCCACAAGTGTCCCGTTTAAAAAACCAAACAGTGGTCAATATTTTAAAAACAGTAATATTTAGGAAAAAATACTACGCCACTAGAGTCTACGTAAAAAATTCCGAGAGGATCTGTTTTTGCCTTTTTACCAAGTGGTCATACAACTGAAATACAAGGAGTATCTGAAAATGCAGTAATTTCAGTATCGCCCTGTAGCTTGGGAACTAAGAGGGTTATGACAATTGTGTTTGCGGCATCTTTTGTTTCACAAAAAAGGTGCCCAGGTTAACATAAACTGCAAGGTTCTATCCTGTACACATAAATGTAAAGTCATTTTACCTTTATTGGTGAATTTTCTTTTGAAAAATCACTAATAAGGAGATCGCGACTTTTGAATTTTGAAAACATTTCTTCAAATGAGCGCGATTTAGGACCCCTGTAACGCAAATCCGAGGGGGGTTTCCGACCTTATATATATATATATATATATATATATATATATATATATATATATATATATATATATATATATAGCGTGTTTAAAAAGACGGGGCAATATTTAAGGGGTTGATTTCCCACGTTATTTTATGAAAAAAAGTTCCCACAAGTGTCCCGTTTAAAAAACCAAACAGTGGTCAATATTTTAAAAACAGTAATATTTAGGAAAAAATACTACGCCACTAGAGTCTACGTAAAAAATTCCGAGAGGATCTGTTTTTGCCTTTTTACCAAGTGGTCATACAACTGAAATACAAGGAGTATCTGAAAATGCAGTAATTTCAGTATCGCCCTGTAGCTTGGGAACTAAGAGGGTTATGACAATTGTGTTTGCGGCATCTTTTGTTTCACAAAAAAGGTGCCCAGGTTAACATAAACTGCAAGGTTCTATCCTGTACACATAAATGTAAAGTCATTTTACCTTTATTGGTGAATTTTCTTTTGAAAAATCACTAATAAGGAGATCGCGACTTTTGAATTTTGAAAACATTTCTTCAAATAAGCGCGATTTAGGACCCCTGTAACGCAAATCCGAGGGGGGTTTCCGACCTTATATATATATATATATATATATATATATATATATATATATATATATATATATATATATATATATATATATATATATATAGGGGCAATATTTAAGCGGTTGATTTCCCAGGTTATTTTATGAAAAAAAGTTCCCATAAGCATAGGTGCTAAAATGCATTGTTTCCAAGATAAAGTGTTTTTTTTTTTAATAATTCAAATATCTCCTCATCGATTGTTTTGAAATTTGGCAGCGTTGTTTGTAGTAATAATGGGCTGATTTGGCCCTAATTAGATAAAGATTAAGTCCATTGGCATTAGGGGGGACACCTCAACAAAAATTATTGTTCGTGTTTGTGATTTTCTGTATGATAAATGGACATGCCATAAGAAGGTTTTTATTTTTTATCGTGTAAACGATTCAAGATACGGAGAAATTTCAAGAGACAAAAAACTTGAGGTTTTAGTTTCTTTATCTCAAAATAATATACAAATCATATTGCAGTCAGTGGAGTACATTTTTATGTCACTAAATTTTGTTGAGGTGCCCCCCCCTAACGCCAATGGACTTAACAATCTGTATCTAATTAGGGCCAAATCAGCCCATTGTTATTACAAACAACGCTGCCAAATTTCAAAACAATCGGTGAGGAGATATTTAAATTATTATTTACGTTATTTTACAAAAAAATTAACACCTTGTATCTTGGAAACAATGCATTTCAGCATCTATGTTTATAGGACCTTTTTTTTTCATAAAATGGCCTAGGAAATCAACCCCTTAAAAATTGCCCCGTCTTTTTTAAACACCCTGTATATATTTATATTTATATATTTATGTCACACCAATAACTCAAAAAATAATACGCCGATGCTGATCAACAAATTTGGTGAATACCTTCCTTTTGCAAGTGGCTCGTTAGCCAGGAAAATTTGCTTAGTTCAAATAGATTTTAAACATGCATTCTTTTAATTAGATAGTTGAATTCCTCCGGTCCGTGCCACATCTGAGCTGATCTTGAATGTATCGAATTTCGACCACGAAATTATAATGCATGTTTGTAAGAATAGAAATTCTGGACGCAGCAAGTGCGCTATGGTAGCGAATTTTTATTAAATGATTCAAATTTGAATAGCTCAATTTGCTCTTAACCTATAAGGTTCGTTGGCCAGGAAACTAGTTTTTTCGGGAACATTTTGTTTGTTTTCTAATTTTTTTTGTACATTTTCAAACAATAAAGTTATTTTCATGATATATGGTACATTGTTCTTACTATATAAGTTATACTGGTAACCAAATTTGATGCCTGCTTTTTAAAAGAGACACATATTTGCTATTTAAAATATTTTTATGAAAATTCACTACCATAACGTACCTGCTGCGTCCAGACTTATTATTATTCTACATCATATAATCTAACAGTGAAGTTTCCGTAGAACCTGAGTAAATAGATACAGAGTATTACATTTATGCAAAGTTAATGCACAAAGAAGACCAGTATTATACTTTTAATATGCATCATAAACTTTTCTCTGCAAACTATATAAAGAATTCAGATTTCTTTTGGTCATATTTCAGTTTGTTATCCACTTCCAGTGCTGCACTGTTGTACAATCAGTGTAAAATATTTCCTAAAGTTTCTACACTAGCTGAAAAGTTGCAACATTATTATGAAGTGGAGGTCGCCCTTAAATATTTTACGAAGTTATCAAGTTATCCGGGTAACCGAAAACTGTTGGTATATTTAATACGGCAAATGTGGCCGAAATTCAAGCGAAGTTTGGAACTATCATCCCTGGAACGCGGAATGCAAATATTCCACCACTGTTAGGTCGTCGTGTATGAGGGACACATTCAGTGCAGTCCTGTATAATGTTGTGGGTTTTCCATTGGGATCTCGACATGAACCACAATACCGCAGGCATCGATGAACCACCCAGTTCCAGTCTTATTTAGAACACAGCATCCCCCACTAAATTATCTACTTCTCTACGGTAGATATTCTGAATCCAGCAGTTCTACTATGTTAATTTTATAACAGACATAAGAGATAGTTGTGGAAGACAAATTTTAAAAACCGCTTACACATTTAAATAAACAGATGCTACTAAGCATTAGTTTATCATACATTAGCATAATTTTTCGTTACAATCATAATATATTGTAAGATCTTCTAATTAGGAGAATATTTAAACTCGTGTGAGAGCAATAATCTTAAGCATTGACTACATATATATATATATATATATATATATATATATATATATATATATATATATATATATATATATATATATATATATATATATATATATATATATATGGTTTCTTAAATTGATAGAAACTACAATTTATAATAAATAAAGAAATACCCAGGAAGTACTCAAATGTACTTATTTGTGATTTTGAAGCACATCTATACTTGCAAATTGTAACATCTATTACAAAACATTTGTCCCTTCCCCCTTTCATTTCTCCCCACCCTAGAGGTACCAATTAGGAACATATTTAAACTCGTGTGACAGCAATAATCTTGAGCATTGACTACATAATATATATATATATATATCTATATATATATATATATATATATATATATATATATATATATATATATATATATATATATATATATATATATATATATATATATATATATATTAGTTTAGTGTATTATTCAAAATACATTAATTGTACAACGTGTTTTATAAATAAGCAAACGCTGGTACTTGTATAACACAATTTTAACTTGTAGCATTTCCAATATAGCAGGTCGAACGTTTTTCTTGATGTCATTACGTAAATTTGTTCAAACTTGGTTTATTTTTTATCTTACTTTATTAGCAGCATTCAAGCCACCAGTATTTATTGTATTTGATATTTCTTGCAACACTTAATCCAATTTGCCTTGTCAATTAACTAAACATTTTGTAATTATTAGCACAAAAATTTAGAATTGTGGTCAGTTTTAACTGGCTCGCTATTGGGGTCTCTTAAACTATTGTGTATGTGTAATGGCACCAATCAGAACCTCGGTGGTTCAGGGGTAAGAAGGTGTGTCTCTGAACCGAAGGGCACTGGGTTCGATCCCAGGTTGCTCCTTTCACTTTTTCAGTACAAACTGTAAGATTAACATCAACCGAGGTTCTGGCATTGTGTTTGAGCAAGTTGAATGTCTGCACGTTCCGTCCTTCGGAGGGGACGTAAATCCGTCCAGTGTCCATGCGATGTTGGGCACGTTAAAGATCCCCACCCTCCTTACATAAAGACAGGGGTTCGGCAAAATTTCCAGGATAGTGGGGTGAAACTGCTCCCTGGTGTCGGTGATTGGCAATAGTCGCGGAAATAGGCCGACGTTAAAGAAACAAAACACACAATGGCAACAATGTATCAGTAGTGATTTTGCTGGTGAATTTACTTTATTACAGCATTCAAGCCACCAATGTTTATTGTATTTAGCATACCTTGCAACACTTAATCCAATTGACCTTGTCAATTAACTAAACATTTTAAATATTAACACCAAAATTGAGATTTGTGGTCACTTTTAACTGGCTCGCTATTTGAATCTGATAAACTATTGTGTATGTATAACGGCAACAATGGGGTACCAGTAGTGATTTTGCTGGTGAATTGCTAAAACTTAAAAAATAATATTTAATAGTTATTATATTGACAAAATGTGTTCCAAGGGCGTAAGAGTAAGTGATGCACTGAGAGAATATATTACTAGTGAACAGGAAGTTTACACGGATTTGGTGGACAGTGCAAAAGACTCCTAACTTACAAGTTCCTTTACCTGTTATTCGACTACAAAATGAATTACAAGTTGCCCAAGTAAAGTTAAAGTCAACAGAAAGACTTATAGAAGAAATGGAAAAACAAACAAGTGACAAAAATTTAAACGTTCAGTTGTTAAATAAGGATAGTTTTAAAAGTAACGTAGACAACTCAAAACGCGGCGTTGCCAATGTGAAGAAGTTGGCAGAGAAAGAAACAAATTTAAAATTTAGTGTGACTGAGAATTTGATAAAAACTTCTGAGAAGGTGAGCATTGGTTCCCACACAACCCATGATATAATCCAACAAAAGAGGCAGGAGACTATTGCTGGTGAGTGCGACATTTCGGCATTTCTAAAGTCCTCTGACAAGGTTAGCATTGGTTCCCACACAATTCATAATATAATCCAACAAAAGAGGCAGGAGACTATTGCTGGTGAGTGCGACATTTCGGTGTTTCTAAAGTCTTCTGACAAGGTTCGCATTGGTTCCCACACAATCCATAATATAATCCAACAAAGAGGCAGGGCACTATCACAGCATAATCACTATGCTGTGGCACTATTGCAGGCGAGTGCGATATTTCGGCGTTCCCAAAAAATGCCTCTTTTAGCAGTGCACGCAGAGCTTGGTTGTATGTGGGCAGCGTGGAGCCAAATTCCACATCAGAAAATACAAAAAAATATCTACGAGAAAAATTTCCATATAATAAGCTTTCAGCTGAAATGGTGCCAAAAAGGAAGAAGCCAACAGTAGTTCATTTGAGGTGGGTCCAGATCTATCGCTAATGGAAGTTTTAAGCAAACCACAGACATGGGCCAGTGGTATAGTGGTAAAACAGTTTAGCTTTTTTCAATTAAAAAAACCATGAACGGGTCACAATGCGGGATAAGTGCAAGGACGTTTTCGTATTTTTGAATTTAAATATTAATGGCATAGGCAATAAAATGATTCGTTTCGAATCCTATTTAAAGGATAATAACATAGACGTCCTGTGCATAACCGAGCATTTCGTATCTCAGAAGTGTGTAAAGAGTTTTGATATACAAGGGTATAATCAGGCGCCATTTCAGTTTTGAAAGCTGTAGTTTGCGCACATTTTAAGGACACACCAAAATAATATTTTTAAGGGTATCTGATTGTTGCTGAAACGATGAGATGCATTTTTATAACGGGAAATTACTTGTATTGAAAAATAACATTTAAATGTGAGTCTAAGCCGTTTTTTTGCAGTCAGACCGGGAAATTTTAGCCCTTACCTCGTATATATATATATATATATATATATATATATATATATATATATATATATATATATATATACTGATCACAAGTGCCACAAAGATTGTGGAAATTGCGATAGCAGAGAGACTTGCTTACTTGCCTCTTTTCTTGAGAAGCATAATATATTGTCAAATAGGCAGTTTACTATTCGAAAAGCAAGTTCAACGAATGATGCCATCGCATACCTAATTCCAGAGGTTTATCGAGCATTAGATTTGAGTAAACCATCTCTTGGGATTTTCGTAAATCTAGCCAACGCTTTTGAGTTTGTGGATTACAAAATCCTTCTACAGAAGCTACAAGCTTATGGAGGGCGTGGTATGACACAGAAATCGGCGAGGACTTGCCTTGTAAACAGAACACAAACAGTGGAAATAAACGGAATACTAAGCGATGCACAAAAAGTAGAGTATGGTGTCCGTTAAGGCAGCATATTGGGATCTACGCTTTTTTACTTGTATATTAACGATTTGTTGGGTCTGAACTGCGCGGGTAAGATGTTAAGTTATGCTGAAGATACTATTATATTCTGGGGTGGACATACTAGGAGACCAAAAGCAGAATCGGGTTTTAGAAGAATAGTGGAGTGGTTTGATTTAAATTTCTTAACACATAATGCGGAGAAGACAAAGTTTTTGCCGTTTACAGCGTACAGAAATACTTTGCCCAGTTTTTCAGATTTAACCATTTGCGTTTGTAATACATTACAAACAACAAATGGGCATTATAATAGATGGGCACCTAAGATGGGACAAACAGGCAGACCAAGTGGTAGGTAGGGTCAGGTGCTTGCTATATAGATTTAAACTACTGAGACCGTATTTCCACAGGCGAGAATTAGGAGTACTCTACAATGTACTGGTACAGTCCCAATTGTCCTATGTGATAAGTGGGCGTGGTGGTGCGAGTGAGAGTGTGTTTAAGGGAGTGGATGTGGTGCAGAAGTAGATGTTAAAAATCACTTATGGGAAACCTTTTACTTACCCGAGTGAATGTCTTTTCGGGGAAACGCGACTTCCTGAGTGTAGGAGACTGTATTTCAAAGCAATAATGATAGTGTATAAACATGTTGACAGGTTGGTGTTCTTCAGTCTTGGTTATAACACTAGACACAAAAGCGACTGTAGAAGAGACAAATGTAACAGGAGATTTGGACAACGAGGTCGTACATACCTGGGGCAAAGATTGTGTAACCTAGTCATCAACGAAGTAAAACGTAGTGTTGCACTAACTGTTTGCAGAAAAAGATTGAGCCGATGGCTGCTCTCTATAACGCGGAATAGAGTTGACAATATAATAAATAGAACTGGATGCTAACGTACCGGCTCTCCTCCCGTGATCTTAAGACTGGCTTCCATTTGTGAAAAAAGAGAAAGGTAAAGAAAAGTGTTGTCCTGGCACAGTTTTGACAGATGGGTGTGGTCCTCTCTCCTGTTCTTTTGCATGTTGGTGTTTTTGCGAGTGTTGCTTATCCTTGATTGCAAAATGGACCTGATGACAAGCTGTTATGGCTGGACATTTGTCTGACCTGCTCTGGGGAAATCTGGTACCTCGAGGGTGGGGATAAATGAGAGGGGGAAGGGACAGATGTTTTGTAAAAGATATTACAATTCACAAGTATATGTGTGCTTCAAACTCACAAATAAGTACATTTGAGTACTTCGTGGGTATTTCTTTGTTTATTCCAAATTGTAGTTTCTATCAATTTAAGAAACCATATATATATATATATATATATATATATATATATATATATATATATATATATATATATATATATATATGGCGCATTGAAAACGAAACAGATCGATTTGCGTCCAGGGAATTTTTTTTAAGAAACACTGAAACAAGTCAATTTGAATATTGAAGGGGACATGTTTTGACATAAAACTCAACTTCGTCACATAAACCCCTTAAGGGTGGTGATAACAACCCTTATATTTTAAATAGGGAACATGGGTCGAAGGTTACATCATTTGAAAGCTCTTTCTTTTCTGAATTCAGCACACTAAGTATTTTGGAAGTTTTATCAACTCGTTTAAAAATTATTCACACTTGGAGTTGCAAGAACGCATTTCATTCACTGTGATAAGAAATGCACTAATCAGTGATTTTTCGTTAAAAAAAACTAAAAAACAAAACCAAACGTTCAAAAATGTTTATTCAGTTAAGTAAGTGTTCAAATTGTTGACCACCAGCTTCCATACAAAAGTACAAATTTTGTTCAAAACGAGCTTTGACATTCTGGAGCATTTGTGGAGTTTTTAGACGGCATTCTTCAACAATCCGTCATCGTAATTCTTCCAGACACTCCGGTTCTGTTGCGAAAATTCTACTCTTTAAATTGCCCCATAAAAAGAAGTCTAAAGGTGTTAAATGTGGTGATCTATGGGGCCACTCAATAGCACCCCTAAGCCCAATCCATTGCTCTGGAAACTCTCTGTTCAAAAACTTTCTAACACGTTGTGAAAAATGCGGAGGAGCTCCATCTTGTTAAAACAGTAATTGGTTTTCTTGATAGCAATTAACATTTCCAACAATGTCAATTAGTAAAGGGTAAGCGATCTTCTAGTAAGTCCGATTAAACGGTCTCCAAAAATGCCAGTCCAGACATTCAATTTCTGTGGAGTTTGAGTGTGGACTTCGTCAAAATTTCTTGGATTATTATCTGCCCAATAAAGACAATTATGACGATTGACTGTAGAGTTTAATAGAAAACGTACACTCGTCTGAAAAACAGATATTGTACAGAAATTTCCACTTTTCAGCTATTCGTGCAGTCATAATTTCACAAAACTCCAGCCGCCGATCACAATCATCTTCATTCAGTTGTTGTACAAGATGAATTTTATACGGGTGAAATTTATGATGCTTCAATATTCGCTGAATAGTTCTTCTTTTGATGTTTGAAACAGTGGCCAAGTTTCTTGTGCTCAAAGTTGGGACTGCAGCAATTTGTCCTAAAACTTCAATCTCCGTAGTCTCATTTTTAACCGGAAATTCACGTTCAGGATCCCTTTTTTTTGGCTACTGAACCACGTTGTCGAAACTTTGGAACTAACTTTAAAATGTATTTTCTGTTAACATGTATGTTCGGATGTCGTTCGTAGAACAAATTTGCGGTACGGTTGGCACAGTCATCATTTTTGAAAAAAAGAGTAATTATTTGAACTCTTTCTTCTTCAGATTACACCATTGTGAAATTAATTTTCGGTAGTACTATCAAGTATCAAACCGACCGATAAACTGAAATAATAAACCGCATTTCTCTCATTCCGATAAGAAATGTTCTGATAGTCAATTTTTTGTTTACAAACCAACAAAACATTGACTATCAGCACATTTCTTATCGGAATGAGTGAAATGCGTTTTTGCATATTCAACTGTGAATAATTTTTAAACGAGTTGATAAAACTTCCAAAAAAAATTGTGTGCTGAATTCAGAAAAGAAAGAGCTTTCAAGTGATGTAACACTCAACCCATGTTCCTTATTTAAAATATAAGGGTTGTTATCACCACCCTTAAGGGGTTGATGTGACAAAGTTGAATTTTCTGTCAAAACATGCCCCCCCCCCCCAATATTAAAATCAATGTATTTCAGCGTTTCTTAAAAAAAAATTATCTGGACTAAAATCAGTCTGTTTCGTTTTCAATGCGCCACTCTGCCCCGACATTTGTGTGTGTGTGTGTAAAACATCGTGATTCAGTAAGGAGCTGAAGCAATAGTTGTTGATCTAGAAGTCCCGTGGCTAAAAGAACTTTGCTAGAGGTCAAAACAAGTTTACAATATATATATATATATATATATATATATATATATATATATATATATATATATATATATATATATATATATATATATATATATACAAATGTCGGGATATCATCATTACTTATTTTTTTCTAGAAAATGTACTAATACAATGATTTTATATATTATTAAACATACTTCCTAATCGAGTCATTTACATGGATGTAACATAAAAATCCATTAGTAGCACACTCACATTTAGCAATATAATTTGTATGTAGCAAATGTAGGTACACTGCCCTAACTCTGTGTTTGAAAACCAGCCAGCAATGCAGTTAGCGACTTAGTGATTAACTATCCCACTGCAGTAAAGTCTCTTCCGACCGAAAAGTTTTCGTTATTTATAGTCCAATTGCTTTATATTCAGATCACTGCACTGAAACGAATAGTTCTAAGCAATATCTGTGTGATCAGTTTCAAACTGTAAATTAAAGGAGAGCCATAAAACTTAATTAATGTACAAAACATAAAACTCGTGTGGCTTACTGGCTTTTTCTTTTACGTAGCATGTTTAGCCTCCACAACCTTAACGATTTTAGTATCAACCTGTAATTTTACTCTCAATGCTGTTTGAATAATATTATTATTACGATAATATCTGGAATGACAATAAAAATTGATATTCCTTATATTATTACACTACTCTTTGGTAAAATCAGTTTTGAATATATATCTACATAATATTTATTCTATATTTTACTGGGATCAATATAAGATTGCATACCACCTTAATCCCTATTAGTTTTTTGTAATCTACTTTTTTTTAACATAAACCTGTCACATAAAAATCGCGTAGAGCATTATTTTTCACGATTTTTGCTATTAAAAAAATCCTCCATCTATGCTTTGCTAAATACTTTTGTAAATTATTTCCGAACGTCATAACATCTGGGTTTGACATGATTAAAGGAAATTGAAGGCTTTTACTACCAGACAAACTGATTTATTCTTAAAACCCTACGCGTTTCAACACATTATCGTGCCATCTTCAGGGGTTTAGTCAAATTTCCTGTCTCAATTACAGAAAGATGCTATATGAAATGTTGTCAAAGTCTGGCTTCTCATCCATTGTCTTCAGGATACCAAACAGAAGCTGCGTAAAACAGGTAGGCAGGAACATCACAAGACATGAAGAAATCAGAGGATAAATGAAAACGACGCTTATTCTTTAAACTGAGTTTGCATTTTTAAGTTAAATATCTAGAGATCCATGGGACGGAGTTTGTAATTTGTCAACGTCGCATTCTAAGTTACGGTATCCACGATACACATAGTTGGAAAACCAATATTTGTGACAGCGATGCCATATTTGAAATATTGTTGTTACTCCAACTGTATGGAGGGTAAGCTAACTGTGACCATATCTACGTACAACCCACACACCCTAGATAGTTTTTTTTTGTTTTTGTTCCCTCAGGGCTCGTTCGCGGCCTTGCCGCCCCGATAGCACCGCAACCCTTGGTTGATTGTGCATACCCTTAGTCTTACTCCACCCATTCCAAGATCACTGTGCCTTGAACTAGTCTGCACAGCGATTGGTAGGGTGAAGTTTTATATTGCTCTGTCTCCGGTCTAGAGTGACCGTAGATCAGTTGTCTTTTCCGGTCCAGAGCTATACACTCACACAAGATGTGCTGGGCTGATTCCTCCCCCTCGCCGCAGAGTCTGCATGCGAGGTCCCCTTCGAACCGCCCTATTTTATGCAGGTGTTTCTTGACGGCCATGTGTCCCGTCAAGAGGCCTGTTGTGTTTCTGAGCTGTCCTCTGCTAAGGTTTAGCAGCTCCACAGCTCTCTTTGAACTGGGTCCGTCAATTATTGACCTCCCATGTCTGAGCCCTGGACAGTCCGCCCAGTACACCTTGTGTTGGTTTCTGACCCAGGACTTAATGGCTCCCCTGGCAGTGCTCTTTGACACGCCCAGAGCCGGTTCTGGTCCCATAAATGGTTCTGCTGACCCTCTCTTCGCGAGACTGTCAGCTTCTTCATTGCCTTTAACCCCCGAGTGACCCGGCACCCAGATGAGGGTCACCTCATTCTGCCCAGCCAGGTCGCTCGTCTCGTCTCGGCACTCACTCACCAGCCAGGAATTTACCCGTGGGCTACTTAGTGCCTTAAGGGCTGCCTGGCTGTCTGTGGCTATGAGGATCCACTTGTTGGTGTAGCTCCTCCTCTTGTTCTCCCGCACACAGTGCAGGATGGCGTACATCTCGGCCTGAAACACCGTTGCATGGGCTCCGAGGGAAATACTATGACTTACCCTCGGTCCTTCCGAGTAAACACCTGCCCCCGTCCCACGCTAGATAACCCTAGATAGTTACTGCGTGTGTAGAATGGAAGATGCCACAAATTACGATGCCGTCATGGATGGCACAAAGGTTTGAAAACCTGTATGTGTGCGTGTATGTATCACACCGATAACTCAAAAAATAATGGGCAGATGATAATCAAATTGGTACCTTCCCTTTGCAAGTGGCTTGGATAGGTTCGTTAACCAGGAAAATATACCAAGTTTTTCAACTGATTTGTTCCTAAAACCCTAGGCGTTTCAGCACATTATCGTGCCATCTTCAGGGGTTTAGTCAAATTTCCTGTCTCAATTACAGAAAGATGCTATATGAAATGTTGTCAAAGTTTGGCTTCTCATCCATTCTCTTCAGGATACCAAACAGAAGCTGCGTAAAACAGGTAGGCAGGAACATCACAAGACTTGAAGAAATCAGAGGATAAATGAAAAAGACGCTTATTCTTTAAACTGAGTTTGCATTTTTAAGTTAAATATCTAGAGATCCATGGGACTCCATTTTGTTGGTTTGATAAAATTAAACTAAAGAATAAGCGTCTTTTGCATTCATCCTCTGATTTCTTCAAGTCTTGTGATGTTCCTACCTTCCCGTTTTACGCAGCTTCTTTTTGGTATCCTGAAGACAATAGATGAAAAGCCAAACTTTGACAACATTTCTTATAGCATATTTCTGTAATTGAAACACGAAATTTGTCTAAACCCCTGAAGATGGCACGATAATGTGTTGAAACGCGTAGGGTTTTAGGAACAAATCAGTTTGTCTGGTAGTAAAAGCCTTTAATTTCCTTTAATTAAATACTTTTGTAGCCAAATATTCGGAACAAACACCATTATACGATAAGCATAGTGAATCGGCCCCAAACAGATATCGGAATGATCTTTTGACAGTATGTTGACACAAATAAGGTACGTTGATACTGCGAGTTTAAGACCTCTACGTATTTTGGTTTCTGAATAAATATGGAAAAAAGGTTCGGGACGCAGCAGGTGCGTTATAGTGGTGAATTTTCATAAGAATTGTACACTATACGTAAGATATATTATTAAAACTAAATCTTTAAATTTAAATGGACCTTGGATGTCGGTTTTAGAGTCCCAATTAGCTATTATTTGAAGAAAATTATTTTCTATATGGAGCTAAAGAATCAAAATTTGGTCTTAGATATAATATGTAAATACTGCAAGTGCCTTTAAAAAAATTGTATTTCAAATTTCATTAAAGTTACAAACCTTTTTCAGAAAAAAAAATATTTGCAAAGGAATGTACCTGTCAAATTATAAATATGGCAGGTATTTTTCTATTATTAATTGCTTGGATGGTTTCGTTTTAGTCAACCCATCCAGTTTTAGCAAACAATAAACAACAAAAAAGGTTTTTTATGTTATGGTAGAAAATTTTCCTAAAAATATTTCAAATCCGATAGCTCAATAAATTTCCCATTAAGCCAGCATCTTCAATATTGAACCATAGTAACACCTACGTAAACGCACGTGGGTAATAAATTAAAGAAAAATAACATAATGAGCTTCGCGGATAACTACAAATTTGTTTTAAAAACCCTTTTTGTTGTTTATTATTTGCAAAAACTGGATGGGTTGACTAAAGCAAAAGGATCGAAGCAATTAATAAGGAAAAATACCTGCCATATTTATAATTTGACAGGTACATTCCCTTCGTAAATAATTAGTTTTTTTTTGGAAAAACTTTTGTAACTTTAATGAAATTTGTAACACAATTTTTTAAAGACACTTGCAGTATTTACATATTATATCTAAGACTAAGTTTTAATTTTGTAGCGCCATATAAAACATAACTTTTTTCAAATAATCGCTAACTAGGACTCTAAAACCGATCTCAAAGGTCCATTTAAATTTAACAAATTAGTTTTAATAGTATATCTTACTAATAGTGTACAATTTTTATGAAAATTCACTACTATAACGCACTTCCTGCGTCCTGAATTTTTTTTTTGCTAATTGTTTGCAAAAGCTGGATGGGTTGACTAAAACAAAACGATCCAAGCAATTAATCAGGAAAAATACCTGCCATACTTATCATTTGACAGGTACATTCCCTTTGTAAATATTTTTTTTTTGAAAAACTTCTGTAACTTTAATGAAATTTGTAACACAATTTTTTAAAAGGCACTTGCCATACTTAAAGATTATATCTAAGATATAGATTATACTGGTAACCAAACTTGATGCCTGCTTTTACTACAAAAAGACATATGTGCTATTAAAAATATTTTTATGAAAATTCACTACCATAACGCACTTGCTGCGTCCAGACTTTTACGATGTAAACCCACATACCAAATTTGGTTGCCCATACTTTGTTATTTACAGAGATATAATAAAAATTATAAAAATTTTCCGAAAGAAAACACAAAATTTTTCAGGAAAAACCAAGCTGCTTTTTTGGCTTACGAACTTATCCAAGCTACTTGTAGAAGAAAGGTACTCACGAAATTTTATCAAAATCGGCACATTACTTTTGAGTTGTCGATGTGACACAACCAAGAAATTTTTTGAAAGTTTAAAAGTCGCGATCTCGTCATTACAATTTTTTTAAAAGAAAATTCACTAATCATTAAATTAACCTCGGGGATCCACTGGAAAACTGAGCTATAGGAGCATACGATGGATTGGTTATGACGAACGTGTTATTAGTTTATATGTAAACTTATGCTTTAGCATAACATTGTCTATTTCAAATGGATTTTTTGCAAAAGTTTTATTAAATTAACACCTGAAACAGAAATCTTGGACTTTGTTAAAGGCTTAATATTTTTCATGTGTCATGCTCACAACTTTTGTAAAAGCTCATAAGTTTTGACGTTTTAAATAGTCACTGACATTTTCAGAAGAAAAGCTATAAAATTTTCAAATGCAGATAACTGTTTTTCCTTTAGACCTAGATATCCAAATTTTAGTATATGGTTTACGTTTTCTCATGTCAATCTGCGCGACACATTTGGTTGTCTTAACGTTGTTATTTCTGAGTATATAAAAAATGCCCGAAAGAAAACAACATTTTTTGGAAAAAACTGGGTATATTTTCCTGGCTAACGAACTTATCCAAGCCACTTGCAAAGGGAAGGTACCAAATTTGATTCTCATCTGCCCATTATTTTTTGAGTTATCGCTGTGACACACACACACACAAATATATATATATATATATATATATATATATATATATATATATATATATATATATATATATATATATATATATATATATATATATATATATATATATATATATATATATATAAATATATATATATATATATATATATATATATATATATATATATATATATATATATATATATATTTTCTACAAAATGGCGCTGTTAAATTTTCCCTGGCGTAAACCATGTCGTTGCTATGGCAACTAAATCTTTATATAGAATTACATAATTTCATATTTGTTTCAAAATTGGCAGTTTTGATTTCATTACATGAAATCAGTTTCATTAAACAATTGTAACTAATCGCTATAATTCAATAAGTTTGTGTAGCCAGGAAAATCGATATTTCGCTAAAGGTTTAGACAGGATTAAAATTCAGGTTACGCATTCCAAATACTTAATATACAAGCTTAATAAAAAGACGAAAAGACACTTGTATTTCCTGAGATTTTCTTCATTAAAAAAATTTTTTTCAACAACAATATATATATATATATATATATATATATATATATATATATATATATATATATATATATATATATATATATATATATATATATATATATATATATATAAAGATTTAGTTGCCATAGCAACGATATTGTTTACGCTAGGGAAAATTCAACAGCGTCATTTTGTAGAAAAAATATGCCGAAAAACGTTTGTTGAACAAAAATTTTTTAATGAAGAATATCTCAGGAAATACAAGTGTCTTTCCGTCTTTTTATTAAGCCTGTATATTAAGTATTTGGAATGCGTAACCTCAATTTTAATCTTGTCTAAACCTTTAGCGAAATATCGATTTTCCTGGCTACATAAACTGAAGCATTATCTAACTTATTGAATTATAGCGATTAGTTACAATTGTTTAATGAAACTGATTTCACGTAATGAAATTGAAACTGCCAATTTTGAAACAAATATGAAAATTATGTGATTCGTTTCTACTGATTTCGACTCCAATTAAAACAAGTCTTAGGGCAGAAGATAATTTCTAACTTTCAACGTAATTTTCTGTTTAATTGTTTCATGTAGAAAACCGCAATCACATAAAAAGCTATTATTGGGTAGTAGGGAATCCGCAGCTCTTGTTACTAACTTCTAAAACAAAGTCAGTGTTTGCTTTGCAGAAGTTTTAATCAATTATGAAACTTGAATACAAGAGTTGTAGAAAGTTGTGTATAATATTTAGCCCGTTAAACTGTCTGATGGTATACAAAATATTTTAGTGTATACCGTAATACGTTATCCAAATAATGTCACATAGAACTCTTAAACCAAAATAATATGCGAGAATCTGTATACAGTGTGGCTCAGCCAAATGTAATTAATTCAGTAACTTGATTAATTTATTTATTTATTTGTGGCTACAATTATACAATGTGTCTTACAAAAAAGCTTTCAAAAGTATTACGTATGTTCTCTCATCCATATATATATATATATATATATATATATATATATATATATATATACATATATATATATATATATATATATATATATATATATATATATATATATATATATATATATATATATATATGGATGAGAGAACATACGTAATACTTTTGAAAGCTTTTTTGTAAGACACATTGTATAATTGTAGCCACAAATTAATTAATTAATTAAGTTACTGAATTAATTACATTTGGCTGACCCACACTGTATACAGATTCTCGCATCTTATTTTGGTTTAAGAGTTCTATGTGACATTATTTGGATAACGTATTACGGTATACACTAAAATATTTTGTTATATATATATATATATATATATATATATATATATATATATATATATATATATATATATATATATATATATATATATATATATATATATATATATATATATATATATATATATATATGTATCACACCGATAACTCAAAAATAAGGGCCGATTCTTCCTTTTGCAAGTGGCTGAGATAAGTTAGTTACCCAGGAAAATCGGCCCAGTTTGTGACGGAAAATTTGGCGTTTTCGTTTGGAAAATTCTCCAGAGATAACAAAGTGAGGGCAACCAAATTTAGAACGCGGGTTTATATCGTTAAAAGTAAACTACGTACCACAATTTAGATCTTTAAGTTAAAAGACAAAAAAGTCATAGGCATTTAAAGAAAAAAAATGGATTTTTCTCAAAACACCTGTCATCATTTGAAACGTCTAAATTGACAACATTTAGGCAAAGAACCTGAAACTAATACGGGTTATGTAAAGAAAATATCGCAGGCGTGTTGTACAAACCCTGAAGTCTCAGCTTCAACCGTCACTGTTCTTCATTTTACCAAAATATTTCCAGAAAATTCATTTCGAATAGATCCTTTCTCTGACGCTTTGGCAGCAGCTTTAGTTATAGAGTTTATCGTTTAATGGCACATAATTTTTAGTGAGTTGGCGTAAAAATCAATAAAGTTCAATATATCCCTTATTATACAAGATACAAAAATTGTATACGCTAATTAGATGGTGTCTGGAGCTACATCTGGCCCATAAGTCTTTGGTGAAACATTTTTTTTTTAGCCGAACACGCCCTATTTTTTCCATTTTCCATCTAAGTATAATGCACTTTTGTAAAAGAAAGAAATTCTGGACGCAGCAAGTGCGTTGTGGTAGCGAATTGTCATTAAAAGCTTCAAATTTGAAAAGCTCAATTCACCTATAACATTCGTTGGCCGGGAAAATAGTTTTTCGGGAACATTTAAAGTTTATTTCGGAAAATTTACGTACATCTTGAAACAATAAAGTTATTTTTATGAAATATGGAACATTGTTTTGCCTATACATATTATACTGGTAAGCAAATGTGATTTCCGCTTAAAAAAAAGCACATATTTCCTATTAATAACATTTTATGAAAGTTCACTATGATAACGCACTTGCTGCGTCCAGGCTTTTACTGACAAACGTAATCTTTGCGAGGATACTTTTTGCGTTGCCTGATTTAATTTTTGCCGTAAATCTTCTTCATTGCGAATTGGCTTCGAATACACTTGCTCCTTAAGGTAGCCCTAATAAAAAATCCAAAGCTTATTTATAAAAAAATCCCGAAACACTTCAAATTCAGATTAAAAACTGATATCCTGCAACCTAAAAAACCACACCTGCATTCAAACCCATCAAGTGACAGTTGCCACTCCCAAATCTTTAAATAGTGCTCGTGATACCTTATTTAAAGTATATTTTTATTTTCTATTCACGAATGCTACGAATCAATAAGTAATCGCGTTTCATTCTTGATAATTAGATGGCAAAAACAAACAATTTCAGCGTCCTTTTTGGACGGTATCAATTGAAAAAAAGATATAAAAGGTTATAAAAATACTTTATAGTTGACAATGGTAGTTTTGTTTAAAACGCCTTAGCAATTTGCTGTGTGATCGCAACCGACGAAAGTAATTGTCAGTTGTAAACAGCAATTCAGAAACATGGTTTATTTAACAGAAATGCACTAAATGACAATTCTACAGATGATGGGTTACGGAGATAAAACACGGCCAGAAGTCGAAGTGGCTTGCCTATTTCAAGATTTGCCGCTGATAGCCCAAGGGATAATTAGTATTTGAGTCAAAAAGCAGCCACCACATTGGATTTTCATCGAATATTCGAATATTAAAAGAAAATACAATGCATCGCTATAAATTGATGCAAACTCAGGAGGTCACGGGAGATGATTTTGATAGAGAGGCTTTATTTTGTGAACATGGAAATGTTATATAACAATGATATCCAACTGGAAAATTTTTTGTTTTCTGATGAGTTCAATGTTACACTTCATGGCCATGCTAATCGTCAAAGTTGTTGCCACGGGTTTTAAAGAAAATCAACACTGGATGGGAGAAGAACATATGCAATACCTTTAAAGATTTATATTTTACCAGAAATAGTTGGAAACAATATCGTTTTTTATTGATGGTAATTTAAAAGGCGATAATTATTTAGCACTGCTCCAAAATAATGTCGTGTCGCCTTTGGAAAACTTATATCCTGATCGAGCAAACCCACAAGTTCCAGCGAATGTGATATGGTTCCAGCAGGATGGAGCACCAAATCCATGTCCAGCAGAACCTCGACTTAATTATTCGAAATCGTTGGATAGGGAGGTGGTGATCGTTATAGTGGCCAGCACGATCACCCGATCTTACGCTATTATGCTTCTTATGGGGATATTCGAGAAGTATGATATACTAAACTAAACCATGCGATTTAACTGAGAAGAATAACTATGCGTTTAGGTTGTTCACGCCTCAGATGTTAGTTACTTAAGACATTTCATTTACGATAAGGATGCTGCCAAGACGTTCATGGGTGCATCTTGAATATCCTCTGCCTTAGGATGTGTTTTTAATTTTCTCTCAATCGAAGGGGGTTTAATGTGGGGGTAAAGTTTTCACGTTGTACGATTCCATTGTTTTGAGATTTTTTATAATAATGCACAATAAGTTAATTTATTATATTTCGCTGTTACACACTGTACACTTATGTGCGTGTGTAGAACTATATGACTTATACAAGATGTTTCATTAGTCAGTACAAAAAACCCTGGGGAAGATTCTCTGAGGAGGGTGATAAAATATTTGGACTCGTCTTTATCAAGAAAAGTTGCAGCCTCTTAACATATGGTAAAAAATAACATGCAGTTAATTTTCTCAAAAACCGATAAAAAGTAAAATATGAGATTTTGCAGGCGGGGGCTACCGGTGATAGGCTCTCACATAGGTCCTAGTTATATTAAAACAGGTTAACTTCAAAAAATTATGAATCCTAGGTACTCCATCTTTCAGTTATTCTACAAGCACTTTTCTTCACATGATTTTTGTGAATCTTAGTAAAGGCAAAGTCAATGATGAGGAGATCTAGACATTAGAATGAAATGGATGGGAACTAGGCCAGCCTGGAACAATATACGAGGTCAGTTTTAAACGTTTTCCGACTTGATATGTGCGTGTGTGTATATATCACTGACAATAACTCAACAAAAAAACCGATTCTTATGAAATTTGACACGTATGTTCCTTCGGTAAATGACTTGTTCAAGTTCGTTAGCCACGGAAATCTAACCAAGTTTGCTGAGAAAAATTTAGTTTTCTTTCGACGTTAATAGCGATATTAGAGGTTTAAAAAAGTTTAAGTGCCAGTTGCCCTATTTCATTTGGTAGCTTGTTAAAAAAGTGCACCCCAAAATAGTCAATACCACATAATATCCTCATTAAGTTGAAATAACATATATTCAAGTTGGTGTTGCTTTTGGTAAAGTAATTATGTATTTTCATTCCCCTAAGAGCTGCACGACAATTTTGTTGCTAACAAATAGGTCCTAACCTCACCTGCAAGTCTGAAGTCTCTGCAAAAGGAAGACACTCCGCGACAAACTTTAAATAACATACCCGCAGTGGTCATCCCATACCAGTTCACGATCCAGGAAAGCGCCTAAAAACAGGCTTTAAGCGAAAACTGGTGCTTATAGATGAGTCTGTTAAGGAAAATATAAACTGTTCAGAATTATATTTACCATACAAGCCAGAACGCGAAAATGGCATCAACGCATTCAAGTGACAACAACGCTGGCAATAAAAGGATTTTGTTGCGAGCAGGCTTTCTAAAAAGAAGTCATCACGCGAGCTGGTGCATTGACTTGTGCTTAATTTATTTCTTAGTTTGGTTTTTGTTATTAAAGGTGGTAAATATAACCATAGTAGTATTTTTTGTCTAGACATAATTATGCAAGAACTGTATATATTTAGAAGTATTCAGAGTTAACTGATTAGCCGCAAACCACTCTTCTGTCATCTTGAGCGTTTTGTCAACACATATTCTACTCCAGAATACTGGTCAGAGCGCGAGTTGACAAATGTTGTATCATCGGCATAGATAAGCAATGTGGATGCTTTCGTGGCACGGGAAGTATAATCCATGTAAATTAAAAACTCTGGACGAGCAAGTGCGTTATGGTAGTGAATTTTTATTAAATGCTTCAAATTTAAATAACTCAATTTCCTATAAACTTAGAGAGTTTAATTTTAATACGTAGTAAGCTATTTCCTAAGGCAAGATATCCACAAAATTTTATTAAAATAACTTTGCAATTTTCGGAGAAAAAAATTTTTTTCGAAAAAGAAAATTTGAAATTTGAATAACTCAATGTTCTCTAAACTTAGAAAGTTGAATTTTGGTACGTACTAAGACCTTTCCTAAGGCAACATATATAATAAATTTCATTTAAAGAGCTTTGTTACTTTCAGAGAAAAAAAAATTTTGAAAGAAAACTCAAAAATTTTCCGGAAAACCCCGTCCGATTTTTCTGGATAACGAACTCATCCAAGCCATTAATAAAAGAAAGGCACTCGCCAAGTTTCATCGAAATCGGTTAATTATTTTTAAGTTACCAGACGGATACATATATATATATATATATATATATATATATATATATATATATATATATATATATATATATATATATAAACATATAAAAATTAAACCTATTTACAAATGAACTTTAATAAGATATTATGCTGTGACAATACCTCTCTCAAGCAGTGGCGATTTCTCCCAGTGAGCTAGGTGTGCGCCGCACACCCCAAAATATAATCAAAATGTGCACAGTTATATATGTTTTATTTCTTTTTTCCTTAGTCTTAATACACTACATATATTATGACAATCGATTTAATTTACTTATTTGATTTCATAAATAGTCGGTTAATAGTGACTTGGAATAAAGTAGATAACCCGTCTTTTAACATGTTCAGAGAATATGGGTAGATCAAAGCAACTGGGAATGAATTCGGTCAGTCGCCTACGCACGTGTTTAACATAGTGAGGCAAATACCATTGATTTTAACACTGCAGTGAGCTATAAAAATTTGATTAACTCAGTTTTCTATAATCTTAGAAAGTTTAATTTTGGTATGCAGTAAGACATTTCCTAGGACAAGATATCCACCAAATTTCATTAAAATAAATTTGTAATTTTTGGAGAAAAAAAATTGTTTCAAAAGAAAATTTAAAATTTGAATAACTCAATTTTGTCTAAACTTAGACAGTTGAATTTTGATACGCAGTACAAGCTCTCCTAAGGCAATATATATATATATATATATATATATATATATATATATATATATATATATATATATATATATATATATATATATATATATATATATATATATATATATATATATATATATATATATATATATATATATATATATATATATATATATATATACTAAATTTCATTAAAACAGCTTTGTTACTTTCGGAGAAAAAAAATTTTTTCGAAAGAAAACTCAAAATTTTCCCGGAAAACCCCGTCCGATTTTTCTGACTAACGAACTCATCCAAGCCATTAATAAAAGAAAGGCACTTGCTAAGTTTCATCGAAATCGGTTAATTATTTTTTGGGTTAGCGGTTGGATACATATATATATATATATATATATATATATATATATATATATATATATATATATATATATATATATATATATATATATATATATATATATATATATATATATTAACATATAAAAATTGAAACTGACCCCGGATATGGGTTCTAGGGGTCCTAGTTCGCACTCATTTGAAAGAATTTTTGCAAAGTCTTACCATCGATACCTCTCTATTAGTGATTTTTAAAAAATAAAAATTCACTAAAAAGATGATGGGACTTCAGACCGAACATTTAGGCACACCAAACTACAGACCAGTGGTTTGTGAACGAATACCGTCAAGAGTGACATTCTGAGTGCATTAGATCGGTACGAAGCCAAAAGTCTACAACTGCCAATACCAAAGGCATGGTACTCCAGCCAATAGCCTCTGTAAGATCTAGAATTAGGAGCAAGCATAACTACGATTCTCAAAGCTTTTAATATCTGCTTTAATCAGATCGCTAACTGCCGGTTTCTTGATTTCTCTTTTAGAAACTGAAATTGTTTGTCACTCGCTAACTGCCGGTTTCTTGATTTCTCTTTTAGAAACTGAAATTGTTTGTCACAAAACAAATCATTAGTTTGTTATTATATATATATATATATATATATATATATATATATATATATATATATATATATATATATATATATATATATATATGTTTTGTGACAAACAATTTCGGTTTCTAAAAAAGAAATCAAGAATCTAATGCATATATATGTGTAGTCACAGCGAACACTGTGGAAAGACATTTCTAGAATAGACGAAAAGTGACAGGTGTAGAGTAGTGTACAACGTCTGGAATCTCTATGGACGGTATAAATAGACGAGTAAGTTAGTTCAGTATTGAATAAAGTGGTGTAAAGAAGTGATCATAGAATATTAAGCGAGTCAACAGTAAGTGCTGGTGTATAAGGAGCGATCATAGAAGGCGATAGTGGAATATAGTTCTATGGACATTTAATAATAGAGAAGAGAAATATTTTAGTTGACACTGGTGTTGGAAAATAATTGGTAATAATAAATTAGTAGTTTGGTAAGCTGTGTTTTGTTAATCAACATATCCAGAACCCCGTAGAACGTAACAATATATATATATATATATATATATATATATATATATATATATATATATATATATATATATATATATATATATATATATATATATATATATATATATAAATATATGTAGCTGCACATAAAATTATGACATTTTTTGGAATTGCTTTGCCCTAGTGGCAGCATAACAAAAGCGTTGCAGTTCCTTATTAATAAAAAAGAATGGTTGAAAAATCAAAGACTGTAAAGCCTTGCATAAAACATGAATTAATGTATCGTATGCGGAAAACAAAGTCCTACGATATCACGCTCATTTATAAGTAAAAACTCTTCCTAGTGAACATCAGAGCGAGCTTTCCAACCTACAATGAAAAACCTTGATTCCTTCAGGACAATACAGGAGCGTGAAAGTGTTGACGTTCAATCTTCGCGCTTGGAACTGCGAAATATAGAATATGAAAATAATAGCAGACTTATCACCAATATATGGTATACGCATTATGATGAGAAATTGCCACAATACAATACTCGCTCCGTTACAAAGCAAAAAAAAACCTCAACTCTTCAATTGCTTTAGCGGTACACTGAATTTTCAGTGAATTGTATATTTCATTGAATAACTTCAGTATTTTATTTCAAACCATCCGATCTGGGCATTCTCGTTAATGCTATTACTATTATTGTGTATCGACAAAAATTATATAGCATGTTCATACAAGAAGTCTTAAACATGTACTGTATTATAGCATAATTTATAAGGCGACGTCCGAAATGGTTTGACAGTCTGACACTAAATTTACTAGACGTTTTGACCGAGCAAATATTTCTTTATGCTCTCATTTTTCGTCATTCTAAAGCTTCAACCACCGCATCTAATCGTAGTAAATTTCTACTAATATATTATGCCTTTCTAACTACTATTCTTTTTTTTAATTGAGTTTGAGTAAGTGAGTCTAAACACTCGAACACTCGAAATGGCACAAACATGCCATTCATTCGTTACAGATTTTGTGTTGCAGTTCAAGGCTATTTATATTTTTAGTGAATTTTCGTAGAAAAGAATTCTTCAAATGAGCGTAAATTGGGACCCCTAGAACAGATATCAACAAATTCCGTTTTTTCTAGCATATGCAGGGTATTCAGAGGCATCTTCTGAAAATACTCTCGATGATACAGGGTGTTCACAAAAAAGATACTCATCAAAGTCATATGTTTTTTTAAATGGAACACCCAGTATATTAATAGGTTTTTGTGATCTAGAGATAAAATAAAGGTAAGTTACAATAGGATTCCCTAAACCTAAAACCTACCGTTTTTGAGAAATACAGCAATTTTTGAAAATGGAAACCTCAACGCAATTTTTTTTTATTACCCTCGGCAACGAAGAAAAAATCTAACTTAAATTAGTATTTAGTAGGACGATTGTTGCATGTAACAGAAAAAGAATTTAATGTAAAGTTATACAGGATGGTCAGTAAGCTACTAGTGATATTTGACGCAGAATATTGCAAATAAGTCCCTTATTTTAAATAGCACACCCTATATATATATATATATATATATATATATATATATATATATATATATATATATATAATGGCTTAGTCTTCCATAAAATTTTATTACCTTGTAATTGATACTAAGGTTCCCTATACCTAACTCAAGAAGTTTTGGAGATATTTAGAATGGTTGGTTTTCCATAATAAATGTCAATATCTACTTGGAAAGCGAGGAGGCTCTGGCACGGATATTGGATATACGGTTGTTATCAATTTATTTGATATTTGTCAAGTATTTTAACTTTATTGTGTCGTGTCAAATGTTTGAGTGTTTTTAATAAATTTGTTCAAGCGTAGTATAAAAACGAAAACGTATCCTGCACAGGAAAGAATGGATATGATTCTTGTTATTGGAGAATGCCATGAAAATTGTTTACTGGCTGAGAGGGTTTATGCTCAAAAATATCCATCTCGACATCATCCAGACAAGAAAGTCTTACAGTCACTGTTTCAGGTGTTTTGTAGGACAGGAAGTGTCGCGTACGAAAAAGTCAACAGACAAAAGCCTGTCACTGAAAATGCCCAAATCGAGTTTGAGGTAATTGGCGCTGTTGTTGAAAATACCTATACAAGTCAGCGTAACATAAGCAGGGAAGTAGCCATTAGCAGACGAAGTGTTGGAAGAATAATCAAAAGGGCAAAATGTTCAGTTACATCAGGAACTGCTTGACATTGATTTAATTCGACGAATTGATTTTTGCTTGTGGGCCCTTGACAAAGTTGGTGAGAGTGAAAATATATTTGATTTTGTGCTATTTTTAGACGAGAGTACATTTCATAGCACGTACCTAGTAAATAGACACAATTATCACTATTATAGTGACGAAACTCCACATCACGTCCATACAGTTGATCATCAGTACAGATGGAGTATTAATGTTTGGGCCGGAATTTTAGGAGGACACATAATAGGGCTTTACTTTTTTAATGGGAACCTGAACGGTAAAATTTTCCTAAGATTTTTACAAGATGATCTGCCGGAGCTCTTAGAATATATCCCAAGAGACATTAAACGGCGGATGTGGTGCCAACTGGACGGTGCTCCCGCCCATTTTGAAACCAGTGTACGAGAACATTTAAACAGAAGTTATCCCAATAAATGCATAGGACGACGAAGCCCACACAATTGGCCTGCACGATCCCCGGACTTAACGTGTTTGGATATCTTTTTGTGCGGGTACATAAAAAGTATTGTTTACAAAGTACGTCCGACTAACCGAGGAGTTATGGAACTAAGAATACGGAGTGCGTTCCGCAAAGTAGCTTCTGAAACGTTATTGAAAGCCCAGAAATCATTTTAGAAAAGAATACGTTTATGCATTGAACAAGACGGCCGTCAATTTGAACATTTACTGTAGTGTGTTAAACTTTTTTGTTGTTGTTCATGTTATAAAAATTGGAAATATGTATAACTCAACTAAAAATTTTTCAACTGTTGCAATACATTGTTCTTGATAAATGGTTTTCCCTGTTGATCTACGAATTTACTTAGCCTACAATATAAACGCTCACTATAATCAAGGCTCACTTGATGATGAAAGGTGACATTTATTATGGAAAACAAACAATTCTAAATATCTCTAAAACTGCTTGAGTTAGGTATAGGAAACCATAGTATCAATTGAGGCGTTGAGCGCTAAAGTGGCCTAACCCCACTTACTCTCAATTAGTGTAAAACCAGAATGAAAATTCGTTATTTTTTTATAGTTTTTTTTAAGCTTATTCAACGGTGTTGTGGTGATAATTTTTGGAAGATGGATCTATGGTATAGACTACATAAATAGAGTGGGTTCTATTTTGTGATGAAACAAATAAGGGAAAAATTTTTGTTGCTTAGGCCACTTTTGCTTTCCACCAGTTGATGGGTTAGGTCACCTTTGTCACACCTTTATATGGGCATCCTGTGCTTTTTACCTACGCACATATTTTTTTATTATCCCAAAATGACTAATTACTCTATTCATTATTATTTTTTATTTAGTACTGGTATAAAAGGTATTACAAATCAGAACAAAATACAAAGAAACTACATTCATAAGTAGAAAAAATAAACTTCAAGTGACTTTTCATTCTGAAACCACAGCTGAACAACACGAAAATATGGGGTGTCAGACATATATTTTCACTCCATATCCACGGTGTCATCTTCTGGATAGCCAAAGTTGTCCCCTGCATTTACAGATGACCGTAAATTCTCATAAAAGGCGTGGTGAACAGGAGGCACATATGGAAGAAGTTCTTTAAGATTATCCATTTTTTTCTTGTCGATTTGCCTCCCATTTGGATAAAGGCACTCTAGCTGTATTGGTAATGGCGTTACCTTCCTTTTCGCAACATTTACTTTTGAAAATGGAACTTCTGGATTGTTAGAGTATTTGAAAGAAAATACGAACCTTGAAGATTTAGAATACGATAACCATTGCATTTTCATCCATTCAACTTTGTTTCCATCTTCATCAGTTTTCCTGTTAGTGATACATGATAACAGACTCCCACAGCTCTTGAAATCAGCTGTGCCCATGACTACTACATCGAATGGTTGTTTCTTTCTTGCACTCTTTATCACAGGAATCCAATCATCGGGTACAAAAATGTTTGGATGATACCTCTTCTGTTTTTCGATCAACCCAAAATCTTGGTCACAGGGTAAGTATGAGTGCCCTGATACCAAAAATTTTTGGTCAACTTGTTCTACAGTGTAATCAGGTGAGCATGCAATATAATGTAATATGGAAGCCATTTTGATATTCCTATTCTGTCCGCCGCACTGGTCACTATACGTTATCAACTTGCTGGTATGAACAAAATGTTTGCAATAATGCATTATACAAGATCCAATTTCTTGGGGACCTCTTGAGGCTACAGACTCGTTCCATATGTACATGACTGATTTGTTCGCTTTTAAGTCATGTATCCCTAGACAATAAGTCCACAGCTGGCGCTTGTAGTACGTAATGCCAGTGGAAAGCACAGGTGTTGGTAATGTCTTCATCAAATCGAAGGCAATGGCTGTTGTATCGCTTTCTGCCAGAGATGCTGTTTCACCATCTCTTTTCATTTCATGCCTTGCCATTTCAGCTTTTCGAATGTGTAGTTCTTTTTGAATTTCTATGTTTCTTTTTTCTTCGCCATCATTTAGGGCAGCTAGCTGAACTTCAAAGCTGTCACATTTTCTACAACTGTCTGTCACAGGTGTGTGAAAATGCAAATTGAATTTAGTATTGAATATTGTTCTGAATACATAAGCAGAAACTGAATTTTCATGATCTTGTTTATAAAGAGAATACATGATTGAAATGTTCAAATCTGGCGCTAAATATTTCCGATCAGGATTTTTTGCCCTGCTATAATGAGATTCGTAAGTAGGAAACCTACGAATAAAACACATAACTTCCGATTCTCTGTCGTGCGGTGTTTTGTTTGCTGCTGCTGCTTTGCCTCTAAGATCTACAGGTGGTGGTAGCCCTTCACTTTTATTCCTTAAAGCCCTTGTTAGGCGTCCGTCTGAAACTTGCAGAGTGGCTTCAAAGTATTTTTTGCAGATACTTATGTCCTGGCCATTTTCATTCGGTAAATGATAAATCCTAGTATTTTTTCTTTTTTGAGTGTCATGAGTAGTATATATCCTGCGTTTTTGAACAACTGTAATTTGTCCACATAGATACGCAGTCTGTAGATCAAAGTCTCCCAAGCTATAGAAGTTCTGAAAAAGAGCATAGCGTTGCTCACTAGATATTTTTGAATTGCACTGATTTTGACAATTGCACGGCTTATCCACGAATAGTTTTGCAGCAATTTTTTGTTTTCTGCTATTTGTATATGCCATACCTTTAGCTCTGCTTCTTTTGCAAATGTTCCGAGCCCAGTCGCCTTCATTTCTCACTGGTTTACGACTACGCCGCTTAGTTAAGGATACATCAACTTCATTTATTTCAGATGCATCACTACCGCTATCTGAATTTTCTTCTCCTGGTTGATAATGGGATCCACTATCTACATATGGATCATCAACTAATGCATCATCTATAAAAAAGTGTATATCCTAACCTCAAAATCTTTAAAATAGCAGAAAGAATAAACTTACCATCACAATCAATTCTTTCAGCCATTTTATATGGTATAATTCTTAAAATAATGTTAATCTGGACTGAGCAGGGTAATTGTGAGAACACTGCACTTGAATAAACGCTTTAAGTAACACTTTAGAGTCTGTATTAATAACAAACCAAGCCAAAAGCATGTGTCGTCAACTGAGTTTCAAAAAGCAAGAATGGCCTAACCCACTCTGATCTTGGTTGGGCCACTTTTACACTAAGCAAATGTATGTAACCTTTGATGCAATAACAACGTTTTGTGGTGCCATCTGTTTTCTATTCAGCAGAGGTTGTGTGGGCCAGTCTTGCCTGATAGAACATGCTAATTTGTATCTTTCAATGCAGATAACTCAAAAAAGGCAATTTTGTGGGTTAGGCCACTCTTGTTCTCAACGCCTCAATTAAAAGATAATAAAATTTTGTAGAATGATAACCCATTATATACAGGTGTGCTATTTAAAATAAGGGACTTACTTGCAATGTTATGCGTCAAATATCCCTAGTAGCTTATATATATATATATATATATATATATATATATATATATATATATATATATATATATATATATATATATATAAATATGTGTATAGTTATCCGCACGAAAATACAAAAAGTTATTAACCGAATTTGATGACGCTCTGCAAGAAGCTTTCCTTTTATTAATAGCTTGGATGAGTTTGTTAGCCAGCCCTATCGGGCCAGTTTTTCTAAAAAAAATAATTTTTCCCAAAAAAAGTTTTTATCAAGATGTTACAACGTTATTTTGATGAAATTTGGTTGATATGTTAAAGTAAATACCTTACTACGTGTCAAAACTTAACTTTTTAGGTTTATACAAAATTAAGTTATAAAAATTTGAAGCATTTCAAATGAAAATTCGCAGAAACGCAGTTTCTGTCCCTAAATTTGTAATATTTCAGCTATTGTTGACGTCCAATTAACCTGATTTATATCAAGGTATATAATCAGCTTAGAATGGCACTTATTACAGCTAATTATCTGGTTTCAGAAATACCTTCCAAATAAAGTTATCAGGTAATTCTGGATCCATTTAACACTAGTGCTCCCTGTGAATTTATTTCTGCAGAAGAAGATAGTCTGATTGAGTTCACACCACTCAAGCCGAACAGCACCTAGGCATAATGACTCAACTACTTAATAAATTGAACACAAATCGCTACGAAATATTGCTTAAAACTGAATAAACCACAAATTTAAAGAGGTAATTTTTTCGATAAAACAAAATTAAAACATTGTACACCTGTAAAAAATTTTTGTCCATATTGTTATCATCTCTGATCAGCGACAAAACAGAGTAGTATAGAAAATTTCATTGCATTTGATGGTATCTTACTGGCTGCTCGGATTTTCAGTATAACGTTAATATAATCGTACTTTTCTTAAAATATTGTTGCGTAGTTTATATTTTAACTTTTATTTTCGATACAGGTTTTACATTATGATTCTCCAATTTGACAGAGCCTCTCTGAAAATTAATTAATGTTACAGCCACAGCTAAAATAATTAGCATTTCCTGCAGACCCAGTGAAACATATAACGTGGACAATAGGGCACAGAAGCACTCAGAGCAATTTCCATCACACATAAATGTCGTTGGAGATAAAGCAAGGCCGTAGAAACACACGAAAGTCTGATCCCTTTGAATCTACAGGATGATCTCGGGCAATTACCAGCTTCCTATGACATCATCATATGCCCGTAAGTGGTGCGTGGGTCCCTAAAAGATAATCTTAGGAATCCCGGCACTATCTTGCTGAATGGCTCTAAGAATACTGCTTCAGATTAGGAGCTATTACCATTTCATCCACGCCGAGGAAGTGCTCTATATATTCGACTGACATACATAATAAGGGGCTCTAAAACAGCTGTGTGTCTCGTTTAAGAATGTGCAAGATTCGAAAGCTTTTACTGCTAAGTGGTATCAGCAAGTAATAAATTAGGTAAGCCGAGTTACTTGAAGAATCCTAATGAACTTCTAGTAGAACAAAAAGACGAGAGTCTTAGACCAATTTTATTTGCCTTGCACAGAAAATAGACTATCTCATCCTTAAATCCCTGTTACAGATAAAATAGAGAGTTTCAATTAGGTAGTGATATTAATAAGAGTGATTTAGAGGCTTTTTGTAATTTTGAAAGTCATTTTAGTTTATAACAGTTATTGTAACTTTATTTAAGCGTTATTTGTAGTAGTTTTAAGCAAAAGTTAGCTGGTATCTTTCATTTATAAAAATGCATACTTTTTTTTTGGAAAAACATCTTTGTTTCTAATCAGATGGGAAAGGCAATGACATTATGCCATGAAAATTTGCAGAAATATTTAGGCTCTTCTGAAGTATACACAGTATTCTCCAAAGAAAATAGCTGCCCTTACTTATATTTCTGTGAACACTGTTAATTCAATTAAGTAAAATACGAAAGAAATGTTAAAGAGGGAACAAATCTAGTGGCGAAGTGACGCTGGAAACGCCTTACAAAATCACGAGGTGACAGAGGGATTAGAGACATTTATCTACAAAGCCAAAAAATAAGTAAAAAGGTGTTGACTAAGTTAGTTCAGGAAGCTAGAATTAACTTTTCCGAACGAACAGATACAACACACTTGGTGGAGTAATGGTTTAAATGCTGCAGGCCGGCGAGAAAGCCCGGATTAGCAGAAGCCACGAAGAAAAGTTGATTGAAGTGGGCTAAGATTCATCGTAAGTTGACATCAAATGACTGGAAAAATGTAATTATTGTTGATATACAATATTACCAATGAAAACTCATCTCTGTCTTAATTTATCAAGTTTGCTTTCAAGAGGAGTCAACTTTTGTTCAGAGACAAGAGAGCGAAGTTTTTTGAGGACTGTATAGTCAAAAAAATTATGGTTATGTCTGGAAAAGTTACTGGTCGCCTTGACATTCTAGAGGGAACCATGCACTAAGACGTTATCAGAACCAGAACGTTACCTCAAGTTAGGGAATGGTTTCCTAGTAAGCAACATTTCTGGTATAGACATGACTGCGCTCTTTGCCATAATACCAAAAGTGTGACAGCCTACCTGGATGCTCAAAAAATCAACATTTTTCCGTGATCTAGCAGCTCTCCAGATCTCAACAACTAGGAAATTTTTACGAGCTGACAAAACAGGAAGTCTCCAAAGGGATTGTATCAAATAAACAGCAGCTCAGTCAGACTTATCAGTGTGTGGCACCATGATGGAAAAATTAAACAAAATGCTCTCAGGTTCATAGAAAGCATGCAACGTAGGATCCAGGCAGTCATTGCTGCAAGAGGCGATGTGACAAAATATTTAAAATGTTTAAATTTTTCGAATAATTTTTGCAATTGTTAATAAGTTATATAACTGTTGTTATTTACATAAATAAATAGTCTTATAATAATTAGGTACTTCGCTGTTTTTCCGCAGAACTAAAAAGAAACCTAAAAATGTTAAGGCTTCTAATAATTTGGCCGCTCACTATACTAATATACATAGAAAAGTTTACTTTCGAGATCAGATCAATCCAGCAATCTCGTTAACTGAACTCAAACTATAACCTCAAAACCCATATCCAGTGTTAATTCCAATTTTACAGCTGTGATTTTTAATTTTTGTTATTTCAACAACACACCACGAGTGCTCACAGTCTACATACTATCGTACCGTGGGTGTCGACAAGGAGGAAAGAGGCAACTTGTTAATTCTGGACTTGAAGGTTTAGCGGTTCGGAGGAGAAGAAAAAACATGTGCCGGCAAGGAATTCCACAAGTTGGAGGTCTTCGGGACAAAAGAGCGGGCATAACAAGATGTTCCATGTCTGGTGACCTCAACAGCAAAAGGGTGCATTAGCTCTGTTCCCCTGGTAGATCTGTTGGGGGCAGCAGGTGGAGGAACTATGGAAGAAAGCTCCTCTGAGCAGTGCCCTTGCAGATATTTATAAAGGAGAGAGAGAGGTCACCAACGGCAAGTCGGTGGGCAAGGGATAGCAGCCTTTGGGTGAGGGTAGGGTCACCGATGAGACGTATAGCTCTCTTCTGAATGGAGTCCAGGATAGCGAGTGTAGAAGCGGAAGCGGCACCTTAGATGTGGCAGTATTCGAGGTTTGGTCTTATTTGTGAAGTACATCAGGTATATAGAGATTAGCTGGTGAAAAGTATTTGCGAGCCCAGGAGAGGAACACTAATTTCTTAGCAGCCGCTTCAGCAATTGATGTGACATAATGGTGCCAATTGAGATTTCGATCCACAGAAATGCCAACAAGTGAAAAGGACTCATTACTTTAAATAACTTGGTTGTTCGTTGTCATGGGTCTAGGGCTGATGTTTCTCTTATGAGATAGAAGGCAAGACTTAGATTTGGTGGATTTGAATTGTACAAGATTTCTACTTCCCCAGTCTAATATTTTTTGGAGATTCACAGAGACAGAAGCCTCCATGAGTCTGCGATCATCTAATTGTGCTAAAGAGACAGGCTTAGAATACTGTATATTTGAGTGGAGGGTGCTGTCATTCGCGTTATTGTGAACTGGGGTGGATGTGATAGAGAGGAGGTCTTTGATGTGAAGGAGAAACAAAGTAGGGGTAAAGCTGTACCTTAAGGGACTCCTGCATTAATTGGATACAGTTTAAAGGAATGACCATCCACGACAACAGAAATGCTCCGGTTGGAGAGGAAATTTGCTGTCCAGGTACATAGTTCTGGTGGTAGGCAATAGGCCGGAAGTTTATTAAGCAGCGCTGCGTGCCAGACCTAGTCGAATGCTATGAATATGTCTTTCGCGACAATCTGGGATTCACCGTGTAGTTCCATAGACTTGCTCCAAGAATAGGTGACAAAGGAAAGGGGGTCGGCAGTTGATCTGAGCTGACGGAATCCATACTGCCTGTCGTGGATTAGATTGTGTTTTTCAAGAAATTTTAATAATTCGGTGTTTATATACTTTTCCGTCACTTTGGAGGTGACTCAAACGAAAGAAATAGGCCTGTAATTGCTAGGAAGCGCTTTGGATCCTTTCTTGGGGACGGGTTGTACTTGAACAGTTTTCCAGTTACTAGGGAATATGCCTCTGCTGTAAGATGTCTGAAATAGACGAGTCAGGGCAGGAGCAAGTTCTGGTGCGCATTTTTTGAGAACTTAACCGGCTTAAGAGGGTTCGTTTTTCATAAACTACTCAAATGTTCAAACGTAAAAAGTTATTTTAAGGAAAATGTTTTGCCTTTATAAGCATTGTCAATTATCAAATTTTAAGTTTTTAACTTTATATATTAATTAAGTTAAAAACTTAAAATTTGATAGTTGACAATTCTTATATAAACGCAAAACGTTTTAGTTATAATAACTTTTTACGTTTGAACATTTGAATAGATTAAGCATTCAATTACTTTATTGATTATCGCTGAAGACCAACAAAAACAATTCAATCTTACTGAAAAGAAATAAGGCGTATTTAATATTTTGTTTTTCTTATTAACTTTCTATTAACTGTTGAAATGTTTTTAAAATAAAATAATATAAACGAAAATTCGCTACCACAGCGCGCTAGCTATGTCCAGACTTTTTCCTTTTCTATTACTTTTACCAATAACCGAAATAAAAGCAGATAAATGATGTGGAGAGAATGGACTCGGTGCGTTGACGTATCTTGTTCCAAAAAAATAATGCCCATACCGGAAGGTTTGACACACAATATTGAAGTTTTTCAATGGAATCTGCCATTCGTTGAAAATTCACTGAACCGCTCAAACACCTCTGTTATTGAAGAGTTGAGTTTTCTTTGTTCTGTAACGGGGCGAGTATTGTGTTATGGCAGTTTCTCATCATACCGCACACACAATGTATTGGTGATAGGTATGCTATTATTTCCATATTCAATATTTCACAGTTCCAAGCTCGAAGATTGAACTTCAACACTTTCACGCCCCTGTCTTGTCCCGAAGGAACACGGTTTTTCATTGCAGGATCAAACTCTATGCTGTTCACATTCTACCAGCGAGTCTTTACCTATACAGGCTTTACCACTTTCCCTCCTATATTCGATAGTGGCTTTATTATTAATTTTAGAGAGAAAAAGTCAAGATAAATTTTTTGCTCAGATGTTCGTCGTTTACAACCTAAAAATATTTTGAGTCCCGCGATGCTCTCGGTTTCATTTGTACATGGCCGTATTCGTTATTTTAACGAAATATTTGTTTATTGTTATATTTTTGATATCTATATTCGATTTTAGCTCAATTTTGTGGACTTTTACCTACTTAAGTTTACTTGTTTGGGAGTATTTTTTTTAAATATTTTACAAAATCTTACGGAAAACAACCTCTAGTGAAAAAATCGTAAGTTTTCAATCGTTGAGGGCAGAAACGAAATTCGAGATTATTATCAATTAAAGAGCATTTTCTTATCGGTTTCTTGATTTTAGACAAAATTTTGTTGTAAAAAAAGTCGTATTTTTTCAATATGAAAAAAATAATTCACAAGAGACGATTTAAAAAGACGTCCCCTAAAACCCATACCCGTGATCAGTTTCAGTTTGGATTTTTATATGTTTACATATATATATATATATATATATATATATATATATATATATATATATATATATATATATATATATATATATATATATATATTTTATATATATATATATATATATATATATATATATATATATATATATATGTATCACACCGATAACTCAAAAAATTATGGGTCGATTTTGATTAAATTTGGTGAGTACCTTCCTTTTACAAATGGCTTGGATAAGTTCGTTAGCCAGGAAAATGGGCCCAGGTTTTCCCGGAAAATTTTGAGTTTTCTTTCGAAAAAAAATGTAAAAAATTTACATCTCCAAAATTAACAAAGTAAGGGCAACCAAATTTGGTGCGCGGGTTTATATCATTATACGTAAGCCACTTACCAAAATTTAGCTCTGTAGATCAAACGACAAAAAAGTTATAGGCATTTAAATAAAAAAATATTGGGATTTTCCTCAAAATGTCAAAGTTGCGATTTAAAACGTCAAAAATTGGCAACATTTAGGCAAATAACTTGACTCTAGTACGGGCTATGGAAAGAAAATGTCTCAAGAAGAATGTTTTACAAACCCTGAAGTCTTAGTTTCAACCGTCATTGTCCTTCATTTTGCTAAAATATTTCCAGAAAATTAATTTAAAATAGACCCTTTCTTTGATGCTTGGCAGTAGCCTTAGCTATAGAGTTTATCGTTTAATGGTATATAATTTTTGTCGAATTTTTGCAAAAAATCAATAAAGCTCAATATATCCGTTATTATACAAGATATGAAAAAAATTTTTATATATTAATTATAGGGTGTCTTGAGCTACATCTTAAAAACATATTTCTACACTCATAGGGTGGCCTATAAGTCGTTGGTGATACAAATTTTCTTATTTTTTTTAATCAAACACGCCTTATGTTATAGCATTTTTACATTTTCCATCGAAATATAATGCATGTTTGTAAGAAAAGAAATTCTGGATGCAGCAAGTGCGTTATGGTAGCGAATTTTGATCAAATGCTTCATATTTGAATAGCCCAATTTGCTATTAACCTATAAGGTTGACCAAGAAACGAGTTTTTGTGGGAACACTTTAAGTTTACTTTTGGAAGTTTTTGTACATTTTCACACAATAAAGTTATTTTTATGAAACATGGCACATTGTTTTTACTATATAGGTTATACTGGTAACCAAAATTGATGCCTGCTTTCTTAAATAAAAAGAAAACAGACATATTTACAATAAAAACATATTTAAGAAAATTCACTACCATAACGCACTTGCTGCGTCCCGAGTTTTTTGTTATTTCTAGGGTTACAGCTTCGGTTAAATCAGCAAAGTTGGGCAGAATTTTAAGAGCAGTTTGATGATATGAAAAAACTTCTAATACAACGCTTATAATTGTAAAAAAAACTGAAAATGTCCGATTTTTTTATTCTTGATTATCTCTGCCACGGTTAATGATACTAAATAGAGTAGGACCTCATTTTGTAGGTTTTTTGCTGTAGAATAGAGTAATATCAACAAAAAATTCCATGGCATGCTTGGTTCGAAAGAGATAAAACAAGGTTGCACTTTTTTAAGTGGCAATTATAGATGGCTGGGACGTCTTTCAAAAACTTATTTTTTTCTGATTTCAATGATATGAGGTTTGATATGGTTATTTCCATTAGTTTGAGATTTATTTTTACAAAAACTATTTTTTTAAATTATTTGCAAAATGATGTACCAAACGGGCGGTAAATACATCCAATTTGATGTAACAGTTATGTATATATTAGAAAACTATTTTTATGTGAGGAATAATTTATTACAAGAAGTATAACGAGCGATGTAAATAACTTGTTATATTAAATATAATGTTATTTGGAACACCTAAAAAAGAAAAGTTAAAAAAAAATTACTGAACGAAACTTATCTACAGTAAATGTTCAAAAAGTTTACCATCAACTTCTAAACAATTCTGGCAACTGCGAACTATTTCTCTCTGGACTTTTTTCGTCAACTGACGAAGAATATTCCTTGCAGAGGCCTGAAGGTTATTTTTTAGTTCTTCAATATTCTCAGTTCTTTCAGATACCTTTTATTTTTTAAAGTACCCCACAAAAACAAATTGAGTGGCGTCAGGTTCAGAGATCTCGGCGAGCACAACATAGACCATTGATTCTTCATTTAGCTGATAAAATGTTCCGTTAGATATGCTGACACATTTATCGAATTATCAGCAAGGGCACCATCGTGCTGAAAATGTGTTAGGTTCTGAATCCTACTCAGAGGTAAATTGTCCCAATATTTATTCCGATTCACACTGGAGAAATCCCAAGTATCATTCTGAATTCAAGTTCATGTCATAGAAAACGGTCTTGAGGTTTTGATACCAATAATTCCGCACCACACATTTACCGAAGATACGTACTGGTCCTGTTTCTCTGCAGTAAAATGAGGATTGCTTTGATCCCAAAATATTGTGTCGATTAGATATCCCGTTGTTGGTGAATTCGATTTCACCTGTAAAAAGGCTTTGCAAATAATGTAATTGAATGATGGAGATAATGGAAATAATTATATCAAACCTTATATAATTGGAGTCAGAAAAAAAGCTTTGAAAAGACGTCACAGCCAACTTTGATTGCCATTTAAAAAAATGCCACTTTTTGTGACCTCTTTTCTTCTCTCATTTTTAATTTTATCAGATTTTCTCAGAAATTAGACAGTGCATTAGAAGTTTGTTCATGTCATCAAACTGGTCTTGAAATTCTGGACAACTTTGCCAATTTGACCGAAGCTATATCTTCAGAATTAACTATGTTACCCATTCAAGTCAAAGGCACTGATGCAATTTAGTTTATTTCAAACAAAAATTGCCACAAAAAACATCGGACTGTGAGGAAAAATGTTTTAACAGCGAAACCTCTAAAGTTAGGGGTATGACATGTAACATAAAAAATAAGTACTTATTGAGAACTTTCCAAATCTGCAATAATTGAATATATGATGTTCCATTTAGACATTTTGATACCAATTGGAAGACGGCATGCCAGTGGTGACCAGAAATATTTTAGGAACATGGCGATGGTAATTATGCACAATTTTGCCCTTAGATTTTTACCATATCTTGTATGATAAGGAAGCTATGGTTCGAGGCGTCTTAGGTGCCACAGTGGGTATATGATATGCAAAGATCCCCAAAATAAAAAAGTCTGGACGCAGCAAGTGCGTTATGGTAATGAATTTTCATAGAAATGATCTGGCACCAAATATTTTTTATAAAACTTTTTTCCTGTAACATAGAAATCTAAATTTTTTTTCAGAAACAAAACTCAATTTTTTTTTAAAAACCTAGTTAGATTTTCTGGCTAACGAACTTATCCAAGCCACTTACAAAGAAGAGGTACGTGCCAAATGTTATCAAAATCGGCCTATTATTTTTTGAGTTGTCTGTGTGACACATATTATATATATATATATATATATATATATATATATATATATATATATATATATATATATATATATATATAATATATGTCACACCGACGAGGATTTTTACGATAGCCGTGCATTAGAAGTTTATAAAGTTCCCTGATATCCCAAATTTTAAAACTTCGGCAGCGGTCACAATTCGTAATTGTCTTTTACCCTAAACATATTTTTAAGGTCATATCACTTCCGGTTAGACCAGGAAGTAGTCATCAACTTTGCTAATTTAAATAAAATGCCCTATTTTTTATTGCATACTCAAATTCTCCATAATATTTTGTGAAGATTTATATTAGGCTTTCCTATCCCTATCTTCAACTATTTAATAGATATTGTGATTTTTTTACATTTTGCGGAACTTCTATCCTCATTTATAACACTTTGTATTTCACATGTTTTTAAAGATAAAAGGCTGGAATTTGGAATACTATAACTTCTAGGATGAAGACTTCATATTATCCACCTAAAGTTTACCTGTATCATACAGAGTGTTTTAAATTTAAAGATCAACTTACACATATTCAATGTTGCAAAAATCATTTTTATCAAATGGTGCACCCTGTATATTATTTAAAATTAGAGTTCTAAATTTAATTCTACACCGGTCTCGTATAAGTTTTCCTATACCTATCTCTTACGAGTAACTTGCTACTAGAGTTTTTAGGTAACAAACTCCTTTTCTAGAGATTATACACTACGCTGCACAATAAAGGCAGCTGTGCCTATCAGAAAACAGAATTTTGACAACTCATGAATTCTAAAGCGTCATTTATATTTTAAACTTAATCTGATTGTGTTTGTACACGTTATAGAAATAATAAGCCAATTAGAATGCAGAATAATGAATAGTGCTCTAATATGGATATTTTAAATTTATTTTATATTCATGGGGAATGCAATCGAATTATAAGCAGAACATGCAGGATGTTTAACGAGCGGTATCCGACTCTATCGGCAATGACTAGAGGAAAATTCGCAAGGATAGAGGAACGATTTAAATTGACTGGAAGTGTCAAAACAACACGACATGATCCAAAGCCAGTAACTAAAAATGAAGATAATGAGATAAACGTTAAAACTACACGACATGATCCAAAGCAAGTGACTGAAAATGAAGATAATGAGATAAACGTTTTGGCTTATTTTCAAGTTTACCCGCGTAGCTCTATTCCTGCAGCTACTCGAGCTTTGGGAATATCAGGTTCATCTGTGCATAGAATATTGAAATCTCATAAAATGCACCCATATTCAGAAATAGTACTACAAGGACTTCGAATTGGTGACCATTTAAAAAGAGAGGAATTCTGTGACCACATATTTCTAAATATTCAACAAGATGAGAATTTTCTCTATAAAATTATCTGGACCGACGAATCGAAATTTAGAAGGGAAGGAATTGTGAATAGGAGAAATAGACATTTTTGGGCAAGTGAAAACCCTAATGTATTTAGACAAGGACGATTTCAAATAAATTTTAGTTTTAATGTGATTTGCATTATTATGGACAATAAGATCTCTTATGAAGTTTATGAAGAAAACTTAAACTGTGAAAAGTATTTGGAACTATTAAGGGGATCTGTCCGTAATTTTCTGGCAAGGCTACCACTAGATATAAGGCAAAGCTGCTGGTATCAGCTAGACGGCACGCCTGCCCACGTCGCTGGTGAAGCTTACTGGCACTTAACGCAATTATTTGAAGACAGATGGATTGGGCCCAACGGTCCTTGGAGATGGCCTCCCCGCTCTCCTGATTTAACGCCTGCCGAGTTTTATCTCTGGGGGCGTATAAAAATCCAAGTGTATGACACAACAGTGCAAAGTAGAGAGGATCTTTTAAATCGTGTAATTAGAGCTTTTAGAGATTAGGATCAAAATGAAATCAAAAGAACTACTACGAATGAAATGAACCGTAGAATTTTGCAGTACCTTGACTACGATGGTGGTCACATAGAACATTTATAGCGATTCTACCATTTAAATTTGAATTAACTTTGTTTTATTTGTCTTTGTTCAGTTTTTTTGTTTATTGTTAATGTTTGTTATTAATTTTTTTAAAGTAATTACATTAAATATTTTTATGAAATCATATCACTTTTGTTATCTGACTGACAATCACAGCAGAATTTGTTGTGTAGTCTATCGTGTACTCTTTAGAAGAGGAGGTTGTTACCTAAAAATGCTAATAACAAGCAACATAATGAAGATAGGTAGAGAAAAACTTATATCAAACTGGTGTAGAATTAAATTTAGAACTCAAATTTTTTATAACATACAGGCTGTTCTATATTTGAAAAAATACCTTTGCCACGTTGAATATGTCTAAGTTAGTGCCTAAATTTAGAACACTCTGTATGACACAGGTAAGCTTAAGGCACATAATATAAAAGCTCCCTCTCACAAGTTACGAAATTCTAAATTAGAGACTTTTATCTTTAAAATAATGTGAAATACAAACTATTATAAATAAGGTTGCAAAATCACCAAAATACAGAGAAACCACAATATCTTTGGAACAGTTGAAGATAGGGATAGCAAAGCCTAATTTAAATCTACACAAAATTTTATGGAAGTTTCGAATATGCAATAAAAAATAGGGCATTCTATTTAAATTATTGAAATTGAAAATATTTTATAGTAAAAGGCAATTACGAATTGTGACCGCTGACAAAATTTCAAAATTTAGGATATCAGGGAACTTCATAAACTTCTAATGCACGGCTATCGTGAAAAACCCTGTATATATGTATGTGAACATAAAAAAAAAATAAACTGACCCCGGACATGAGTTCTAGGAGTCCCAGTTCGCGCTCATTTGAATTTTTTTTCTTTAAAATTCAAACGTCAGGATCTCCTTATTAGTGAATTTTTTCTAAGAAAATTCACTACAAGAACAACAAATTATTAAAAAAAACGAATAAAATGCAGAATTCAAATCAAAGAGCGGATGTTTAGTGCTCAAAACGTGATGCTTAGTTGTTTCTTCTGAAATGTGATTCAACTTGAAAGCAAATTCCTTACAACTGTTTATTGGCGATCTTTTTCTAAACTGAAGAACAAAAAAAGTCAAGGAGAGGTAAAATGTTAGGTACGTCACCATGAATGAACAGCTTCTGCGGGCAGAAATTATTGACTTTTAAGCATTGACATAAAAATATTTTCAGAAAAGTTCTACATCCGACATTCAGCTTTCTTAACTGAAATTAAATCAGCGTAAAATATTCTTTGGGTCCCAAATCAAGCGTACAAACTCATCATTCTGAATAAGGTCTGACGCAAATCCTTTTCAAGTAACTTTCAACAAACGCATCATCAATTTCGCTTTCATTGACAATGACAGCATTCGTCAGAATTCATTCTTAATTGAGTGAGAATATTCCAGCAGCTTCTATATTATTGTGCTAAAGGATGGAACGACCACACTTTTACGTCTGTATATTTCCAGCAAGCATATCAACCGAGTCAGATAAGAGGGCAGAAAAGATAAACGACACACCGAAATGACATTACAAGACGCTGAAGAAGGCATAGCACGGTAATTTTATGAAATGCGGGTTTCGTGGAAAGAGATCTGGTCGGTAATCGCCAGAGAATTGTCTGCTAGATGGAGGATATTAATGTGTAATGGTCGGAGAAAACTTCACTACTAACACTGAAACGGGTTCTGACATCTGCTCCTGAAACATCCTGCCTTTTCTAAGTTCAAGACATGCTCGCATGTGTGCAAAACCTGGTCGTTGCATGAAAGGAGAAAGTGAGATGTAGTGTGAGTCAACGATTAAATAAAGTAAATTGGTCGTTTATGTGTAAACGTTTAAAATAAAATGTAAGTATTATATCATATGGTTGCGCATTTAAAAATAATTTTGCAGTGTACGGAGTGTGCCAAAAATGCAGGGCAGTATAAGGTTCATATTTGTTTTATGTAACATCATGTGTATAGTTCGATTGTTGAAATCGACGTGTAATTCCAAAACTTTTTTATTATAGGTTTGATATTAGTCTCTCAAAACACGTAGTGACGTATCTCAGAAAATGCAAAATTAAGATACTTCGCGTACCTACTAAACTTTGCATCTTCGGTTGATAGCCCGTATAGTACAGGCAATAGAGAAGCCCGTTACTCTTATCCATAATGCATTAAACTACAGGAGTTACTTTTTTTTTTAAGATAGGTTTAGAATTACGTACTGAATGTAAAAACACAAAATCCTTACAAATCAGGAGGGCGCCATTTTGAGAAAAACCGTTTCGACCTATATCTCCATAACCGTGCACTTTAATCCAAAAATGGTAATGACCTTTATTGTAGATAATTGCATTTTTCATCTTTTTTGTTAATTTTTTTTTTGTATCACTCACCGTTTACAACTTATACGACTATTAACATCCATTTATTGACTTTTTTACCTATATCTTTGTTAATAATTGTTTAAAAAATAAAATGCTTATAACTTAACTTTTTAATCGACAAATTTTCTAGAACATCTACTTAAAACTTTTTTTCTAAAATCAATATTTTCAAAGTTATATCGCGTTAAATGTTGCACTTTTCAATCGACAAATTTTTCTGGAAATATTTTAGTAAAATGAAGGACAATGACGGTTGAAGCTAAGACTTCAGGCTTTGTAAAACATTCTCCTTGAGATATTTTCTTTCCATAGCTTATATTAGTTTCAGGTTCTTTGCGTAAATGTTGCCAATTTTGACGTTTTAATTCGCGACTTTGGCGTTTTGAGGAAAACTCAAATTTATTTTTCTTTAAATGCCTATAACTTTTTTGTCTTTGAACCTACATACCTAGATTTTAGCAGATAATTTGCCTATAATGACATAAAACCGTCTACCAAATTTATTTGCCCTTACTTTGTTGTTTCCGAAGATACAATTTTTTTCGAAAGAAAACACAACATTTTCCGGGAAACCCTGGGCCGATTTTCTTGACTAACGAACTTATTCAAGCGACTTACAAGAGAGAGGCATTCACCAAATATAATTAAAATCAGCCTATTAGTTTTTGAGTTATCGGTGTTATATATATATATATATATATATATATATATATATATATATATATATATATATATAATTGTAACTGACCCCGGATATGTGTTCTAGGGGGCATAATTAGCGCCTATTTCAATTTTTTTTACAAAATTCAAAAGTCGGGGTCTCCTCATTAGTGAATTTTTTTTAAAGAAAATGCACTAATAAGATTTTTAGAAAAAAAAGTTTTAAGTCAAAGTTCTAGAAAAGTTGTCGATTGAAAAGTTAAGTTATAAGCATTTTATTTTTTAAACAATTATTAACAAAGATATAGGTAAAAAAGTCAATAAATGAATGTTAATAGTCGTATGAGTTGTAAACGGTGAGTGATATAAAAAAATTATTTCACAAAAAAGATGAGAAATACAATTGTCTACGATAAAGGTCATTACCATTTTTGGTCTAAAGTGCACGGTTACGGAGATATAGCCTAAACGGTTTTTCTCAAAATGGCGGCACTTCCGCCCTCCTAATTTGTAAGGATTTTGTGTTTTTACATTCAGTACGTAATTCTGAACCTATCTATCAAAAAAAAATATCTCCTGTAGTTTAATGCAGAAAAAAATTCTCTATTGCCTGTACTAGTAGTGGAGTAACTGGAATCAGTCCATGTAATTGAGTATTTACTACTATCTGCTTGACGTATCTCAGTTCAGATGAATTTTGTTTATGACGAATGAGCGTATCTTAATCTACACCTATTCTTGATTTACTTCTTGATTGTGGCGATATTTATATACAAACACAAACTGGCTTATCTCAAATTTTCAAGTTATAATAAGTATAGGCTCGGCTTTATAAATAAGAAAATCGCCTCAGTTTAACCGAACATTACAGTCAGTCGCGGTCGTAAAGCTAACACAAACGTATAATATCGTTATTTATTTAAAATGAAATCAAAGAATATTACTCTGGGTGTTTTAGTGAGGTGGAATAATAGAACAGTAAGCGTTGTTTCATCGAATGAACGACAAAGATTTGGAGTTATAGAAACCGGGAGCTCACTTAAAATGTCTTACGAACGAAAGTGGTATAGTGGTATCATAATGGAAACTGAGAAAACTGCTAGTGACTATTCTTCGGAATATTCTTCAGATGATGATGTGTTTCTGGCCAGTTTAGTCGAGTCTTGAAAACACATAAACACTGCGAACACAATGTAAAGTAAGTAAAACAGCATGCAGCGAACAAAGTTGGGGATATTACAATGTTTTTTTTCCGACTACTTAGTGTACCTTTTATTAACAAAGAATATTGTAGAAAATAAAAAATGTACAAGTGAAATATGCACTAGTTCGAAAGGCGCCAAGCAAGCCCCTGTTGCCACGGAAGCTGGAATTGAAGCAGAACCACCTAAAGAAAATATGAATCATTTTGGAGTCCAATCTATGGAATATTCAGGACAAACTAATAAGTGTCAAGGTACTTACTACTCTGGTCATAAAAAAATGAAATTTATGATTTTTTTTTAGTAAACGTAGAAACGGTTCCACTTTCACCTCATTTATTCAGCGATTCCGATGCTGAGCCTCTCTACCAAGTGCCTTGTGAAGTATATAAATGCAAGAATGGGGTGTTTACTTCATGCCATAAACGACTAAAGTTACTTTGCTTCAGTCATTTTGAGAAATATGTGGGATGTGAGGAACACGGTAGCGTTGGGCAAAGCACAAAAAAACGTGAAAAAATATTATCTTTAAATGATACAGACAGAAACATTGACAAAAAGAAGAAGAATGAAATAATATCCAAAACATATGCAATGGAAGAGAAACAAACGATTCATGTAAAACTACCTTATGGAACAGACAAAAGCAAGATAGATCCTTAAGAAGTGTGGGCAAGGAATATGTTAATAACGATACAAAAAAGTTGTTCCAGCTAAAGTCATTAAAGAGAGGTGTAATGATGAAACGTATACAAAGCAAAGTAGGCTGTGTAGCCTTTTTACCGATGTAGAGATATTTTTTAATTTATACCACAGAATTGGCATTCTAAATCTGCAAGGATAATTAATAGTATGACATACAAAGATACGTCAAGTTAAACAAAAGAAAAAGGAACATTCAAGAGGACAGAAAACGATATTATATTACCTGACAAAAAACACTGAACAGACGTTAGTGCGTAAAAAGATCTTCCTGGGTGCTCTTGACCCAGCGTTCGTGAAAATCTGTGATCATGGTATTCTTATACCAGACAAGCGGAGTGACAGACAATCTGAAAAGGTGAAAGCGAGAGATTTGGCGATTCACACGGCCATACAAAATAACATTGACAAATTTCGAAGGGTGGAATCTCATTTCTGTAGAGCAACATACCTTCATCCCGATTGGACCATTAATTATTGTTTCTGAAATCATCAATTCTATTTTTTTTAATTGATTTTCAAGACTATGTTCGATTTTTTAAAAGTTTTTCTTAATAAACTTTTTTTCGGGGTAGACCTTTTGTGCCAGTAAGAGGTTATGTGCATACCTTGAATTCAAAACCACAGTTTTCACAAAGTGACGTATCTCGTTTAACATATTTTTTCTATAATTTTAATTGAGTAGCATGAGAAACACTAGCTAAGAATCAATTGACTGTGCCACAAGCACTAGTCTACGAGAAAAAAAATTCAGGAATTGCTGTAGTTATCACCCTAAGATATTTGCAAAGTCACTCTAAAACTACAAATGCTTCTGCTGACAAAAAATAACATATCAGATACGCCACTACCTGTTTTGAGGGACGATATATATTTTTTGCACATAACTAACGCAACAAGGCCATAACTTCTAAACCGAGAAAGGCATCGGACTCAAGATTTGCAGTATTGCATAGCAGATTATTTGTAACTATCCGGTGGCATTGTCTAAATTTTTAAAGCACCCTCTTTTTATAGGGTGACAACCCTTTAATGAGTCACGATACATATTTTTGGAAAGTGTATTCAGCTTACTTTTGATGGTACTGAGTATTGCTTCCACATCGTCACAACGTCACAACGGGGAAGTATGGCATCGTTGACAAAAATTTCAATTTTTTTCCGCTTAAACGTCGTAAAAAGTGTCAAAAAACATATAGAAAATATGATTTGGGAACGATGTTTTTCTCTGTCGGTCCGTCTGTTTCTAGCCACGATAAGTTTAGAATGAATTCAGATATTGTCTTCAAATTTGGTATACAGTTATCACCCGACAAAAGAACGGTTAAGATTGCTTTTGGATAAAATACCTCCAACGGGTAGGGTATGAATGGGGGGTGATTTGGTGAAAATTTACATTTTTTCGTTAAAACTTGAGTAATATAACGTTTCAGGGTTTGTTTATTAGAAAACTTTCAATTTCATCAAATATCTGGTATTCTGTGCAGAAAATAAATTAGGGGCTGAATGTGTGGGGTGGCGACCGAAATTTAGAAATTTAGTTTCCTGAAACGGCGAAAAAGTCTGAAAATATATCGAAATTTTGATTCTGGAGCGAATTTTTTTTCTGTCGGCCTGGCGGCGTAGGCGCAATAACTTTAGAACCAATTGAGATACAATCTTCAAGCTTGGTATACAGTTAGCGCCAGAGAAAGGAACGCTTCGATTTGTTTTTGGGTAAGATAACTTCACAGGGTAGGGTATAAATGACGGGCGATTTGGTGAAAATTGACAACACTTTGTATTTGCTGTAGCGTGAAACAGACATGCATACAAAATGTTCTCTCTAACGAGAATAACACACTGAAAGATTAAATTTCCCACAAATTATAGACAATTGAGGTACATTTTCCAACTAATACAGTTGGGTGATGGCGGGATACAAACAAGTAGGATATAAATCTTAATACTGTGTGAAAACAGACCTTCCAATGATTTAAAGGAAAATTCTAAAAATGGCTTTGTCAATTTTTTACAGACCTCAATCGTAAAATGTAGAATGCACTAACTTTCACACATTGTTATTAATAGAGTAATATATAATAAATAAAAAACCTGAGGAAGTCGCGCATGGAGCGGCGAAACGTCGTTGATTCAAGCACACGAATGTTGTTTTAATTCATATTTATTAATGAAGAAGTTTCCACGAAACTAAACCCAGTAACATATAGCACAATTATTCATGAAAACAACGGGCCACGAGTACATATGTGTATATATGTATATATATATATATATATATATATATATATATATATATATATATATATATATATATATATATATATATATATATATATCTGTGTGTGTCTGTGTGTATCACACCGATAACTTAAAAAATAATGCGCCGGCTTTGATCAAATTTGGTGAGTGCCTCCCTCTTGTAAATGACTTGGACAAGCTTTTTAGCCAGGAAAATTAGCCAAAATTTTCACGAAAAATTGCGAGTTTTCTTACGGAAAATTTTTATATCTTCGGAAATAACAAAGTGATGGCAACCAAATTTGGCAAGCTTGTTTGTATTATAAAAAGGGAACTATACGCTAAAACTTAGGTCTGTGAGTTGAAAGACAAGGAAGTTATAGGCATTTAAATAAAAAAGTCACGCCAAAGTCACGATTTAAAAGCTCAAAATTGTTAATATTTAAGCAAAGAACCTGAAGCAAACACGGGTTATTTTATGGAAATGTTGCAAGAAGAGTGTTCTACAAACCCTTAAGTTTCAGCTTCAACCGTCGTTAACTTTCATTTTGCTAAAAGGTTCCCAGAAAAATAATTTCAAATAGACGTTCTTCTTGATGCTTTGGCAGTAGTTTAGTTAAGTTTGTGGTTTAACGGTCTATAATTTTTAGCTAATTTTCGTAGAAATAATTCGTTAATGAGAAGACTGCGACTTTTAACTTTTAAAGAGATTTATTCAAATGGGTGCAAGCTAGACGCTCTAGAATTCAAATCCGAGTTTTGTTTCAGTTTTATTCCCTTACATATATACAGGATTACGCATTTCTACGGTAAAGGTCAATATATATGTTATTATGTAAGATACGAACAAAAATTTTATACGTTAATTATAGGGCGTCTTGACCTGCATCTTATATAATTATTTTGACAATCACAGGGTGCCCCATGAGTCGTTGGTTATAACTACACTTTTTTTTCCTCATATAATTGAATTTGAATTGATACATGTTGCCTTAATGGAGACAACAATACGTTTTCAATTGAAAATATCTAGCTTAAAGAATAGATAAGTTATAATATATGCATTTTAAAAGTTGTATGAAAGTCCAATTATGCAACCAGGTTGAAATAAGCTAATATCAAAATAGATAGTGCGTCTTTTAATGTATGGTAAATTGAATCACTGGAAATAAATGTATAAAAAACTGCGACATTTTTGCTAAATAGTTGTAAGCGTCAAGTCGTTATAATAATATAAAACTTTCAGAATATAAATACAAAACCAGAATATAAATACAAAACCTAAGCGTAACGAATAGAACAATAAAACACAAAAGGCGGATCCCAGATCTGACCAATTAATTTGGAACTGGCTTCTTGTTTACCGTTAGCGTGCCTTTAATTGTGGTGTTATTTCAAATCAAGAATCTGTGCAAATACAGCCTCGGTGATTCAGTGGTAAGAACGTGTGCCTCTAAACCGAAAGGTCCTGGGTTCGATCCCAACGTTCTCCTTTCACTTTTTCAGTACATACTGCAACATTAACATCAACCTATGTTGTGGCATTGTATTTGAGCAAGTTAAATGTCTGCACGTTCCGCCATTCGGAGTGGGCGCAAATCCGTCGGTCTCGTATCCATGCGATGTTGGGCACGTTAAAGATTTCTTCCGTCCCTACAGAAAGCCAGGAAGTCGGCAACATTTGCAGGATAGGCAGGTGAAACTGCTTCGCGGCGTCGGTGATTGGCCATAGTTGCGGAAATATACCGACGTTAAAGAAAAAAATCTGTGCAAATAATTGAAACTCCTTTGACATGAAAATCAACAGAAATTTTACGCTTGTGTAAGGCCAGTAAAATTAATTACTAATTTAAGCGCCAGGGATATAAATTTATCAAAGGACATTTTGTGCAGACTCTTTCATTTGAGCTGCTTTTACCTAAGCTTTTTGCAAAATAAATAACAGTAGAGGTTAATCAAATATTAGCATAATTATACTATTTTGGCCAAGCTAAATGTCTACAAAACGTTGTTCTTTCTAAAGGTTTTGTACATTTTGATATAAAGTACGGTTTCACCAAGCAAACAACGTTGAAAGTTAGGTTGTAAAATTAAATAGTAAAACTATTTGAGCTGCTTTAAGATACCGATCTCGTTCACAGGCAGCGAAGAGGATGCAGTTTTTAGGTTTAAAGTTTTATTCTACAGCATTATCACTTTCAAAGTTTAATCAGTTTGTTGACTACCAGACTGTAAATCTACATTTACACAAGCATAATTTAACCGAGAAGTATGTTAAATAGAAGAGCGCCTCCCTGGCCGTGCGGGAAAGTCAACGACTTTCCAATACGGACTCGGGGGTCGACGGTTCGAGACTCACCGACAGCGGATGATTTTTCGAATCACTGTAATCGTTGAGAACAAGCTCAAGGTAGGTTAGTTTAGATGAGTTAGTTTAGATGAGCAAAAAGGGCCAGCAATGACCTAATTGCCAGTAAGCATCTTACTTTTACCTTTTGTATATTAAATAGAACAGTTTAATAAAAAAAAACATAATGTAGTATTCAGTGTGTTCCAAAAATACGTGTATACAGAATAGATCGGGTGAAGTCAACTTACGTATATGCAAAAGTGATTTGTTTTGGGGCTAGATGATGTCAAGGATTCAAACAAACATTGGTTTTTCCAGAATTTTTTGGAAATTTGCTTATGGATTTTGATGATTTTTGGTGTACAGTTTAACATCATAAAATGGGTTATTAAAAAAGTGAAACTGTAGGGAAAATGACAACATGTTTCATCGTTTGTTCTGATTTTCTTACGTCAGCAACGTTATAACAACTCAGATAATTTTATCGAATAACTGGTCATAGTTGGAAGCTTTTCCACTTTTTCAAAAATGTTCGTTGGGTGAGCGATTTTGTTAGAAAAAAATTATAAAGTAAACAGTAAGTGTTGGAAATATGTATATTTAAGAAGTAAAAGGAAAACATTAATTGAGAAAATGTGAGAAATGGCCGCTTTTATGTCTGATTGCACCTATTAACACCCATTGAAAAATTCATATGCACTCTATGTAACGTCTAAGGGTTATTTAAAAAGTTTAGTTTGCATTTAAGATTTTTGTCAATAATTCTTGGCGAGTGTTTATCAGAGTCTTGAATATTGGATAACATCAATGAAATAAACAAACTTAAAAAAAATCGATTTAAAGAAAGGCACTAAAAAGCGAACATTAACTGGATTACAGATGTACTTCAGAAGACAAAAATTTAAATGAAATTTTATTATATGCGCTACCTACTTATCTATTTAAAGTGGGTTCCAAGCCAATTAGGTAGTACGTAGATAGGCTAGGTCCACTGCCGCGACATCGTAAGTTCTCCGCGCACGCGACGGAATGCGTGAGTGAGGGTTGGGCTTTGATCATTAACAACATATTTAGGTATTTCATTAGAAGATAATCTGTTATTAATTGGGCTGTGTATATCGCTAAGCATAAATATGTTTCGGACTTCAACCAGATAGTAGCGCATATAAAATTATTTCAACTAAACTGATTTATGGCTTTTGTACTAAACCTGTACTCTAGTTATTTTTTGCGTTTTAGTGCCTATTTTCAAGTCGGTTAAATTTTTTTTAAGTTTGTTTAATTTTTACTTTTAGTGTAGTACGGTTTTAGAAAACTGCTATAATATGATCAAATGGCCATATTACAGTAGACTTTTAAGTTATGTAGATTATAGGTGGATTTTCCTCGATTTCTTTGGGGTTCCATCACCAGATCCCGACTTGGTGAAAATGGGACCACCTCAGGAGTATATCCTTGATTTTTTTTAAATTAATTTTTCAATAATTGACGTAAATATTGGTGAACATACATACAAAAAATAAATACAGACGAACATAGAACCTCCTCCTTTAGTGAAGTCGGTTAAAAATGTAGCGGTGCACCATCGTACATATATCCCACTTCACGTAAAAAGGTATTTTTTCCATAAGGGTGGGTAAGGTACTCTGCTAAAATGTAAACAGGTGTTTCCTTTTAACCTGGCTGCAATAACCACAGGACCAATAAACACGCTATGAAAATAATAGCTGCCCAAATATTTATTTTGAATTCCTGCTAATGGTGTCCAACTATAATGGCGTGTGGATTTTCATCCGCACAAACATGTCCGTTGTGCAGATTGCTGACTTCACAGATCTTGAAAAGCCAGCCTCGCAATGAAGAAAATCTTTCAACTAAAATTTGCTTGATTACACTGGAAAATTCTAGATGTAGGCTAAGTTCGTTGACCAGTTCTGAGAGTCCAGTTCTACATAAAAGATTGAATTATTAATTTTCGCATTGTACTCGTAAGCCGGTTGTATCCTCAATTCACTAAGTGATGATTAAAACCTCCAGTGGAGGGGAGAAATTAATCAACAAACAGAAATGAAAGAAAATGTTAACGGAATCAACGACGTTTAGAAGAGATGAAGCCGAAAAAAACTTTGGTTGCTTACCATTTCAACCTCGAATCACTAGGGGGTCTAGATAGAATTTCTGAAAGACAACTCGCATCGAAGATTTCGACAAAAAATACCTTAAAAAACTTGCAAGGTAACCCAAAATACAAGGATGGCACGTCCAAGTCGGGAATTTATGAACGAAGTTGTAAAGATTGTAATCTTAAGTACGTCGGACAAACAAAAAGATCTATTGGAATTAGATTCAAAGAACTCTTAGCACCATTACGATACGGTACTATAGATAGATCCTCCGTCGCCTGACATACTTGGGATAATAATCACTATGTTAATGAGGAGACTCTAAAATTAATAAGAAATGCTCGCGTTCGAGAGGATATATATTGCTAAGTATAGTAACAATAAAAAATTTGTGAACCTTGCTCCACCACCGGTGAGCAGTCAGCTAATAGATTGCTTGATAAAATAAATACCGACAGTTCGACACGCCCGAGAGATAACAAAAGAATACAGATATTTCCGCCTAACGAAACTATGTTAATTTAGTTGTCGCTGAACCTTCCCAAAATTACTAGAGACCGACACCTTTCAGATAAAGTAATAAAGAAAGTTCAAAAACCTCATCCGGTGATAAAAATACAATACACTGCAGAATTTGCCTGCGATTTAGTCCCCCTCACGGTTCCGTTCTGTACCTAAGATTCAGTATAAAGGGAGATGTTAATTTTATATTAGTTAGAATTTTTCATCCTCTGATGATGCTAACTTTGTTAGTGAAACGATCCTTAAGTTTTTTTAATGTGTTCTGGTGATTTGGGTTTTCCAAGTGTGCGTGTCCTAAGCTGGCTAACATATTTATGGAAAACTTAAAAAACCAAATTGTGACATCAGAAGTTTCAAATAATATTGTCTTTTGGTACAGATATGTAGATGATACTTTAACATATTTTCAAGACAGCACTGTGCAATTAAATGTGTTTTTAAATTTCTTTATTAACGTTAATGCAAATATAAAATTTATTTTAGAAGAAGAAGCTTACAATAGCCAAAATTTCTTATATTTGACCTCTAGAAATGTGGGAGATAATTCGCTTAATTTTTCAATATACAGGAAACCTACTTACACAAATACAACTATAACATGCGATTCATGCCACCACTTTTTACAAAAGCTGTCAGTCAGCCTATCATTCAATGATACATAGTGCATCATCTGCAATAACTATGTCTGAACCCGATTGTGAATGAGAAATTTCAATAATTAAACAAATAGGATTTATTAATTGTTACTCTGTCAAAGCAATAGATAAGATGAAGAGCAGAAGAGAATACAAGTTAGCCCTAAATTTCATTTATCCAAACATTAGAGGTAAAAAAGATAGGCCTATGTTTAGAATTAGTTTGAAGGCATACCAAAAAACTTTTTAAAATATTAAACGCCTGTATTATTGAAATGGTAATACTTTAAATCTTACAACACGATGAGTGAGTTTCAATTAAACGCACGAAAAATCATGTTTTTTGATAAAAACTCAAATTTATAAATTAGCTCGTACGCATTGCTAAACTACATCGGTCAAACCTCTAGAAGCTTTAATACCAGATGCAAATAACATATTTCTGCACATATACAATTGCAAAATATTTTACAGATACTCAACACAGAACCACAGTAAATAACCGCATAGAGCCATTACATTTTTGTAATGACAAGTACAAACTTGACTTTTTTGAAGCATTGAAAAAAGGCAACAAACCACGATAATAACTACCTTGTTTCAAATGAGCAAACTGATTTGATAGATTCCCTTTTCTTGGAAACTCTTTTTTCTAACTAAATATACCAAGCAAATTTCGCCGTAATAGGTAATGTATGTCGATATTTTCGTTATATAGAACCTGCTTTATTGCTGTTCTTGTAAATAAATTATTTTATCATTACAATTTTTATTATGGTTCTTATTGTTATAAGGTAATTCTAGGTTCTACGTGTTAATATTTGCATACATCACACAGACATTCTAAAGACGTCATCTGATATTTTTATTATATATATATATATATATATATATATATATATATATATATATATATATATATATATATATATATATATATATATATATTATTGACAAGACTAAATCAAAAAACCATACACATGAAAAAATGATCAAACAAATAAGAAACAAAGTCACATATAACAACATAACAATAGCAAAAACAGATAAAAGTGACGCACTTATAGCAATAAAAACACGGGACTATATAGAAAAAACAAACACTTTTATCTCAACAAACAAATGCAAGACACTGAACGAAAACCCAACGCAAAAATTCCAAAATCAAATATTAAACATCATAAAAAAACACATGACAATATTCAACCAAAAAACAACACATTATTATAACAACAACCCTAAAGCACCGCCAATGACAGGAATAATAAAAAAAATACACAAAAGGGGATACCCAATAAGACCACTCATCAACTTCAAAGATGTACCTTCATACAAAATAGCAAAAGAACTGGACCAAGTACTAGAACAATAAATACAACTAGAAAACAAATTTAACATAAAAAACTCCATAGAACTAGTGCATAAACTAGAAAACATGAACATAAAGAAAACCACAAGACTTGCCTCATTTGATGTAACAAATATGTCCACCAATATACCAATTAACGAAACTACAAATATAATCAAAATAATATACAAAATAACAACAAAAACAACAAATCAGCGAAATATTAAACATCATATTAAAACAAAATTACTTTGAGTTTAACGGAGAATACTACTACATCCAAGAAGACGGACTACCAATGGGATATCCACTATCAAGCATCATGGCAGAAATATACATACAACAGTTAGAAGATAAAATCAACACCATCCTAAAAGAGACAGACCCAAACATCAAATGGATAAGATACGTCGATGATATATTAATAATATACGACAATAAAAAAACCAACATAGACAATATCCTCGAAAAAATACACCAAATCAACAAAAACATAAAATTTACAATAGAAAAAGAATCAAACAACACCATAAACTTTCTAGGCTTAACACTAATCAGAAAATAAAACCAGATTGAATACAAAATATACAGAAAACCTACACAAACAGACATCACTATACCTAAACACTCACTACACCCACACACACACACAAAATGGCCGCATACAGATACTTAATAAACATAATGCTAAATGTAGCACTCCATAACGACGAACGCGGAAAAGAGTACAACATTATAATACAAATAGCAGAAAGAAATGGATACAACAAGAAAACAATAGAAAAGCCAGCAAGACAAATCAAAAACAAACAAATCAACAAAACCGAAAACAAAACACCAGAACCAAACACAAAATACACAACATTCACTTACAACCACCACATCAAAAAATAACACAAACACTCAAACAATATTACTTAAAAATGAGCTACAAAACCAATAACAAAATAATAAACAAAATAAATAAAAAACAAGAACACAACCCACATGGATTAAACGGAATATATCAAATAGAATGAAACACATGCAATAAGAAATATATAGGAATGACAAAAAAAAATCAATAGAAACAAGATTCAAAGAACATATAACAGCATTAGATAAAATCCACATACCTAGCTACAAATCAAACGTAGCTACACACATTCACAGTACAAAACACCAAGAACCAGACATCACCCAATTACAACAAATGAAACATGTTAAAGACCACAAAAAAATGGAAATCTGGGAACAATACTACATTCAACAAATAAAAAATAAGACACGATTAATGCCAGAACAAATCCAAGTACAAACATTTAAACAAAACTTAATAAAGGCCATACAAATAGACAAATTATCAAACCACAGGAGACCGATACAAGCAAGCGCCACGTACAATCTCAGACGTAGACCACACAGGAGCGATAACAGTCAGTAGCGTGCTGATGATGAACCGGAACGGTTCGAAACTGCAGTCCACGCAAACCAATAAAAAATCACAAACGTACAGCAAACAAATACAATATATATATATATATATATATATATATATATATATATATATATATATATATATATATATATATATATATATATATATATATATATATATATATATATAGTTGTCAAGGTATGTAAAAACGAAATCACTTTTCTTCTATCCGATAATGCTGTCAGAACCGATTATACGGAAGAAAACCAATACCTGTGAAGCCAGAGAAGAAATCTCTATTTAGTAAGGGTATCAAGACTTCTAGAATACGTACATATGGCAAAATTTTCACAAAACTATTTGACATTTACCTTCCAGAGCCTGTTAACTAAGGAAAATTTTGAAGTCTTGAAAACGCAATCTCCTCAGGCAGACATTTTTTTCTACAAAAATTTGCTAAAATGTATTTTGCCACAACATAAATAGATTGATTAATTGAAAACAATATTTTAATGTAATAGATAATGGTATTGAATTGTTAATATGTACATTAGATAATATTAATAACTATGTATTATTTATTAGTACAAACTATTAATTAGGTGAATATTATTATTAATTATTATTTATTGAATAATTTACTATAGCTATGTTAATCATCTCATTACTTAACTCATGGTTTATCAATCGTGATAAATAATCAATTAATATGATATTAAACCAAACAAATATTGCAGGTGAACTAATTATTGAGTAGCAATTAATAAATATTTACGTTTGTAGTTTGAATCTTTGATCAACCATATGCGAGATGAAAAATTTGACGTTTTATTTCTTTAACCATTATTCAAAAGAAAGAAGCCGAATAATAAATTAGATTGCAGGTTTTGTTCTTCCCGTTGGCGCAAACATACTTTAATTGACTTTATTTTGTTCCTTTAATCGCCAGTAAATAGCTGTAATAATTTTCTAAGCAGGGTGCACTCAACCTAGATATTTTTTTGCATATTCACATATCGGAGGTCAGGCGCTACGTTGATTGCAGTTCGCATTAATTAAGAGCACATTAACATATTTTTCAGCAGTAAACTAAACCATTTTTCAAGTATAGTAGCTTTTGTTTTTAATTTAGAAAGAAAAAAGCTTCACTACTTAACTGTATGACTCAAAACTAATTTGACATCTAAAAATGTATGTCCTAATCATTTCCTTATACAATTCATACTTTAAGCAGTCCACAATAGGAATATATGAACATGCCGTTGTATGTAAAAAGATTATTAGTAACACTGTTTCTGGTATGCATTACGCAAAGCGCAAATCAGTTGTAAACAAAAGCAAAAAGTGAAAAACGCCAAAAATGTCAGAAGTTAGAATTTTGCTAAACCCAAAGAAATGACAGACTAAAGTAACAGTAGCTAGGAGACGGCACAACTGAAAATAACTTGCAGAGAATATTATAAAGTCGATGAAAAATATGAGAATCATCATTCAAAATGACCGGCATACTTACGTTTGGTCTGCTTAAAAATAGCTTAAAAACTATATAGCATGTTGTCCAAGTTAAAGCTTTATCTATCATTCTAGTGACCTTCAACACCAGAAACAGAGAAAACAAATACAAGTACTACCATAGTGGAAGCAGCGAAGCAGACTAAACCAACAAAATGAAAGTTTCCTTGTGCACCACCGCGTAAAAATTACAACTGAAAAACCATGTGTAAAAAAGAAAACTAACATAAAAATAACAAGAATGACATGTAGAATTTCGAAAACAGGAGGACTATTAAAAAAAGGAAGATAACCAAAGTGCATCTATTGCCAAAGTCCATACTGGAGTGAGCATCGTCACACAATTTTGATAAAGTTCAAATACGCCACTCTACTATACGGCTATAAAAAAAACGAAAGGAACACTGGTCTGCCGATGTTGGAAAAGTTCGAAACATTCTTTTTGGAACAATTGATGTTTATAAATCTCCATCTTCTACGGGACAACTGCCTGCCAAAATTATATGGATGGAAAGAAAGCCTTTACTTCAAGTCAAGGTAGTTATACTGCATAATGATTGAAACCTGTGATGAGCGCTAATAAGTACAATTTAGTGAACCCAACTCATCACAATTCAGTTTTCGGACCTGACGATCGTTCCGCTAACGAAGCTGTTTTAAAAAAAGCTGATAATGGAATTTTCATTCCAGAGATTTTCGACAAAACGGCGGGGGTTTGTTTGCATACCTTTGTAGATGACGCTATTCGCAGTTGCTTGTCAACAAAGCTGTTCTAGTTTTTATTCGCTTAGTTTATTCATAATTCTGATGAAGCTAACTTTGTTGGCGGAACGATCGTCAGGTCTAAAAATTGTACTTATAAACGTAATTATGTTCTCTCCAGATATTCTGACTTTTAAAAGTAATATACTGCATTACTCATTGTAGCATGTGAAATAACCCAAGCAACATTTAAAGTCAACTTGACGTAAAATCGCCCTAACAATAGGTCGGCGACCAAATCACCACAGGTCATTTTTAAGTAAACTGTAAGTGTATTTTATCAAGGTGGGGAATAAACTAAAAGTAATAGGGAAGTCGATAATAGGTCCACCAAGGCATTTAGACCAACGCGTTTAAGTTATATTTAGGGCATTTTCATTCTAAATTGGGCCAGTCGACGTAATTTATTGGTAAATACGTCCAATATTTTACTTGAATCCGACATCTGGGCGCAAGTGCCGTGAAATTCGTAACAACGAACTGCGCATGTGATTTTATTCTTTAGGATCTGTGGTTATGTATGTATAAACAAACAGTAGATATTAGCAACTAGGTATGTCCATCTTTGTTAAAAAATGACAACATGTTGAATGATCAAATAAGATACTTTAATATTTGGATCAATGATGAAGGTAATTCGCACTCTATAAAGGAAAAAAACCACTGCGGTTATGTTTTTTTCTGTTAACATGATTAAGATACTTGGATATAATTCAAGCGCCTGTGTAAAAAGTAAAATTCGTCAAAATTAAAAACTATTCAAAATTCTTGAAATTCTGATTTTGAGGATTGGTGATGTAAACTAGACAAAACTAACCTACCCTCATTGTACACAAGCATTATTTATTTTTCGAGCTAAAATTTAATTACACTAGATTCAACAAAAAATTGTTTTTAGTTTTTCAATACAATCAAGATGGATACCGCAAGAATAGTGTAATATGGCTACCGTTGTAACATTATTGACCTAAAAGTTAATTTTGCTCTATTTTTTTACCCATAAGTTACAAATCCCAATGTCAAGGCAAACTAACCAAACTTTGTACGTATTTTGTTCTATTATGGGAATTTAAACTACATGGTAAACGAATCTAGTTTAAATTTATTAGCAATCATACATTTTCATGTACCGGAGAGACATATAGGAATAATTATAGATCGTTTGTTATTTTTGATTTCATAATATCTTACAGACATCAATAAGCAAAAATAAGTAAATAAACATAAACATATGACAGCTGACCGTGTTGCCAATGCTTCATTCCATTGGCATAAAAAGGGATATATTATATTGAAGAGATAAACGTGCTGATTTCAAATCATCAGCTTTTCTTCCATATAGTAGTAGCCGATGAAGTTGTCATACGTTTTTAAGATTTACACAGAGACTGAGACTGAAGAATAAAACATTTATTACTTATGTTCATCAACTGAAACATGTTCAACTTTCACAAATTGATTTCCCTGCTGTAGACTTTGAAGTTTGAGGACATTTTTATTTTAAGTCAGATTTTGTGGGTATTTTCAACTTTGATGTAGGCAATTTGACTTGGAAGACCACTTCTGCAGTAATTATGACTAGACGGTCAACCAGAAAGCCATTTGAGGTTATTTTAGTGACCAAATTATTTCCTGTGTTGTATTGCAGTTATATTGGTCATATATATGTAATCTGGACTTCATAATAAGACCTGCAATTTACTATACCACAGAGACGTATTGAAAGTTAATATTAGGTAATAAATTACCTAAAAATGGGTATTTTAGGTATCTGGACTTGGTAGTCAGTTTTAATTCCAATTTAGGGCACACTTCGACCTAAAAATTACCAATTGTGGAATTGAAACTCAAAATTTTATTTAAGTATATTTATAGGTAAAATTGAACCAAATGTTTACCAATTTAGTTACTGTAAGTTACTGACTTTGGAGTAATTTGAATAGTCTAAATTAGGCGAATTGGGAGCTGCGCTTTCAAATTTGTAGTAATTATGACAATCAAGCCATTTTGGTTAATTATAACTAAATTACAACTTATTTAGGTTATCTGGACTCGAGTGCTGGTTAACCTGCCTTAATTTGTTACTTAGAAGGCCAATCCACGGCCACGAATTTAATAAAGATCATTTAAACCTATTTGGAGCAGTAGCTATTGGTAAGTTTATAGGGTTATGCTTAAAAAGCCTGTTCAAACAATCAGTTTTCGATCCCGTCTTTTATCTTGGAGTAGCGGGAGCTGCTGGCACATTATGCCCAGAAGTTTTACTTTTAATCGCACTCAATGCAAAAGATATTTGAAACTATTCTTGTTTTGCTTGGAATATCGATATAATTTTACTCAAATACATTACCGATATAATTAGCAGAAGCAATTACGTTAGCAAATTGCACATGTCATTAACGTCAGATATTTAGTAGTAACCTATGCATATTTCATGCCGCTAGCCATCACTGTGTGACCTCACTTCCACTAATGCATCTGGGAACTACATTAAACGTTCCCTGTCTGCTCTTGTGGATTCGGCATTATCCACATATCAAACATCGATAGTGCGTGACATGTGGAGGAACAGATTGGAATGCTGATTAAATGGATCGACACGTTTTACCCATATTACAGGGCTGTACATCACAAAGAGAAATCAGAGGTCAATAATATCACTGTCAATTAATGGTGAAAAGAAGAACTTTCATATGGAGGTCGGATTAACAGAGTAATTTGTTGAGCGGCTAAAAACTTGTCTGTAATACGGGGGTATATTAATATTTTGTTAGTCTGGAAACTTTTCACTTAGTTAAATTATTTATTTATACAAATTACAACAGCATTCTGCAGACAAAATCCAATTATTGGATGCTGGAATACACATAATATTATAAAAGAAATTAACAATTCTAAAGGTAGTCAACAAAACTCATCATGAAAGAACAATTTAGCGTAACAATAGTAGCTTGACCTCAGCAGCCGTGCAGTGAAAAATGCCAATACCACCACTCAGCTGATTATATAAGCTATACACTGTATACAGTAGTGAGGACGTCACCACATTGAGCGTTACAGTGGGTAAGTATAAAGTCAAAGTGTTTCTAGCATTAAACGTCGGCACTAGAAAGTGTAGCCCACCCAGGATATCAGAGCAGTCAATCTCATTCAAAATTATTTTATATAAAAACGTAATGAAAGTGTAATTACGTCTCTGTTGCAAGCTATTCGCAGAAAATCTTGAGAGTAGGCATGAATGAGAAACATGTTGTGCAGGGTAGATGCCATTCTCCTTAAATACAAGAAATTTTACGAATCGCCTCTGTACTCGCTCCAAGCATATCAATGTACACATATGACACAAGCATATTCTAGTTTCGACCGGACAAATGCATTAAATATAATTACCATGGTTTTGATTGACACAAAGTTTAATTAAGTTTAATTGATACGGTAATAACTACGATTTTTCATATATCTTTCAAAGTTTGACATCCAAAGTTTGAATAGTGACAAAATTGTGAATTTTTGAAAACCGCATGTCTGAGAACACAGACTTTGTTAAAAAACGTTGGGCCAGCTATAAAGTATCTCATACTCATACTCATACTCATTTATCGTCGTCAATATGAAGATACATTATGCCTTAGTATCTTATACCTTATCTATCTTTGAAAGTGTTACCGGGCAGTATTTCTGCCGATATGGTGGAAACTTAGGTGATAATTTGTTTGCTACTATTCAAAACTTAATAGAGAACCATCAAATATCCAAGATAAGCACCGCTATTGAAGACCAATTTCTGGGATCAGTCAAGAAAACATTAATTAATTGCATGGAACGATCTTAAGGGATCGATGGATTGGACTGAAATGTATAGCACATGTCAGATGAAGTTGTGCTTTGCATTGTTTAACAGAGCAGAAGCGCCCATGTTTAACAATGTCGAGGGAAATATGCCACGGTTTTGACGAATATTCTTTAACTTTTTGGTTGCTTTGAGACTACCGATTAAACATGGGTCCATCATTATAATCGCAAGACTAAAGAGCAATCGAAAGGAATGAAGTATTTCAGTACCTCATGGCCCAAAAAATTCCGCGTTCAAAGGTTGGCTGGAAGAGTTTCGGCTTCAGTTTTTGAGATAAAGGTGGGATAATTTTGCTATATTTCCTGGAACAAAGTGGAGTTGCTAACCGAATTACGCAATAAACTTTTAAATAAAACAAGAGTCATATATAACAACAGTGCTGCAAATTAAATCATAACTTCCACATAGCTGTGATAATCTATTCTCTTTAGAAAGACATTCTCATGGAATGAATTTAGGGTACATGATTTGACCACAAAGGAAATATTTGTATTCGTGTACCTATAAACTTTTAAAACGTTATATTACCCGAGTTTTATTTAAAAAATGTAAATTTTCACCAAATCACCCCATATTTATCCCCTACCCCCTGAAGCGATATTACCCGAAAACAATTTGAAGCATTCTTTTGTCGGGTGCTAATTGGATACTAAATTTGAACATGATATCTCAATTTGTTCGAAAGTTATTGCGCCTATTAACAGACAGACGTACATGCCGATAGACCAACCGACCGCCAGACAAAAAAAATTCGTTCCAGAATCAAGTTTTCTATATATTTTGAGACTTTTTACCCGCTTTCAGCAAAAAAAATTCGAAATTTTTGCCAACGATATTCCACCCCCACACATTCAACCCCTAATATAATTTCAGCACAAAATACCAGATGCTTGATGAAATTAAAAGTTTTCTAATAAATAAACCCTAAAACGTTATGTTACTCGAGTTTTAACGAAAAAATGTCAATTTTCACTAAATAACCCCTATTCATCCCTTACCCCATAAAGCTATTTTACCCAAAAACAGTCCGAACTATTTATTTGTCGAGTGCTAACTGTATACCAAATTTGAAGATGATATCTCAATTCGTTCTAAGGTTATCGTGGCTACAAACAGACAATCGTACAGGCCGACAGACCGACAAACCGCCAGAAAAAATAGTGCTGCAAATTAAATCATAACTGCCACATAGCTGTGATAATTTATTCTCTTCAGAAAGACAGTTTCATGGAATGAATTTAGGGCACATGACTTTACCACAAACAAAATATTTGTAGTACTGTTCCCATGTTTTGAGACTTTTTACGCCGTTTCGGCAAAAAAGAAAATTAGAAATTTTTGTCAACAATATGCCACTTCAGCACATTCAACCCCTAATTTATTTTCAGCACATAAAGCAGATGTTTGATGAAATTAAAAGTTTTCTGATAAATAAACCCTAAGACGTTATATTACTCGAAAAACAATCTGAACAGTTAGTTTGTCGGGTGCTATACCAGATTTGAAGACGACATCTCAATTAATTATAAAGTTATCGTGGCTACAAACAGTCGGACACACAGACCGAGAGGCAGACAGACTGACAGACCGACAAACCTACAGACCGACAAACCAATAGACCGACAGACCGAGAGACCGACAGACCTACAGACCGACAGACAAAAAATGTTCGTTCCCAAATGATGTTTTCTATATCTTTTGACCCTTTTTACGACGTTTAAGCGAAAGAAAATTGAAAATTTTTGTCGCCAATGTGGAAGTAAAAGAATATCGTTCCAGAATGAAGCTTTTTATACGTTTTGAGACGTTTTACGCCATCTTGGTAAAAAAAATCTGAATTTCTGTCACCGACATTCAACATTCAACCCAGAATTCAATTTCAGCATAGAATACGGCGTTTAAACGAAAAAAAAATTTGGCCGCCGATACCATACTTCTACACGTGACGATGTGGTACCAGCTTTTCAGTAGAAACTAAAAACAATTCTTCTAAACAAGACATACGACTCTGTCGACGATTTTTACATATAAAACTACCACCAAACTTTTATTTTCTATCTTTTTACTAACTTTTCTTTTGAACGCTCTTGAGTGTTTTATAATTACTTTTGTTTTGCTTTTATGTGTTATTTAAGCAAAAATTTATTTCATCGTGCCACTTAAGTGACATTGGCGTGTTTCATTGCTGTATTCCGCTGCACCGAGACGCCGAGGAAGAATAACCAAACCAATGAAATAATTTCCTATAATTTCTGCCCATACATTTAAACAAAAATTACGCTGTGATCCCGATTCACAAACCTGGTGAGGGTTTTGATCAGACCTTAAGTGCATATTATGATGGTTTACTAACCCATGTCTTTGAAATGATGATTCACCAATAAAAAAATATTGGATAAAATATTTACATTTTCTCTTGAAATATGCATATACCATTGATAAAAATCTATCCTGTTAGGTAAATCCGCTGCAGTCAGTTCACGCACAGCTTGTTGGTGGTAGGGCTATAAAAGATTATCAGGAGCAATATTCCAAATTGTAGAATGAGAAACATTGTACTGTGCCGACAATTTCATTGTACTTGTCTGAAGATTGTAATCTAAATTGTCGGACAACTTCTTGAAGATCTACATTGCAAATCAGACGTCTTCTTCCAGTGCCTTCACGTCTAGATCGAATTTGTCCGTTTTTTTCTGAGTCCTCTTTCTATCGCCGCAAAAGTTTGTGAACTAGGAACGCGACCATTAGGATATCTGGCATAATAAAGTTCTACGGAAATTGTTGACATTCAAAAAAAGCTTGCAATATATAAGTTTACTAGCCAGTAGTGTAATTTTTCATGTTATTAAATTCCAAACATCAAAAGCGAATAAAATCAGCACCTGATAGTTTTGAAAACTTTTAATAATAATTACAATTTTATATTAAATGATTTTTTCTACTAAATCGCCATAGCAGCGTGATTTTAATAGGTTTTTATTATTACAAAAATTGAAAGGTTTCTTTTTCAGGACCGTTTTGGACCTTAATATTCCTGGAGGTATAAATCCGAAATATTAATTTATAAAATTAAATCTAACGCAATTATTACAACTTTTTACAAGAAAACTGAAGAAAGAATCATGGCAGTCAAATTTAAAATATAACATTTTTTGCTCGTGGAGAAAGTTAGGGTCAATGTAGCTGCCAGTATGGTATACACTGATTTATTAACTAGACTCCAGAAAACAATAATTGCTTAGTTTCAGTAGGGTATGTATATAGAAAGCAGTAGGTGCTATGCTCTTGGGACTACATAATGATTAATGTTCAACAAAGCTGAGCCCCGCGATCAAGATTTAAACACAAAATAAAAGTAAATAGTGTTGGAAATTGAATCATAACTTCCACATATATTTGATAATCTACTCTCCTCCAAAAGATACAATTTAGGGTCAATGATTTGACCACAAAAAATATTCGTATTCCTGTACCCATAAACTTTTGAAACGTTATATTACTCGAGTTAACAAATAAATGTCAATTTTGACCAAATCACCCTTCATTCTTCCCCTACCCACTGAAGCTATCTTACAATTCGAAGCGTTCATTTGTCGGGCATACCAAATTGGAAGATGATACCTCAGTTAGTTGAACAGTTATTTCGCCTACTCACAGACAGACGTACAGGTCTACAGACGGACAGAGAAAAATTTTTCGTTCCAGAAGCAAGTTTTCTATATGTTTTGAAACTGTTTACGTCGTTTTATAAAAAAGAAATTCGAATTTTCTGTCACCAATATTCCACCCCCACACATTCAACCCCTAATTTAATTTCAGCACAGAATACCGGATGTTTCATGAAAATGAAGGTTTTCTAATAAACAAACCCTAAAGCGTTATGCTACTCGAGTTTTACCAAAAAATTGTTAAAACAAATTATGCCTGATTCATCCCCTGTCCTCTAAAGCGATTTTACTCAAAAACAAACCGAATCGCTCTTTTGTCGGGTGCTAACTGTATACCAAATTTGAGAACGATATCTCGATTCGTTCTAAAGTTATCGTGGCTATAAACAGACAGACATACAGACCCACAGACCGACAGACACAACAAATTTTCATTCCAAAATCATATTACTTTTTACAACGTCTAAGCGAAAAATTCGGGACGCAGATAGTGTTATGGTAGTGAATTTTTATTAAATGCTTCAAATTTGAATAACTCAATTTTATATAAACCTAGAAAGTTGAATTTTGCCATATAGTAATGACTTTTACAAGACAACATATTCACCAAATTTCATCAAAAGAGCTTTGTAATTTTTTAGACACAAACATTTTTTGCGAAAGGAACCTGAAAATTTTCTAGGGAAACCTTGTCAGATTTTCCTAGGTAACGAACTCATCTAAGCCATGATTAAAAGAAAGATTCTTGCCGAGTTTAATCAAAATCAGTTAATAACTTTTTGAGTTATCGTGCGGATGCACACACACACACACACACACACACACACACACACACACACACACACACACACACACACACACACACACACACACACACACACACACACACACACACACACACACACACACACACACACACACACACACACACACACACACACACACACACACACACACACACACACACACACACACACACACACACACACACACACACACACACACACACACACACACACACACACACACACACACACACACACACACACACACACACACACACACACACACACACACACACACACACACACACACACACACACACACACACACACACACACACACACACACACACACACACACACACACACACACACACACACACACACACACACACACACACACACACACACACACACACACACACACACACACACACACACACACACACACACACACACACACACACACACACACACACACACACACACACACACACACACACACACACACACACACACACACACACACACACACACACACACACACACACACACACACACACACACACACACACACACACACACACACACACACACACACACACACACACACACACACACACACACACACACACACACACACACACACACACACACACACACACACACACACACACACACACACACACACACACACACACACACACACACACACACACACACACACACACACACACACACACACACACACACACACACACACACACACACACACACACACACACACACACACACACACACACACACACACACACACACACACACACACACACACACACACACACACACACACACACACACACACACACACACACACACACACACACACACACACACACACACACACACACACACACACACACACACACACACACACACACACACACACACACACACACACACACACACACACACACACACACACACACACACACACACACACACACACACACACACACACACACACACACACACACACACACACACACACACACACACACACACACACACACACACACACACACACACACACACACACACACACACACACACACACACACACACACACACACACACACACACACACACACACACACACACACACACACACACACACACACACACACACACACACACACACACACACACACACACACACACACACACACACACACACACACACACACACACACACACACACACACACACACACACACACACACACACACACACACACACACACACACACACACACACACACACACACACACACACACACACACACACACACACACACACACACACACACACACACACACACACACACACACACACACACACACACACACACACACACACACACACACACACACACACACACACACACACACACACACACACACACACACACACACACACACACACACACACACACACACACACACACACACACACACACACACACACACACACACACACACACACACACACACACACACACACACACACACACACACACACACACACACACACACACACACACACACACACACACACACACACACACACACACACACACACACACACACACACACACACACACACACACACACACACACACACACACACACACACACACACACACACACACACACACACACACACACACACACACACACACACACACACACACACACACACACACACACACACACACACACACACACACACACACACACACACACACACACACACACACACACACACACACACACACACACACACACACACACACACACACACACACACACACACACACACACACACACACACACACACACACACACACACACACACACACACACACACACACACACACACACACACACACACACACACACACACACACACACACACACACACACACACACACACACACACACACACACACACACACACACACACACACACACACACACACACACACACACACACACACACACACACACACACACACACACACACACACACACACACACACACACACACACACACACACACACACACACACACAAATATATATATATATATATATATATATATATATATATATATATATATATATATATATATATATATATATATATATATATATATATATAAACATATAAAAATTGAAACTCACCCCGGATATGGGTTCTCGGGATCCTAGTTTTTGCAAAAATGTTTGCAAAGTCTCACCATCGATACATCTCTATTAGCGAATTTTTAAAAATAAAAATTCACTAATAAAACAAACCAAACAGTATATCCCTCGTGCTTTAAATAACCTTATTATGACAAGCAGATACACTATTTTATCGTTTTAAATAAAGTGGTTAAAGTATTTTACATAATATGTTGATAATTAATTAATTTATAGAATATAACATGATCATTTTCAAACACTCTCCCGGTATACAACACAATATTACTCCTGAGTCAATAAATTCACTTTTTTCATTCTGCTTTATCAAAACTACATTTAGTAAATTTTAATTTTACACTAGAATAACGACTTGTTAATGCATTCTCCAGAGCACACAGAAGCACAGAAAAGAGATTAGGTTATGAGCAAAATATATAGTAGAAACAATGTGCCATATTTTATCAAAATAACTTATTGTTTGAAAATGTAGAAAAATTTTCCGACAATATACCTTAAACGTTGGTTTTCTAACCAACAAATCTTAGGTTAATAGCAAATTGAGTTATTGAAATTTGAAGCATTTAATGAAAATTTGCTACCAAAGCGAACTTACTGTGTCTTGATTTTTTTCTTACAATCATATTTCGATAACAAATGCAATAAAATAAGGCTGTTCGAAAAAAAATGTAGGGATCACCAACGATCGACTTGTGGGCCAGCCGGTGATTGCCAAAATAATTTTATAAGATGCAGCTCAAGACACCCTATAATTAACTTATACAATTTTTTCTCGTCTCTTGTATAATAACAATTATGTTCAGCTTTACCCTAGAACCGCGTCACCCTGTATAATATCAGCCCTTTTGTAAAACTTCGATCCTTTATATTTATTTATATATTCAATATGCAAATACACAGTTTATAAACCATTTACGTATATATGTGTTAATAAAACATAACAAACACTGTTTAATCCACCCACTAACATTAATAAAGGAATAATTTGCACTTGTATATAAAAACTTCCCAAATGACACAAATAATTCGTCGACTCAAACAAAAAACATAATGTAAACGATCTCATATCATACGGTAAATGTCACTTACAGCGTCTAACAGACCTGCGCAATAATATAAAATTTACGTTACCACGACAACCACATACTATATCTCACATAAACTATTCAATGAAAGGCGGTGAAATTAAACATAAATGTTTCAAATTTCTGTAACCCTAGAAAGCTGAATTTTGTCACATAGTTAGGTCTTTCCAAAAGCAATATGTACACCGTAATTTATCGAAATATCTTTGTAATTTTCGGAGAAAAAATTTGTTTTCGAAAGAAAACTTAAAATTTTCCCGGAAAACTGGTCAGATTTTTCTGATATATATATATATATATATATATATATATATATATATATATATATATATATATATATATATATATATATATATAAACATATAAAAATCGAAACTGACCCCGGATATGGGTTCTAGGGGCCCAAATTCGCGCTCATTTTCAAAAATTTTTGCAAAGTCTCACCATCAATACCTCTCTAATAGTGAATTTTTATTAAAAAAATTCACTAAAATGTTTGAAATGTTTATCGCCGATGCCATAATTCCACACGTATAGACGATGCGGAAGTAAAAAATGAGCATAATATTTTATGTGATTAAAACACCAAAAACCCAGGAATTATGATGTGCCAAAATGAAAAACTGTTTCTAAACCTACTTAGAGAAGTTGGTGTTTTTATAAGGAACAAGAAACTAACTTTTATTTAAGACGAATTAAGTCCAACTTCTCTGCAGAATAATTTCTTCTATTTCTAAGATTTCAAGAGATTTAATTTAATCAACACATTTTAAAGTAGACGTTATTTTGTCAGACTACATCGCTGTTGATGCAGTTGCATTACTCTAATTGCGAAGTTTTTACTATAAAGACTGTATCATCTGGTAGCAGTAGCAAATGTAATTAGAAGTAACTACTTAAAGCGTATTATCTCCTACTAACCCTTTTACAAAGCACTGAGTGTTCTTACGCTGCTATGTTTAAAAGGAAAATGGAAAAGCGGTTCTTATATTTTTTAGCGATACATTCCTATACGAGGGTATCTTTATATCTAGTTGAGCTAGCAACTTCCCAGTAAGCCAGATTGAATTTAGCTGCCATGGTAACAACTAGATTGTAGATTGTTTGATAAGTCATATTTGCCTTAGGCTTCTCAGCGCTACGGCTCCAATGGGTCTTTTGTGTATGACTCTTTTTTTCTAATAACTGCTCAAAATATTCAGACTTTTTATAATATAGTCTACTATCTTTTTCAAGGCAATTTTACCTATTTCCTGAGGTGTTAATCAGTGGCGGATATTGGGTGCCTTACATGGGTGGACACAGGGTTCGTGAGTAGGATTGCCTATCAGCAACCACTGGCGCAGCAGGCGAAAAGTTTCAAGGTCACACGTTTTCCTGACACTTCAGAATTTAAATGAAAAATTAATTTATACAAAATATAGACTTTCACAAGAATATATTTGGGAAATTGGTAGCTATTTGAAATAATATTTAATCACGAATATCGATTGTTGTGAGAATGCATCTATGCCTTACATACTTTGTCCCTATATTAGCGTAGAAATGGGCCAGGGCTGACAATTTATTAAATTGTTAGTCGGTTGTATGCAGTCTCTATTTTTTTAACACTTTGTGTTATTTGTAGCTGGCGTGACAACATACTACTTGGTTCCGTAACTAGGTGGCGGCACGTCCACCACTCACTTAGTATCGATTGCATAAATAAATTAAAATAATAGGTGGTAACATGTGAAAAAATTGAATGTAGGTATCTTACCGTTACTTCTGGAGGAAATCAGCTCGCCTGTCCTGATTGTTCCCAAAAATGTTAATCACTTTTGCATTAAGTCCCGGATTTGTTTCACCATTTTTTTCTTGATGGAAAAGATGGTCAAGTCTGTCTTGGCTCATGGTATTTCTTGAAAATGTGTTAACGCGCTTTAAAGTAGAAAAGCACCTTTCGCTTTCTGACGTTATCATTGGAATCGTTGCTACAATAATACATAGCTTATAAATTTCGGAAAATAATTAGTTACGGCTACTTTCCTTTAGAAAATTTAAGAAAGCACTAGCACCTTCCACTTCGGTTGTCACCCATCACTAACAAATGAAACAAAACAGGCTGTTTCTTTTAGGGCACCCACATAACCACTTAAATCTATCGTAGACACTGCTTTAAATTTTCGTGAAAAACTTCGAAATTTTTCTACGTGTGTTTTGGCAATATCGGCCTTCCTAATAGTTTAATTTCCGTTCCGATCTCGTGCGCTATGTCTTTATTAGTCAATAAATAGCCGACCTTATTCATTTTGTAACATTTTACAATCAAAAACAGTAAAGGCGCACTCTCAGCGAAGAAAATAAACAACACTTAAATATAAAACGGTCACTGAACATGTGTGACCCCTTCAGCCGATTTTACAATCGAGTTTAACGACATCCTCGCCGTGTTCGGTCTGCATGCCCGATGACAAACGAGGACTGAATAACTATGAGCCCACGCCTTTGAAAGTATCTTCATATTCTGAGGCGCAATCACGCTTAATGTGACCACGGTGTCCGGATGAAGTCAAAATACGGTGGCGTGAAGCTGAATCGATAATAATTATAATATGGATAGTTTGGCGTATATAATTAATTGATATTATTGCAAACTTGTCATTTATAGTAAATGAAAAAGAAAAGAAATATATTTTTATATTGAAATTTGGGCTGGGCACGTGCCCATGTGCCTCTTATCACCAGCCGCCACTGTGGTAATGTCACCTCTCCAAGTGATTTGAGCCTTTTGCAGAACTGAGCCATGAAGTCGCATATCAAGTGTTCTGTTGTTAAGCTGCTTCAGTACAGTATCTGCTGTTTTCACTGCCCGCCTTACCAATCTTCATAAGGTGATACCTTACTTAGGAGTGTCGTGTGAAAAGTCCTGTGATTATTCTCAAATTGTTCCCGTTCAATTCAAGAAACAGCTTAGACTTCTCTGCTGATTTGATGGTGGATGGTTTTACCTGCCCTGAGCCTGGCGTTTTCCTCCAGTATGACAGTATTTGGTTCCTCTCCTAAGTGGCAAGTTTATTTCATGTAAGAAGTAAATGGATTTTGTTAGTCCAAAATAGAGTTCTGGACTATAGAATGGTGTATGGCAACAACTAAATCGCTTTATAAATAAGCTCTTAAAGCTTACTATGTGAAAACTGGAACCTGTGATGAGCATTAATAAGTACACTTGGAGAACACCCAAATCACGATAACACATATTTCAGAGACCTTACGATCGTTTCGTTGACCATGTCAACATCTTCAGAGAAAGAGCTAGTTTTTTATTTTAGAATTTTTCTTCCTCTGAAGATTTTGACATGGTCAACGAAACGATCGTAAGGTCTCTGAAATATGTGTTGTGGTGATTTGGGTGTTCTCCAAGTGTACTTAACTCTTAAAGCTTAACATTCAAAAATCCACTAGCGGAAAACTAATAATATTCTTGTCTGATAAAAAGCTAAATTTTGATAACAAAGTCTTTTGGCCAGTTATTAAGTATTTATTTTTAAAATAGTTATCCAGTAAATAAATTTTTACTGATGTCTTAGAAACTTTAGAAGATTAATGTACTTTTTGACTACTATTGGAGGAGAAGAGGATCAAATGTCAAAGATGTGTTTCATTCTGACAAACCAATTTATGTGCAATTTATGTGACCACTCAAGAAAACATTTAGTTTGTCTATGAAATTATGCTAGAAAATCGAGGAATTGGGCTGAAGCATATATTAGAAACAATTCGCATTTTATATAAAATTGGGTTTTGAATTGTCCATGGCTTTGGAATGGGGAAGCTTTCGGCAAAATGGATTCTGAAATGCTTGAACGCTGACCAGAAACACGCTCGTTTGACGATGTTGAAACAAATGTACCATTGTTTTGAAGAATACTGGTCACACTTTTTGGCTCGCCTTTTTACTGGGGACGACAAATCCAGAGATTAAAGAGCAATCGAAAAAAGGAAGCATTTTAGTTATCATAGCTAAAAAGATCTGTATGTAAAAGTCGGGAGCAAGGTTATTTCTTTAGTTTTCTGGGACAATGATGGGATAATTTTGATAGATTTCCTGAAAAAGGGTATAACAAGCATAGAAGCATAATATATAAGTTTGTAAGTACATTTTGTAAGGAAATTCTAGGAACGCGCCGCTCCAAACTGCCCAGAGTTGTGGTCTTTTTGCGACCCCCTGCTGCAGATTATTGATAACATTGGCTTTGAATTGGTTAACCACTCACCCTATTTCCCAGATTTAGCACCACCAGACACTTATTTCCGAAGTTAAAAAAATCATTTAAAAGCTAAACGATTTTCTACACACAAAAAGTCATAAAGAGCAGTTTGCACGCCAGTGTAAATAGTTTTTAACGATCTGGAATTGCATTATAAACCTTCTGATAAATATATCTTAGATGAGATTATGTTGAATGAATGAAAATATTTTTTAAAAAATTATTCGGTTTTCTGTTGTAGGCGAATCACTTTTGAACATCTCATATATGTCATATATTCGCTTTTCGTTTGCAACTTAGGTAATGTTACATTTAGCAATCTGATCCAGATCAAGTAATCAATGGCGGTTTGTCAGCGCACCGAGGACAATAAATGAGACTTTTTTCTATATATATATATATATATATATATATATATATATATATATATATATATATATATATATATATATATATATATATATATATATATATCTATGTGTACTGTGCACATTGGGTCCGCTAATTCCCTCTACCTTTGTATATGTTTCCTGGTCACTTTGGATCCAAAGCGAAATAAGGGGAGTATGCAATGTTGCCATTTAGCCATTTCAATATATTATTAGTATATGACGGATATGTTGAATAATTGTACATATATTACGTAAAATACCTTTTATTGTTAGATGGGCATTTAATAATAAGCGATGGTTAATAGTAACATCTATCTATTTCATTAATTCTACGTCAACAATTTTCCGTGGTTAGTAAAATTGGTCTTAGTGATGATTGCGAGTGTATAAACTCAGCAATAAAGATATACAGTGTTATAATAAAGTCTGAAACATAATTCATAAATGGGTTATTTAAATTTTTTCAAGAAAAACGCTTAGATGGGTCAATTTTATGTTTTCAATCGCCAACTTAAGACGTAAAAATTAGATTTATGACGTCGCCTATTTCTGAATGGTGACGTCACCACTAGTTTTTTTAGTGACAACCATAGTTTTTTGCCCTTTTTTCACGGAACTGCTTACTAATTAAATGATGATGAAAAAAAAGTTGGTGCTCGACATAATAATTTATTTGGAAAATTGCATTGTTTACTTTAAAAAATAAAAATTAACGAAGGAAAACATACAAAATTTTGCGCAAATGTTCAAATTGTGCCCCACCTACAATTTGGCATTGACCTATACGAGTGTCAACACATTGTACAGTGCGTTAAAAAATGTCGGTACTAATTTGCTCCACTTCAGCGCGAATGACGCACGTCTATACCAAAATGAGGAGGGGCCCCGTCTTGATGAAAACAAATATCTTGATGGGGCACATCTGTCTCGTGACTAGTTGGAAAAATTATTGCCAGAGTGGACGCTAAATCAAATCACAAGAAATTTAGGTAACGTGCTGCTGTAAGATTTCCTTGAAGAAAGTAAAGTCCTATGAAATGCCGTCCGATTATTCCCATCCACATTCACTTTGCAATGACGTTGACTGTGGGATTTGGCGACCAATTTACTTACTGTAGATCTTGCAGTTGGTGGTATATTAGGATGTTGTTGGTTAAATAACTCGTATGCTACCTGATATCCTCCAAGACTGTCGCCACGTGCAATTATCATTAATATCTCTATTCTTTCCCTTTCAGCTAAACGTGCCATTTTTGTTATTTCGAATTAGAATTGTACACTTCTATCACTTTTACACTTTCACCAATAAGACTATTAATTAATTTAAACGGCAGGTAATAATTGTAATTAATTCACGATTTAACAATATTGTCTTTCTTCACAGAATTCCAAATCCATATACTGCCGTAAAACTCCAATAACTAAATACTGACAACAGAAAATAATTAATAAATTATCACAACGAATGTTGTTAGAAATTGATTTTGACTTTACTTTTTGTTTCACCTGTCAAATAGGTGCATGACAACGTGCATTGTAAGATGTACGACAGGGTCGTTACCTTGGTGCGGAACCAGGTAGTATGTTGTCACGACAGCTCCAATGAATACAAAATATTATAAATAGATACTGTACAACCAACCAACAATTTTTGTAAATTGTCAGCCCTGGCGCATTTATTTTCTAATTCTGGGAAAATGTATATAAGGCTAGATGTATTCTCACCATAATTAGAAACGCAGACCGGTTTCGCTCTAATTATAGTTCGTCAGTGCGCTATACTAATTACAGCGAGAACACACCTATAAAGTATTACAGCCTACTAGAATAGTATGAGATGTATGATAGGGTCGCCATGTTCGTGCGGCACCAGGTAGTATCTTGTCACGACAGGTCCAATTAACACAAAATGGTATGAATAGTGACTCTGTGCGACCAACAGTGTCGTGAAAATATATTATCTGGTTCCGCACCGAGATGTCGACCCTGTGGTACATTTCACAATGTTCTCGTTGTAGTAGGCTGGCTGCCATAGCCGTATTACTTTATAGGTGTGTTCTCGCTGTAATTAGTATAGCGCACTGACCAACTCTAATTATAGCGAAACCGGTCTGCGTTTCTAGTTCTGGTGAGGATACATCTAGCCTTACATGGCAGCGTATCAAAAATCATAAAATCAAGTGTTTATTACTATAGAAAAGTGAAGGAAACTCCATTATTCTCGTCCTAGAGAAAGCTCGTCCTAAATAAAAATGTTACAAATGTTTCTTATTTTTTTATTAAATTTACGTTGGCATTTTGTAAAGTAAATAATGCAATTTAAAAAAAATATGTCAGGTACCAATTTTTTCATCATCATTTAGGTAGTAAGCAAGTTTATGGAAAAACAGAAAAAAAGTATGGTTGTCATTTAAAAAAACGTATGATGAGGTCATCATTCAGAAATAGGTGACGCCATAAATATAATTTTTACGTATAAGCTGGCAACTCAAAAGATAAAATTAACCTGTCAGAGCGTTTTTCTCGAAAAAATGAATAACGCATTTATGAATTGCGTTCCAAACTTTATCATCACACTGTATGTGTGAGATATAAATAAATATTGTCATCTTCTTTGATTACACGTACACTCCTATTTATCTATTTTTCTTCAATGAACTCATTCATTTTCCAAGTTTATCGTTTTTCTGTACGATGTAATTGGACCTGAAGTAGGCACTGCATGTGTCTAACATTTATAGATTACAACGTTGATTTTTGTTTTGTAAAAGATTTATATCATAGACCATGGAATGATTCCAAATGATAATTCCTCAAAATTATTTAACGTACCACGTGCCTTTAATATGCACAAATATTGTGAATTTGAAACTCTGTTTTTATTATCCAGTAGCACATACTGCAGTAACTTGGGTCAATACTTTTACAAGGGTGATTTTTCCATATTTGTGAATGACATTTAACATTATATAACTATTTCATTATCCGTCGAAAAACAAGAAAATTGTTAAGCAAAGAGAGAGAAACTTTGACCGCATACCTGTTAAGAAGAACGTCAAAAGCAATATATGTAGGTCATATGTAAACTACTTTTTATTTGGTATAATACTGGGTGTTCAGTACGTTGATAGTCTTATATTATATTACAGACATGACAAACGACTACATAAACTGCCTAATAGTTATAATCAAGGATTATGTGCTTATCTTCACAAAACGTATAGAAGGGATTTCAGACAGCACAGACACATTCTGAGAATATATCAGGAATGTTTCGAAAGAATATTCAAACATCCCCAGAACATTCTCACGGGATAAACATATATTCATAGAACATGACAATTGGGCAGATTCTGTCATACTAATAAGGCTCTTATTTATAATATTCTTAGGAGCTCCCAGTATGTTCTGAAAATGTCCCAGGAACAATTCAATAAATCTTCACAAATTCATCATACACATCCTCATTGCTTTTTTAAAAGATATACAGGGTGTTTCGCATAAGAACCAACACAGAGCAGGGGCATGTATTAAAGGAACCTAAAATATGATGACTTTACGCAACTTTGACAAGTTATATACATTTAAAGTGAGGTTCAGCCTATTCAACCCTTTCAAATTCATCAATTGAACTCTACTTGCCATCGATTAATGCTCTTCGTATACTCAAAATGTATACCAAATGTGATTTTTCTAAAAGTATTTCGCAGATATTGATTTTTTTTTTTCGAAATTAGAAACCCCATTTTGAAGGCCTATAATTTCTCAGGGGTGTAACTTAGAATAGGGGTAATTTGCGTTAAATTACCATATTTTAGGTTTACCTAGATGCCCCTGCCCTGTGTCGGTTCCAATGCGAAATACTCCGTGTACATTTTTTGAATGGCAGAAATTAAGGAAATGCAAAGCTATGAAATATTTTATGGATCTTCAAAGTTTACTAATTTTCCTCAATGTAGCTGGCCTTGTATATATTTTCGTATAAGCCCAACTCGCAATATATGTTAGAATTTAACAATCACTCACCCTTGTGTAGGTTACCATCATCCCAGTGGCTACACACAAATGTAAACTCACGTTCAGATACTTAATAAGTCAATAATTCGAGTATTGCATATTTATTCACATTAAGTATGTACTGATAACAAATGCAAAGAAATGTTTGTGAATAAAATATTAATAAAACAATTAAAACTTCAATAACATAAGAATAAAATAAATAAAGATACAGTTCTTTGAGTTCCCAGAAAATTTATTAACCAAATGTAAAGTTTCCGAGATAAATATTCGAGGTTGCCTCACTGAAATAACTTGAAATTTGGCTAGACTATCGATCCTACAGGCTTTCAGTGTGGCAATAATAGAATTGCATTACATAATAGTACTTATACCTTTATAGAATACAACTAAATTGGACAGAATATGTTACAAAATCACATTCATTTGCAGTTACGAAAAACAAAACTGAAAGTCATCGATCAGACCTTTTGACAATTTCCTTTGGAGGTTGCTCTCTGCTCTGCTCTCACGGACTTGATTTTGATTTCGAAAGCTTTATTGTACACAACGCATCCTCCTGCAATATGTTCAGGTTCACATTTTCTGCACTTTATAGTGATACTTCTCACAGCATTAACTTATTCCATGGGAATAAAAAGCCTGAGATGTTGCTTAGACAATTCTATAAATTTGCAGTATTATTTCACTTTTGATAGTGTAATATCAGTTTCCCTAATAATCCTTTGTTGTACTTGCTTGTCTTAAAGGCCCAGAATTAATTTATATTTGATCGTTCAATCTGGATGTGGATTTGTATAATTATAGAGATATATCCGTAACTAGCAGGTTGCTTCTTAAGTTGCGTTACATAAGAGTAAATGGTCTCGTTTTCTTTTTGATAGAAGTTATACAATTTTAACGTGTCCATAGTAATATTTGTCTTTGGCTTCATCAAAACAACCGAGAACATCTTTCAGCTTATTTGTCTTATCTGCTAGAAAAGTATTAAAGATATCTAATCCCGCGTCACTTATAATATGTAAAAGTAGGGCTATTTTCATATCATCATTTGAATTGTGTTTTCCTGAAGGTTTTAGAAATACATTAAACTTTTATTTTCATTTAGACCCAAGTTTTAGTCCATCCACATCAAACGGTGGTGGTGGTTTATATTGCATGACTGACTATTGAACAACACAACTCTTCAATTATATATTATAGAATGTATGTGTAACTAACTCGTAAGATGATCCAATCTGAAGTAAAATTGGCGAAACCTTTGTCGGTGTCAACTACGAGATATGCTTTAAAACATGTTTCTTTACTGAGTGCGTTTAGCTTTTGATACCCTGTGCTTGAACCTATGTTTTAGTTGCTTCTGCACTCAGTATCTATGTTTGCAATTACACACTATTCTCCGTGTTCACGTCAAATTATTATTTTTAATTAATTCTATTACAATATAACCCTATACAACATTGACCTCACAACATTCATGTTGACATTAATTTACATTTACGTCTATCGGCCGGTCCGATAATCGGAGTATCGGCTATCGGCCATCTTCCGTTCAGCATGGACATGCGCTCTATGCCTAAAGAAGGGAGGTGCATAAATATGCAATTTTCGGAAGTGTTTAACAGAGTCTAACATGCAAAATAGTTACTATTATAATTCTCACCACTATATCGTAATCATCATATAGATATATTTTCATTAAATTTTAAAGTTATATAATATAAGGGCATCTCAAGCACAGTCTGAGTGAATATTCTGAATAATGATCTATTCAAATATTCTCAGTATATAGTAGAAGAAATTTCTTAAAATGTGATTGAATGAATGTACTCAGAATATTCAAGATGCAGTTTGAAATTCCATAAATGTTATTAGAACATTTCCAAACAAATATTCTGAAAAAAGAATGTTGCCACATTGTGAGAACATTCTGAGAATATTGTGCTCTATAGTATGTGTACGACTCTGTGCAACTGGTTTTCACAAAATCAAAATACGTGGAATTAATATTTCAATTTAACTTACCTCAAAAAATAACTCGTATACAGTCCGTGCCATATCTGTTGAGATATAATTCTCAGAAAATAATAAGCTAATAAACAATTTTAAAGTTTTTTATTTACTTATTCTATTTCACGAAAATTGCTTTGACTAATATGGAAAAATTGCTGCTTGAAATGTATTTTAGTTTTATATTTTGCGCTTTTGGTAGGTTTAGATATTACTTTATTCTGCTCTTAGATCTACAATATTTAGTGTACAAACAATATAATCACAGCAATGTAGGTATATGCTATTATACGTTTTAGGTATTTGTTATTAACATCCATATTCATGCTATGTGTGACTATGATCACGCTGTTTAGTCACTGATATTAAAAAGTCTGAAGTCACGACTGATATCGAAAAATAACGGTATTGCCTATCACTATTGTAATTTTACTAACCACAATGAACTTTTATTGGTAGTTATTCCGAAGGGCACTGGGTTCGATTCCCAGGGTTTCCCTTTCACTGTTTCAACACATACCTACTGTAAAATTAACATCAAACGAGGTTGTGGCATTGTATTTGAGCAAGTTGAATGTCTGCACGTTCGCCTTTCGGATGGGGCGTAAAGCCGTATGTTCCGCGTCGATGCGATGTTACCCTCCTTACAGAAAGGCAGGGGTTCGGCTAAATTTCCAGGATAGTAAGGTGAAACTGCCCCCCTGCCGTCGATGATTGGCAGTAGTCGCGGAAATAAACCGACCTTAAAGAAACAAAAAAAACATACATATATTGGTAGTTGGGTATTTAATGTATCGGTGGATATTTCAAGAAAATCTGTCGATTTTTTTTTTGTAGATTTATGTAAAATAAAAACTATGCTATAAAATTTGCTTGTATTTCTAAGCATTGACTAAATGTCATTGTTAAAGGTTGTTAAATGATCGACCATTGACTAACCCAAACTACAAATGACTTATGGTTTCAGCACCAAGGTTGAAAATTGACTGCATGGGCACGACGGTAAATGATCTGTTGTCTGCACGTGTTAAAGTCTCTTTTTATTGTTTGTGGTATAAATTTGTATCTCCTATGTAAATAAAAATAGTTTCCCAATATCTCTGTATTAATAACGGCTTAAAGTGAGATGATCATCAAGACATTAAAATTATTCATATTATATGACATTTTTTTTCACTATTTCTATTAATTAGTCTATGTAATTTTCACAAAACTCTATTAACAATTTGACAGTTTTTTCCAAACAGGTTATGAATATTTCCTAGCCCTGAGATCTGTGACTGTAAATTAACTCCTGCCTGCTAGAACTTTCTGGCTATCTATATTTTCCCGAAGGCAGTAAATGAGGAGTCCCGCTCAAAATTGAATTTTAAAAACTACGTCAGCTAATGCTGCAGAAACAGGAAATAACATTTTCGAAAGAAATGTTTCTTGCTAAGCACTCGTTGACAGTGAAATCTGCCGCCGAATGTTCGGGGAGGAAATTTTCACACCACGGTGTTTTAAAAAACCAGGTTATCTGATACTGTAGGAACAGGAGATAACATTTTCAAGGGAAATTTTTCCTGCTATGCATTCGTTGGCGGTGAAATATGCCGCCGAAAGTTGGGGGCGGAAATTACCACACTATTGGCAAGAAATCTGCCTCCGATGGTTGGGGACAAAAATTTCCAGGCTGTGGTGAAAAAAAATTCGCCCCCAATTTTCAGCAGCAGATTTCACCGCCAACGAGTGCATAGCAAGAAAAATGTTTTACCAAAATGTTATATTATGTTACTACGGGATCAGATGACATGGTTTTTAAAAACACTGTGGTGTGAAAATTTCCGCCCTGAACTTTCGGCGGCAGATTTTACGGCCAACGATTGCATAGCAAGAAAAATGTTGCAGGAAAATGTTATTTGCTGTTTCTAGAGTATCAGATGACGTGATTTTCAAAAACAGTTGTAGTGTGAAAATTTTCGCCCCCAACCTTCGGCGTCAGATTTCACCTCCAACGAGTGAATAGCAAGAAAAATTTGTTTAGAAAATCTTGTCTCCTGCTTTTACAGTATCAGATTGCCTAGTTTTTAAAAACACTGTAGTGTGACAATTTCCGCCTCGAACTTTTTGCGGCAGATTTTACACCCAACAAGTGCATAGCAAGAAAAATTACTTCGAAAGGTGTTATGTTCTACTTCAACAACAGTATTGGACGAGTTGGTTTTTACAGATAATGTAACGTGAAAAATCCCCCACCCCCCAGCAATTGGCGGCTGACTTCACAGACGACAAGAATTTTTTTCTAGACATCTTCTATTGCAGCAGTATCGGGCGAGTTCATTTTTAAAAACACTCTGCTCTGTGTAAATTTTTGACCCTGACGTCTTGTGTCTGGCGCCAGCTTTCACCGCCCATAGTTTGATTTAAAAATGTTTCGCAATGATATAACAAGCCTAGAAATGTACAATCTTTTAGAATAATTTAAATTTACGCTTTTACCATCATAGTATCAGGCCCTATGTACATTAATTAAACAAAACACATGTAAACATCATTTTTGAAAGGCACTGTTAACTATGTCTTATAGCATTTAATATCGCATTGCCTATTTACCCCAAAAATAGTCCCTTACATTGCTGTTAATAGGTATAATTAAATATACCATTTAAATGTCCTCTCGACTCGCCCTTATAATACCAAGCCGCGTGCCATCTAGTGTTATGTAAGTCTATGATGCGATCGGAAATAGTCGGAATTTTTCCGGCTGGGATTTATCCGGACCTGTGATGATCACCGATCAGCACACTTTGAGAAATCGAATTCACCACAACGCATCTTTTAAAGACCTAATTATCGTTTCACTAACAAAATTAGCGTCATCAGAGGATAGAAAATGCTAAACTACTTAACTACTACAAATAATTGTATTTATATTACGTGTTAGGTAAAAGACCGATTCCTTAGAGATGAGAGAATTGAGGCAGCTTTCTGCGTTTATATTTCAATTCCCGGAAGTCGCTTTAAAATACCGTTATAACTGTTCCTAACCAAGTCTTGGAATACGTTTTATATCAAAGAGGCATTGCGAACACCGGACTATTTATCAGTGGCGGTGCTTGGTTCGGGAAAATTTTGCTGTTTGTGGCTTTAGAGCTATAAATACTCTCATAGGCGTCTAATTGCATCGGTTGTCTAACATTTTTGATATGCTTCAGGTTTTCTTCATCTATGTGGTGATTACTATCCCAAATATGTTGAACCACGCATGACTTGTCTATACTATCGTATCTCAGTTGTCCCAAATGTTCCTTAAATCTGCTTTCAATGGTTCTTTTTGTTTGCCCAACCTATTTAAGATTACATAGATAGCTGACATTTCAGTGACTTTATCCTTGTCTTTTGTGTAACCTAACAAATTTTTTAAATTATTTTTTTGTCGAAAAAGTTAGCTGCCAAATCAGCTTTCTTAAAAATGCTGGGGGTCTCGAGAGCAGCAGAGAGTGTTGCAAATTACACTTATATCACACTTTCCGTTATCAGTTTTTAGTAAATTTTCGGAGAATTTTTTTACAATTTAAAGAGGTCATTTTGAAGTTTTTAAAATTGTTACTTATTCTCATAAAAGACTGAATTATTTTTATTTCCTCAACCTATATAGTAAATATATATAAAATTGAATTTGAAATTTAAATTAAAAAATTGTATATAAAATAACTGACAGTTAAGTAAATACATAAACACTACTGTAAGTAACTACAGAGTTAGCCAGTGGCGTAACTATACTCACTAATAATTGTCACGTTGTAATTTAATTTTAATAAATCACTTAACTAGTTACTCAACAGTATTACTAATATTGTGTGCATTTTAGTTAAATAGTTAAATATCTAATACATCTTATTTTCAAAAGCATAGGTATTATATAATTTTAATGAAATAACAATTTTGTATTAACAATATATTTATTAATAAAATTCTTTTCTCCAAGCTTTCTGTTCCGCAAAAGTATCAAAGTTTAAAGATTGGGCCATAGAATTTTCAATAGACAGAATAGCCAAGTTACGTAGCCTGTCTTGTCCCATAGAGTTTCTTAAATATGTTTGTATTAATTTTAGTTTCGAAAATGATCTTTCAGCACTAGCTGTAGTCATAGGAGTTGCAACAAACAACATTAATGCAGTACATACTTCAGGAAAGCTGCACGACATAAAATGATTCTTTATTAATAATAAATCAGCAAGTTCTCTAATACACGAAGACTTTTCTATTTCGTCTCTGAAGTTAGACCGAAAAGAGAATTTCCCTGGAAAATGATTCAAATATGTCTTTTTTATATATATCAACAAATTCTGGAGCTTTTTTTAATAGTACAGTGTCATCTAAATTTTGCAAAGTGGCAGGTTGCAAAACACTGAAATTGGAAACAATTTCATCCATTGGAAGGAAACGGAATTTCAGTTGATTGATGTCTAATACTCGATAAAATGTTCACTTTGAGCAAACTTTCCGGGTCTTGGAGACGCCCATCTTCGCAAAGTTCGTCTTCCTCTGACGAGTTTTAAAAAATTCAGGGTTGATGGACCATTTCTCTGCTACACTATTTGCTTCCTTTTTTAAATTTTCAAATTCATGTCGATACCTTTTCAATTCTTCGAGACAAATTTTCAAATGTTTTAAGGCATTTAAAAAATCGGTGGCTCTAGACTGAAGTGCTTTAGAGGCTGCACCGATTGTTTGTAGAATTCTGCAATGGAAAACCAACAACATAATAAAATTGTGATTCTCGATCTTCTTGAGTGAAATAGCTTCATTTCTTTCATCTGATTTGCAATTTAACAGAATTGTTTTCGTTGGGGCTTTTTGGACTTGAACAATCCGAACTTTTAAAGCAAAAATAGCATCATAATATCCTACCCATCTGGTACGGTTCAATGCTTTTAATGTTATCGAAGTTGAAGACTCCCTTTCTTTATCAGTTATAAAATTTGGTAAGATATTCCATCTTTTGATACTATGCCCAAAAAAATGATACATTTGTTGAACTGTTTCAAAAAAATGTTGTAAATCAATTCTTGTCTTACTGCATTATTAAATACCAGATTTAAGTTATGAGCAGCACAGTAAACATATTCCGCATTTGGCTCAATATCTTTTATGAGTTTTTGAACTCCACCATAAGTGCCTTTCAGTGTGTTAGCACCATCATATCCTTCTCCTCGATACTTATTTAGAGGAATATGATAGAGTAAAATGGTGCGGCATTTATTTCATTTATGAGTGCATTTTGTATTTTTAGAACCAGAACAGAAATGAGCTTATTTTTTATTTTTTGACTTAAGTATTTTATCTGGCCCTTTGGTTTATTCTTGTAAAATTGGATCGTACTTTGCTAATAACTCAACAATACTCAAAAAGTTTCCTCGAGAACTTGTATTATTGCTATCTGGCTTTTCTCTGTGCACACGGAAGGCTAACTTACACGTTGAAAGTGTCAGATTAACATCACGGAGTCTAGAGAGTACTTGGAGCCAAAAAGATTTTTCTTTCTTGATCATGGACTCTTGCTCTTCATCTAGTGTTCCATCTAGCCCCATTGTTGATACGTAAGACAAAAATCCAGGTAAATTTTCGATGTCTCTTGTCTTTCTATGGCGTCTACAATATGTTTTTAGTCGTCATAGCCTTCCATCCAAACATTTTGTATTTTTTTTAGATGCACGATTGGTGAATAACCAACATGATTCACAACACGCCTTCTGAAGTGTTAAGGAATAGGATATACATGTACATTCAAGTTTCACGCCAGACTAGGAAACAATATAGTAATGTTTTTTCTAGGAAAGATCTATTGTCACCGTCTTTTAAGAGAGGACCCGTAGGTTTACAATGCCCGTTTTCGATAACGAACCATTTCACTTGATCATTTTGTTCTGTAAAATTACCCTTATCAGTAATAATAGATGGTGAAGATGCAATATTGTTCACACTAAAATATGATTCACTTTGATTTTTGCTTGTAGCTTGTTGTGGTTGTTCAGGATCTGGATATACACTGGTGTCGGGTGCTGCATCTGATATACTGTTACTTTTTGTTACGTCCAATTCTTCACTTTCGGAGGACTGTTCACTCGCCTTTTCATTAATAAAGTCATAACTCTTAAAGTACTGACTAATTTTAGGTAACTTTTATTTTTTCTTCAGGCCCCTTCTTTCGCTTTCGTTCTCCGCTCCCACTTAGATCTTTTCTAGAACTAGACGTGTTGAATTGTTGATATCTAACTTTCAAAATTAACTTAACTTTGCCTCTACTAGTATATTTGGATATTGGATAAAACAAAAACTACAAAAAATCAAAGATACAAATGACCAATTGTCATAACAATCAAATAATGCGTAGTAGAGCCCTCCGTACTTAAAAAAATAGAAATCCTGGATTATCCTAACATCGTGCGTCGCTAGCCCGTCAGCGCCATGAAAAAGGTACTTGCTTCGTTAACAAAATGCGGGAATTCCCAGAGCATTACTAGCTCCTCCGCGCCACCAAAGTACCGCGAGAAAAAATGAAACAACCAATGGATGCGTTCTAAACTTGATCGTCATCCTATTCTCATGAACACGTTTAAATCTTAATAATTTATTCGAATTGGTATATGGTCTTTAGTTGTGTCTAACTTTAATTGATTTTAAATATGTACTTATGTAAAATTTATAATTTTTACTAAATTTTTTTAAAACCGGGGGTCGGGGGCCCATGGCATTTTTCCACCCTATAGTTACGCCACTGCAGTTAACAAAAAGGATATAAGAAATGGGTATACTTGTTAGTTGATATTCACATCACTACACTACACATTATAATTTCTTGAACGCAAATTTTGACATAGAGTTTGTGGTATCAGCTTGTTGATATTTTTAATATAGGTTATACAGTTTTCTGTACTTCCTTTCTGTTATAAAAGGTTTAGAGGAAATACTCCAAAATAATGACTTGAGAGTTGTTTATAAAGTTGATAATTTAAAGAGCCTTTGGGTCCTGGATCAAAGGGTACTGTTACATCCTTCTCTATGAGGGTTAAGTTTATGCACTCGTAGATCATATTACATTTCAATGTATTACCTCTATGGTCACAGGCAATTTGTAGAGTGTGTTAATATTAGCAGACGCTCTGGAATTATATTTCTAGAAGGAACCAGAAATGACAGGTCTAGATTCTGTATCGACGCCATCTAGGTGCTGAACCAAGTAGTACATTGTCCCAGTATTAGGGAAGAAAATGGGCCAGGGCGGACAATTTACAAAAATTTTTAGTTGGTTGTACACAGTCTATTTATAACATTTTGTGTTAATTGGAGCTGTCGTGACAACATATTACCTAGTTCCGCACCGAGATGGCACCCTATCGTACATATTACAATGTTCTAGGAAGCTGGCTGCCTTAGCCGTATTACTTTATAGATATATTCTCGCTGTAATCCGTATAGCATACTGATGAGCTCTAATTAGAGCGAAACCGGTCTGCGTTTCTAATTATGGTGAGAATATATCTAGCCTCACATACATTGTCATGGTATTAGGGAAGAAAATGGGTCAGATCTCACAATTCACAAAAATTGTTGGTTGATTGTACACAGTCTCTATTTATAAAATTCTGTGTTAATTGGAGCTGTCGTGGCAAGATACTACCTAGTTCCACACCGAGATGGCGACCCTGTCGTACATCTCACAATGTTCTAGGAGGCTGGCTGCCTTAGCCGTATTACTTTATAGGTGTGTTCTCGCTGTAATTCGTATAGCATACTGATGAGCTCTGATTAGAGCGAAAGCGGTCTGCGTTTGTAATTATGGTGAAAATATATCTAGCCTTGCATACATTGTCCCGGTATTAGTGAAGAAAATGGGCCAGTGCTGACAATTTACAAAAATGTTGGTTGGTTGTACACAGTCTCTATTTATATAAGATTTGTGTTAATTTGAGCTGTCGTGACAACATACTACCTGGTTCCGCACCGAGATGGCGTACATTTCACAATGTTCTAGGAGGCGGGCTGCCTTAGCCGTATTACTTTATAGGTGTGTTCTCGCTGTAATTTGTATAGCGCAATGACGGGATCTAGTTAGAGCCAAACCGGTCAGCGTTTCTAATTTTGGTGAGTATACATATAGCCTTACATACATTGTCCCAGTATTAGCGAAGAAAATGGGCTAGGGTTGACAATTTACAAAAATTGTTGGTTGGTTGTACACAGCCTCCATTTATAACATTTTGTGTTAATTGCAGCTGCCGTGACAACATATTACCCGGCTCCGCACCAAGATGGCGACCATGTCGTACATGTCACAATGTTGAAGATATTTGCTAAATTACGGTTGCAATTTACTGTTATTTGTTGTCCATTTTCTTAAATTCATATTCGTCGTCGCTAATATATCAACAGCTTTCCTGTGTAACTTCTTTACAGTTTTATAGTATTAATTTTTACAATGAAAACATTTTTTTAAATTGTTTTTTACAACGTTAGAATGTTTTCTTAGAACTGCTGCTTGTTAAAACGGATGTACTCCAAATGTAACATGGTTCATTTTACATAACAAACTATGTAAGCACACTTGGAGAAACCCAATCACCACAACACATATTTTAAAGACATAACGATCGTTTCGCTAACAACGTTAGCTTCATCAGTGGATGAAAAATTCTAAAATAATTTTTTGCTACAACCTATATTTATATACATTGTTAGGTAGACGAACGAAACCGAAGGTAAGATTTTAGTCGAAGCGCATCTTTCGACTAAAATTTTTCCTTCGGTGTCGTTCGTCTACCTAAGAATTTATATAAATATAGGTTGTAGCAGAAACTTAGTTTAGTATTTTTTCATCCTCTGATGAAGCTAAAGTTCTTAGCGAAACGATCGTTAGGTCTTTAGAAGATGTGTTGTGGTGATTGGGTTTCTCCAAGTGTGCCTATAAGTGCTCATCACAGGTTCCAACCTTCGCTTAGTAGTAATAAGGAACTCTGATTAGCCCTCTCCTTTTCAGCTAAAGCAATCTGTAAGAAAGCCTTTCTTCGTTATCTGGTATAGGTAATTACACTGGCAAATAGTTCAATAACATCAGAATTAGGTCAAAAACCATATTTTCACCAGGGTTTAATGGATGATGCAATGACCCGTGACCCTCGTAAGCCGAACACCGGCACTACCATCAAATACCACAGGTTGTTGTTTTTGTTGTTTTTTTTTGTTCATTCCATAAACGGCTGGAAGATTAAAAAAATCTGGAAGGTCGTTATTTTTTCCATAATTGTTTCTTTTATATTCAGGAATGACTTCATCATATTTAAGGAGTTTTTCAGTTGCTTGTAATAATTTTGTTAATGTCTGAACTCTATAGTGTCATTAGTATAGTTAGAGAGACATATTCTTAAATTATTGTCCAATGTTTAAACTGCATCATATCTCTGACAGTTAAATACAATATTGATTTTTATAAACTGGTTTTCTTTGTTCACAAAAATTACCTGCTTCTGTTTGTTTCGTACTTATAAATCCCAGTTCCCAGAAATTACTCTACTTCTGGTGTTGTAACACTGTTGCCAGATTTGCGTGACATGTAAAGTCCAACAAACCAGTGTATGAACGCGTTAAGGAATCAAAATACGTAAACTATCTCTGGATACAATTCGCCAGTAATTATATGATCTAAGATTGATTCCTGATATAGGCTGTATTCCACAGACTCATACACTTTTTTTTAATTTCAACAACACACCACGAGCGCTTACAGCCTAAATACTATCGTACCGTGGGTGTTGACAAGGAGGAAAGAGGCAGCTTGTTAATTCTGGACTTGGAGGTTTGGAGGTTCAGAGGAGAAGGAAAAACATGTGCCGGCATGGAATTCCACAACTTGGAAGTCCTCGGGACAAAAGAGCCGGCATAACAAGATGTTCTATGTCTGGTGACCTGGACAGTAAAAGGGTGCATTCGCTCTGTTCCCCTGGTAGATCTGTTGGGGGCAGCAGGTGGAGAAACTATGGAGGAAAGCTCCTCTGAGCAGTGCCCGTGCAGATATCTATAAAAGAGAGAGAAAGGTCACCAACGGCACGTCGGTGGGCAAGCGATGGCAGCCTTTGGGTGACGGTAGGGTCACTGATGAGACGTATAGCTCTCTTTTGAATGGAGTCCAGGATAGCGAGTGTAGAAGCGGCAGCGGCACCCCAGATGTGGGAGCAGTATTCGAGGTTTGGCCTTATTTGTGAAGTATATAAGGTATAGAGATTAGCTGGTGAAAAGTATTTGCGAGTCCGGAAGAGGAAACCTAATTTCTTAGCAGCCGCTTCTGCAATTGATGTGACATGTTGGTGCCAATTAAGATATCGATCCCCAGAAATGCCAACAAGAGAAAAGGACTCATTACTTTGAATAACTTGGTTGTTCATTGTGATGGGTCTAGGGCTGGTGTATCTCTTGTGAGAAAGAAAGCAAGACTTAGTTTTGGTGGGGTTGAATTGTAGAAGATATCTACTTCCCCACTCTAATATTTTTTGGAGATCCACGGAGATAGAACCCTCCATGAGTCTGCGATCCTCATCTAATTGGGCTAAAGAGACAGGCTTAGAATATTGTATATTTGAATGGAGGGTGCTGTGTGTTGTAATTGAGGCCCTTTACAGGCAGTTCTTGATCCGAGGGCACACGCACATTATCGAGACATCTTTCTGCTATTTCCACAGCTTGAATTTCTATCATCTCATTGCTGTATTGACTTCCTAATTTAATTAAAAATTTATTACACATTTTGGACAGGACACATTTAGAAGATCCAAAAGTAACAACAATTGATATCATGTGTCCCGATTACATTAAGATTTAGCTTTTTAACGGACTTCAAAATATTTTTTATGTATGTGTTCACCGATATTTTTGTTAATTGCGGACCAATTAAAACAAATCTGTTTTTGTTTTAAAGGGTATAACTACTATACCTAACCCTGAGGTGGTCCGATTTTCACCAAATCAGGATATGTGATGGGATCTAAAGGAAATCGAGGAAAATCCTCAAAAATCATTTTTTATGTATGTTTACCAATATCTTCGTCAATTGTGGACCAATTAAAAAAACGTTTGAAAGGGTATACTGCTGAGGTGGTCTCATTTTCACGAAGTCAGAATCTGATGATGGGATCTCGGGGAAATCGAGGGAAATCCTCAAAAAATATTTTTTTATGTATGTTCACCAATATTTTCGTCAATTGTGGACCAATTTAAAATAATTTTTTGTTTGTTTGAAGGGAATCTCATGACGGGAAATCGAGGAAAATCCTCCAAAAAAAATATGTATGTTCACCAATATTTTTGTCAATTGTTGACCAATTTGAAGAAATTTTTGTTTGTTTGAAAGGGTATACTTCTAAGGTGCTTCCAATTGCACCAAGTCAGGATCTGATGAGGAGATCTTAGGAAAATCGAAGAAAATCCCCAAAAAATATTTTTTATGTATGGCCACCGATTATATTATAGCAGTTTTTTAACACAGTACTCACTGCATACGTAAATACGAAAACAGAAAAATAAACAAACTAAAAAAGATAAACTGACTTCAAAATTGGTACTAGAAAGCGAATAATAGCTAGATTAGAGGTTTAATTCAAAAGGTAAAAAATAGTTTAAATGAAATATAATTATATGCGCTACCTACTTATCTGTTTGAAGCCGGTGGCAAGCCCGAAATACAATAATACTTAAAGCTATAAACAGCTTAGTTAATAACGAATTATAATTCTAACAAAATTCCTAAATCTGTTGTTAATGATCAAAAACTAACCCACGCTCACGCACTCGGTCGCGTGCGTGGAGAACCTTGCGATGTGGCGGGAGTGGACCTACCCTATCTACCTACTGCCTAATTGGCTCGGCACAGACTTCAAAGAGATAAGTAGGTAGCGCATCTAATGTTTCATTTAAATTAATCTTCATCTTTTGAAATAGACCTGTAATCCAGTTATTTTTCGCTTTCTAGTGCCTATTTTGATGTCGGATTTTTTTAAGTTTGCCTATTAGATATATTTTCTTTTAGAGTAACACTTCCACCATCCATGACTAGTCTCATAAGCCACGGTCGCTCTCAGATGCAACGAATGTACAGGCGGTCTGTAAGAAAACCTGCCGTACAGGACACCCACAGGCTGTCGAGTCATGCAAACTGCTTTGACAACTGGTTGTTTTTCCTAAGCTAGTTAGTTATCTATATCCTGAGTGACACATGAAAATATCGTGTCTTTCCTTGCAGATCTGGCATTTAACATTTTTTATTCGACAGTTATGATTGCTTTTTGTACATCTGAAACACCTTTAGAGTAAAATTTGATCAGGAAAAATTAATGAATATGTATAGAAAAGACCGATATATCAAAACACAATCTTATCAACCAAATGACTTCAGTAATTTAATATTTTGTTTTCAATTATTTTTTAATTTTTTAAATATTTTTCTGTAAATACGTGGTGAAAATTTAGATATATTTTTTATTTTTATATAAAAGTTTGTAACATACTTTGAATAAATGGTGTATAGTAGAAAAAAGATGTGAAATGAAACTTCAAAGTGGGAGATTTAATTACGTTCCTGTTTCTGAGAGCTTGTGACATGAATCTATGGGTATTTTCCGCTTATATTTTCCTTATTTCCACTGGCTCAGTGTTCCAAGAAAAGTTAAAAAAAAAACAATTTTATATTTTCTTTTTTCCTTTTTTTCAATGTCAATTACATATTAGGTCAGTTTTCGGATATATTTTTTGTTTCCGTAAAACTAATTCTGTACATTCTTTGTGTGTGAAATATTGGTAATAAATAGTAAGTGTTTCATGAATTATTGAGAAAAATAAATAAATTTGTGAACAAAATTCTTTAGCAAATTGTATTTGAGCAAGTTGAATGTCTGCACGTTCCACCCTTCGGAGGGGGAGTAAAGCCGTCGGTCCCATGTCCATGAGATGTTGGGCACGGTAAAGATCCCTACCCTTCTTACAGAAAGGCAGGGGTTCGGCAAAATTTCCAGGATAGTCAGGTGAAACTGCTCCCTGGTGTCGGTGATTGGCCATAGTCGCGGAAATAGCCCCACGTTAAAGAAACAAAACACACACACACACACTTTAGCAAATTTTGGAAAAAATATAATTTTGGTGTAACAGACCTACTAAAGACAATTTTTGAAAAAAAAGCGAATTTTTGTGAAAGAGGTTATATGCGAATTTTCAGGTGAATGTTTTTTAAAATTTTTGCAAACAAGCTTTTTGTGGATATTTATATCTTGGCAAGTGTGTAAATAACTTAAAAAGGTTCGTTTTTCAGGAAAATCGGACGTGTTTTTCGATAACATTTAAAGTTTTTCTTTACTACCACTCGTTCAAACTTTCGTGAAAAGTTAAAAAAAAACTTTGTACATTTTCCTTTTTTTCCAATTTTTAAGATTAGGTACATCGAATTTTATGTACTTTTTCAGCAGATTTTTATGCAAAATATATTTGGTCAAATTATTTAAGTGTTTCCGTGGAAATTTTGAAATCAAAGTATATCGTTGGTCGTCTCCTTGCAAAATATACACACTTTATATTGGACACCGTTTTGCCAAATCCATATTAATCATATGTGTGTTTTAGCGAATGCTTTTAATTAAGTTTGTAACAGGGAAAATGCTATACTTAGATAAGAAAACGGCTATATAATAAATATAAAAAATTCTTTGCCCTAACAAAAACAATTTGTCAAAGTAAAAATAAAATGTCAAGTGTACCTGGAAACGTCCGTGTTAAATACGTGGTATATAGATTTCCTCGCTTAAGAATACTACATTATTTGATTTATTTCACTCTGCAACACTGCTTTAATCTTAAAGTGTGGAGGGGGAAGAAATCAGGGGTAGGTGGACTCAAAGGGAACGGTAAACATATAAGGCACTTTGAGCCCGGACCCAAACTAACCGCTGTGGACCCAAACTGAACGTTAAATATAATTTTTTGGACTCAAAGTGAACGGTACACCTATATATATATATATATATATATATATATATATATATATATATATATATATATATATATACATATATATATATATATATATATATATATATATATATACATATATATATATATATATATATATATATATATATATATATATATATATATATATATATATATATATACATATATATATATATATATATATATATATATATATATGCCTTATACTCCTCCAAAATATATACGCGTTTAAAGAACTCGCCTCCAAAACCGGAGGCGACTACGAAAAATCGGAGGCTAATACGTATCCATGAGTATAACGACTAAACCATGATCTATTCATCAATAAACGGGAATTCTAAATTTTTGGTCGGAGGCCGTTTGGCAAGGTACACATATACAGTTGCACAAACCAGTTCACGGTACCTTTAACAGGTGGCGTCAGCGTCTAATACACGTATACACTTCGTACGATGGCCTAGTGGGGTTTTCCTCCGAGTATTTTACATACCAATACGCCTCAGAAATATTGCAACAGTGCACGGAGTTCTTTTGTGTACTAGTAGTATCAGCTTGATACTACTGTATTCAAATATCATTTACTTTCTTTTTTCTTTTACTAAGTCTAGCTCGATAAAATCCATGCCATCCCTGGCAAAGATACATGAGTCGTCGTGACGCCTGTTGGATCTGGCGTAGCAAAAAGGCATTTTGTGACCAGAAATGTTAACAAAAGGAGCCGCTTCAGTCAACCAGTGCTCAGTTAACACTAGAACTAGGATTGTGAATATTTTTAAAATAATTGTCTATGTCATCCAACTTATTTTTGACACACTGTATATTTTGGTGAATCAAAGTAAAGCGGGTATCTGCTCTACTTAAATGGTTGTGATTGTTTGTCATCTCACTTCTGCCTGAGGTTTGCTAGCGCGGCTAGACAAAATGCTGATAATAACATTATCTGGGCATATAAATGGAGATTGGATGTAAAATGTGAAATGACAACAGTCTTTCTCTAGCCAGATATGTGTATTTAGCACAGCTGGCATTCAAATAAATTGTAAACTATCTTTGTAATTCGGTTACAGATTTAACAAGCGTGAAAAGAATTTGATACTTTGAAAATTCTTTAATGCGATATTTCCGCTAGGTCCTAATTTATATTCCCAGAGCAGCATCCTAACACCATCTGAAATCACGTAATAATACAGACACTAATTAAAACGCTTAAACCACCTTAAAATTCAAGCACGCTTCAACAGGATTCAACGTAAATTGTTAAATTCACAACGCACAGAAGCCAGAGTATCGTCTCAGGCGACAACGGTGAAATCAAAACGAAAGCAAGAAGGCAAATGAACGATTGGAATTTGAGTCGAGAAGAGGAAGACTTAAGATTTATTTCGTAATAAACTAAGTCTCCGGACTGGTCTTTTAAATTGCTTAAAGAAGATTGACAAAATTAAAACACAGAAATGTCTTCGGCCGGCTAACTACGTCTCGAGGGAAATTGTTACAGTGATACGTCGTGTATAAGGCCGTCTCAGGGGATTGTGCATTAGGCTTTCGTTGAGATTCCTAATTCTGGTATAGCGTATGCATTCAGGGTTTTATGGAATTTTAAAATTTAAATTTAGGTACTACGTCATTATTTTTTTGAGGATTATCAATGTTGTTAAAGTCGAAACATGATTCACCAGTTGAAGACTGGCGTCTGTGATGTGCACTGATAAGTACACTTGAAAAACATATAAATCACCACAACACATGATAAGAATAATAATAAACACACTTTAGAATTCAATGTCTATAGGAAAGAAACCACGACTATAAGTTACATTCCAAATGACTCAAATCATACGTACGCACAAAAATGTTTAGTTTAAAAGAATTAGAATTAGGGTTTATTAAGAACGTAACCGAATATAACGGATACACTACTTGCTTAGTAAAGAAATTAATTAACGAACAGAAAAAAAAAACTCTGGACGCAGCAAGTGCGTTATGGTAGTGAATTTTCATTAAAATGTTTTTAATAACAAATATGTGTGTTTTTTTTAAGAAATAATAATCAAATTTGGTTACCAGTATAACCTATATAGTAAAAACAATGTGCCATGTTTCATCAAAATAACTTTATTGTGTGAAAATGTACAAAAATTTCCAAAAGTAAACTTAAAGTGTTCCCGAAAAAACACGTTTCTTGGTCAACCTTATAGGTTAATAGCAAATTGAGCTGTTCAAATATGAAACATTTGATCAAAATTCGCTACCATAACGCACTTGCTGCGTCCAGAATTTCTTTTCTTACAAACATGCATTATATTTCGATGGAAAATGCAAAAATGCAATAACATAAGGCGTGTTTGATTAAAAAGAAAAGGAAATTTGTATCACCAGCGACTTATGGGCTACCCTGTGATTGTAGAAATATTATTTTAAGATGTAGCTCAAGACACCCCATAATTAATATATACAAATCTTTTTCATATCTTATATAATAACGGATATATTGAGCTTTATTGATTTTTTACGAAAATTCGACAAAAATTATATACCATTAAACGATAAACTCTATAGCTAAGGCTACTGCCAAGCATCAGAGAAAGGGTCTATTTGAAATGAATTTTCTGCAAATATTTTAGTGAAATGAAGGACAATGACGGTTGAAACTAAGACTTTAGGGTTTGTAAAACATTCTTCTTGAGACATTTTCTTTCCATAGCCCGTATTAGATTCAAGTTATTTGCCTAAATATTGCCAATTTTGACATTTTAAATCGCCACTTTGACGTTTTGAGGAAAACCCCAATTTATTTTTCTTTAAATGCCTATAACTTTTTTTGTCTTTTGACCTACATAGCTAAATTTTGGTAGGTGGCTTACCTATAAGAATATAAACCTGCGCAACAAATTTGGTTGCCCTTACTGTGTTAATTCCTGAGATATAATTTTTTTTCGAAAGAAAACACAAAATTTTCCGGGAAAACCTGGGCAGATTTTCCTGGCTAACGAACTCGTCCAAGCCATTTGCAAAAGGAATTTTTTCACGAAATTTAATCAAAATCGGCCCATTATTTTTTGAGTTATCGGTGTGATACATATATATATATATATATATATATATATATATATATATATATATATATATATATATATATATATATATATATATGTATGTATGTATATATATATATATATATATATATGTATGTATGTATATATATATATATATATATATATATATATATATATATATATATATATAAACATATAAAAATTTAAACTGACAACGGATATGTTTTCTGGGGAGCCTAATTAGCGCTAATTTGAAGAAATTTTTTCAAAATTCAAAAGTAGGGATCTACTCATAAGTGAATTTTTTTTAAAGAAAATTCACTAAAAGATAATGTTAGCAGGAGTAACGACCTATACAAAAAAGGAAGCCGAAAAAACTTTGTTCCCTACCATTTGAATCGCAAATCACCAGGGGTGATGACATTTTTAAGAAAGCCAATCTGTAACTAAGATTTTCGACAAATAATAATTTAAAAACTTGCTATGTTACCCAAATACCGAAAGACAAGGATTGTACCCCTAAAATGTCGCGGATCCACTAAATAGGTTGTAACGATTTTGATCTTAAATACGTCGAGCAAACAAAAAATCTATTGTAATTAGATTTAAAGAATATTAAATATAATAATAATAAAACGAGAGATACCGATAAAAGAAACGTGGAAATGGTGATAACCGATTTTAGGTAGAGAGAATTTCCAGTATGCAAGCAGTGAAAGGTTTTTTTTTAACCACCCTCAACCATCGAGGCCGAGTACCTGCACAGAATATAAACACAGTTGTAGTCGTCAAACATTTAGAATTGCTCATCCGCTGATGACGATAACTTGGCTAGTGGAACGATCGTCAGGTTTTTTTTATTTCAACAACACACGACAAGGGCTTACAGCCTCAATACTATCGTATCGTGGGTGTTCACAAGGAGGAAAGAGGAAGCTTGTTAATTCTGGACTTGACGGTTTGGAGGTTCGGAGGAGAAGGAAAAACATGTGCCGGCAAGGAATTCCACAACTTGGAAGTCCTCGGAACAAAAGAGCGGGCATAACAAGATGTTCTAAGTCTGGTGACCTGGACAGTAAAAGCGTGCATTCGCTCTGTTCCCCTGGTAGATCCGTTGGGGGCAGCAGGTGGGGGAACTATAGAGGGAAGCTTCTCTGAGCAGTGCCCGTGCAGATATCTATAAAAGAGAGAAAGGTCACTAACGGCACGTCGGTGGGCAAGGGTTGGCAGCCTTTGGGTAAGGGTAAGGTCACCGATGAGACGTATAGCTCTCTTTTAAATGGAGTCCAGGATAGCGAGTGTAGAAGCGGCAGCTGCACCTCAGATGTGGAAGCAGTATTCGAGGTTTGGCCTTATTTGTGAAGTATATAAGGTATAGAGATTAGCTGATGAAAAGTATTTGCGAGCCTGGAAGAGGAAACCTAATTTCTTAGCAGCCGCTTCTACAATTGATGTGACCTGTTGGTGCCAATTAAAATTTTGATCCACAGAAATGCCAACAAGAGGAAAGGACTCATTACTTTGAATAACTTGGTTGTTCATTGTGATGGGTCTAGGGCTGGTGTATCTCTTGTGAGAAAGAAAGCAAGACTTAGTTTTGGTGGGGTTAAATTGTACAAGATTTCTACTTCCCAGTCTAATATTTTTTGGAGATCCACGGAGACAGAACCCTCCATGAGTCTGCGATCCTCAGAGACAGGCTTAGAATATTGTATATTTGAATGGAGGGTGCTGCCGTCGACGTAGCTGTGAACTGGGTTGGATGTGCTAGATAGGAGGTCATTGATGCGGAGATGAAACAAAGTAGGGGCTAAAGCTGAACCTTGAGGAACTCCTGCATTAATTGGATACAGTTTAGAGGAATGGCTATCCACAACAACAGATATGCTCCTGTTGGAGAGGAAATTTGCTGTCCAGGTACAAAGTTTTGGTGGTAGGCCATAGGCCGGTAGTTTATTAAGCAGCGCTGCGTGCCAGACCTGGTCGAATGCTTTTGATATGTCTAGAGCAACAATCTGGGATTCACCGTGTTGCTCTATAGACTTGTTCCAAGAATGGGTGACAAAGGAAAGGAGGTCGGCAGTCGATCTGCGCTGACGGAATCCATACTGCCTGTCGTGGATTAGACTGTGTTTTTCAAGAAGTTTTAGAAATTTGGTGTTTATATACTTTTCCATCACTTTAGAGACGACTGAAAGGAGAGAAATAGGCCTGTAGTTGCTAGGAAGCGCTTTGGATCCTTTCTTGGGGATGGGTTGTACTCGAGCAGTTTTCCAGTTACTAGGCAATATGCCTTTATTATAAGATACCTGAAACAGACGAGTCAGGACAGGAGCAAGCTCTGGTGCGAATTTTTTGAGAACAATTGCTGGGATCTCGTCACAGCCAGAGGCTTTCCTGATATTAAGAGAAGAGATCATCTTTCGTACCTTTTTAGTTTTGAAAATGATATCCGTCATTTTATGCGCGACATTGGGGACTGTTGGTGGTTGAACATTTGGAGGTGGGTTGAGAGTAGAATTGCCGGCGAACAACGAAGCAAAAAGTTCAGCCTTGCCCAGGGCGGTAGAAACAATTTCATCCCCTGAGACAAGAGGTAGGAACGTGCTTCTGCAGAAATTATTACCAATAGATTTAGCAAGAGTCCAGAAGGGTTTGCCGCCGTTGGAGCTTAAGACGACTTTCTTTTGGATGTGGTTATTAAACGAGTTTTTTGCCTCAGAAAGAATGCGGACATAGCGGTTTCTTGCGTCGTTAAATGCTTGACGATTTTCGTGACTGGGATTGTGTAGAAGCGTTTTGTGAGCTTTGACCTTTTCAAGTCTGGCCTTGTCACAGGATATAGAGAACCAGGGCTTTTGAGTGTCTGAAGAGGTTTTCTGTGTACGTGGGATAAATAATTCCATGCCAGCTTGGATAATTTCTGTGACGTTTTGTAAGATATCAGAGGAGTCAGGATGAGAGAAGCAGACAGACGCCCATGGAAATGAGGAAAAGTAATCCCGCATTTCGTCCCAATTTGCGGAGTTGTAGTGCCAAACGATACGTGGGTGTGATGACTGTGTGACCTCGGGTTGCATTGCGCAGGAAGCAGTGACCATGCCGTGGTCTGAGCGACCAAGGGGGGCGGTGACTGATATCTTATAGCATTCAGGTTGTGTAGTAAGAAGGGATTTGAGCTGTGTGTTGGGATACGAGGAGAGTAAGTAGGTTGCTGAACCATATTGGCTAAAGAATTGCTGACTGCAAAGGCCTCCGCTGCTCTCCCTTGTGGATCTGTTTTTGAAGATACTAGCCATTCCTTATTATGGACATTGAAGTCACCAAGAATAGTGACCTCGGAGGAAGGATATTCGGAAATCAGATGGTCGGTTTTGTTCAGAAAGGTAGTCAAAGAGCTGGACAAAGTTGTTGTGAGAAGGTGACCGGTAAATGCAACAGATGAATTTAGTTGCAGCCCTGAGAGAGAGTTTTATCCATAGTATGTACTTTCTTTCAGCTTCTAAATTGGGGAGTCTGGTGCAGGGTAGATTGCTACGGACGTATGCGCACACGCCTCCATACAATCTAAAGGAAGTAAGGAGCTCATACCCCGGGAAATTAAGGTGATTAGTGGCTGTTTTGGCACTGATTTGGGTTTCGCTGAGGAAGAGGAGTTGGGGCCTGTTAGCCTGGAGTAAATGGTGTACGGAGTTCAGGTTAGAATTTTGGTCACATATATTCGGAAAGGATATGTTAAATCTTGATGTTGGCGCCCCCTGTACATCCCTCTCCCGGAGATCCGAATGGAGGGGTATTTTGCCTCCGGAATATTTTGCACAAGGAGGAGCCATCATCATTTTTGCTTATAAGGGAAACCGACTCATACACCAGAACCGGAAGCGTGCGTTGGGACTTCACCGACCCCTTGATATATGGGGTGGTACCTCCTCGGGCGTGAAAAAATCCTGTAGTATTACGTAAAGGAAAATTCCACTACCACCTGCTATAGATTGGATTGGATCAATGTCTACCCCTTTAAAAATAAGATTAATAAAGGGACTATCAATTGTCCAATAGTTATGTTTTTCGACATAGTAGGAGGATACAAAATATTATCATTGTGCATCCAAGCCTATTGTCGGTGTTGTCCAAATGCGGATAACACCTATATTTTAATATTGCGTTTTGATATTTTAAATAACAGTTATTAGAAATTTGTGTGACTTTGCTCAAAGATTTTCGAATACGATCAGTTACAGATTTATTTTAATGCTTATTTTGTACGAAATAGCAGTGAAATCGAAACTGTTGTCTTGAAGAAAATATTTAATTTTTTAAGGTGTTGTGTTGTAAACATAACTGCACAGTGAATCAACGGTATTACCAGTTGAACGTTAATTATTCAATTTTATATTTAAGAATTAAATCGGTGAATAAATGGATAGATATGTATTTAATTAAAAAATAGGTTATATATACTTAAGACAAGAACTGAATAAATAACTTAACCTAAAAAAATTTTTAGTCACCTGGTGGAGTTGCTCGTAGTGTACTAAAGTGCAAAAATAATTCAAAAAAGGCAACGAAATGTTGAGATAAACTTTCCTCCTTTCTTCTCCCAAAAGAGTAAAAATAAAAGTATTAGGTGAATTTGCAGGTAAGCTTTTGGAGGGTTTTGTCAAAAAAAATTAGGAATATCATTATAGGCCCTCTTGGATACATAAGTCACAAGAAAAATTAAAAATTATTGTTCGTCTTTCTGATTTTCTGTATGAAAACGGACATGTCATAAAAAGGTTTTTATTTTTTATCGTGTAAACGATCAAGATACGGAGAAATTTCAAGAGCCAAGAAACTTGTAGTTTTAGTTTCTTTATCTCAAAATAATATACAAATCATATTGCAGTCAGTGGCGTACATTTTTATGTCACTAAATTTTGTTGAGGTGAATTTTCTTGAAAAAAATTCACTAATGAGGAGATCCCGACTTTTGAATTTTGAAAGAATTTCTTTAAACGAGCGCTAATTAGGCCCCCCAAAACACATATCCGGGGTCAGGTTCAATTTTTATATGTATATATATATATATATATATATATATATATATATATATATATATATATATATATATATATATATATATATATATATATATATATATATATATATATATATATATATATATATATATATATATATATATATATATATATGTATCACACCGATAACTCAAAAAACAATACGCCGATTTTGATTAAATTTGGTGAATACCTTCCTTTTGCAAATGGCTTGGACGAGTTCGTTAGCCAGAAAAATTGGCCAAGGTCTTCCCGGAAAATTTTGTGTTTTCTTTCGAAAAAAAATTATATCTCCGCAATTAACAAAATAAGGGCAACCAAATTGGGTAAGCCGGTTTATGTCCTTATACGCAAGTTCCTTACAAAAATTTAGCTCTTTAGGTTAAAAGACAAAAAAGTTATAGCTATTTAAAAAAAAAAGTGTTTTCCTCAAAACGTCAAAGTTGCGATTTAAAACGTCAAAATTGGCAAAATTTAGGCAAAGAACTTAAATCTAATACGGGCTATGGAAGTAAAATGTCTTTAAGAAGAATGTTTTACAAACCCTGTAGTTTTAGTTTCAACAGTCATTGTCCTTCATTTTACTAAATTCTTTCCAGAAAATTTATTTCAAATAGACTCTTTCTCTGATGCTTGGCACTAGCTTAGCTATAGAGTTTATCGTTTAATGGTAAATAATTATTGTCGAATTTTCGTAAAAAATCAATAAAGTTCAATATATCCGTTATTATACAAGATATGAAAAAAAATTTATATATTAATTATAGGGTGTCTAGAGCTACATCCTAAACAACTATTTTTATAATCACAGGCTAGCCCATATGTCGTTGATGACACAATTTTTTTTTTAATCAAACACGCCTTATGTTATTGGCTTTTTGCATTTTCCATCGAAATATAATGTATGTTTGTAAGAAAAGAAATTCTGGACGCAGCAAGTGCGTTATGGTAACGAATTTTGATCAATTGCTTCATATTTTAACCTATTTCAACCTATAAGGTTGACCCAGAAACGAGTTTTTTTCGGGAACACTTTAAGTTTACTTTCGGAAAATTTTGTACATTTTCAAACAATAAAGTTATTTTGATGAAACATGGCACATTGTTTTTACTATATTGGTTATACTGGTAACCAAATTTGTTGCCTGCATTCTTAAAAAAAACACACATATTTGCTATAAAAAACATTTCTATGAAAATTCACTACCTTATGCACTTGCTGCGTCCACAATTTTTATTTCTATTTCTAGACCAGGGTAAGTTTGGCTAGGTCGTAATATTTTAATCCCAAGAATCTACTGTCCCTCTCTGTACCACTACTTTTGGACCATTCTATGCCTAGTTTAACTCACTATATACTTGTGTATGTAGCCACCGGGTGTAATTTATTTGAACCATTGATGCTTATGGCTTAGATGTCAAACACTTTTATTCCAAAAGGGATTTAGAATAGGTTTTCTCTACGGCTTCGATTAACATTACCTGAAGCTCACTTGTTTTGTCCTTTCAACACAATTTCCGTGCACATGTATTGATTTATGGCTCACATGTTCTACATCAAATTAATTTTGATTGCATGTGTTTCACTTAAGAATCATAAATAATAGCGTGAGTTGCAACTAAAGTGGTAACAGTCTGTAGATTCCCCGCTTATACCAAGCATGCAAACATTGATTATTTAGCAGGCAACAACTAACAAGCTAAAGCTTTTCTATGTAAGAAAAAATAATTAGAAAACTTAATAATTAGAAAACTTTAAAAAAGTTCGAGACGCAGCAAGTACATTATTGTAGTGAATTTTCATAAGAATTGTACACTATTAGTAAGGTATATTATAAAACATTCCTTAAATTTAAATGAATTTTGGAGATTTTGGTTTTAGATTTTGGTTTTAGAGGTCCCAGTGATTCCCAAGCGATTACTTAAAGAAATTTCTATTTTCTGTGGAACTAGAAAATTAAAATTTGGTACATATATGTAAATACTGCACGTCGCTTAAAAAAATTGTGTGACAAATTTCATTAAAGTTACAAGAGTTTTCTAAAAAAAAATTAATTATTTACAAACGGAATGCACCTGCCAAGTTATCAATATGGCAGCTATTTTTCCTTGCTTGGCTGGTTTTGTTTTAGTCAACTCAATCAAACTGGTTTTTGCAAACAAAATAACCAAAAAGGTGTTTTACTATGGCTCAAGAATGAAAAATATAGCTTAATGGGAAAAGGAATTACCGGATTTAAAATCTTTTTACGAAAATTCTCTACCACAACGTACTTGCTGCACCCAGACCCTCTGTATCGCTTATTTACTGTTGGTGTATGTGAGACTGACAAACAAGGCAACCGCAATTTAATTTTTTGAAAAATATTTTAAACAAATGAAATGAGGTAACAATTTAAACGTAAATTAAAAATCTTGGTACTCGGCTTCGTCACGGGGGTTCTCCTCCTTCTTCTACATGCCTACCACTACCCTCAATGCATAAACAAGAACAATATAAACAATAAAAATTTCTTCGAAACAACCCCCAAGAAAGTTGCGGGACCTGCATAAGGGTGACCTACACAAGGGTTCTGGGCGAAGCAAACACAATTTTACCGAAATATAGCTGCAGAATGGGTAAAAGGTAGCTTACAGGGGTCCAACTAAGCCATTTTTTCGAAATTTTCGCTCAAATTTTCTTCTTATCTTCTCCGCCCAGCAACCCTATTCACTCATGGTCCTATAACTTCCTTAGAGGCCGTTTGCAAGAAATTTTTCTTGTGGTATGTGCCAACAGAAAGGGTTATAAGCATATTTCTTAATTTTTTTTTCTAAAAGTCCCCAGTGTGCTAAACTGCAAATTTACCAAAAATTAAATTTTTATTTACAAAAGGAATGTACCTGCCAAATTATTAACGTAGCAGGTATTTTTCCTTATTAATCGCTTGGATTATCCATTTTATTCAACTCAATCGAACCGGCGCCTGCAAACAAAATAACAAAAAGATTTTTCAAAAGAAATTTGTAGTTATTTTTCAAATCTAGTACCTACGCTGCCTTTATATGGGTTTTACTATGGATCAAAACTGAAGATTCTAGTTTAATGGGAAATTGATTTATCACTATGTGAAATATTTTTACAAAAATTCGCTACCATAACGCACTTGCTGCACCTAAACTCTTTTGAATACTTATTTACTACTAGTGGATCCATACTTTTTGAAAATGGAATAAATATAAACAATACAAAATTTTTAATTTAAAATTTTAATAATCTACAATGTACATCTGAGTATATATAGAATTTAAACTGCTTTATGATATTATCTAGTTTCCTTTACTTCAAATGTTCCATAAAGAGTGAAGGCTAAGAGTGAAGAAAACCATAAGTACATAGGTACCCTAGGTATTATACTTATATTAGTTTGCAGCAGGTATATTTCTTCTTGAAATAATTTTCACTTTAGTAATAAAATACCTACATGCATTAACTAAGAACCTGAATCTGATGCACATAACAAGTTTCTTATTTGTTTGATTGGATGCTCGAATCATAATCTACTACAGTCACAGTGGACGGCCAAAGGCATTTGTTAAAGTTATGTTGAAATTAAAAGTTGGGTTATTATTTACCTACTATTTGTATTTAACCTTAGAATATAGGTATTTGTTTTATACTCTGAGATTCTAAGGTATTAGGGGAGTCGATTTAGAGGTTATGCTCAGAACGTACACGTTTCTCTCATGATTCCTGTCAGGTAACAAATGACAAATAGTGGTGTTGTCAGATTAAACTTCAGAGATGAAGATGGCTTTTAAATGCCGTGAAAACAGAAAGCTTAATATTTATACATAAAAAACGTAGTTCTAGATTTCTTTTTACCAAATTAAATCACTTACATTAAATTTTTTAATTATTTACATTTTTCTGATATCTACAGATTCAGATTCACGGTTTTCGTAACTGGCAACCCCGCCGATTGTTTATTGTGACATACTTTCGTAGCCTCTCCATTTAAAACTTAACTTTGAGATTTTGTTTGCAATGGCAGCGGAAGTCTGATTTATCTGTCTGACCTTGTCTAACATTATAGGCATCCATTTAGAGGTAATTTCAGGTTATATCGTAGAATATTGATTTTTATTTAGTTAAAACTCAAGATCTACTGAACCAATTGAGTTCAAATTTGGTAGGTAGGACCACTTGTAAAATATCTACGAGCTTGTCAAGTTTTAGTTTAATATTTTTAATAATTAAAAAGACATTGCGTTTTCAAGCAGTTTTCTGCATTTTTTTCTAAAACTATTTGATTGTCAAAACTGGCTAACGAACTCATCCAAGCTATTAACAAAATGAAGCGAACTGCCAAATTTGGTTTGGCAAGTGAAGTATTTTTCGAGTTATCGGTTGGATACATATATATATATATATATATATATATATATATATATATATATATATATATATATATATATATATATATATATATATATATATATATATATACTTTTTGACTGACCTTGGATTTGGGTTCTAGGGGCCCTAATTCGTCATCTGAAGAAATTTTCCAAAAGTCTCACCATCGATAACTCTCTATTAGTGAATTTTCTTAATGAACATTCACAAAAAATACGGTGCTTGTATTTAATTTTAAAAACTTATAGTAGTTTCTATACCTACATAAGAGATAATTATAATTTGGAGAACCCAATTCATTACGATACAGCATTTAGACCGCACGATCGTTTCGCTAACGAAGTTATCGTCTCAGAGTGATGAATAAACTAAGTGAATAAAGACTAGAACTACTATTTATATGTTAGTTGCCAAGCAGTTGCTAACAGCGTCCTCTAGAAAGGTATACAGATAGACCCCCACTGCTGAGGCTTAAATATCCCTGTAATTTAAATTGCATACCTACCGTTGCAATACTGTGTGTCGGTATAAAATATTCCTTCTAAGAAGGACACTCTCGTTATTAAGATAATAGTTCGAACAATGGTCTACATAGAACCGGACATACTCTATTCACCGCAACATTTTTGTTCAAATTTATAACGATATATATATATATATATATATATATATATATATATATATATATATATATATATATATATATATATATATATATATATATATATATATACTTTCGTAAGCATCTAGCTGACGCGACTGTCTAACATTTTTGATTAGCTTATCCCAAATATGCTGAGCAATACATTATTTATCAATAGTGCCATATTTCAATTGCGCTAAATGTTCTTTAAACCTAGTTTCATTGGTTCTTTTAGTTTTTAGTATTTAGCGCAACTGAGATATGGCACTATTGATAAATCAATAATTGCTCAGCATATTTAGGATAATAATCATCATGGAAATAAAGAAAATTAAGAAAGTTAGTAAAAATGTCAGACAGTCGCGTCAGCTAGATGCTTCCGAGAATATATACGTATATATATATATATATATATATATATATATATATATATATATATATATATATATATATATATATATATATATATATATATATATATATATATCGTTAGAAATTTGAACAAACATGTTTCGCTGAATAGAGTAGGTCCAGTTCTATGTGGTCTATTGTTTGAAATGTTATCTCGATAACCAGCGTGCCCTTCTTAGAAGGAATATTTGATAACCACACAGTATTAAAAAGGCAGGTATGCAGTTTTAATTACAAGGATTTAAGACACAATGGGGGTCTGTCTGGATATTATCCTAGAGGACGCTGCTAAAACTGATTGGCAACTAACATATAAATAGTAATTCTAGTCTTTATTCACTTAGTTTATTCATTTCTCTGATTACGCTAACTTTGTTAGCGAAACGATCGTCAAGTGAAAAACTGTATTGTGATGAATTAGGTTCTCCAAATTCGGCTTATCAGTGCTCATTACAGCTTCCAATCTTTACGCATTGACATTGACAGGTTTTTAGAAATAGTGATGGAAACAAACTCGTTTAAATATATGTGAATGAAAAAAGTATAAAGAACGAAAAACTTGCAAATATTAAGTAATAAGACGCTAGGCTTAGATTTCGATTGCTCTACTTACCCTGTATATGAATAGGGGTAATCAGACAAAGTGCAACTTATGCAAGTCTGAGTACGCTGGATTTCTCTTTTTTATGCATAGGCACATTATTGAGGAGGTGAGTTATAAGTCTGGGCTTTTATAAGTATGTAATTAGAAAACTTCGAATAGGTTTCTGCATGGAAGAAACTCTGTAATTGTAAGTGCCAGCGTATGCATATTGTAGAAAGTGAACCTCAGAGGAATATAGTATACACTACTATACCGTCAATTTCCCCGGAGAAGACTACTAGTAGACTCGGGATATTGTATTATTGTACTGAAGCCCTGTAGGTTATCTAATAGATTATTATTTAGACAAGAACGGAAACTGGCAAAAATACTAAAATTATGGCAAAATTAAAAATACTCGGGACAAAGTATATGCACTATGGTGGCGAAATTTCATACGTTTTGTAATACATCTTACAGACACTTTTTTTATCTGCTGAGATTTTTAAAAATTACGAATCCTGTATTATTTTACATCATAGAGTTAAATTTATTAAGAATTACTGATCCGGTTGCTCCGCAAACTTTTTTACAATCAGACTCAAATTGATTTATCAAAGCAACTGACTCTGCTAAAGAGACACATGTATTTTCTAATTTTTATAATGTGAAAAATACAAAAGAATAATTGGTGTTTATACATATTAAATTTTTCTTTAAGGCTGGATTTTTAAGAATATTTTTTGAGTTTATGGGAGCAGTGGAAGAAGAGTCGTTCAGAGCGTTAATGACGCTTTCAATTACATCGTTATTGTCAGCATAAAATACAGCTGCATCAAGCCATGCACCCCAACGAGATATAACAGGTTGTGGAGGCAAAGGAAGATTTGGAGCGTGCTCTTCGTAAAATTGAATGCGTATTGGAGCTTTAAAAAATAATGTTTTTAATATAGTTCATAAGATCATTTACTAAAGAAAACTGCTCTCTTATACACTCTGCTAATCTATTAATGCCACGAGCCAAACAAGTTACATGTAATACGTTGGAATAAAACATTTTAATTTTTTTCCGGCTTTAAGCATGTGAGGTGCGGCATCGGATAAAAGTAAGATGAATTTTTCTGAAGGAACAACATCAGGCAAGAAAAAATTTGTCGGAGTGTCTGAAACAAATCTGGTTATAGTTAAATTATTGTCTCTTTCCAGTTTTTTGACGCAAAAAGATAGGATCTGCCTGGACTCTCTTCTCCTAACACGCCAATTAATGCATGGGCGATATATCCACTGCACGAATCTGTACTTTCATCTACCACAACATACAAATAATTTGGATTGATAGCATTTCTTATATTCAGTAATGTTTCTTTAAAAATGGTGTCGACGCATCCTTTACGCAAGGTTGACTCGTCAGGGATATTATGATTGCAGTACTTTCCTAGAAATTGCTTTAGCTTTGGATAATTTAATGTTTTCAGAGGTAAATTGCTGCCAATCATCGCCTTGTCTGGTCGGTTTGTTTTGGTTTCTGTTGAAGGCAAGTTTTTAAGATTTGCTGTGATGTTGCACCTTCTTCAATTTTCCATTGAGAATATGCTTTGCGATTTTGATATGCTGACCCACAACGAATTTCTGTCGGAATGAACGTGTCGTGACCAAAAAAAAACAACAAAAATTTAAAATTTCTTTTTTGAAATTTTTTTTAAAAGAAAGATATGGTTACGCTGGGCAAAAATTAGAAGCATTCAAACCTCAAATCACAGCAATGGACAAACAGCGATACAAATAAAATTTCGCATTTGAAATGGAGGACAGTTAAAAGCCGAATATCTGAAAAATTTGTTTGATACTTTATTGTGAAAATTAAAATTTTATTATTGGTGTAACTATCAAATTTTATTTTTGGTGTTTGTGGTATATAAATTTTATGCATGCGTTTGCTTTCAAATAAATAAAAAACATATGTAGTAAAAAAAACAAGTACTTACAATTTTTGAACACAGAGTACAAAAAAGTTGGTCTCCATCCCATGTACATTCTAGGTAATTCTTTATCCATAACGTATTAAATTTTGTCTTCGGCATTTTAATTGACAACACTTTTTTTCACTTTCGCCACTTCCAAAAATATGTTGCGCCCGAGAATTTTTAGCGCTCTTGCTAAGATGAACTGAGTGGTACTAAATAATATGTACTAAACTGCCAGTCATTCTGGCATTTGGAACTCAATCTTTCTTATTTTTATCTCGAATCATGGTAATTAATTAGAATCACCTGGGTTTTTTCGATTCCAGTTACTTAATATAATAAGCTATTTACCATCGTCTACGATTCTACGAATTAAGTGTTAAGATGCATGAACTGCACTGGCCGTCTTTATATTTTCTGGTCTAAGTAAATATAATAAACCAGACATTATAGCTTTATATCCTTTGGGTTTGACATGAATTGAAAATTTGTGAGAAAAAATGCAAAACTTGCTGCTTGATTGACAAAAATACATGTTCTACGAAAAATGCAAAAAATGCAAGAAAAAGCAAATTGCATTTTTTCCGTGCCTTAATAATAAGAGAAGGTGATGCGCTAGATACGTATCTCGACAGCGAAGTTGTCTTTATTTGTAGCCGTTGCTAAAATGTTCAGCGACAGCCATTGATGAAGACAACTTCGTTGTTGATATATGTATCTAGCGCATAACTCCCTGTTATTATTTTTGTGTTTTTTTGGGGTGATTCTGCTTTTTGTTCCAACTGTAATGCTATGGTTCAGTTTTATAATTGTTTCCACCCTGTAGGTGCGGTCTATTTTAGTTTTAATCTGGTTAGCTTGGAAGAAGTACATAATGTTCCTTTTAATTTGTCTAGTACTGGTGGCGATATTGGCATGTTGCGATTGTCTGGGTTCTTTCATAGTCAAGTAAACAACACATCTATCAAGTCCTTGTCTTAAAAGTACCGATTTTTTCCCATTTGTAACATAACTTTTTATTGGAATACCAGGCGGCCTCCGAAGCAGGTACAATACTGCTTATGTTTTGAAAAATATATTAGACGACGTGGCGAAATATATTGATAACAAGGGAATAGTTGTCCTAATTTTATTAGAGAATCTTAGGTAATTGATATTATTCATCATGAACTTATAGGTTTTCAATGTCATCTCTAAGTTTGATAGGGACATACTGGAATGGTATATTTCAAAGTTGTTGTTGACAACATTATATCATTATGCCAACCTGCTCCTGAAGGTGTCCCTCAAGAATCAATATACTTAGTCCCCTTTTGTTCACTTTTGTTCATCGTGTGAAACCTCTTGCGTCTGTTCAACACTGTTCCATTTGATGTTATGCTGATGTCGCTTAGTTCTATTTAAACTTAACACTATGAATTGCTGAATATCTTAATAATGCAGATCTTAGATGAGTATGCTTTGGTCTCAGCAGCATCATAAATTAAATGCTAGAAGGTCGTTCGTGCTTTGTTTTCTTGTAGATTAGCAGACTTAATTATAACCCAGATTTACAAGCGGATGACGTAAAATAACCTCCTGCAAAACCGCAAAGAGCTTTGAGTCTATATATATATATATATATATATATATATATATATATATATATATATATATATATATATATATATATATATATATATATATATATATGTATATATATATATATATATATATATATGTATATATATATATATATATATATATATATATATATATATATATATATAATATAGTCTCAAAACTAAAATTTAGAGATTACCTGAAGAATGTCTTTAAAAAGTTACAATTTTTTGAAGCGCTGTACTCTAATCGCTTTTTGTCCACCTTTGATATGAAAGTCATCTTAACTGTATTAAGTATTTTCTCATCTTAGTTATAGTGACTTTGTGTTTGGCAATTTCTCAAGCGTCAGGATCAGTACACTGTGCAAAGATGCAGAAGTTTTGATTTTTGATGTAGACTCTCAACTTGGGTAAATATTTATTTATTTTATATATTTATTTATTTTCTTTGGATAACAACAGGGTTGCCTCAAAACAGGATCACATGCATAGTATATAAATAAAAATACAGTAATGATAACAAAAACATCATGAGTTATTCAAAAAACAAATCAAAACAATCTTTCATTTAGCTTGTAGATACCATATGCACATATTTGTGCACACACATATAATATGGAGGAAAATAAAGAAACAAAACTCAAGACAACAACAATAGTCGGACTTTCAGAGCTTTTTTAAACCCGAGCAATGAGCCACTGAACATATCGATGGCCGAGAACTCATTACCCACTCTCAACATTCTTGACAGAGGTGAATTTAGAGCAGCGTAAGTTCTGCTAAAGGGCAAGGAAAAAGGTTCAGCCGCCCGAGAACTCATTACCCACTCTCAACATTCTTGACAGAGGAGAATTAAGAGCAGCGTAAGTTCTGCTAAAGGGCAAGGAAAAAGGTTCAGCCACCCTGAGAAGTCGGTTTGGAACATTAAAACCTATCTGGCTAAGAAGTTCTAGAGAGTCTATTAAACCGTTTACTATTTTAAAAAGGAAACGGCAATCTGAGACAAGCCGTCCTTCTTCCAATAATAGAATTTCAAAAAAGCGTCGCATAATTTTGTAATTATTATTAAAATCTAACTTAAGTTTGAAGCACAAAAATCTTAAAAATCTATTGTGTTTCTTTTCTAGGCGCTCCTTATAAATAAGATACTGGAAATTCCACACAGAAGACGCAAATTTTAATTTTCTGGCAACATACGCGTTGCATATTGAGATAGAACATGTTTTATTGTGAAAAACTGCACCTTGCGCATGATAAGCCTCAGCATCCGATAACTGTCAGTAGCAAAATTGTCAACATGTCTGCAGAAGAGTAGCTTGCTGTCAAAGGTAACGCCTAGATCTTCTACGTAAGTGACCCATGTCATAATATTATTATCTAAGAGATACGGAAACTCTTGCCATAGTTACCCACGAGTAAAAGTTATAACACTACACTTATCTAAACTAAGGTAAAGCTGATTTGTACTACAATAATTAGTCAAGTTGTTAAGGTCGGCCTGTAAACGCAAACAGTCTTGTTTACAATTAATAGGAATAAATAATTTGAGGTCAGCGGCATACATACAAAATTTACAGAATTGAAAACAAGGATTTATATCATTAATTTATACCAGAAATAATATTGGCGCAAGATAGGATCCTTAAGGTACACCTGATGGTAATTCATAAGGGATAGATTCATAACCTAATACGGATATAAACTGATATCTATTTCTTATATACGACCAATAATATGATTATTTATCGTCAATTTAAAAAAGTAGACAGTCGTATATTGCTGTCTTCACACATAATGTGACTCTGTGTTCCACACCAACGTACCTTGGAAATAAGTTAGTAAGAAACGTTTCGCACACAGTGTTAAGCTAAGACATTCTAGAACAATCGCGATTCCCAGGCACTTGTCACCTTTTAGTGAATTTTCTTAAAAAAAATTCACTAATGAGGAGATCCCGAATTTTGAAATTTTTTTTTCAAATGACCGCTACTTAGGCCCCCCAGAACACATATCCGGGGTCAGTTTCAATTTTTATATGTTTATATATATATATATATATATATATATATATATATATATATATATATATATATATATATATATATATATATATATATATATATATATATATATATATATATATATATATATATATATATATATATATATATATATATATATATATATATATATATATATATATATATATATATATATATATATATATATATATATATATATATATATATATGTATCACACCGATAACTCAAAAAATTATAGGCCGATTTTGATTAAATTTGGTGAGTACCTTCCCTTTACAAATGGCTTGGATAAGTTCGTTAGCCAGGAAAATCGGCCCAGGTTTTCCCGGAAAGTTTTGAGTTTTCTTTCGAAAAAAATTGTAAAAAATTTATATCTCAAAAATTAAGAAAGTAAGGGCAACCAAATTTGGTACGCGGGTTTATATCATTATACGTAAGCTACCTCCCAAAATTTAGCTCTGTAGATCAAAAGACGAAAAAGTTATAGGGATTTAAATAAAAATTTATTGGAATTTTCCTCAAAATGTCAAAATTGCGATTTAAAACGTCAAAAATTGGCAACATTTAGGCAAAGAAGTTGAATCTAGTACGGTCTATTGAAAGAAAATGTCTCAAGAAGAATGTTTCACAAACCCAGAAGTCTTAGCTTCAACCGTCATTGTCCTTCATTTTACTAAAATGTTTCCAGAACATTAATTTAAAATAGACCATTTCTCTGATGCTTGGCAGTAACCTTGGCTATAGAGTTTATCGTTTAATGGTATATAATTTTTGTCGAATTTTCGTAAAAAATCAATAAAGCTTAATATATCCGTTATTATACAACATATGAAAAAATTTTTATATATTAATTATAGGGTGTCTTGAGCTACATCTTTCTACATATTTCTACAATCATAAGTCGTTAGTGATACAAATTTTCTTATTTTTTTAATCAAACACGCCTTATGTTATTGCATTTTCCATCGAAATATAATGCATGTTTGTAAGAAAAGAAATTCTGGATGCAGCAAGTGCGTTATGGTAGCGAATTTTGATCAAATGCTTCATATTTGAATAGCTTAATTTGCTATTAACCTATAAGGTTGACCAAGAAACGAGTTTTTGTGGGAACACTTTAAGTTTACTTTTGGAAATTTTTGTACATTTTCACACAATAAAGTTATTTTTATGAAACATGGCACATTGTTTTTACTATATAGGTTATACTGGTAACCAAAATTGATGCCTGCTTTCTTAAATAAAAAGAAAACAGACATATTTGCAATTAAAACATATTTAAGAAAATTCACTACCATAACTCACTTGCTGCGTCCCGAGTTTTTTAGAGACATTTTACTTGTAGCGCTGTGAAATTGTACAATTATTTGTAACTCTGATAAAGGCCTTGAGTCTTGAGCTATTTAGATATCAATTTGTTACCGCAATCTAACATTTTACCAACTTATACTTTCTGGATTGAGTGCGCTAGATTGTTTTTGTTATTACATTGTCCATGGTGTTTATTCAGCCAAGCATCTAAACCGACTGGCCTTGGTTGTTTATACATTTACAGGCTGAGTGTTAGTGAATTTTCTTAGAAAAAATTCACTAATGAGGAGATCTCGACTTTTAAATTTTGAAAAAATTTCTTCAAATGAGCGCGATCTAGGACCCCTAGAACCCATATCCGGGGTCAGTTTCAATTTTTATATGTTTATATATATATATATATATATATATATATATATATATATATATATATATATATATATATATATATATATATATAAATATATTTATATATATATATATATATATATATATATATATATATATATATATATATATATATATATATAGGGTGTTTACGGAAATCGGGAACAATAGCTATCTTCGTTATTATTTGAGCTACAAAGTCGGTTAAATGGGCAAAGTTGACCAACTGAACATCACGCTTCTGAATATGTTACGGATATCTGGATTTTACTACAACTGTCAAATCTGTTGACATAACCTCATTTTTTTTAAATGGAACGATACAAATATTTTGCATTCGATCGACTCAAGGCAAGCCATTCTGTACGCACACATAATAGTATTTCCATCCCAGTACAATATTCCGAAGATAACTTGATCCCAAACGTTGCCAATTGTAGGTGTTTACGAAAATCGGGAACAATAGGTATCTTCGTTATTATTTGAGCTACAAAGTCGGCTAAATAGGCAAAGTTGACCAATTGGACACCCCGCTTCTGGATATGTCACGGATATCTAGATTGCACTACAACTGTCAAATCTGTTGACATAACCTCAATTCTTTTAAATAGAACGATCTGAATATTTTGCGTTCAATCGATTCAGGGCAAGCCTTTCTATACGTACGCATAATAGTCTTTTCATCCCAGTACAATATTCCGAAGATAACTTGATCCCAAACGTTGCCAATTGTAGGTGTTTACGGAAATCGGGAACAATAGCTGTCTTCGTTATTATTTGAGCTACGAAGTCGCTTAAATGGAAATGCTATTATGTAGGCATATAGAATGGCTTGCCCTCAGTCAATTGAACGCAAAATATTCATATCGTTCTATTTAAAAGAATTGAAGTTATGTCAACATATTTGACAGTTGTAGTGCAATCTAGATATCCGTGACATATTCAGAAGCGGGGTGTCCAGTTGGTCAACTTTGCCCATTTAAGCGACTTCGTAGCTCAAATAATAACGAAGATAGCTATTGTTCCCGATTTCCGTAAACACCTACAATTGGCAACGTTTGGGATCAAGTAATCTTCGGAATATTGTACTGGGATATAAAGACTATTATGCGTACGTACAGAATGGCTTGCCCTGAGTTGATTGAACGCAAAATATTCATATCGTGCCATTTAAAAGAATTGAGGTTATGTCAACAGATTTGACAGGTGTTGTGCAATCCAGATATCCGTGACATATTCAGAAGCGTGATGTTCAGTTGGTCAACTTTGCCCATTTAGCCGACTTTGTAGCTCAAATAATAACGAAGATAGCTATTGTTCCCGATTTCCGTAAACACCTACAATTGGCAATGTTTGGGATCAAGTTATCTTCGAAATATTGTACTGGGATGGAAATACTATTATGTATGCGTATAGAACGGCTTGCCCTGAGTCGATTGAACGCAAAATATTCATATCATTCTATTTAAAAGAATTGAGGTTATGTCAACAGATTTGACAGTTGTAGTGCAATCTAGATATCCGTGACATATTCAGAAGCGGGGTATCCAGTTGGTCAACTTTGCCCATCTAAGCGACTTCGTAGCTCAAATAATAACGAAGATAGCTATTGTTCGCGATTTCCGTAAACACCTACAATTGGCAACGTTTGGGATCAAGTAATCTTCGGAATATTGTACTGGGATATAAAGACTATTATGTGTGCGTACAGAATGGCTTGCCCTGAGTCGATTGAACGCAAAATATTCATATCGTACCATTTAAAAGAATTGAGGTTATGTCAACAGATTTGACAGGTGTTGTGCAATCTAGATATCCGTGACATATTCAGAAGCGGGGTGTCCAGTTGGTCAACTTTGCCCATTTAGCCGACTTTGTAGCTCAAATAATAACGAAGATAGCTATTGTTCCCAATTTCCGTAAACACCTACAATTGGCAACGTTTGGGATCAAGTTATCTTCGGAATATTGTACTGGGATGGAAATAATATAATGTATGCGTATAGAATGGCTTGCCCTGAGTCGATTGAACGCAAAATATTCGTATCGTTCCATTTAAAAAAAATGAGGTTATGTCAACAGATTTGACAGGTGTTGTGTAATCCAGATATCCGTGACATATTCAGAAGCATGATGTTCAGTTGGTCAACTTTGCCCATTTAACCGACTTTGTAGCTCAAATAATAACGAAGATAGCTATTGTTCCCGATTTCCGTAAACACCCTGTATATATATATATATATATATATATATATATATATATATATATATATATATATATATATATATATATATATATATATATATATGTGTGTGTGTGTCACACCGATAACTCAAAAAATAATGGGCCGATTTTGATAAAATTTGGCATGTACCTTTCTTTTGTAAATGGCTTGGATAAGTTCGTTAGTCAGGAAAATCGGACGAGGTTTTCCGGGAAAATTTTGAGTTTTCATTCGAAAAAAATTCTTATCTCAAAAAGTAATAAGCCGATTTTAATAAAATTTGGCACGTACCTTTCTATTTGAAATGGCTTTGACAAGTTTGTTAGTCAAGAAAATCGAACAAGGTTTTCCGGGAAAATTTTGAGTTTTCATTTGAAAAAAATTTTTATCTCAAAGAATAATAGGCCGATTTTGATAAAATTTGCCACGTACCTTCCTTTTGTAAATGGCTTTGACAAGTTCGTTAATCAGAAAAATTGGACGAGGTTTTCCGGGAAAATTTTGAGTTTTCATTTGAAAAAAAATTTTATCTTAAAAAATAAAAAATCTATGATAACCAAATTTGGTAGGTAGGTTTACGATATAAAAAGTAAACTATACACCAAAATTTAGATTTCTATGTTACAAGAAAAAAAAGTTATAATAAAATATTTTGTGCCAGATCATTTCTATGAAAATTCACTACCATAACGCACTTGCTGCGTCCAGGCTTTTTATATATTGGCTACAATCTGCTTAAAATTTGATTTGGCTCTCGAGTGCTTTTGCTGTCGACACCAACGTTCACAGTGAGAGCAGCAATCGGCTAAACTCCGTCATTGGCTGGACGGTTACATTATTTACCTCGTACATCTTAGATATTGTCCAATATGTACCACTTCTTTATGTGTTTATATCCTTGCGTCTTGCTAGTTAGCTGTGTGTAGAGAGTAAGGTGAAGTGAATATCCGTTTTTTTCGATTTCGCTAACGGCAGGTGTGCGAAAAGTTGCGGGTCCTAAATGTAAGACGGTGTACAAAAATGATATTTTTTCGAACGACTCCTTCAGGCGCCCCCACGTTTTCAATATTTTTTTCTCTTTTTGCTTTTTTTTTGCAGTGTATTTAATTGCTTTTTATTAGTGTAGAAAACAAGTGTTCCAAAATTTAGGTCTCTAGAATTACGTTTTCATGTGGCCCAAACCAATTATTTTTTTAATTAATTCTTTTTACAGTAAAACGTCATAATTTTTATATTTCGTTTATCCCTATATAGTTAGATAACCAATGACCTATAAACCATGAGTTTAATAGGTCAAAAAACGAGCTGTCTAATATTTGTTAATCCATCACGGCTTCCAGAAACAATTCTTCCGACCAACGGTGATATAGCTAAAAATTATTAAAATGCTCGGCACAAAAATGCTACAGCAAACAAAAAGGAACCATCTGCTTTAGAAGTATCACAGGAAATGATCAAAAAATAAACTTCTCCGTAAAAAGGCGTCTATTCCAGCAATTACCTCAAATCAAATCTTTAAAAAAATACGTTTGCTTCATGACTCATACAAAAGTGTTCTAAAACCTTATAATGATAGAAAAAATGAAGAAGAATTTCAAAGGAAACTACAGGAGGTTAGGGGAAATACTGTAATTACTCTGCTGGACAATGCGGTTGCAAATATGTTAATTTTAGCAATTGCTGCTGCAAAGAAAATAAAAAGTACCCATAAATGAAATAATGGGTCTAACAGATCAGCGGACTATAATAAAAATGATTATTGGTGGAATTGACCTTAAAAAAGGTAAGCATATGGAAGCTAGAGAACAGCAAAAATCCAGGTTGTTAAATCCAGATGTGACAAATCAAGTAGCACAGATACAAGTACAAGTAAACCAAGCACATCTACCTCTGACTAATTCGCTCGATTCAAGTTTCTCAAAAATTCAGATACAAACAAACCTTCCCATGCTAGCAAGAGAATTCGGTCCTCATGGAGTGTCTGAGAGATGCGCCGCATCTATTGCAACGGCAGTGTTAGAAGATCTGGGAATCCTATATCAAAACGACTGCACCAAAGTAATCGATAGAAGCAAGATTCGAAGAGAAAGGGAAAAACTGAGAAAAAGGTTGAAAGCCGAGCACACAGATGATTTAACTGCATTGTTTTTTGATGGCAGAAAATACAAAGCTAGTACAATACTTAGAAAGAAAACAAGTTCTAGTCGAGCACTGTGACCAAAGAGCATGTTGTCTTGGTAGAGGAGCTAGGGTCAGAGTACTTGGGTCATAGTCCTGTATCTTCCGGCTCTATAATAAATATTACAACGCAAATACTTACATTTTTTAGAAGCAAAACGATATCAACTGATACCATAGCTGAAATTAGAAGTGATGGTACTAACGTAAATAACGGTGTCAATGGCGGAATCATCCGACTATTGGAGGTTGAGTTAAATGGGCCATTGCAATGGCTTGTATGTTTATTACATTTTAATCAGCTTCCCTTTAGACACCTTCTCCAAGGACTGAACATTGAAATCCGTAGACCAAACAAATCTTTAGGCGATATTGACAAGTCTATTCAAGGTTGTGAAGTATTACCTGTGATCGACTTTTGAAAATTGACGGCAATACTATCCCTGATTTATACATAATTGTATTAAGCACTGGTCAGTTCAGAAATATAGCTGTCTCCTCTAAAAATCTTACCGATAACTAAATACATTTAGCAACCCATATTATGAAAGTTTACGGGCCTCTTTGGTTCCATATTAAACCAAAATCCCTCTGCCTTGAAGATTCTCGCCATTTACACAGATTGATTTGTTTCTCAAGATACCTACCCCTTAAGCACAGAGAAGTGGTGGATGGTGTGGTTTAAAAAATTATTTCTTTACCCACAATAAAAACTTAATTCTTTGCATGATAGCTGACGAAAGAATTCATATCCGCAACTTAGCTTACCAAAGAATTGTATCTGCAAAAAGTGTCCGAACCTTCCGAAGTCCTGAAATTAACTTCTACGCGAAAGACTATACTGACCTGATATGATCCCGAAGTCTTCAGAAAAATTCCTGCCTGTGTTTTTATGAACTTGCTCGAGCAACACAACCCTGAAGAAGACCTTCAACTACTTAAATATCCATGTCATACACAAGGAACCAAAAGATGCAACCGCCTGGTCACCAATGCATCAGTTTAAGTTATTGGACAAGAAAGCAGATATGTGATCATTAAAGCGAGAACTCAACGCATACCTACTTTTAAATAATACAAACTCGGAATATAAAACAAAATAATTTTTTATAACGACCAAGACACTAATACTATTAGTAGTAAGAATTTGCCACAATTTTGTGTTAAGCTTCTATTAGTATTTCGTTTATTTTATATTTATTTTTCATCTTAAAGATTTTTGATGAAAACGTTTGTCCTTATTTTGACAAAAAATATACACGTCCATTGGGACATCTGAAAACATAATCCTAGAAACCTGAACTTTGGAACACTTATTTTCTACACCAATAAGAAGTCACTAAGTACAATGCCGGAAAAAAAATGTTTTATGGAGTGAGGGCACCTGAAGTGGTTGTTAAAAAAAGTTCCGTTTTTGTACATCGTCTTACATTTAGGACCTGCAACTTTTGGCGTTACCTGCTGTTAGCGAAGTCCAAAAAAACCAATTTTTCACTCCACCTTAGTAGAGAGTACCATTATTGAACTCGCATATCTTATATTTGTACAATATGTACCACTTCTTTATTTGGATTTTTTGTGTCTTACGAGTTAGCTATGACGTATTAAATAAAAATGTTTATTATTCTTCATTGGAGAATGTAAAAAAAGCGCAACTAAATGCCAACTACAACTTCAAAATCACCTTCTACTCCAGACACAACGTTGGATGTATTGGCGGAGTCTCACCTCGTTCGTAACTATAAACTATGTTCTCTCAATAGCTCGAGTAAATATTAGCATACAAAGGCTTACACCGACCGGGGACATGGTTCACAGGGGATGTATTTCACGCTAAAGTTAGTAATTTTTGTCCAAATTAAAAGGTCGCAATTATCTCAATAGCGAATTTTTTCACGAAAATTGGCTATCGGTTAAGTGGCTAAAACTTTAGATGATCACCTGTATATACAAGCGTGAAAAAATAAATAAGCGACAAAACTGCTGAAATAAATTTCACTTTTTTGTTTTTGGATTATTTTATAATCAAGTTAAGCCATATCCATGAACATATAAAAAATTCCACAGTATTCCAAAAGGAAGTTTTAATATATTAGATTAATTGCGCCTGCTAAACCAGTACGTAATTTAAAGTTATGACGTTAATAATAAAAAGCTACCCCCAGAGGTAGACAAAATTGCCAGGTATTTAGACAACAAAAAACTGGGCGACATATAAATCAAGATATACGAATCTACTTACACAGAGTCACTGTGCCCGACCATAAAACATCCTCAGTCCTTTTTCTAGATTACAAAACTTGTATTCGCAGTTGTGTCTCGCACTGCCAGAAAGAGGACTAGGCCAAAACTGTGCTTTTTATAGATATAAATGCATGTCTACCCTCCAGGGGATCATCATACGGGTCAACGACATTCCTCTGCAGATGTGTTTTAACTCACATCATGAGCATGCTAAGCTGCAGGGGAGTAATTTATGTGGTAGTAAATACATTATTAGTGAATTTTCATACTTTCGGATTTTTTTTACAATGAGCGCGAATTAGAGTCCCCAGAACCCAAATCCACGGTCCGTTTGAATTTATATATATATATATATATATATATATATATATATATATATATATATATATATATATATATATATATATATATATATATATATATATATATATATATATATATATATATATATATCCGAGCGATAACTCAAAAAATACTCTACTGATTTGAATGAAACTTGGCACATATCTTCCTTGTATTAAGGCCGCGGATGAGTTTGTATATGGGTTATTCCCCCACAAAAATATACAAACATTTTCTTGAAAATTCTATATTCACATAAGTATTAGAGTACCTGGAATTGTGTGTGTGTTTTGTTTCTTTAACGTCGGCCTATTTTCGCGACTATGGCCAATCACCGACGCCAGGGAGCAGTTTCACCTCACCATCCTGGAAATTTTGCCACACCCCTTCCTTTCTGTAAGGAGGGTAGGGATCTTTAACGTGCCCAACATCGTATGGACACAGGACTGACGGCTTTACGCCCCCTCCGAAGGGCGGAACGTGCAGACATTCAACTTGCTCAGATACAATATCAGAACCTCGGTTGATATTATTGTTACAGTTTGCACTAAAAAAGTGAAAGGATAACCCTGGGATCGAACCCAGTATCCTTCAGTTCAGAGGCACACGTTCTTACCTCTGAACCACCGAGGCTCAAGTACCTGGAACTGGACTTTACATGTGGCTACAAATGGTGTAAATAAACCCATCTTGTGAATTTTAAGTAACTTGGTTCACAATATTTAGAGTTTTTCCCAAATTTAAAATAAAATCTGAAAGACATGAGTTGAAACGACTTAGAGATTAAAGTCAAATGCCTGACAGACAAAGTAGTTGTAGCTGTAATTAATTGTTACGTGTAATTTTAATGTAATATATCCCGGGCATGAAGCCCCCGCCGAGTAAAATGTAAACAAAACGAAGGTTAACGTATCCTTAGATAGCTCAGTGGTAGAGTATTTGTTTTCTACGCAGAATTTTACGTGATCGATTCCGGCTCGATAAATGTATGGTTTCTTTTTGTTTTATTTTTACATTTGGAGAAGCAATTGTGTATAAATTTCATACGTTTTGAACAAGATCTCATTTTTGTTCAAGACTCCCTATCAACTTTACCTTTGAGTCTGAAACTCTAGTTTTCAGCAGATATTTTGTTATTGTTGATATTAAAAAACCGGTTTAATTAGGATGAGTAAATCAAAATCATTCAGGTGATTAATAAGGAAAAAATAACGGCTTCGTTTATAATTTAGCAGATACTTTACTTTTCTGAATATGAATAAAGTCTCCTTCTGGAAAGCTTTTGTAACTTTCACTAAGTGAATATTGGAAGCTCTGATGAGCACTGATAAGCACAGTTGGAGAACCCAAATCACCACAACACATTTTGAAAAAAAACTGAAGTACGTTTCACTAATAAAGTTAGCCTCATCAGAATATGAAAAATTCTAAATCCACATCCTCTGATGACGCTAACTTTGTTAGTAAAACGTTCTTCAGATCTTTTTAAAATGTATTGTGGTGATTTGAGTTCTCCATGTGTGCTTATTTTTTGTAACCTTAATTAAATTTGTAGTACAAGTTTCTTTTAAAGAGACTTACACTGTCTATAGATCTATCAAAATAAATTTTTTTGGCTTCATAAAAATTCAGTTCTGTGCATTTTTCTCCAAAGGGGTTAAAACGCAAGATTTTTTTGATAAGAGGGAGATATCGGTGGTAACACTTTCGAAAGAATTCCTCAAATGTGCGCGTACTAGGACTTCTAAAATCGATCTCCAAGGTCTATGCAAGTTTAAAGCATTAATTTTTGTAATATTCCGTATAATAATAGTGTACAATCCTTATGAAAATTTACTCCCATAATGCACTTACTGCGCCTCGAATTTTTTTATTTTCGGTTTGTTTCGCGAAATAAGTGAGAAGTAAAAGATCTGTGCCTCAAACTAGCTAAAAATTAAAGCAGAAGTCCTAATGTAGCATGTGCGTTTTGGTGGAGATTTTGTATTTATAAAAATCGACATAATTAAAAAAGTGGAGCCATCTAGTTAATCTAAATAAAAGCAATAAATCAAAATTATCTACAGACTGGCCCAAAAGTAGAAAGGAGGAGTAATAAATTCCCGGCATGATAATATTACGATTTAGTCAAGCTACCTCAGCCAAAACGAGAAATAGGGTGGAAAATTAAATTTCGATTTTTCTTGACATCTTAAATGTATGAATTTCGGAACGTCACAACGTCTGGGTTACAAATATTTCCAAGGTAAAACAGAACAGAGCAAGGCTATACTCCAGACTGAATTTATTTTGTAAAAGCCCTACGCGTTTCGGCCCATCTTTCTGGCCATCTCCAGGGGCTTCCTGAAACATTACAAAAGGTGGTTGTGTCAGAAAAAAGTTTCTGGTAGGTCGGCAAGTATCACACGATACCCGCTGTTACAGAATTCTAAACAGTCTTACAAGCAAAGTCTAAAAACACAAACTATGGTCAAAACTAACATTCTCTACAACAGCTACATTTATAAAATCAAAGCTAAAAGTTAAAAATTGAGAAGTTAAAAACATCAAAATGTCCAAAGATTGGTCGAGGCACCCCCAAGCAGCAAAAAGAACAATGCGAAAGCAGTAAAATTGTAAAAAACGGGTAGGAACCCGTGTAAACTATGTTTAAAAGTGCACTTAAATGTAGTTGACGTATTATCTTGAAAATTGGTACACATGGGTTTTCCATGATGATAAAAATAAATAGTTCTCAATATGGCTCTAGCGGTCAAATATATATGCTTGAGGTACTATTCAAATTTTAAAAATACTTACACATTTAAGTTAAAATCTCTAGAATCTTTTGGGAAGAAAATATTATCACCTTGTATTTTCTTAACACTAAAATGACGCTAAAATCATCATTTTCAAATGTTTGGAATGTCAAATTATCTACGAAGTATTAATTATACATTGCAAAATTCAGTGCCTCAATTATTGTGCATATTTATTAACATCTCGAGCGCAGTATTAGATTAAAAAGTCTGGACGCAGCAAGTGCGTTATGGTAGTGAATTTTTATTAAATGCTTCAAACTTGAATAACTCAATTTTCTATAAACTTAGAAAGTTTAATTCTTGTATTTAGTAAGGTCTTTCTTAAGGCTAGATATCCACTAAATATTATTAAAATATCTTTGTAATATTCAGAGAATTTTTTTTTTCCAAAGAAAACTCAAAATTTAAATAACTCAATTTTATATAAACCTAGAAAGTTGAATTTTGACACGTAGTAAGGCCTCTTGCAAGGCAATATATCTAGTAAATTTTATTAAAACCCATTTGTAAGTTTCGGAGAAAAAAAATTTTTAGAAAGAAAACTCAAAATTTTCCCAAAAAACCCTGTTATATTTTCCTGGCTAACGAACTCAACCAAGCCATCAATAAAATAAAGGCACTTGCTGAGTTTCATCGAAATTGGTTAATTATTTTTTGAGTTATCCGATGGATACATATATATATATATATATATATATATATATATATATATATATATATATATATATATATATATATATACATATATATATATATATATATATATATATATATATATATATATATATATATATATATATTCAATCCTCTTCGAATGACAATTGCAGTCCTAAATTTTTAAATAAGAAATAGAGACTTGTGATACCTTATTTCAAAAACCTTTTCATTCCCTATTTAAGAATGTTATAGCTTTAAAATTTATTGCAAAAATTAATCTTAAAAAAATAAGTTTATCTGATTGACAAACTTCGCTACAAGGCAGTAAAAAATTAACAACTAATCGCGTTTCATTCTTGATAATGAGAAAGCAAGCAAAAACAGTTTCGGTGTCAGTTAAAAGGAAGACAAAATTTTATCAACATTTTTCATGGTTGGAAATGTTACTTTTGGCTAAACCGCCTTAGCGACTTGCTGTGTGTTTGTAACCGCATGTCACTAGTTATTAACTGAAATTTAGAAACATGGTTTATCTAACAGAAATTATAAAATAACAATTCTACAGATGATTGGTTACGGAAATAAAACAGGATCACAGGTAGAAGTTGCTCGTCTATTTTAAGAAAAATTTCCCTTTCTGTCGCCTATATCACAAGGGACATTTAGTTAAATTGAAAAGCAGTTTTGCGCGCTTGGACATGTGAGAAATATAAAAAAACGTACGATACTGAGTAGTGATACCAATATGGATGTAATACTTGGGTTTGAGAAAAACCAACATACTTCGAGTCAACAATCAGCCACAAGATTGGATGTTAGCCATGCATCGATTATTTGAATACCAACAGAAAATAACTTTTACGCTATTAGACATCTTCTTCTGGGGATGTGGTATACAAAACTAACCTTCGTCTGCATGACAGGGTACCTGGGTACACATTCTGTTTTAAAAGTGGTGTTTTTATATTTATGCCTAAGATGTTGTGACGTCTGAGAATTCATTATAAAAAACCATTTTTTGCCAATGTAGTATTTTTTATAACTTTTGAATATCATATAATCGACATTGAAATTTTTGATACTCATTCCTCACATCAGGGGTACCCCGGTACCTACTAAAATTAAAACTTATTTTGTTCCAAATTTTTAACTTTGGGGCACAGTAATAAAAAATTAACACTCTTTATTTGAAAAAGTATATTAATTTTGTAATATTTTTTATTACAATAATTCTTTTACAGTTTGCAATTGTAACACTTATTTATTTTCTCACAATGTTCGTCGCATATTGGGCGACTACAAACGTCACACGATTTTCTGGTTTTTCTCTGTCTTTTTGTAGCAGCTCGACACACGTAACATTTACCTGTTACTTAAAGGCGTCTGGTTTTATCTCTGGGATGATTCTTTTCTACAACCGGCGGTGGCAGTTGGTATGCTAATAGACCTCCTAACATGCACTAAATTCTCGATTTTGTACTAAAATGTTGTGACACCTTTGGCGATTTGGCACTCAATTCTATGCTTGGTCTAGATAATTGCTTTCCAAGTTCTTGAAGAAATTTTCGACCATAATTTTTTTTCTTCTAAAGAGGGTTATTTTCAGTATAAATAATATATGCTGCTAATCCTGCTATATCAAGCATGTTATAAAACATTGCAAGAGGCCAACGGTTTGTTCGACGTTTGACATAGTAGTGCGACACCATCTTATCCACATTATCAACACCACCTTTACCTGAATTGTAATAATGGATTATTTCAGGTTTTTTCTTTGAACCAGATACATTTGCAGTGTCGTGCATTGTGAATAAGAGTATTACAGCTTTTCGCTGTTTTCGTACGTATGAAACCAGTGTGATATTATTCTCAGAAAATCCAAACGTAGAAGAATGTTCTTCCCTACTTTTATTTGGCAACATCTCTGGCGATATATAAGGTGTATTTTTTTAGCGTACCCACAACAGAAAGATTCTATGACATTAGAAACCGAGCTAAGAGAAGTGTGGTGAAAAAATTATCCATCACAACATTTCTCCCACTATTTTTATAATGAATGCATAAATCTTTTACCACACGCTCACCTTGATTTTGTTCGCGACCTTGCGATGATTTCCCTGTATAAATTTGCCCCACAAGAGGGTAAGAATTAGCTGAACCGCACACCCATCAAATTTTTACACCATATTTGGAAGGTTTGGCTGGCATATACTGCGTGAACCTGGTCCTGCCTCTATACGGAAATAGTTTTTCGTCTACCGTTAGGCATTCAGACGGTGTATAATTCAATTTCAAATTTTGCATCAATAGAAGCCAAAGTTCTGAGATAGCAGCTGCTTTATCAGTTTTCAATCTATCGGTTCTGGTATTCATATTGTCAAAACGTACACATCTTTGGATGGAATAAAATCTGTTGACTGACATTGTCGCACGGTATAATAGGTAAGCATCACTTTTCACAAGTCACTCAAATTTTCTTTCTTAGAGTGTCGCACTCCAGCAGTAATCAGTATCCCGAGATAACCATCAAATTCTTCTTGTATGAGAGGTTTCCAAATTTTTGGTGGTTTGTTGGAATGCTGTTTATTTCTCTCCGCGTGGATGGTTTTGGCTTTGCGGTTTGTTTCTCGAATTATAATGTTGCACATTTCTGGAGTAAAAATGCGTGCGAAAGTTTCCCGAACTGAGAGGGAATTTGTTGTCTTCAAAGGTCTACATTTTTTTCGCAAAATGTTTTGACAGCGTTTGACGAGCAGGCATTGGTGGACTGGCTTGCCAGATAGTTCAGTTTTTAGAACGCAAAACTAGGTCATCACAATTATCAACCTCGAACTCTAGCTGCTCATCTTCAGAATTGTGTTTCTCGGCAATTTTAATTTCATTCTCAGTGTCAAGCAAAACATCTTCTATGTCTGATTCTTCTGCTTGGTTATTTGTTGATGACAACAAAGGCGGTAAATATTCGTCTTCTGATTCAGAGTCTTCAGTTTGTTCATTGTCGTTATCACTCTCTGAATCAGATTCCATAGCATTTAATTCCTGAAAATAACTTACTTGCTGTTCATAACTCATTCTGTAAATAATCAGATACTTAGGAAAAATGTCCAAAATTACAAGAAAAATTAAGTTTTTTTTATCATTTATCACTTGTATAATCTACGTACCGTTTGAATTCAGAACTCGAAACTTCCCTAAATTTTTCTGCCATTCCGAAAACTGACTAATCGCAGTACAATTTCCAATCGAAAATAATATCGGATCACGAAAACAATTCTCCGAAATGCAGAATCCGTTGTTGTCAACAAAACACTGACCGGAAGTATGTAAGCCGAAACGGCTCAAAAAACTTTTCTCGGAACATCAGATGTGACATTATAACTATAACTATTTATAAGAATTAGAAAACTAATGATTTCTAGAATGGTAGGACAATAATTATTGCAGGTACCCGGATACCCTTGAGGTGTATTATGCGTTAAAATTTTATTCGTGAAGGCGACGGCTAAACAACCAAAGAGATAAATAAGGTACACCAAGCAAGAGATTTTCCACAGCCACAGGACATTGTGTTGTCACAACATCAAAACTTAAGGAGTTGGCATAACACAAGAAAAAAAGAGAGACACCAGAAATCAACAAGAGAGAAAAATCAGATAGAAAGGTTTGAAAATAAGGTATTTTTTATTAGAATTTCCTGATATAAAAATAAAATAGAAATGATCAATCCATACCGACGCGTCCGTCTAGTCTTTTAAGCCTTACAAGACACTACCAATTACAAGGAAAAACAGATTTAGAAAATTTCAATGACCGTTTGGTTTGTTACATAGACAGGGTCAGATATTGTAGAAGAAGGAAGTTAACACAAGTTCAAAATAATGAAATAAGGCACGCTGAACAATTACCACCAGTGAAAAAGTAGTGTGGTTGATAAAAAAACCCGTATCATTTGTGCATTTTGATAATACCAGGAAAGTTTGATAATTTTTATTTCAATTTCGCGGTTACATATATTGGATATAATATTTCATTGTGATACATTAAACTTCTGTTTCGAAGTAACAATTTGGTCGCTTATATAACCCAGTCCTTATTGTTTGTTCGTTTTTTGTATAAGTCAAAACCACCCTGTAGAAAAGAGAAAAAAAAGAGAAAGTGGACAACTACATATATAAAATGTATTAAAAGTATATTGTTACAATTATATATATATATATATATATATATATATATATATATATATAATATTACTGTGATGTAAGTCAATATGTGCACAACATTTCTGAGTCTTAGCATAGCATAAATTGGTGACCTAAGTAACATATTTAGCGTAAAATACGCAACTCCAGGAAAAATTTAAAGATTGGGCATATATTTTATACTTACATGCAGGTATACGCAATACGTATTAGATTAGGATTTTTTTCTGTTTTTTCAATTTTGTTTCCCGCTTCCTTTGAGATGTAATAACTCACAAGGCAGCGCGTGCGTCGATTAATATTTAAAACATATGCATCGTCTTTTTATGATTACTTTATATACAGAGACTTCCTTAGGTTCTAAAATATTGTTAAGTCTACCTCCTCCTACCTTTCACTTTGAGCAGGGTGGGTCAACGATTGAACAAAGTAAGTTTGTGCTTTATGTACAAACTTCTTTGATAAGATGTATATATTTTACATGGTTACTAAGTGTGCGCATTTTAAAGTTATTTTGGACTGTATAGAGTGTGTTTAGAAGCAGGGCAGTACAAATTTGGTATTTCTTATATAGAATCCAATGTATATTATTCGATTTTTGAATTCTACTTGAAAATCGAAAAGATTCTTATTATAGCTGTGAAAAATTTATGGTTCTTTAAATAATTGGTATTTTATGCCAAAAAGGACAGTTATTTTGTTAGGTAAACTATTTAAAAAGAATTAAAAACCCGATAACAGTGATACTGCATATTAGGGGCCATTTAGTTTGAAATAAACCAACTGCTGATTCATGAAGTTTACTACCTTATATGCACTTTAATACTATTTTTATGTTGTGAAAATTTGGTAAAGACGTTGCCTATACAGGGGCTATAGCAGGTGTCCAATTTGAAGTTTACAACTTCAGGAATGTCGAGTTATGTGAATTTAAAAAATGTTTGTTCGGGAAAAAGAGAAGCATACCGGGACAGAACGGCCAATATAATAGGCTTTGGAAATTTTATTTAGTATAGGATGCTAAATGGTATTATATTGAAAAATATTTGACCTAGATATGGTGATAATATAATGTGGAGCTGGGTTAGCAAGGTCGTGTAACGATACAGTTATAATAACATTCTTGTGTTAGTGAATTTTCATTACAAAAATAATAGAGAGGTAACGATGGTGAGATTTTCGAATTTTTTTTTTCAGTTGAGCGCGAATTAGGGCCACTAGGGCCGATATCCAAAGTCCGTTTGAATTTTTATATGAAACCCATGTGGAAGTTATGACTCAATTTGCATCACTATTTTATATTAGGCTCAGATAATGTGCTTCTGTCTCCGACCATTCTCGACGACTGTGAAATATATTGAATAATGGTTCATCATAATGGACGTGAACATAATATATGCTCATCGATAATAGTTATAGGACAGAAACGCTGTGTCTGCGCTTAATTAAGTATATTCTCTAAAGCTTTGCAGAGTGTGTGTCATTTTCAACATATACAAAATGTTTCACCAAGAGCCAAACGGAAAATCATTTCCTCCTCCTATCGGTAGGGTTGACACGATGCGTTTAACAAGTGAACTTATGCAAAGAGATTCTTCTAGTATATCTGGTATAAATCAATGCTGTAGCGGTATACACTGTATCTGTAAAGTAACGCATAAATTCAATAAAATTGAAAGTGGCTATTATTAAGGAAAATTCAAAAAGAAGTCAATTTTAATTTTCAAAAACTAACTTTTTAATTTAAAAATCTCACACATATCGTTATACCCATCAAGGCGTAGCTACTCTTTCGAAATGTTGATATTGGATGGTGGGTAGTGTGATATATTTAAAGCTAATCCCATTCTCTATTCAGCAACCCCCTTTTTTTTTGTAGGAATAAAATAAAGTGAGTAATAACATTGTTATTATATTTCACACCTAACAGAAGTGAAGCCTATAAAGAATTACAGAGTTTAGTATTATCTAATCAGATGTTCAAAATGCCCGCCTTCTTGTGCCTGACAATATCCCAAACGGCCAACAAATTCTTGTTGGACTCTATTTATAATCTCTGGAAAAATGTTGGTACATTCAGTTCTAATTCTTGTTTTTAATTCGTCGATAGTATCTGGTTTATTTTTTAATACATTCTTCAAATGACCTCACAAAAATCTAAGTGAGTTAGGTCAGGCGATCTTGCTGGCCACTCGATTGCACCACGCCTGCCAGTCCATCTGTTGGGAAGTTTTTGATCCAGATACTGTCGAAAATTAACGTCATAATGCTCAGGGGCACCATCTTGTTGATACCACAAGTTATGGCTTACCATACCAGCATTTTGTCCAACAGGAAATAAGTTCAATAACCTCGGACTGAGAGATTTCAGTAAAAATTATAGGTACTGTGGTCCATTTATATTTGCATCAAAAAAGCAGAAACCAATACTCCTACTCCTAACAATTCCCGCCCAAACATCTACCTTTTGTTAATATTGTGTGTGATTTTGTCGCATCCATCTTGGATTTTCACTTGACCAATATCTGCAGTTTTGACGGTTAACTTCTCTATGTAGTGTAAAAGTAGATACGTCCGAAAACATAATATTCGGTACTTGTAGAGTTATCATTACCTTTAGCCATTTGCTCAAAACTGCCTCCTTCGATGTGGATCGTTATCGGATAACTCAATTGTTTTTAGATTGTGGGAAACTGTTGTTGCCGAGCTGGTGACATTATTATTTCATCACTGGTCACAAACGGCGAATTTAAACCAAGATGTTTATATATTTTTTTTGTTAATAGCATGTTTTTTTATTACTTGTCGTCTCTAACCGGATTCAATGATTTTGTTGTTAAGAATACCACACCAGAAATTTATAGACCAATGGTTTTCGCCCTGCATAGTAAATGTGATGACGATTTGCAGCACCATTACTTTTAAACGCAGCATTGTCAGAAAACACAACACAACATAAGAGTTTGCATCAACTCTTAGTTGAGCTTTGGATTGGCTGTTGATTATGACGTTTCAAATGATATTGCTCTCTGACAACTATTGAGTTGCGATTTTTTTTTATTACGAAACAAAATCTAATTCCGTTTCTTGATTAGTGACATTTCTATTTAGCACAGTACTCATTCAACACTACCAGTAGACTCTCCGTTCCAGTTTCACAACTGAGCAAAGTGGGTGGGGGTCAATCGGGATATTTAACTCTATATAACGTTTCTGCTAGAAGACAATTCTTTTAGGTATCTTCTATCACGCAAACCAATTAATTCGTTTTTAGAGTAATTGATTATTTAGCTAATAAACATACACAACTCTTCAACAAACTTGAGTAGGCAACAAAATTCAACAATAACCATAACTTATTATGACAGTTCATAAACTTTTCATGTGGGTAATTGTTCCCATAGCCTCTACGGATAATAACAAGAAATATCATTAATATATTGAATAAAATAGATAAATCACAAGAACTCAAAAAGAATAAGAAATAGGTATAGGTTGTACCAAAGAAAAGTTTGGCTTCTCTTTAACATAACATAAAAATAAATAGGGTGTTCCAACAGAAAAACGTGATAAGTTTAAGACACCTAGGCTTTAACATATATATTAAACATCATTCAGCTTTTTATTTCAAATTTCGATACCATAAGGTATGTGCGTACCCAAAAAAATTAAAGTTAAATGCGTATTTAAAACATAAACAGAACCAAACAATTGGTACAAGAAAGCCATTACATCTAGTATATCCAACCAATTTTGGCGTTTCTCTCACCTTTTAGTGAATTTTTATTAAAAAAAATTCACTACTAGAGAGGCATCGATGGTGAGACTTTGCAAAATTTTTTCAAATGAGCGCGAACTTGGACCCCTGGAACTCATATCCGGGGTCAGTTTCAATTTTTATATGTTTATATATATATATATATATATATATATATCCATCTAATAACTAAAAAATAATTTACATTTCAATAAAACTCGGCAAGTGCTTTTCTTTTATTAATGTCTTGGATGAATTCGTTAGCCAGGAAAATCGGACGGGGTTTTCCGGGAAAATTTTGAGCTTTCTTTCAAAAAAAAATTTTCCCCAAAAATAACAAAGATGTTTTGATGAAATTTACTGTATATATTGCCCTGTGAGAGGCCTTACTAGGTACCAAAATTAAACTTTCTGAGTTTATATAAAATTGAGTTATTCAAATTTTAAATTTTCTTTAAAAAAAATTTTTTTCTCCGAAAATTACAAAGTTATTTTAATGAAGTTTGGCTGATATCTTGCCCTAGAAAATGCTTTACCACGTACCAAAAATAAACTTCCTAAGTTTATAGAAAATTCAGTTATTCAAATTTGAAGCATTTAATAAAAATTCACTACCGTAACGCACTTGCTGCGTCCAGAGCTTTTTTTATAATACTTTTATTTGCCTACCAGCGTTCCTTGCTTTATAATTTATTTCTGCAACAAATATAAGACCACGTATTATACAGGGTGTTTACGGAAATCGGGAACAATAGCTATCTTCGTTATTATTTGAGCTACAAAGTCGGTTAAATGGGCAAAGTTGACCAACTGGACACCCCGCTTCTGAATATGTCACCGATATCTAGATTGCATAACAACTGTCAAATATGTTGACATAACCTCCATTTTTTTAAATGGAACGATACGAATATTTTGCATTCAATCTACTCAGGGCAAGCCATTCTATACGTACGTATAATAGTCTTTCCATCCCATTTAAATATTCCGAAGATAACTTGATCCCAAATGTTGCCAATTGTAGGTGTTTACGGAAATCGGGAACAATAGCTATCTTCGTTATTATTTGAGCTACCAAGTCGGTTAAATGGACAAAGTTGACCAACTGGACACCCCGCTTCAGAATATGTCACAGATATCTAGATTGCATAACAACTGTCAAATCTGTTGACATAACCTCACTTTTTTTAAATAGAACGATATGAATATTTTGTGTTCAATCAACTCAGGGCAAGCCATTTTATATGCACACATAATAGTTTTCCATCCCAATAGAATATTCCGAAGATAACTTGATCACAAATGTTGCCAATTGTAGGTGTTTACGGAAATCGGGAACAATAGCTATCTTCGTTATTATTTGAGCTACGAAGTCGGTTAAATAGGCAAAGTTGACCAACTGGACACCCCGCTTCCGAATATGTCACGTATATCTAGATTGCACAACAACTGTCAAATCTGTTGACATAACCTCAATTTTTTTAAATGGAATGATACAAATATTTTGCGTTCAATCGACTCAGGGCAAGCCATTCTATACGTACACATAATATTCTTTCCATCCCAGTACAATATTCCGTAGATAACTTGATCCCAAACGTTGCCAATTGTAGGTGTTTACCGAAATCGGGAACAATAGCTATCTTCGTTATTATTTGAGCTACAAAGTCGGTTAAATAGGCAAGGTTGACCAACTGGATACCCCCCTTGTAAATATGTCACGGATATCTAGATTGCACAACAACTATCAAATCTGTTGACATAACCTCAATTTTCTTAAATGGAACGATACGAATATTTTGCGTTGAATCTACTCAGGGCAAGCCATTCTATATGTACACATAATAGTATTTCCATCCCAATAGAATATTCCAAAGATAACTTGATCACAAATGTTGCCAATTGTAGGTGTTTACGGAAATCGGGAACAATAGCTATCTTCGTTATTATTTGAGCTAACAAGTCGGTTAAATTGACAAAGTTGACCAACTGGACACCCCGCTTCTGAATATGTCACGGATATCTACATTTCACAACAACTGTTAAATCTGTTGACATAACCTCAATCTTTTAAAATGTAACGATATGAATATTTTGCATTCAATCGACTCAGGGCAAGCCATTCTATACGTACACATAATAGTCTTTTCATCCTGGTACAATATTCCGAAGATAACTTGATCACAAACGTTGCCAATTGTAGGTGTTTACGGAAATCGGATTGGCCATGGAGGTACAGTTGAATGGTCGCCAAGATCGCCCGATTTGACCCCATTGGACTCTTCAATATGGGGTACAATAAAGGACGATGTTTACGCATCAAGAGTGGATAGTCTGGACGAATTGAAGTTAAAAATCAGGAATTCAGTCAACAGAATTTCTGTACAGACCCTTCAAAGAATACAGTCCAATATATTGAAGAGAGCAATATTATGCCTGAATCATAACGGTGGGCATTTTGAGCAATATTTGTAATTATTTATTCGTTTTTAGGAAATAAAATTTAGTTTTAAATATACATGTGTATTTGTACAGTGGCTCGCCCTGAGTCGATTAAACGCAAAATATTCATATCGTTCTATTTAAAAAATGAGGTTATGTCAACAGAATTGACAGTTGTTGTGCAATCTAGATATCCGTGACATATTCAGAAGAGGGGTGTCCAGTTGGCCAACATTGCCCATTTAACTGACTTTATAGCTCAAATAATAACGAAGATAACTATTCTTCCCGATTTCCGTAAACACCTACAATTGGCAACGTTTGGGATCAAGTTATCTTCGGAATATTCTACTGGGATAGAAAGACTATTATGTGTACGTATAGAATGGCTTGCTCTGAGTCGATTGAACGCAAAATATTCATATCAATCCATTTAAAAAAATTGAGGTTATGTCAACAGATTTGACAGTTGTTGTGCAATCTAGATTTCCGTGACATATTCAGAATCGGGGTATCCAGTTAGTCAACTTAGCCTATTTAACCGACTTTATAGCTCAAATAATGACGTAGATAGCTATTGTTCCCGATTTCGGTAAACACCTACAATTGGCAACGTTTGGGATCAAGTTATCTACGGAATAATGTACTGGGATATAAAGACTATTATGTGTACGTATAGAATGGCTCGCCCTGAGTCGATTAAACGCAAAATATTCATATCGTTCTATTTAAAAAATGAGGTTATGTCAACAGAATTGACAGTTGTTGTGCAATCTAGATATCCGTGACATATTCAGAAGAGGGGTGTCCAGTTGGCCAACATTGCCCATTTAACTGACTTTATAGCTCAAATAATAACGAAGATATCTATTGTTCCCGATTTCGGTAAACACCTACAATTGGCAACGTTTGGGATCAAGTTATCTACGGAATATTGTACTGGGATGGAAAGACTATTATGTGTACTTATAGAATGGCTTGCCCTGAGTCGATTGAATGCAAAATATTCATATCGTTCCATTTAAAAAAAATCAGGTTATGTCAACAGATTTGACAGTTGTTGTGCAATCTAGATATCCGTGACATATTCAGAAGCGGGGTGTCCAGTTGGTCAAATTTTTCTATTTAACCGACTTCGTAGCTCAAATAATAACGAAGATAGCTATTGTACCCGATTTCCGTAAACACCTAGAATTGGCAACGTTTGGGATCAAGTTATCTTTGGAATATTGTACTGGGATGGAAAGACTATATGTGTAAGTATAAAATGGCTTGCCCTGAGTCGATTGAACACAAAATATTCATATCGTTCCATTTAAAAAAATTGAGGTTATGTCAACATATTTGACAGTTGTTATGCAATCTAGATATTCGTGACATATTCAGAAGCGGGGTGTCCAGTTGGTCAACTTTGGTTATTTAACCGACTTTGTAGCTCAAATAATAACGAAGATAGTTATTGTTCCCGATTTCCGTAAACACCCTGTATAACTAACAAAGTACAAATTGTAAATCCTACGTACGACGTATCCTAACTCATCCTGAGATATGTTATAAGTAAGTCATGTTATTGAATATTTATGCCTTTTTGTCGAGAGGACATAAAATCAAGTATAGACAATAAAGTGAATAACGCTTTACAATTACATTATAAATAGGTAATGTATTAGAAGGCCATGCCTCTATTCTAAAAGGAATTCAGTTCAAAATAAATTCTGCACTGAGTCAGCGAATTAATATATTTTCTGTTCTCTTTTGTCTTTTTGTTATCCTTTTTAACAATACCGCACCTGCTGTATTTTTAGTTTTTCTTCTCCAAGCTTAATATATACTAAACTAGTATGCAGCAATCATCTTACAGGATTTAGCTAATTAGCAGAGATGTTTTATTTTAAACAAATAAAAAGAATATATAATAAAAGCACCACAAGTTCATCTGCAAAGTAAAATTCCTAATACCCTTCATTGGCCTTTTCATCTTGCTTCTTTTGCTTGTAATTAAGGAATGCCAACTCTCGTCGCTAATACTAGAGTATCAACATTCCCTGGGGTACAGAGCATTGTCGAACGTATAGTTTTTTGCTAATTACAAAAGGAAAAAAAACGAACCACACACCGAAAGCCAACCAGTGTAAACACTGTAATTTTGTCAGCAGAACGCGTTTTGCTAACTGAATGGATTTGGATTCATTCTATCCTCACTAAAGCATGGCTATTATTTACGAACCCTATAATTAGCTATAGCCTAGTTAATAGAGCATTAAAAAAAATGACTCTTTACCATACAGGTACACAATAAAGTATGGCTAAGAATGTTTCACTTATTTGTAGTTGGCGTCTTAATATTGTATTTATAGCCTTCTAAACTGATCTAACATTTTCGGCTCCAAGGGCACTCTTCTGTTATTCGTCGTAGCGTCAGTTGACAAAAAGGTAACTTATAAAGAGTAAGACAATCTAACGTAAACCATGGCAAGAGCAGTGTGTTAGTTAAAATATGCCCGATATTAGTGAAATGTGCAATGTACGTTAATATAGCTTGATAAAGGGTAAATTGCTCACTGGATTCATTGCCGTTTATTTATGGTACATGTCACCATTTGTTTAATTATAAACTAGAGAGTAATTTTATTATGTATTTGGTTATTAATGGGGCTTTAAGTAATTATTTGATAATTAGCTTATATTAAAGAAAATGTAGCTCAAAGTTTAGTCAACCATTTATTTTTGGTATTTATACGAGGTTAAGTTAATATTAATAAAGTAGGCAATTGTTAAATTATGTCAGTTTGCAGAAAGTACATCAGTCTAAAGTAAAGTTTATTTGGAAGTAAATTAATGATAGTTTGGAAGGTGTGTGGGACACCTTCGCTGTTTTTACCAGCCAGCAGAGCGTCATGTTGGTGATATTGGGCATCTGCCCCGGGTTACGTAACCAGGATACGATTGTTAGGGTTGCATCGGTCTTACAGGGGTACAGTGAGCCTGCTCCCTGTACCCATTGCACCTGCCCGTGGCTGTGCGCGGATATTGGAGAGGGCACAGTTCAGGCCTTTGTGTTCATTGCACTTCTCAGTATTCAGGTGTGTGAACAGTTGTTCTATTTTAGAGCCGGCGCTAGTAGTTGGGCCAGAGACATAGATGCGTTTAGCCCTTTGTCTCATTGCACGTATTGCACGTGTCAGTGCCAGCGCAAGGGGTATTTCGAGAAAGGCACATCCCAAGCTCAACCATTTGTGCCTGTTGCACCTCTCGTTATTCCACGTGGGCGGTCGCGAGCACTCTAGATGAGGCACCGCCAGTTCAGCCCTTTGCATCGTTGCACACCTGGAAGTCGGCACAGACTTAGTGTCGGAAACAGTGACCCAATTAAGCACACAAGTTTAACTATCGTTTGAGTACATATAGTCATTGTTCGAACCTAGTTTGGAGGCACTGGCGTGTGTTGTCTCTAGTTTAGAATGCTACTCTGTGGATTGATCAGTAACTGCCGTTAATGTTAAAAAGCTCAGTGGAGCGTTGAGTAGTATCTACTGTTGATGTTAATGTTGCTCAATTTGAGTAGTAACTGCTGTTAGTGTTGAAGTTGCTCAGTGTAGCATTAGGTAGAAACTACTCATAATGTTAGCTTGCTCAGTGGAGCTTTGAGGATAAATAGTCATTGATGTTGAGTCGCTCAGTGGAGTGTGTAATTGGTAAGCGTTTGATAAACCAATATTTGAATGACCCTCGTATATATTAGGTTGTACTTTATATGAACGATGGTGTGTTCAGGTATATTTTAATTTACAGTTTAGCGATGTTCTTACTGGACACTTCTGGCACCCGCTCGCCCGACTCATTACACCCGTACGTTAAGGATTCTCCGTTATTCTGATATGTAATAAACCTTTAACATGATTACTCTTAGGTAGATAACAAAACTTCTAAATGGTATATCGACTGGTGATTGGCTGCTGAGCTATTTAATTATGTTATGTGACTGTTAGTCAATTTTCATTAGTATAATAAGTTACTCATATTGTTTATTAAGAGGGTTTTCATTATGTACTTATGTCATCGAAGGGTTGCATTCAATATATTTAAAGAAACGGGCTCTTACAAAATATAGGTTACTAAAAACGAATAAGTTACATAGCGACCCGGGGTGTTACTTAGTAACGTGCATTTATTTGCTAGTTTACAGAGTTCCGTAGTATAACTGTATAAACTTATTTCAAATACTATATAATGACAATACAGGACCCTCCGGCTGATTTCGTGTTTCAAGAATATCAGCGCCCCTAGCGGATAGTACTGATGTTACGTCGTTCGAGAACGCGTAACACTAGCAATTGCTGGTGTTTAACTGTGTATAATTAAGTTTGAGCTGTGTTTTTACATTGAATTTTAGTGGTTGGGTGTGTGCAATCTATAATTGTTCGAATTATAACGTGCTAAATCTATCAAAGACATTTCATAGGTTTCCAAAGGATGGCGAAACCTGACTATGATTTGAAGCAGAAGACAAATTCAGAATCACTTTTATCAAATACTATATAATGACAATACAGGACACTCCGGCTGATTTCGTGTTTCAAGAATATCAGCGCCCCTAGCGGATAGTACTGATGTTACGTCGTTCGAGAACGTGTAACACTAGCAATTGCTGGTGTTTAACTGTGTATAATTAAGTTTGAGCTGTGTTTTTTACAATGAATGTTAGTGGTTGGGTGTATGCAATCTATAATTGTTCGAATTATAACGTGCTAAATCTATCAAAGACATTTCATAGGTTTCCAAAGGATGGTGAAACGTGAATATGATTTGAAGCAGAAGACAAATTCAGAATCACTTTTATGCCAATATGTACAGTTCACAGAAGATAATTTATTGTGTAATATTTACCATCATGTACCTATTTATAGCTAAACTTCGTAAACTGGTGGTTGGAAGGCTTTAATCATAACTTGTCTTCCAGTGCATCAAAAAAAAAAAGAAATATGAAGTCAAAAAGTTTTTCATTATTAATAAATGTTATAAGAAAACTATATTCTACTGTGTCCTTTTTTATTTTAGTATGGCATAAATTGTCAAATTTTTTCACATTTAAAATTATTTAACTTGGTAAAGGCTTTTAATTATCTTCCCAAGACAAGTTTTTAAAGAGACAAGTAGAAATAGCAGATTCAGCCCTATAATAGATTTATTCACGGAAGTAAGAGTTGGTCTCACCTTGCATCTGCACAATTTCCTAATTATGTACTAAGTATATCAGTTACATATTTTAAAATATTAGATTAATAAGACAGTTTACATGTAGAGATATAGCAAATTGAGTACTGAAACAATTATTTATAGGTAGGTACACATTGTAACTTAATATCCTCAGAAACAGCTTTCAGTATATTCCTATACCTACCCTTGAAATAGTAGTTTAACGACGGTTTCAAGGTGATACTGTAAATTATTATGAAATAAGATTATGGGTAAGAGAAATTTGCAGAATTATTCATGCTGAATTCATTTAGGTTTCAAGCTTATTGTTGATACAAATTCTATTTGTAACTATATAATCAGAAACTTGTCACTGTTTTGTCATGTACAAGTTTGTATATTCATCTATAATAAACCATTTGTCTAAATTAAGAACATGCAGGTAAATATACAATTCAAATTACCCGGTCAGTTTCAGTACTTCACGCGTGTAGGCGCTAGTGTACTTGTCACAAAAATCACCAATGCTAAAGCATAGGAGTGTCCCGTATTGCTATTATATTGTATTGGCTTATTTTTTCTGGAGGGCGAGCGAGCAATACAAGCTGATCATCCATTTCTGGCCGTAAGAGAAACAAGTGTTAAGCAAAGAAATGGCATTTCAAAAGGCGCGGCAAGAAATTTAACCGTCCAGCTGTATTTAATAAATTAACAATACATAATTTCCAAATATTCAAGAATTTTTTATCTATGTTGGTGACCATCCAGGGCACAAAAAGTACATACCTATGATATATATGCTTTCTCCTTAACAATACCTCAGATAATATTCACCATATGGAATTAATATTTCCGTTTCTAAGCATTGTTGAACGCCACCAGACCGTGTTATTAATATTTATTAAAAAAAATTAAGAATAATGAAAATTAATGAACATTTTGAGCCACGTGAATAGAGCTGTCCAGAACACGTGATTTAAATACCACCAATATGGCCGCTTGTAGGCACACAAACGCAAACAAACTCATGTTCCGTGGATGTTATAACTTTTGAAATTGTGCATTGCGTGTGTTTAAAATGGCTTGTGTTGACAAGAGTGAATATCTATTATCACTGGAAAATTAAAATGAAGACGTTGCTAGAACATATCGAGAGAAAATTCGTATTATTGAAGGAACTGATCCCTATACTCTGACGACGGGCCCAATGCCTCCTTGTGAAGAACTATATAGTTTCCCACCAGTTGATGCTTTCGATATGGTTAACTATTTAGTGCTTACCCACAGTTTATACACTAATCGACAAATGAAAGCCCATAAAAGTCTCTCTGCTTACACTGAAATAATGTTATGTTTTCATTAGCATTTGGCTAGTAGTATTGATTTTATTTATATTTATGTACTATTTTGTGGATATGTATCTACCTTATCATATAAAGTTTCAATTTATAATCCATACTTTACACTAATAATAATTATTATATTAATATCGAATTTTTTACTTAGCTTTAGGTCTCATGAAATATGTTATGAACTTTGAACAAGATGTATAATTTTTAAATTACTCCAATTCAATTGAAAGGACTCTAGTAATAAATATAATATTTATTTTTATGTTCATACCTATTTGAAAAATATACATATATACCTGAATTCTTTTGTGCTCAAAAATAATTTACTTGCATATTAGGTAATAAACTTGATTTGCAAATGTGGCTTGATTAAAATTTACTGACTTACTTTTTTTATATTGCTTTAAGAAGTGAAGTTAATTAGCATTAATACATAAAAAGAATGAAGTTGTACCTGTGATAAAATGCTTACTGCATACTCTGCTATACTTGAGTGTAAATTCTGTTATATATTTTCTTTTAATTGCGTGTATCCACCTTAATCTCCGGATTTTGGAGAGCTCATTTAACTCTGGTTTATGTGGAAATTGTAGTACACTCGGTATTCTGAAAAACTGGACTCTATCTCGATTACCACGACTTCCGCATTTCACAACACAACACGTCGTAGGCATATTTTTGAAGTTAAAAAACTAATTCTTTATTTAATAACACACTACTGTCTACTATATTTATATTTACACAAATTTTAAACTAATGGGAACATTTATAAACAATTTACAAACTAGACTCTTTAAAAACACGATAACGTCATACACAGCTATTCAAAACAATAGAGTAGTTTAAAATGTGTGCCTACCAGCAGCCATATGAGAATTGTGCTGACAGCATCTCGGACTGCTCTATTTACTAATTTGACAGAAGGTTCACAGGCACCTGTGAGGACAATCAATGCCAACCTCATCATTGCACAACCTAAAATTACAACTTTTGACTATTTATAACAATAAATCGGAAGTAAGTTGCAAAACTGATCCGATTGTGCTGGCTAACAAACCTATTCAAGCTATTAGCAAAAGTATCATAGGTGTCAAATTTTATTAAAATTAGTAAAAGCTAATTTTCTATATCGAAAATTCGAAAATTGTGGTGATGCATCTCGAAAACTGTGCATATTTTAATATAGGTGTGTTGGCTAAACCAGTCAATAATGGAAACATTTCATCTAGTGATGGATATAATATAATAAATTAGACCTGTACAAAGTTCTTAGACAGTCCCTGGAGCGAGCACAATAATTACTTGGTATAGACATAACACAGTTATCTAGATGTTGGTTTGGGGAAGTTGTATGTGATTTTGGAAGTTACTTACATAAATTAGCTACTAACTGATCCATTAACACGTAGAAACTTTGCCCACGGTCCTTCACTATTAACTAGATTACAATCAGGTCATTATTAAACTAGGGTAATCGTCCACTTTCTGTATTCAATGTACTTGATTCTACAAACTCAACAATTTCAAATACTGCTGAGAAAAATGTGCGAGGTACTATAAATAAATAACGATAATAAGTCTTTATTAATTGTAGTTACCACAACTTTGTGAAACTCTTTTATACAAAATACAGATATTAGGTCAGAGAATATAGTTTACAATTAATTCGGCAATATTATTGTACTACTCCCTTGTGGCTGTTTGTTGTTATTCTCAAGTCATGTTACACTGTAAACAAGGTACTTAAATAAATGAAAAATAAAAAATCTCTGGACGCAGCAAGTACGTTATGGTAGCGATTTTTCTTTAAAATATTTTTTATAGCAAATGTCTTTCTTTGATGAAAGCAGGCATCAAACTTGGTGGTCTATATAGTAGAAACAATGTATCATATTTCATCGAAATACATTTATTGTTTGAAAATATATAAAAACTTTTCAAAAGTCTGGATGCAGCAAATGTGTTATGGAAGTGAATTTCCATAAAAATGTTTTTAATAGCATATGCGAGCAGGCATCAATCTGATTATCGATATAGCCTATGTAGTACAAACAATGTACTATATCAAAATTACTTATGGTTTGAAAATATACAAAAATTTTCGAAAATAAACTTAAATGTTGGTTTCCTAATCAACAAAGCTTACGCTAATAGAAAATTGAGTTATTTAAATCTGAAGGATTTAATGAAAATTCGGTAAATTTGCAGATTAGCTCCCGAACGGTTTGTAACAAATTGTTTTCAGAAATATTACTAGGACCCCACCTGGATGCACAAACCACAAGAAAAATATCTGGTTCACACCCCCCAAGGAAGTTACAGGACTGGGAGTGAATAGTTGGTGCCGGGCGGGGTAGGTAGCAAAAGGAAATATGAGCAGAAAAAGCGAAGAAAACTGCTTAAAAGCTGTCTATTTAAAGCTAAATCCCCATTAAACCACGCCTACATGAGGGGGGAAGCCTACGACGAAGCAGACACCCCCCCCCCCCGCTTCGACTTGCGGTAAGGTTGGGAGTGGCTGCTTCGTCGTGGGGATTTTCCTTCCCCCCTCGCGTGCATACAACCACCCTCGTTGCATAAACCACAAGAAAAATTTCTTGTTCATACCCGCCAAGGAAGTTACGGCACTTGGGGGAATAGGGGTGCTGTGCTGGGTAGGCAGGGTTAAGAGGGAATATGACTTCAAGATGTGAAAAAGACAACTTTCAAGCCAGTTTTATTTGAATTTTCTGCCCATATTTCCTTTTTACTACCTACCCCGCCCAGCACCCCTCTTCACTCCTGGTCCTGTAACTTCCTTGGGGGGTGTGAACAAGAAATTTTTCTTGCGGTTTGTGCATCCAGTGGGGGCCCTAGGCAAGTTTCTGAAAACAGTTTTTTGAGTTCGGGGGCTAATCTGCAAATTTACCGAAAATTTGCTACCAAAACGCACTTACTGCGTCCAGATTTTTTTCTTATAAACGCATCATATTTCGATTAAAAATTCATAAATGCAGTAACGAATTTGTTCTACGAAAATTAGCTAAAATAATTATAGACCGTTAAACCATAAACTTCACTAAACCTACAAATAAATATCCAAAAAAGCATCAATTTAATTAAACTTAAGGGTTTGCAGAAAACTCTTCTTGCAACATTTTCTTTTCATAATCGGTATTTGTTTCACGTTCTTTACCTAAACATTGCCAATTTTGACGTTTAAAATTGCGAGTTTGAGTTTTGAGGAAAATTCCAAAATTTGTTTCTTTAACTGCCCATAACTTCGTTGTCTTTAAAGCTAGAAACGTAAATTTTGGTACACTCTTTATAATACAAACAAGCGTACCAAATTTGGTTGCCCTTACTTTCTTATTTACGGAGATATGAATTTTTTTAGAAAGAAAACACAAAATTTTCCAGGAAAACCTGGTCCGATTTTCCTGGCTAACGAACTTATTCAAGCGATCAAGATCGGTCCATTATTTTTTAAGTTATCGGTCGGATATATATATATATATATATATATATATATATATATATATATATATATATATATATATATATATGTATATATATATATATATATATATATATATATATATATATATATATAAACACAGATCTCCTCATTCGCGATGTCTTTTTCGCTAAAAATCGCGAAAAATGACGTACCCTTATTCTTATCGTGAAATACGTATTACATTGATTTGTTTTGTAAAATATTTAATAATACAAATTACGGGGTACAAAAGTAAATTGGTTATAAATTTTACAGATGTATTTTTTTTTCAATTATCAAGTCAATTAACAATTAATCCCTGGCAGGTAGCCAACATTATAAACGCATTATGATGCACTGCACAGTTTGTTTGTAATAGCCGTTTTTCAATTGTGGTAATCAATAGATTGGATGAATGCGAAACGTCAACTATTCTGTGATCAAAAACATTGTGCGAATAAATTCTGTTTTATCCTACAAAGTAAAATTGGCAAATAAATATGTGAACATACCCATAGACAAAGATAGACAACAGCACAGTTAAGTGAGTGAGCCGGAGAGAGATGGAGTTCAATTAGAGTCAAATTTGTCCACTGAAAAATGCGTCCGCTCGTATACGTCGCATAACTTACGTAGCATATGGGGAACACGAGTGATATCAGACTTCCCTCCTATTCATTTTCGAGGCAAATGTCATGTATGCTATCTAGCTTTTTTATGGAAAGCATAAAGACAAATAATTTAGCGGATCCCTCATATAAATTTCCACTTTATAAACCGAATTTAGGAATAAAATAATTCAAAACCCGTGCATAACAAGAGAAAAGCGATTTTGGAATTACAAAGAGTTTTGCGGGTAAATATGTGTAATTAAAACTAGAGCCAATATTCAAAATCTATTTCATTTTAGCTACAATGACTAAGATCACACACACTTTATTTTCAATGCAGATTATTTAATCAATATTGATGATTGAAAATAATGTTAATACAGGGTGACTTTTTTTTCCGATGGGCTTGTCAATAATACATTACTGTAGTCTTAAAGGCTTACTGCGCATGGTCTTGTTCAACCCAGCGTCGGGCGTGCATGTTATGATTTATACACGTCACATATTTACCGCTATGGGTTGTCATTAAAACATAGGTAGGAACGAAACCTAGCTCCAGATAGCTTCACATATTTTACTATTCCACACTGTCTTATCGTCTAGTCTTTCGTAATGTGTCAAACGGACAAATTGTGCAAAGTTTGTTCATTCTGAGACAGTACTCCGATACCCATTTTAATCTGGTTATATACCAACTGGATATTTTGCCTATCGTGCTAAATGGCCATTATTTTGTGAAAATATCAAATTGATACGCATCCAATTACAACATATTTTTATTTCGGGTGTTATTTCATATCATCCACGCCGATAACGGCAAAAAACCAACGAAAAACGCTATTTATCTAGCTCTAGAGGTGTCCAAAATCTCCAGAGACTGATGTACGAAGGTTAAAATGATGAACTACAAGAGGATTTTAGGGATAAAGTCGACACTAATGTTGAAGATGTAGTTGCCACACGTAAAGCAAATTCAGATACAGAAAAAAAGGAAGGTGCGGAGGAAAAAAAGTTAAGGATGCGGATGCGCTTGAAGGCAGAAAATATGTCTTCCTCGGGCGAAACAAAACAACAAGATGGAGTAATAAAAACCCCACCATCGCAAAAAGTGCGTTCAAGAAGTCACAACATTATAAACAAAACTACCAATAGCCAATGCGTACACTGCAAAACTATCTATCAAACGCTGGAGATAAATAGTCAGGACGTAAAATAAAAAATAAGTGTTTGAAGTGTGGATATAGAGAAAAGTGAGGACGCAGCAAGTGCGTTATAGTAGCGAATTTTTTAACACATTTTGCAACTTTCTTAAACTTGTTAGCACATCATTGAACCTGACTAAACTTGTTAATGGTAAATATGAGTAGGTACCTAATTTCTATAAATTCACTCTAAAGCATTTAATTGTTTTATCAATGAAATATCTAAGTTCACTCCAACTGACACGTTTCGTTTATTAAAAACAACGACTAAGTCATTTACTATATCCATCTTTGTTTATTATATTTAACTTTATATGGCAGAGCTATATCGTTTTTTAACAACAACAAATATCATTTGACCACTACAGGGTCTAGGCCAAACCACTCTTCACACACACACACAAATATCATTCACGCTATTTTGCAAATTCCGTAAAATTTTATTGTGAAAAAACTTGAATTACAATTATTCAACAAATCTGCATTCTGGCACACTGGATCTGTAGTTTAATGGCAATCTATAAGTTAAATTTACGGAAAATCAATCAACGAGTTTCAAAAGCATGGCATTTTCAAAAAGAAAGTTTGCCATTTTTCAAGGAAAATCTTGATTTCGGGACTGGCTGGAAAAAACTTTAAGTATAAGTTTGTTAAAAATATTCCAAAACATAATAACTTTATGACATTATCTAAAGGTCACATGCCTGAAAAAAAGAGGCATGTAGACGAGGAGAGAAACTTTTCGAAAACTTGGCAGATTGAGAAAGTGCGGAGGCTAATAGTAATAGTAATATATATATATATATATATATATATATATATATATATATATATATATATATATATATATATTGTGCACGCACATTACACACTTCATCACAAATCAAAGCGACGCCTGTACATGTAAAGATATACTTTTTAATGTAAATGTCCAAATAAAAAGCCCAAATTATTTAGAACTGTCACTTCCAAATTGTATTGGAAAATCAAATTTGTGAAATTTTACTGTCGTGCTCTTCAACAATACTTTTGCTAGATCGATATCATCTTCGTTTTGCACAAAACTTACCAATTTATAACTTAGATACCCAGAAAATAAAAATATAAAGTTTTTGCAATAAATCTTGATCAACTTGCTTCGCAGATGTTGAGAGAAGCTTCTGGAGATAGATAGTCATGGTCTCGACATAATGACATCACTTATACACTGTGATGATGGTTATCAATTCAGGATACTTTTAAATAGAAACTAAGAACTTATCTTCATAGTTGTCAACTTTATATAGTGTAGAACGGACAAATAGAATAAATTCAGTATCTCAATAATTATTGGGCATATTAATAAAAAATCCCAAAACGCGTCAATTTTATATTTAAAAAATGGCACCTTGCAACCTAAAAACTTCACCCCTACATTCAACCCCCTTTAATTGACAGTTGCAAACTCCAAATTCCTAAATAGAAAGTACTGGCTTGTTATACCTCATTTGAAAGATTAAAAAATTCTATGGTTTGGAAATTTAGAATTAACAGGTAAAAAAGAAATTGATCTGATTGACGAGCCTCGCTACAACACACTTAAAAATTAATACCTAACCGCGTTTCGTTCCTAATAATGAGAAAGCAAGCAAAAACAATTGCAGTATCCTATTGAAAAGAATACATAAAAACTTCTGGACGCAGCAAGTGCGTTATGGTAGTGAATTTTCATAAAAATGATTTTAATAGCTAACATGTTTTTTTAAGAAAGCAGGCATCAACCTATATACTAGAAACAATATGCCATGTTTCATCAAAATAACTTTATTGTTTGAAAATGTACAAAAATTTCCGAAAGTAAACTTAAATTGTTTTCGAAAAAAACTGGTTTCCTGGTCAACCTTATAGGTTAATAGCAAATTGAGCTTTTCAAATTTGAAGCATTTAATGAAAATTCGCTACCATAACGCACTTGCTGCGTCCCGAATTTCTTTTCTTACAAAGATGTATTATATTTCGATGAAAAATGCAAAAATGCAATAAATATAGGGCGTGTTCGATTAAAAAATTCGCTACCATAACGCACTTACTGCGTCCCGAATTTCTTTTCCTACAAAGATGTATTATATTTTGATGGAAAATGCAAAAATTCAATTACAGGGCGTGTTCGATTAAAAAAAATTTGAATCACCGACTTATGGGCCAGCCTGTAATTGTGGAAATATTTTTTAGATGTAGCTTAAGACACCCTATAATTAATATATACAACTTTTTTTCGTAACTTGCATAATAACGGATATATTGAGCTTTATTGATTTTTTACGAAAATTCGACAAAAATTATATACCATTAAACGATAAACTCTATAGCTAAGGCTACTGCCAAACATCAGAGGAAGGGTCTATTTAAAATGAATTTTCTGGAAATATTTTAGTAAAATGAAGGACAGTGACGGTTGAAACTAAGACTTCAGGGTTTGTAAAACATTCTTCTTAAGACATTTTCTTTACATAGCCCGTATTAGATTCTAGTTCTTTGCCTAAATGTTGCCAATCTTGACGTTTTAAATCGCAACTGACGTTTTGAGGAAAACCCCAATTTATTTTTATTTAAATGCCTATAACTTCTTTGTCTTTTGACCTACGATGCTAAATTTTGGTAGGTAGCTTACCTATAATGACATAAACCCGAGTAGCAAATTTGGTTGCCCTTACTTTGTTGGTTAGGGCGATATACATTTTTTTCAAAGAAAACACAAAATTTTCTGGGAAAACCTGGGCCGATTTTCTTGGATAACGAGCTTATCCAAGCCATTTGCAAAAGAAACGTATTTTCCAAATTTAATCAAAATCGGCTTATTATTTTTTGAGTTATCGGTTTGATACATATATATATATATATATATATATATATATATATATATATATATATATATATATATATATATATATATATATATATATATATATATAAACATATAAAAATTGAAACTGACCCCGTATATGTGTTCTGGGGGGCCTCATTAATTTTCATTTGAAGAATTTTTTTCAAAATTCAAAAATCGGGATCTCCTCATTGCTGATTTTTTACGAAAATTTGACAAAAATGATATACCATTAAACGATAAACTCTATAGCCAACACTACTGCCAAAGCATCAGAGTAAGGGTGTATTTTAAATTAATATTCTGGGAATATTTTAGTAAAATGAAGGACAATGACGATTGAAACTAAGAGTTCAGGCTTTGTAAAGCATTCTTCTTGGACATTTTATTTCCATAGCTGATATTAATTTCAGACTCATTGCCTAAATATTACCAATTTTGACGTTTGAAATCACGACTTTGACGTTTTGAGGAAAACCCAAACTTATTTTTCTTTAAATGCCTGTAACTTTTTTGTCCTTTAACTTACAGAGCTAAATTTTGGTAGGTAGGTTTGCTATGATAATATAAACCCGAGTTGCCCCTACTTTGCTAATTCCGGAGATATAATTTTTTTTCGAATGAAAACGCAATATTTCCCTAGAAAACCTCGTCCGATGTTCCTGACTAACGAACTTATCCAAGGAATTTACAAAAGGAAGGTATGTGCCAAATTTTATCAAAATCGGCTCATTATTTTTTGAGTTATCGGTATGATATATATATATATATATATATATATATATATATATATATATATATATATATATATATATATATATATATATATATATATATATATATATATAAACATATAAAAATTGAAACTGACCCTGGATGTGGGCTCTAGGGGTCCTAGTTCGCGCTCATCTGCAAAAATTTTTTCAAATTTCAAAAGTCGGGATCTACGAAAATTCACTAAAAAGTTATCAACATTCTTTATAGTTGGCAATGTTAGTTTTGTAGAAAACGACTTAGCAGCCTGCTGTGTGATTCTAACCGCATGAGAGTACTAGTCAGCTGTAAACTACAATTCAGAAAAATGGTTTATTTAGCCAAAATGCATAAAATAACAATTCTAAAAATGATTGGTTACGCAGATAAAAAACGATGACAGATCGAAGTTACTCGCATATTTTAAGAAAATTTTCTCGGTTGGTCGCCTATATCCCAAAGGGGCAAAAAAAAGCCCTTTCGCGAGCGTGGACATGTAAAGTTGATACAAAATATCTACTAATGCACTGAGTAGTGGTCCCAAATTGGATATAATGCTTGACTTGAGGAAAACCACATATTTCGAGTCGGCAAGCAGCCACAACATTGGATATTAGCCAAAGAAAATAAAATGCACCCCTTTAAGTTAATATAAACTCAGGAGCTCATGGAAGACAGATTTGATAGAACGTCTTTTTGCGAACAAATTATTAAAATGATAGATAACAATGTTATCCGACCATAACATGTTTTGTTTCCTGATGAGTGCAGTTTTAGGCTTCACGGCCATGCTAATCGTCAAAATTATCACCACTGGTCTAAATAAAATCCAGACTGGATGATAAAAGAACATACGCAATGCCCTGAAAAGGTTAATGTTTGAGCAGGAATAGTTGTAAACCATGTCATTGGTTATTTTTCATTGATAGCAATATAAATAGAGATAATTATCTAGTACATACAGCTCCACCCATGCTTGTAAGGAGGTCAGACTTCGCGAGCCCGTGAATATGTAGGAAAACAATTTTACAGTAGAAATCCCCGACCGAGAGGCATAACGGGGGGAGATCCCGAGCTTACCACGGGACGCGCTCGTCTGGTTCACGGACGGATCCGGCGGGGAGAATGGGACGAGGGCAGGCGTTTATTCGGAAGGACCGAGGGTAAGTCAAAATATTTCCCTCGGAGCTCATGCAATGGTCTTTCAGGTCGAAATGTACGACATATTGCGCTTCGTGCGAGAAAACAAGAGGAGGGGCTACACCAACAAGCGTCATAAACAGCCAGGCAGCCCTTAAGTAGCCCACGGGTAAATTCCAGGCTGGTAAGTGAATACCGAGACGAGGTGAATGACCTAGCTGGGCAGAATGAGGTCACCCTCAGCTGGGTGCCGGGTCACTCGGGGATCAAATGCAATGAAGAATCTGACAGTCTCGTGAAAAGAGGGTCAGCAAAACCATTTATGGGACCAGAACCGGTCGTGGGCGTGACGAAGAGCACCTCCAGGAATTCATTAAGTCATGGGTCAGAAACGAACATAAGGTATACTGGACAGACTGCCCAGGGCTCAGTCGTCAAAACTCAGTAATTGAGGAACCCAGTTCAAAGAGAGCTGCGGAGATGCTAAATCTTAGCAGAGGACAGCTCAGAAACATAACAGAACTTTTGATGGGACACATGGCCGTCAAGAAATACCGGCATAAAATGGGGCGGTTCAAAGGGGACCTGGCATGCAGACTCTGCGGCGAGTGGGAGGAATCAGCCCAGCACATCTTGTGCGAGTGTAAAGCTCTGTACTGCAAAAGACAAGTGATCTACGGACATCCTAGACTGGAAACAGAGCAATATATAACTTCACCCTACCAACTGCTGAGCAGACTAGTTCAAGGCACAGTGATTTTGGAATGGGTGGAGTAGAAAAGACAAAGGGCATGCACAATAAGCCAAAGGCTGCGGTGCTATCGGGGCGGCACAGGGCGGACGAGCCCTAAGCGAAAAAAAGTACAGCTCCAAAATACTGTCATGACAGCTTTGGCTAACCTATATCCTGATCGAGCGAACCCACAGGTCCCAGCGAAAGTGATATTTTTCCAGCAGGCTGGAGCACCAGCACATCAACAGATCATCGTCCATTAGTACTTCAATTTAATCTTGACAAGTCGGTGGATAGGGAGACGAGGAACGTTAAAATGAATGGCCAGCACGAATTACTTAATCTTACGCTATTAGACTTCTAATGAGGATATGTAAGAAGACTGGTATACAAAACTAAACCACGCAATTTTATTGACTTAGGAAGAAAAATAACGATTTAAATTAGGTCTGGTAGGCACTAGATGTTGATTAACGTTAGGAGACATTTTTATTTACTTATATAATGTCCTACTCTAAGTGTGACGTGGTGTTAATTTTAGTGAATTTTTATTAAATAAAATTCACTAATAGAGAGGTATCGATGGTGAGACTTTGCAAACATTTTTTTCAAATGAACGCGAACTAGGAGCCCTAGAACCCATATCCGGGGTCAGTTTCAATTTGTATATGTTATATATATATATATATATATATATATATATATATATATATATATATATATATATATATATATACATATATATATATATATATATATATATATATATATATATATATATATATATATATATATATATATATATATATATATATATATATGTAGGTATCCCTCTGATTAACCGATTTCAATGAAACTTGGCAGGTGACTTTCCTTTATTAATGGCTTGGATGAGTTTGTTAGCCAGGAAAATCGGACAAGGTTTTCTGAGAAAATTTTTAGTTTTCTTTCACAAAAAAATTGTTTCTCCGAAAATAACAAATCTGCTCTAATGAAATTTACTATGTATGTTTCTTTGGGAGAGACATTACGACGTACCAAAATGCAACTTTCTAAGTTTATAGAAAATTGAGTTATTTAAATTTTAAATTTTCTTTCGAAAATTTTTTTTCTCTGAAAATTACAAAGCTTTTTGATGAAATTTGGTGGATATCTTGCCCTAGAAAAGATCTTACTACATACCAAAACTAAGCTTTCTAAGTTTATAGAAAATTGAGTTATTCAAATTTGGAGCATTTAATAAAAATTCACTACCTAATGCACTTGCTGCGTCCCGAAGTTTTTTTTCTTATAAAGAATGAAACGCGATTAGTCATTAATTTTTTAGTATGTTGCAACGAAAAATTTTGGGTTTGCAACTGTCACTTGAAGGGGGTTGAATATAGGGGTGAAGTTTTCACGTTGCAGGATGTCATTTCTTAATTAAAAATTGACGTTTTTTGTATTTTTTATAAAAATATGCACAATAATTTAGATACTGAATTTATTCCATTAGGCTGTAGCACATGTATAACATTATACCCACTTATGTAAGATCAGCAGCAACAACAACATATATTTATCTATAATCCTGTTTACAAAATCTCTATCTTCCCCATGAAATCTTGTTTGTCTCCACAAAGAATTTAAGCTGGCTGAGTCTAAGATCTTATTATTTTCCATCAACAGAAGCCAATGTATGTGGGGGTAAACATGTATGTGTCTGCATAGAATGTCGGTGTATATGTAATTTGTAATAATACTCCAGGGACACATCGCTTTTAACGTACCCAGTCTAGTGTTTGCTTTCCTCAGCTCTTACTTTAACTAAGACTAAATAAGCAACCGGAGAGAATGGTATTAGATTTCACAAGATGTGGATAGGTTGAAGTTTGTGCTGAGAAAGTTTTCCTTCATTATATTACACAACTTCTTCAGAGATTTGTGTGTTTATTTCCTTGAATCTGCAAGCCTAGAATTTACCACAATATATTTGAATACATATTCTGATCGGGCGGATTTCTTAACCACCTAATTGACAGTCACATGGACTTTAAACATTAAAACCCAAGTTATTAGTCTCGTGCATTTAAAAGTTGTCTCGTCTACACAATACTTTTAAATAAAAAGCGTGGTCGCCAGTTTGTTAAATTACATAGAAAGGTGCATCTAAATATTTATGTTCATTATAAAAAATCGGTTATACAACGATTCGCAAAATTGACTATGAAAATTATTTTTTTCCAAATTTCTGAAAAAGGAACCAACAAGGTTTTCCAGTTTTGTGGAACACTATTTTACATTTATAGAAAAATTCACACAAATCAGTTTCTTTTAAGGATAACTCTTTTACGTAGCTAAGGATTTAACAACCAATAACAAGGATAACTTTATAAACATTAAAAAATCATCTTGAGGTAGTTCTGTCCGGCTGATTTTCAGCTAATTTGATTTTAAGTTATAGTGATTCCATTTGCCAAAAATAAGCTTTCGGGCTAGAAGCATTCTAAAATTATAGTTAGAAAATCGTTCGACGTACATTCACGGCTCTCAATAATTTCAAATAAATCAAGCTTAACAAAAAGTCACGGAATACTATAAGTTTTCAAGCTCGTTTTACACAAGTAAGCTTCTATTACATTTTTGGGCTTATCACAAAACACATTCTATATCACTATTTGTAAAATGAACAAGAAAACAATTTCTTGTTGTTATTTTAACATGTCCTAAAGTGGTTGAATCCAGCTGGTTTCATGAAGTCCTCACCTCACGCTTATTAGGATTATAAATATTAAAAATTAAGTCATTAGATCCATATCATTAAATGTTTTCATGTTCACAAAGTAGTTTTACACACACAAATGCACGCATATGCAGGCACCATTATTTTGTTTTTAAATTGTTAGACTAGGATGTCCTGAAACACATTGCTGTGCGAAGTTTTTTGGTAGGGCTGTTTAAGAAATAATTTGCTGGGACCATATATGTTTAAAATTATGAGAAATATGTATAATAATATAACTTAGCTTAAATACAGATGTAGAGACTTTTTCTCTGGATTCAGTGATTCTTGTATCGCCAGGCAGGAGAAAATATCTTCAAACAGGAGAACATTTTCTTGTATCTCTCAATGCAGCAAAAGACAAAACCAGTTACAGCAAAGAAAAAAGCACTTGTGAACCTAGAGAAACAGCTTCTACACTCCACTTAGTAAGGCTGGATGCATTCTCACCACAATTAGAACCGTAGGCCGGTTTTGCTCTAAGTATAACTCATCAGTACGGCATACTAAATGTAGCGAAAATACACCTATAAAGTAATACGGCTATGGTAGCCAGTCTTCCAGCACTAAGTGAGATGTAAGACACGAAACACGTGCAGCCACCTCGTTGCGGAACCAAGTAGTATGTTGTCACGGCAGCTCCTAATAACACACGATGTTAAAAAATAGATACTGTATACAATTAACTAAAAATTTAATAAATTGTCAGAGCCCTGGCCCATTTCTGCTCCAATGCAGGGACAAAGTATGCAAGGCTAGATGCATTCTCACCACAATTAGAGTTTATGATAAGTACATTTAGCGAACCCAGATCACCACAACACATTTTTCAAAGACCCGACGATCATTTCACTAACAAAGTTAGCGTCACCTGGAGATGAAAAAAGAAAAAAGAACTTTTTCATCCTGTTATGACGCTAGCTTTGCTGGTCAAATAATCATCGGTCTTTAAAAAATGTGTTGTGGTGGTGTGGGTTCTTCGAGTGTACTTAGCTTGTCTATGTTGCACAAAAAATATTCATTTATTTCATAAATTGAATTTGTTTCCGTACTTGGAAAACCGTTTTATACAAAATGGCTCTGGCTTCAGAAAAGTCTGTTTTTCTTCTCTGTAATCGGTTTTGCAGCTTGGTGGCATTATCCGACAGGAGGAGCCCTTCTTCTGCCAGAGGAATAGTCTCTACGTCTGTATTTATTTTATTATTTGTGAGATTGGCAGGTGTGATAAATCAAAATCACCTGGACTTTCGTAAAAGATACAAGTGATAACACTATATATCTGTGATTGCCGCTAAATTCGAAGCAATAATATGGGTGCGACAATTTAACATTTACGTGTACGTATAATGTAGAATTTTTTGGTTCAACAAAAGGACATTAACTCGTTGTTAATTATTTGCTTATATGTGCGTAAATACGTCCCACCAATTTAGTTTGGAACTTCCAGAGTTGCCTTAAATACTATAAGAACAGGTAAACTTACCAAGAGATAGTGACTTCACAGTATAGGTGGTGACAACTGCAACAAAGTAAATAAAGTTATAATCAGAATTTTACAAAAGGTATGAAGAAATATAAAAAAGGTCAGGTTAAAGTGTGCAAACAGCATCGTTAGAAAAGTGTATGCAGTGAAAATCACCTTAGCATTTTTTGTATAGGAAGCACGTGAGCATATTCCTAATTTTAACTGTCATATTTATTTAGCTAAAAACCCATAAAAAGTGAATGCAAAACGTAAAATATTTATTCGAAAGAATTTAAACTTAAACTACAAAACATTTAAAAAAAACAGTCTAGTCTGAGGAATTATGGTGATCTTTGCATTTTTCGTGGATAGTTTGTTTTGCAGAATTGCAGGCACATACGAACCGACTGCAGTGGCAGCGGACTTGCCTGCATTTTCGGTGTCTGTTCCTGTCGCATAAGTAGCACTGACCAGGTGTAGGCGGCACAACTTCTTAATTATCTCTATTTTTTTCCTTTAATTCTGGAAAAATATCAAGAATATGGTTTTTGATCGATTTGTACATTGTTTTTTTCGGTTTAAAATCGCCTGACTGCATTGCATTTGATCAGCAATTCTCCCCGCTTGAGCAGAAATTTCCTGCGACAGTCTTTACTACTTGATTGTTTTTTCCGGAAATTTCAGACCCCATAAAATAAAATGAATTTATTCCGGCAACATCTAATAATTGGCCAAACATTACCATCGGCCATCGGTTAGTGATCCTACGGGCTGAATACTCTTTTGCCGTTTTATTGGTAGTATTTATTGAACCTTTTGTTTTATTATAATGGAGTATTATATCTATCCTAACTTTTGTACTCTCTTCTGAAAATGCATCGTTGTGATGTTCTATAGACAACAGTAGCACAGCCTTTGATTTACTCGGAACATAAGACACCATCGCTAGTAGAACAATGTTTGATTTTCACGGGAAAAAGTCAGACGTTTAGCGATATTAGTATTTCTGTTCTACCCAATAATACCTAATCAACTCCCCTACTTTTTTCATTTTTATTTACATAGGACACCATCGCTAGTAGACCAATGTTTAATTTTCACGGGAAAATGTTAGACGTTTAGCGATATTAGTACTTCTGTTCTACCCAATAATACCCAATCAACTCCCTTATTTTTTTCATTTTTTCCCTAGCCATGTAATTCACAAAAAATCCAGACTATCCGCTTCTGAGCAGCTACCTGTGTGCCAAGTTTGACGTCGATGACTGAATTACAAAATAGTTTGATCATTCCACTTGCATAATCAATCTCTACTTGAATTACCCAAAAAAATGTCAGGTCTGTCGTAATATTTAAATTCGCGTGTTCAAACAATTTTATGAAACGACATACTATTTGATTTGGAATGTTTTTTTTCCTCGAATTTAGATGGCTATGGCTAATTGCCATTCGCGATTTGGAATGTTAAGGTGCAAATGTAGAACAACCAACACCTTATAACCCACACTTTTTCTAGAGCGATGTCGCTCAAAACACTTAAAATCGTTCTTTGATAGACTGCTACCGGGGTACAAAATTTGAAGTCGATGCCTCAAAATCTTGAAAAGTAATCGCAGGAACTAATAGACAGACTGAATGATTCGCGCATTTATTTTACTTCGCAAATCAGGCTTTTACATGTTTTGAGGCTTTTTACGACGTTATAACTAACTTTTTTTTTCATTTTCTGTTTCCTCTGGGACGATATTAAAGCCAAAATAAGTACACTTGTGCATTGTAGTGATTTGGGTTTCTCCAAATGTACTTATTAGTGCTGATCACAGTTTCCAGTTTTCACATAGTGACAAAATGATAGACTTTTAATTTTTTTTTGGTACTGAAATATTTTGCACCTATTACAACTTTCATGTTAGACGACTACTGTACATCGTTTACTTTTTTTGTGTAAAGCTGCTGTCTCTTCCTTCGCCGTTTTCAGTTTGAGTGCCCCTGATTTCTTTGTGTGACCGACTTTGTTTTTTTTTTCGCCTTGGACGGCGACTTCGGTTTAGCCGCGAGGCAAGCAGGTTTCTTTCTTGAATTATTATTTGTTGACCATTGACTTATCTAGTTATAGAATCACTAGAGAAGTATAGTATTTTGTTTTGGTTCATATCTTGTTAATCATAAGAGCAGTTTAGTACTGTATCCTTTCTGATTTTGCAGTATTGTGTCGATACGTTGATTATTAAACTGGCAACTTGCGCATTTGTTTTGATATTGGCTTCAAGTCACCGAGTCATTATAAGCATCCTCTTAAGTGCTAATATTATCCAGAACCTTCCTACGGGTTGCGGAATAGTTGCTGGCGCCTGTATTACAAGTCCCTCGGACTTGGATATACCTCAGAGTGATAACGAACACCCAAACTTCTCTGAGATATCTCTGTGCTACAGCTTTGCTTATGCACCCGCGTCTCATTGAGGGAATTGTTGTGATTTACACCATTCATGCAGTTAGAAGCCGAGAAGTCGTAGCAGTAAGTGGGCATAGGAAATAAGAAAATGACGTGCAGCATTATTATATCTTCTGAACAAGAAGGTACACAAGTTAGGATATAAAATTTGAGGTAAAAATTGGTATATCGTACATATTGAATATCGGGTATGGATTCCGAAAGCTATCATTCACGGTCATTGAAGGAAATTGTTTTAAAATTCCAATTACCTCTCTATAGGCGAAATTTTCTTTATGAAAATTCGCTGAAGAGGCTGTTGCATCTGGGTGCTACCACAAACGCTAGACAGATACTCTGTACTCTAAATGCCATATAGAAAATCAAAAACCAATAAATTACTGCAGATTACCCGAACGTACGTACATGATATTTCGAACCCACATTGAAATCAAAACACTAAAGTTTGTCAATTGAAAAGGAAAATATAAGGTCATAATTTACTCCTAAAGAGAATCTAAAGCAATGTTGTCTTTGCGGTAACAACAAACCTCTTCTATAGTTTAGTTTACCTAAAGAAAAAAATAAAACTACACTACATTGGCCTACAAGTTAGAGATTAAAGGTAAATTGTGCATCAATGTTTCCTGGAATAAAACAAATATTTTACTTAAATTCTGCAAATATTGAAAACTTTTTTATTTTCACGTTACGAATTGAACGTTCTGACTTGCTATGCCTGTCGCAGCTCAGTAAATAATATATAGAAACACGGTGTGCAGTTCAAGTATGTTTATACACAAATATTTTCCCAATTCTTCTTGAGTTTTGTTAAGCAAACAATCGCTCGTTTCGTTAGTTTTTGACGTCGTTGTATATTTTTGTAGGAACGGGGTGGAATAAGTAAAAATCTGACAATATAGTTAATATCTTGTATTTATTAAAAGTTTATTGGACTGTGTAATCTGTTGTTTATAATTTCCTCTTTATTTGTTTTCGCATAACATTACAAATATTTTCCGGAAATCGAACGCTTAGGGAAGCCCGATAACATAATAGAAAGTACGTCGTTTCATCTTATATTATACAGACCGTGAATAACCCAACCTGCATATTTTATTGCTTGAAGGGCAGACAAAGTTTTAGGCAGTTTGCCATGCACCTTGAGAAAGTTTTATATAATGCATATTGTTAAAAGAAGCAGATTTCTTTTAATAAACTATTATCACATTATCCAGCTTCTTAGTGAAAAAAGTTTGTTTTATCTCTTTATTCACTCATAGTATTCACTTATTATTTTTATCAATATTCGTAAAAAAATTCGCTAATAAAAGTCAAGTCTAGAATATATAGTTACTATCTAGCCCATTCATTACATACCAGCCTGTATATGTGTTAACATTGTGCACGAATCGATCTGGGTTACCTATAAACCAATTTAAATTTTCTCTTTTCTGATAATGCTTGAAGTAGCGAAACCGGTTACATAGCAAAAAATAAACATTTGTGAAAACAGATAAAATCTCAGCGCCTGTATTTGGTATGGAATGGTTTTACCAAGTTAAAGCAACAACAATTAATATAAATTGAAGAAATTTTTGTAGGTACTAGGCGCACTCGAGAGGTTTATGGTGGCAAAGTCTTTCATTCAACGATTTGTATTAAGCAATAAATAAAAATATTAACACAAACATAATTGGTAAAACGTAAAATAAAACAAAACCAGAAGCAACTAAAGATGAACAACGGTCAATATTCAAATAACCTTCCGTTTTCCTTCACCAACTGCTTGTCATTAATTAGGACACACTCGGCATTTATAGTTTCTCTCAAAGAATAAATATCTGGGTGGCGGGTTTTGTATATTTTGTTTTTCAGGTTAGGCCAGGTCAGGTCACCCCACAATAAAAAACACAAGTGGCTGAGTCAGGAAATCTTACCTACGAATCCAGCGATTCGAAAATATGTCATTTTAAAAAATCCTTACATCTGTGCGAAAGTGTACAAGACTTGCTGAAACCAGATCTCCTGATTTTCGCTTGTAAATTTATCTAGGGCAGACCCGACTTTCCTTCTTAATAAATCTTAGTAGTTGTCCGCATTTAAACTTTCCTCAATTTCAAATGCACCAATTATTGGGTTATTCCGGCGCAGATATTAATCTCTGCAGGATAGTGGGTCTCGTAGGAATAGTAGTTTTCTGATATCCCTGTGCTCAATGTCTTATATTTGGAACATGAGGTTTGTTGTTAAGGTGATCGTACACTCATCAGTAAAGCATACTGATGACAGAAAGCGACGGTCGTTGTTCTCACGCTTTTGCATGTCGTAACAGAATGCTCTCCTTTCTTCTTCCGCAATATGTCGTAATAACACTGGGCTTATAGTAGTGATGAAACTTGTACTTCTTGAGTATCTTCCACACCCGTGATTTGGAGAAACTCACTTCAAGTGATTTGTCTTACACTTATGACAGACCGGCATTTATCATCGCCAAAACGCGGTCTTCTAATTTATCAGCTATGTGGCTATTACCTAGGATTTAGTAATATTTTTCAATATTCCGTTGTGGAAGTTGAAATTTTTCTTACTCGCCACTTCTCGCTCTACATAAATATTTGCGTATTTTTAAAATGCTGTACGTACTTTTGGGTGGTACTTATGGAAGGTATTGCTCTGTTATCAAACTTTACGGCAAACAGATCACGAACTCTGTGCAAAATAACGCCAAACATTTACAAAATTTTGATATGAAATTTAAATTAAAATTAATAAGTGTCAATCTAATATATGCAAGCTAACTGTATTTAAATATCTTTTCTTTTTCCTTTTTTTTTTTTGTCAAGGAAATGTACACAGGGATGGCGTTTATCAAAGTTATTACAGTTACATTAGAGTTTGGTTTTACATTCCTCAAAAACAAGCTATGAACATTTTTGGTTCCAGACCGAACTATCTTTCAAAATTTTACATAATATAAAAACCTACTTGTTTAGAGCCTCGGTGGTTCAGTGGTAAGAACGTGTGGCACTGTACCGAAGTGTACTGGGTTCGATCACAGGGTTCTCCTTTCACTTTTCGGGTACATAGTGTACAATTAACATCAACATGATTCGGCAAAATTTCCAGGATAGTGAGGTGAAGCTGCTCCCTGGCATCGGTGATTGGCCATAGTCGCGGAAATAGGCCGACGTTAAAGAAACAAAAAAAAACACACACATACTTGTTGAAAATATCTAGAACATGCAACGTTAAATTATTTTTCTGTTCACATTACCGTTATCTCCAACAAAAATTACACAACTATGTTGATTAAACAGACTTTTTGGCTTCAAAAACAAGAAAAGTAGCAATAGTGCAGGCTTCATTTGGTACACCTATATATGAGCTATCTTATTAAAATAAGTCACAATTTACTACAAATGCCCAGCGGACGGAAAAAAAACCTTTTCAGGCTGTATACAATAACATAATATGTTTGAGACCCACTTTTGCGCTAAACCTTGTATACGCATGTATGTAAGTATGTTCGTGTTTATTTACAAGAGTCTTTTTGTTGCTTCAATTCCCTCGGTTCCGAGGATCTCGACTGTCGTCAGAAGAACATATTTATAGTGTTTATTCGTATACGAGGCTGAATTTAAAGTAGAATGTGGAGAGCTTTTATTGTTGACAAGTAGAGCGAAAATATAAAAGCTGTTACTCGGTATGCCGAAACAGATTCTTATGATGCAAAAATTATTTTAAGATGTAGTGAAACCGTTATTTTTCATTGATTTTTTATACAGGGTCCGGAAATAATAAGCAAAAATCCGGCAGTGGTTTTAATCGAACTATAAAATCTATCCTTTTTTTTCGAAAACCTCAAAATAACGGAGTTATCAACAGTGTATTTGTTTATTTTTGTTAGCAAATCAATTATTTTTAATTTTACCTAGCCTTACACAATAAAAGTTTGTATCAAGTCTGACGTTAATCTCTTAAAATCAATAATAATAATGGAAATTTATTTGTGTGTGTTTTGTTTCTTTAACGTCGGCCTATTTCCGCGACTATGGCAAATCACCGACGCCAGGGAGCAGTTTCACCTCACTATCCTGGAACTTTTGCCGAATCCCTGCCTTTCTGTAAGGAGGGTAGGGATCTTTAACGTGCCCAACATCACATGGACACGGGACCGACGGCTTAACGCCCCCTCCGAAGGGCGAAATTTTCAGACATTCAACTTGCTCAAATACAATGCCAGATTCTCGGTTGATGTTAATGTTACAGTTTGTACTGAAAAAGTGAAAGGAGAACCCTGGGATCGACCCAGTACCCTTCGGTTCAGAGGCTCACGTTCTTGCCCCTGAACCACCAAGGAGGCTCTTGAAATTTATTTGTGCTCCAATACACAAGTTGCCTAGAACAGAATTAGCACATAGCGCAAACCAGCAAAACTCTATAGGTTGCAATGCTTTGAAAGTGAGCATGGTAAGTAATCTTTGCAGCGCTTTCATCCATTATGATTTTATTCTACGGATTAAGTTGATGGACGACGGTACTTTTTACACATTTGATTTATGTGGGTTTTCCAGCTTAAACAACCATCTATATGAAAGCCTAAAACTTTACTATTTTCGCTTGAGCTCTGTAAATTATCCCTGGTTGTATTAGAAGTCTTTTGCCGAATTCTTCAAGGCTCTATTAAATTTATAACGGCGAGTTACTTAATAAAGGCTTAATACAACCAATCACGGTTTCAAATTAGTTGGTTGTCATGGCAAAAGCCCGAGTCATAGTCTGTGATTGGTAGTCTGAAACCTCGATTAACTAACCGTGCGTTAAACATTCAATCGAGCTTTGTGAAACTAGGTATCGGAGTTTTTTATGTATCAAGCAATAACTTGATCATGCCTCCACTGGATTAATTGATCCCTTTTGTGTTTGTTAAGGCTGGAACCACTTTATTAATAATTGTGGTATCATCTGCAAAGATGCAAACTCTGTCTGCAGTGATGTTCTGGGGCAAATAGTTATATATATATATATATATATATATATATATATATATATATATATATATATATATATATATATATATAATAGAAAGAGCATTGGTCCTAGTATAGCGCCCTCTAGAACTCCCATACTTAGTTGCTTGAGGTCGCCTGTGGGTTCGAGGCTAACTAAAAGAATAGGCCTAAAGTAACTCCTGGATGTCGTAAGAGGCGACTAATCGGAGTCAAACACTGGCGGAGGACTGGTCCATGTGAGACTGGAGGGAGGCGGATATCTCTAAGGAGTGATGTGCACCTGTATTTTGAGGCATTTCACTGTGAGCTTAGAAATGGGCAATTGACCTCGCTTGGTTCTTACTCGTGGCGAGGTTCCAGATGATACCGCCTTGGGAAGAGAGCTAGTCGGTGTCGGGTGTTCAGACGACCCGAAGGGGGTTCAGATCTCTGATGAGTGGTATCCGCACGGAGTTTGAGACACCCACTGTGCGCTTCGAAACGGACGGACGGCCTCGCTTGGGTAATGCTCGGGAGCGGGACTCAATGGGATGTTGCCTTGAGTCTAGCACTGGTGGGTGTCGGTCGAGACGAACGCGCAAACAACCTCACTTGGATGCTGTTCGGGACTTCATGACGGATGTCGGGTTCGGACAAACTTGGAGAAAAGTTATCTCTCCTTGAGCTTCGAAACGGGCAAGCGACTTCCCTCAGATGGCAGTAAAGCTGTTAAACCAACTTTCACTCTCACAAAAATCATCTCCTGCGGGGATTTAGATTTGTTGGGTGAAATTTAAGCAAACTCTGGCGGGTATCGGGTGTAGACGAATCCGCAGGAGGGCTGAGATATCTAGGTGTGCATTACACGTAAAGATTGAGGCCAACCCTGTGAGCTTCTTAACTGGCTAACGACTCCGTTTGGATGCTGCTCGAGGGCGGGACTTAATGATACCGCCTCGAGTCAATCAACCACTTACGGGTGTCTGGTCTAGGAGAGCCCGAAGTAAGGCGTATATCTTACCACGGATTTTTATCAAACAAAAATGACAAGGCCAACGGCAGCTCTATTGTCGGAGGCAACTGGGTAGAGGGTCGGACTTACCTTTTTCATGTGTAATGTTTCGTAAATGAAGATGGGGCGCCACAAATTTTAATAGCACACAGCTGTTGAGCTTTTTGAAGTCAATGAAATGTGAAAATTGATTCAAATTAGTTACTCCCTAAACTCTACAATTTAATGAAAACACGAAAGACAATTTATTGATTTTAATAGTAATGTAGAAATATAGACATATTATATGATGATAAATGGGTAAATGTAAATATAATTATAATTTATGTGTGAAATTAAAAATAAAAATAATTGGTAATTTAGATATGTGAAGAGATTTACGTTATGATTAAATTTGAAATTACGTATTCATGTCAAATTAAATTTCCCCTCGCATGGTATACCTTGCTCCGGTTAACAGGTGTTACAAGTTTATGTCGCCCAGTGTACACGCGTGAGCTACAACTTGCGTCGTGCAGTGTACACTAGAGCAAAATGAGTTTATCTACTTTTGAACTATCATCTAAGATTCTAATGTCAGTTGGAACTACACTGACAAATGACAGTTCATCGTAACCTAAATAATCAATTGGTAGACGCTAGTTAATAGTTAATTGTTTTAGTTTGTAAATATGAAAAGATAGGGCATTTAGTACTTTGAATAAAACAAAATGAGCACAAAAGGCTTACGACAAATTTAAAGAAGCTATTGAAATTTGAACACATCAAATCGGTGAGTAATAATGATTATTATGTTGAGTTAAAGGAAATGATTAACCTGTTTGTTAATGCTGTGTGATTGGTTTTGATTTTAGAATTATTCCGGAACTATGGATCTTCTGCTACTGCTATATGCTTTACTCAATCTCGAGATGGATAGAAAAATAAATTACGGATGCTGGACTTACTATAAAATCAATCTTTATTATCTTCCATTGTTACCTCCATTGTTTTCTCCTTTTTTTGAAAGTTTATAATAAAATTCCAGAGAAAACTGATAATTTTTAATTCAGAATTTAAAACTGTTTATTAACAAAAATGACAAAACCTTACTTTGACATATGTCAAGGATAATTTGAAAAAGATAAACAAAACAATTTATAAATCATGTTTTAAGAACAACACTTCATAGAAACAAATGATCACAAACTAAACAAAAGCAAGATATATAATAAGAAGACTCTATTTAAAATATAATATATTCCTGAATTTATGTAATTATTTACTTTTAGGTCATGTACTGGAGATGACAGTGTTCCTGATATTATTAAGCTACACCCAAAGAAACAACAGCAAGATAAAAGGGTAATTGTGCTCAACTGTGGAGCCACACGGTTTTAATCTTTAAGGAAAGAAAGAAGATATGCAGCAACGATCGGCAACCTGTGCAATTAAGTGATGTGTAGTGCATAGTATAGGCTCGCATGCTAGTGATCAATGTGCTGTCACTGTATGTTGCGGTTATTACATTGGCTTAAGAAACATGTATACCTTTCATTACTACTCTTTACAAAATTCACATGTGACAATCTCTGGAAAGTGATATGCACCCGGATTTTGACGCCTCCACTGAGGTATTAGAAATGGACAATTGGCCTCGCTTGGTTGTTACTCAGGAGCGGGGTTCCAGATGATACCGCCCTGGGTTGAGAGCTGGCGGGTGTCGGGTGTCCATACGATCCGGAGGGGCTTGAGATCTCTGATGATCGGTATACACCCGGAGTGTGTAGCCCCCACTGTCTGCTTTGAAATGGACGGACGGCCTCGATTGGGTGATGCTCGGGAGCGGGCCTCGATGGGATATCGCCTTGAGTCTAGCACAGGCGGGTGTTGGGTTTCGACGAACTCGGAGAAGAGCTGAGATCTCTAGGGGTGGATTATCACTGGAGATTGAATGCTGTTCGAGAGCGGGATTTCATGGTACCGCCTCGAGTCAAACACTGACGAATGTCGGGTTCAGACGAGCTCAGAGATATGTTATTTCTCTTTGAGCTTCGAAACGGGAAAGTGACTTCACTCAGATGGCAGTACACCTGCCAGACAAACCTTCACCCTCAAGAAAAGATCGACTCCCGCAGGGAGCTAGAATTGATGGGAGGAATTTAAGTAATTAGACGTGAGCCACAATAGGCCTAAGGTCGCGGTGGAAAGACTGGAATAGCCCACTCACAATGAATCTAATCTAACCTAGTTATTTGAAATCGACGTGGTATTTTTCCAGCCAGCTAACTGCAATGTGTTCTTCAAGCGGCAATGTAAAAGTGTTCCAATTCGGCCCTTCAACCCATAATATTCCAGTTAAGAAATAAAAATAGAGTGGTTTACCTTATTATAGGCTTTGCTAAGATCATAGCGCGATGACTCTGCATTTTCTGTGTTATCACGTGCTTCTAAGATAAGGTCAGCTTTATATGTCATCACCGTAGTTGTATTTGTTCTGAATCCATGCTGGGGGTGGTTTAAGATTTCTCGCTTATCAGTATAGCTCGATAATCTCTCTTTAATAAGCACTTCTAATTTTTTTTATTAATCTGGAGAATACAAAGAAAAACATATGAATATGTGGTACATGATTTTCAACATCATATATGCATTCGCATAATCTTGCAAAATATACATAATAAGGATATTAAGTTCAGACCGTTTTTTGTGTACGTCAATAAAAACCCTGGAAACTAATTTTAATTCTCTACAACTATAATGAGCTAAGCAAATGCAAATTCAATTAAATGCCTTCTAGAACTCGTTGTTACATCAAACGAATTCCATGATCATATTATCTACTGGATTCTCATCGTAAATTGCACATTTTATTGAAATGAAAACAAAACGATGTAATAACAAGAACATGCTTTTATGATTTGCAGAAATTACACATTCCAAAGCACTAACTTTATCTTCCATAATCCATCGTTCATTTTCTAATGCAAACCTAACACTCCGTTTTCTCTTGAATAATAATTCTCTGGGAAAAGCAATAATTTGCAACGTGCAGTGGTAATACGTAATAATTGTAACTGATGTATGTTCGTAGCTAGCAAATTGAAAGTGAATTAGATTATGTATACGAGTGTGGAAAATACGCTACAACAAATTATTTATCTGATAATATTTCATATGTTTGACTTATCACAGATTATGGTACATGATATATACATCCACGCTCTGGCTTAGCTGAGGTTTACACACTTCTGGCATATTACAAAGCAAATGATAGCAAAATAAGCGTGTGAAAAATCATGTAGTAATAACAATAACAACACGCATCATTATTATTACAGATAGATAATCCCTGAAATCCTTCTAGTTAAATAACTTGTCTAGGTCTATTAAAAAACAAAAGCAATTTTTATTAAAAAAAATAATAGAAAAATCGACTGGTCTGGTCCACTTTGCAATGTCACGCCAAAATCCCAGCGACGGTAAAATTTTTTCGTACAGACAACATATTTGATTATTCGATGATTTAACTGCCTCTTTATTTGTGAATACAATGGAAAAATACAACACGGATATAATTGTGGAGTGAAGAAATTAATTAACCAACAGATTTTTTCACGCCCGAGGAGGTACCACCCCATATATCAAGCGGCCAGTGAAGTCCCAACGGACGTTTCCGGTTCTGGTGTATGAGTCGGTTTCCCTTATAAACAAAAATGATGATGGCTCCTCCTTGTACAAAATATTCCGGAGGCCAAATACCCCTCCATTCGGATATCCGGGAGAGGGGTGTACAGGGGGCGCCAACAACCAGATTTAACATATCCTTTTCGAATATATGTGGCGTAAATTCTAACCTGAACTCCGTCCACCATTTCCTCCAGGCTAACAGGCCCCAACTCATCTTCCTCACCGAAACCCAAATCAGTGCCAAAACAGCCACTAATCACCTTAATTTCCCGGGGTATGAGCTCCTTACTTCCTTTAGAGTGCATGGAGGTGTGTGCGCATACGTCCGTAGCAATCTACCCTGCACCAGACTCTCCAATTTAGAAGCTGGAAGAAAAGACATACTATGGATAAAACTTTCTCTCAGGGCTGCAACTAAATTCATCTGTTGCATTTACCGGTCACCTTCTGACAACAACTTTGTCCAGATCTTTGACTACCTTTCTGAAAAAACCGACTATCTGATTTCTGAATATCCTTCCTCCGAGGTCACTATTCTTGATGACTTCAATGTCCATAATAAGGAAAGGCTAGGATCTTCAAAAACCGATCCACAAGGGAGAGCAGCGGAGGCCTTTGCAGTCAGCAATTCTTTAGCCAATATGGTTCAGCAACCTACTTACTTTCCTCGTATCCCAACACACAGCTCAAATCCCTTGGATCTCCTTCTTACTACACATCCTGAATGCAATAAGATATCAGTCACCGCCCCCCTTGGTCGCTCAGACCACGGCATGGTCACTGCTTCCTGCGCAATGCAACCCGAGGTCACACAGTCATCACACCCACGTATCGTTTGGCACTACAACTCCGCAAACTGGAACGAAATGCGGGATTACTTTTCCTCATTTCCATGGGCGTCTGTCTGCTTCTCTCATCCTGACCCCTCTGATATATCACAAAACGTCACCGAAATTATCCAAGCTGGCATGGAATTATTTATCCCACGTACACAGAAAACCTTTTCAGCCACACAAAATCCCTGGTTCTCTAAATCCTGTGACAAGGCCAGGCTCACAAAACGCTTCTACACAATCCCAGTCAAGAAAATCGTCAAGCATTTAACGACGCAAGAAACCGCTATGTCCGCATTCTTTCTGAGGGAAAAAGCTCGTTTAATAACCACATCAAAAACAAAGTCGTCTTAAGCTCCAACGGCGGCAAACCCTTATGGACTCTTGCTAAATCTATTGGGAATAATTTCTGCAAAAGCACGTTCCCACCTCTTGTCTCTGGGGATGAAATGGTTTCTACCGCCCTGGGCAAGACTAAACTTTTTGCTTCGTTGTTCGCCGGTAATTCTACTCTCAACCCACCTCCAAATGTTCAACCACCAACAGTCCCCAATGACGCGCATAAAATGAGGGATATAATTTTCGAAACTAAAAAGGTACGAAAGATGCTCTCTTCTCTTAATACCAGGAAAGCCTCTGGCCTTGACGAGATCCCAGCAATTGCGCACCAGAGCTTGCTCCTGTCCTGACGCGTCTGTTTCAGTTATCTTATAATAAAGGCATATTCCCTAGTAACTGGAAAACTGCTCGAGTACAACCCATCCCCAAGAAAGGATCCAAAGCGCTTCCCAGCAACTACAGGCCCATTTCTCTCCTTTCAGTCATCTCTAAAGTGATGGAAAAGTATATAAACACCGAATTACTAAAGTTTCTTGAAAAACACAGTCTAATCCACGACAGGCAGTATGGATTCCGTCAGCGCAGATCGACTGCCGACCTCCTTTCCTTTGTCATCCATTCTTGGAACAAGTCTATGGAACAACACGGTGAATCCTAGATTGTTGCTCTAGACATATCCAAAGCATTCGACCAGGTCTGGGACGCAGCGCTGCTTAATAAACTCCCGGCATATGGCCTACCACCAAAACTCTCTATGTGGGCAGCAGATTTCCTCTCCAACAGGAGCATATCTGTTGTTGTGGATGGCCATTCCTCTAAACTGTATCCCATTAATGCAGGAGTTCCTCAAGGTTCAGCTTTAGCCCCTACTTTGTTTCTTCTCCACATCAATGACCTCCTCTGGAGCACATCCAACCCAGTTCACAGCTACGCGGCCGACAGCACCCTCCATTCAAATATACAATATTCTAAGCCTGTATCTTTAGCCCAATTAGATGAGGATCGCAGACTCATGGAGGGTTCTGTCTCCGTGGATCTCCAAAAAATATTAGACTGGGGAAGTAGAAATCTTGTACAATTCAACCCCACCAAAACTAAGTCTTGCTTTCTTTCTCACAAGAGATACACCAGCCCTAGACCCATCACAGTGAACAACCAAGTTATTCAAAGTAATGAGTCCTTTTCTCTTGTTGTCATTTCTGTGGATCGAAATCTTAATTGGCACCAACATGTCACATCAATTGCAGAAGCGGCTGCTAAGAAATTAGGTTTCCTCTTCCGGGCTCGCAAATACTTTTCACCAGTTAATCTCTATACCTTATGTACTTCACAAATAAGGCCAAACCTCGAATACTGCTCCCACATCTGGGGTGCGGCTGCCGCTTCTACACTTGCTCTCCTGGACTCCATTCAAAAGAGAGCTATACGTCTCATCGGTGACCCTACCCTCACCCAAAGGCTGCCATCCCTTGCCCACCGACGTGCCGTTGGTGACCTCTCTCTCTTTTATAGATATCTGCACGGGCACTGCTCAGAGGAGCTTTCCTCCATAGTTCCCCCACCTGCTGCCCCCAACAAATCTACCAGGGGAACAGAGCGAATGCACCCTTTTACTGTCCAGGTCACCAGACATAGAACATCTTGTTATGCCCGCTCTTTTTTTTTCCGAGGACTTCCAAGTTGTGGAATTCCTTGCCGGCACATGTTTTTCCTTCTCCTCCGAACCTCCAAACCCTCAAGTCCAGAATTAACAAGCTGCCTCTTTCCTCTTTGTCAACACCCACGGTACGATAGTATTTAGGCTGTAAGCCCTCGTGGTGTGTTGTTGAAATTAAAAAAAAAACAAAGAAAATGTTAGCGGAATCAACGACTTTTAGAAGAAAGAAAGCAAAAAAAAAACTTTGGTTGTTTACCATTTGAGCCTTGAATCACGAGTGGTCTAGATAACATTTTTTAAAAAGTCAACTTGGAACGAACGTATTCGATCAAAAATTAAAAAGTTGTTAGGTAACCCAAAAGACAAGGACAGTACGGCAAAAATGTCGCGAGTTTTTGAAATACGTTGTAAATATTGTGGTCTTAAATACGCCGGACAGACAAAAAGATCTATTGGAATTAGATTCAAAGAGCATTTAGCCCGACATATTAGGGATAATAATCACCACGTGAATGAGGAGAATCTAAAATTGATAAAAAATGTTAGACAACCAGGAAAGCGTCAAGAGTACATATATATATATATATATATATATATATATATATATATATATATATATATATATATATATATATATATATATATATATATATATATATATTAACTACAGGGCAATTCTGCAGGTAGTCGGCCGCTATCGACTTGGGGACGTTTATCGACACCTAAATTAACATATTTTGTCTGGCCAAAATATCTGTATCCTTTTATTAGCTCTCGGACGTGTTTATACCGGTATTTATTTTATAAAGCAATCTATCATGCATTTTTTATTATAACTATATTTAGAAATATATATATATATATATATATATATATATATATATATATACATATAAATATATATATAAATATATCTATTATTGATTATTACATCTGTTAGCTTGAAGTCAGAATGAAGCGGTTCGGTTTTGTATAAAATTTTATAAATTTGGTATGAACATGGAAAGTAAATGAAGAATGATGATGAGAAAGTAATGATGGATGTGTAAAGATTAGTAGTAAATAAAGGCAGTGATTGGAAATGTAAGATGGAAGAGAAAATGGTATAAAAAGTTTATTTAAAATAGTTTGTCAAAATTTGAAGTATGTCATATTTGGATATTGCAGTGTCAAGTATTTTTAGAATAAACTGTTAAATTATGTCACTATATACAACACAAGTCAAAATGGACTTACTGTATAGACGTATTGTGTAATTTCAGCTAATAAAGTATAAATATAAAAGTAAATATACCAAATCGATAGTGGCAGACTACCTACATAATTGCCCTGTAGTTAACGAAACCATTCAAGTTATTTACAAGAGAAAGACACAAAAATTGTATAATTATTTTGAGTTATCAATTGCACGCACACACAGACACATATACATATGCATATACATATAAATTTTGTATTGGATCCTAAAAACAGCAGGGGCCTTATTAAGTTAGTTGGGTTGATATATATATATATATATATATATATATATATATATATATATATATATATATATATATATATATATATATATATATAGTACGCAAACCAACAACAAAACAATCTAACAACAGAACATTGACAATTGTGCGCCTCAAATTTAGCTGAAAGAAGGGAGGTATTGAATATAAATACGATTTATTATAAGTACACCACGAAAACTGACTATTTTTATAAAAATCTGTAACATATCTCCGAAACCCTGACAAAAAACATAAAATATGTTCAGAAGGTTTTATATTATACAGATATGGTGCAACATAGGAGAAAGAGCTTCGATATTGGCTCGAATAATATTTAGGTATGGCAAACAAGTGATCGAGTCTTGTATTGAGCGAATGTATTTGTCCCCGAAAACAGAGCTTCTGATGTAGGTAATCAAGCCCCGTCCCGAGGACAATCTTGTGAGTTAAGCAAAGAAGATGTACTTTCCAGCGATTCCTCATATTCATCCAATCTAATTCTTTCAACTTATAAGAAACACGATCTGTTTTTTTTTCTTTTTGGATCAAACATAAAGCTTAAACATGATTTCTGAACCTTTTTTATTCTTTGTCGATCCCAACTGTCAAGGGCAGGTCCATACACAACATCAGCATGGTTAAAGCGCGAAAGAATCATTGAGTTTACTTGGAGGGGGTTTCAAGTTCACCGTCTAAAAATTGCAAATTTTGACGTTTCAAACGACTTCGACATTTTAAGAAGAAAAAAGTTTAATAGTGTAAACCTAACTACCAAATTTGGTTACCATAGCTTTGTTATTTTCGCATTTTACTCAACACAGATCTCCTCATTAGTGAGTTTCTTTAAGAACATTCACTAAAGAGTCCAAACGAATCCTATTTTTACAAATTTCCTTGTTGAGGCTACTCCAGAACTTATATAGGTCAAACGAAGATATGTTCCACAATATAAGATATACACATGCCCCCACCGTTAGAAAATCTGACCCTTGATCGGCACTAGTTATGCATTATATTTACATACAAAAAATAGGCCTCGGAAATGCCAAAGCAATAGCTAGAGTCAACATCTTCAAAACAAAAATTATCCGCGACGCAATCAAGATCGAAAAGATCCTGATTGTTTAAACAAGAGAGGCGATGGTCTTCCACTTCCATTGACCTGCAAGCTCTTTATATAATCATTAAAAATACATAAGGTGGCCAACAAATCAATACCCAGACCCTTTCACCTGGCACAACAAATACCTTTATCCCGCTTCATAACGTTATTTCGGTGCTTGACTTAATAAACTATACCAATCAGACTAAGGACACTGGTGGGTGAGAACGTGTGTCTCTGTACCCAAGGGTACTCTGGGAATCGAAATCGATTCCCAGAGTTTCCCATTCTCTTTTTCAGTACATACTTTAAAATTAACATCAACCGAGGTTGTGTCATTGCGTTTGAGCAAGTTGAATGTCTACACGTTCCGCCCTTCGAAGGGTACGTAAAGTCGTCGGTCCCGTATACCATGCGATGTTGTGCACGTTAAAGATCACCGCCCGCCTTATATAAGGCAGGGCTACGGCAAAATTTACAGGATAGTGGGGTGAACTGCTTCCTGGCGTCGATGATTGGCTATGGTCGCGTTAAAGAAAGGAAAAAAAAGGTGACATAGATACCGTTTCTGGTAGACATCCCACCACAAACAACGCAAAATCACCACAGGGCCTATATAGGCCTTATCGTTCCAGTACACTGAGATCTTAGAGACCATGTCTAGTAAGATTTGGAAAGTAAGCAGAGGTAAGCCTCGTAATTAAACCAAAATAGCCCCGCCTACCCTTATCCGCTGCTTTAAGAGAAGTCAGATTGTGGCATTAGAGTTCTCTTTCATATTTTCTTAACTCATGAAACTGGCTCCAAAACCCTAGCCAAAACGTCGAGTTTTAAACGATTCTAAATATTGAACCACTCTTAGGCTGTATTAGTAAGCTTTACATCTCACCTTGATTTTTCAAAAAAAAAAGAGAGATAAATTATTTAGCCTAATCTTTTAAATTCAAAATATTTATCAATAATTAGCCCAACAGAGCCGAGAAAAAATTATCTTTAATAACTCGGCAGAGTTAGGAGTAATTATAATAATTTAGAAAAGACCAGGCTAATTTTAATAATTCATCAAAGACAAGCTCCCACGTTAGCTTATAGAAATAATTAAAGTGAATACTTATTATTTGGTTAGTCTTGACCAAAGTCTCAAATTTATTAGGCATTCAGTGCAAGACTCTGGCTCTTGATGTTTTTACTAATAAGATATCTAGGTAGTCACAGACTTATAAAGTTCTAGCACTTGGAAGAACTTGGGTAGGAAATTATCATAAGATTTAAAAGCAAAGTAAAACACAAGTCTAAATTTTTATTAACCATTAAGGGTGGTCCACTTCGCGGAAAAAGCCCAGTTTTCAATATTAAACTCAGTTTTATCAAAAAAGTTTCAACTGATAGTTATTCCTATCAATCAGCTGCATAATTCAAAAATATATTATTTTACACAGGATGTTCATTTTCTCAGTGGCAGACCAAACTTACCTTTTTTTAAATAGAACACACCATATTTTATATCATTTTTAAAAGACGGTACCGCGACAAGCAAATTGATACCCCACATGATGGGTCTATGTCCAACCGTTTCAGAGTTATTCATTTGTTAATTAAAAATATTGTCTAGTTTGGTGCGTAAATCCTTCGATTCTGCACAATATTTTGGCTGCATATTTTTTAAAGTTAATTTTATACACTCCGTACTATAACAAAATCCAACATGGTAATTCTTAATGTAACCTGCTTGTACAGAGTATACAAATTTCGAAAAGCATAGATTTTCCCGAAAATTTCAAATAGAACGCCCGGTATATTAGAACGTTATCAGATGCGCATTTTCATGTTATTTTCAGCGATATCACATTTGATGACATTATTTTCAACGGTTTCAAAGATATAAAGCATTAAATGCAAAATCTATCATTTTCCAATATTTATGAAATTTATCTCAAAATCTAAGGGCGGCTTTGACAACGCCACTTGACATATGAAAAATTAACTAAATTATTGACAGGTAGCTTTCTTAGTTACCCGCTTTTTTCTTGATATCAGCATGTTTTTTACTGACGAGCTTATGTCAATGCTGTACGTGATTGCTGAAAGTGATGTAAATTTTGCCTTAGCAAAGAGAATCTATAGGCAGAAATACCCTAATCGACAACAACCTCAGTTGAAAGCATTTAGATTGGTGAAAGCTCGTTTTGATGGATACGGCAGTGTACAGTATCGGGCTTCCGTAAGAAACAAAACTGTTCTAAATAAACGTCAGTCTGTAAACATCATAGCCTCAGTCATTGAAAATTCACATATCAGCCAGCGACAATTAGCTTCGAATTTAAATATCAGTAAAACTTCTGTCCAAAGATGTTTTAAAGAAAACAAGTATCACCTATACCATATTAGAAAAGTCCAAGAGCTGTCTGTAAGCGATAAGCAGCAAAGATTGAATTTTTGTATTTGGGCTCTACAGAAGGACAACCAGGAACGAGGATTTCTTGCAAAGGTGCTATTCACTGATGAAGTGAATTTTTCAAACTTTGGAGGAATTAACATTAACACTTTTTAAATAGAGAAATGATTCTAGCAGCAACGTCACTTCCAATAAAACTGTGAATAAAATGAATGGACTTCAAGTGACCTTACTTTGACTTCTGTTTATATCATGAATGAATGTTTATATATGATGCAAGACATTTTGACACAAAGAGTAAACTAAAATAGGACTCACTTTTCTTCAAACGGCGTCCAAATTATCCATATGAGCAGAGCTTAAAGTGAGCTACAACTCGGATTAAGGCATATGAAATCCTCCCTTGGAACCAGAGTTGGTGTGAAATCAGACCTGGAGATCTGAGTGGAGGCAGACTTCGAACGGGTACTCAAACTACTGCAATTTTATGCCCAGAGCCAGGACTTAGACAGCTACTCAAATTTAAAAGAAGAGAAACAGTCAGAGATCAGAGTCAAAACCATAAACAGGACCAGTAACGGAACAGGACACACCCAGGAACGGAACCCGGAGCAGGACAGACCCAGTAGCTGGGCCCCTGTAATTTAATGGAAACATCTCCTGTCAAAATTATGCAATTTATGTCAATGAAATAAATTATCTCACCGTTTAATCCTAACGGGGCTTGTACAAATTCAATATCTTCAGTTAAACACTGACAGAAATATATTCTACGCCAGTAACAAGCGCACCAAGTGTACCCGCAGAGAGTGGTTGATTTTCTAGAAAGATTTAAGTCGGTTTGCGTCGTTCGGCCAACTCCCTGGATTCATACCACAACCACTTAAATAACAGACTTCTCCTGCTCAGTGATATAATTTTTAACCGCCAAATATCCCCGCATTTTTCATTGTCTCAAGCTCCTTTACTAAATGCGTAATGTGATGTGTGCATCAAAAGACCGTTGGAAACTGACAACCAGCCACCTTCCTTAAGTTGTATTTTAAGAAACAAGAATATATATTTTTACGAAGCTATTCTTGAGCGCACACATAGAAAACTGACTGTGTTAAGATCGCGGTGCCCTTCAAGAGCCAGCCGGTTACTACGTATTATCCAAAAGAAGTCTTATTTCTCAAAATCGACGTTATTTTACCTTTAACTTAGTTCGATAGTGCTTTAGCAGAGTCGTTGAAGAACTGGTTGTTTGTACTTTACCACTGAGAGGATTATGTCACTCAAGCTTCTAAGAATCATTAACTGACTTAATATTTACCCAACAAGCCTCCTTTGTGTAACATTATCACAGGAAAACCAACTGATGTTCGCTTTAAAAGAATATTCGTAAAGAGTCAGACGGTATGATATCAAGGCGAATTTTATAGAATCTTTCAATTCAATAGTTTGTTTGTAAATCAATATTAAAAAGATATTATAACCATATAAAATATTCTCAGATATTCTGTATAAATGTTAGAATGGTACGGTAGCTGGAAAGTCGACCGTAAGAATATGGGTTCCTTACTTCGAGCTCATTCAAAAGATTTATTCGAAGGCATTGCCATCGATACCTCTCCAATGGCGAATTTTCTGAATGAAAAATCGCTATAAAATATTTAATTAAGTGTTAGCAGTATAATCTGATGCGCGTGCGTTCATTGTCTATGTATATGTGGAAGGTAAAGCCATCTGTCGCGTTACCGTGCGATGTTGAGCACGTTAAAGAGCCTCATCTTCGTTAAAAAAGCAGAGAACTGGCGAAAATTTCTGGACGAAACTGCTTACTGGCGTCGGTCATTGGCCGTTGTCACAGAAATAGTCTGCCATGGAAAAAAATCGGAGCAATATGTAGTTTTAAAGTAAAGTAAAAATGTAAAAATGCTAAAGTGTTGCTAGGAAGAGTGCGAATATGGTGAAAACTAAAGATAGCAAATTATTGCTAGCCTTTCATTGCACATGCTAAAGGTGGAGAATTAAAATCCGCCGTCATAGAACAGGACATAAAATGGAAACACGATGATCTTAATTTTCGTATATTATGCTGCCAATGAAAGTTTGTCTTAGGAGTGTTTTTTCAAATATAAACGCACTATTTTTCACCAAATTTAATAAGCTAGCGCACTGTTTATAAAATAAGCCTCAATCGTGCGATTTTTAACCTTTGTGCTGAAAATCATGATCCAAAAACTGGTTAGGACTACAGTTTCAATAAAACTACTAGAAATGCTATAAAACTGGACAACTAGAAAATAACTGACATAAATACAAACTACTAGCTCAGACAGTTATTTTAATATAATTGATTAGGCTCGACCTAGTTAATCTTTAATATTTAGATGTTATTGCTTTATCTGCTTTCTATTAAGTGGAGATTTCAACCTGCAATGAGCATTGATAAGTACACTTCGTAGACCTCAATTCACAACAAAACATTTTTAAGACCTGTCGATTATCGTTCCGCTAACAACGTCAAGTGAATTTTAAATTGCAAAACTTTTTTCGTGGGATCTGCTTAAATAATTCATCCATCTGATGGCGCTACGGAACGATCGTCGGTGCTAAAAAGTGTGTTGTGGTGAACTGGGTTACTGATTTTTATTCTTAACAGTTTAAAAGTTTTTTCACAAAGGTCCCATATGAGTTTTTATTTCTTAAACATATTAGCAATAAATTATTTCCTAAACGTAATATCAAAATTAAGTTTCTTGCAGGAAAAAGTAAGAAAACCAGAGAAATACCTATCCTAAAAATTGTATAGTTATGTTGCTAAAAATGGCAAATATTATTAGCATACGTTTAAATTTAAATTTTCACAATAAATTCGTTTTAAAATGTTGGATATTACCATTTTTGCATGTTGAAAGTATATATGTCATGTAGTAAATTCAGAATATGTAACTAAAATTTTACATTTATAAACGACCGACACGTAAACGGACTAGTTAGAAATTATAGGTGCCTTATAACGAGTTTTTCCGCTTTTTATATTTAGTGGCTTATGCAGTATCTATCCTCGAACAGCTGCGTCGTAAACGCCATTTTATCAAAGCAAATTAAACCGGAACCGACGAGTTTAGAAGAAATAGGACTCCTTTCTTTGCGGCTAATTACCTAATGGAGAAATTTTATCGCTTTCCAGTTCACTTCCTTCTATTATTGTCTTGCGTTTCAGGAATATCAAAACAAACAGTTTCCTTCTGCCTTAAAAGTTAAAGACATCGTAAACAAAACTCCTCGCAAAGTATCTGTAATTAAAATACACGACAGAGAGTATACGTAATGGTATCAGATTGCATTTTCCTTGAACAGCTTGCATACCTGTTCGTTCGGAATTCGCCAAAGCAACAAAGTTTGATGTAGCTTTGGTTACCTACCACGCTTTGATTCTGGACTTGGCATTGTTGCAGATATTCTCAGAATATTTTGTGGCTAGGTCACATGCTTCCGTTTAACTTTGAGATAACATTGCATGCTGGTCCTTTTTTAGAAATTAATCTTGATGTCTTAATAATGGAAACTTCGGATATAGTTTGACAGTTGGCTAACTTAAATCAAATTACAAACTGCATCACATGTAACTGAGTAATTCTGACATCTAAATTCAAACTGCCTCTAACAGCAGCAAGATTAAAATCTATATATAACCAAACCTCCCAGCATTATCCATAAATAAAGTTTGTTTTAAGACCCATTGTGCAATAGATATACCAAACTCTATTGCTTTCTTCGTAATTCTTAGAGATAAGGGGGTCCGTTAAACTAGTAAAGTTATGCAGATTTCTAAACTGATTACAAATATTCAGATTTTCAGATTTAGCTTATTCCGGAAAAAAAACAGAAAAGCTTAGACGTAGCAAGTGCGTTATGGTAGTGAATTTTCATAAAAATGTTTTTAATAGCAAACATGTGTTCTTTTAATGAAAGTTGGCATCAAATTTTGTAACCAGTGTAACCTAGTAAAAGCAGTGGAACATATTTCATTAAAATAACTTTATTTTATGAAAAAGTGCAAAAATTTCCGAAAATAAATTTTAAATGTTTCCGAAAAACTGGTACGATATTCCTGGCCAACGAACTTTTTCAAGCTATTTTTATACAACATTTAAAGCGGGAGGACATGCCCTCCACTTCTGAAACACAAAATATAGGCTGTTTCATTTGAAAAAATTAGGTTACGGAAATTTCAATTTTTTTTTAATTCAGTCAATATTTGCACCCTGTATACGGCATCCAGATTTTTTCGACGAATAATATAAACGAAAACCCCTCTGAACGCGCCATTTTCATGGAACTCCGCTCTCTATTGGTAAAACGTATCTTCTTTTTTAATATGTGCCAAAAAATGTAAAAAGTTGCAAACCAATTTAAATAATTCGGAAACGATCAACGATATCAATTTTCTTTTCTTAAACACGTACATAGTAGTTCGATGAAAAATGCAAAAATGCAATGATATAAGTAAGGGGCGTTCGATTAAGAAAAAAGAAAATTTGTATTAGTAACCACTAATGGCCCACCCTGTGATTGTCAAAATAATTTCGTAAGATGCAGCTTAAGATACCCTATAATTAACGTATACAATGTTTTCTCTTATTGTGCATAATAAAGGATATATTGAGCGGAATATGGGTTCTAGGGGCTTAGTTCGCGCTTATTAAGACAGATCTTTTTAAAACTCAAAAGTAACGGTCTCCCAGCAGCGAATTTATTCTACGAAAATTAGCAAAAAAATATGACAATCTTACTATAAACTCTACAAGCTAAACTACTGCCATAGCATCAGAAATGGGGTCTATTTGAAATGAGTTTTCTGCAAATATTAAGTGAAATCAACGACAATGAAGGTCGAAGCTGAAACTTAAAGCGTTTCAAAACATACTTCTTGCGACGTTGTTTCCACATAACCCGTATTCGTTTTAGGTTCTTTGCTAATTGCCTAATTTTTACGTTTCAAATCGCGACTTTGACGGTTTAAGAAGAAAAACTATAAAATTTTCTCAGTAATTCGTTTTGTGATCTTAATTTTTTTGCGCCAAACAACTTAATCTTTGCCTGTAAATATATTTTGATACCCACACAAAAGATTTTGTTTTTGTGCGTTCGTCTGGTCATCACTGACATTCAAATTCGTTTCAGGTTCTTTGCGTCATAGCTTAATTTTCACGTTTCAAATCGCGCCTTTGACGATTTAAGAAAAAAAACACTATAAAATTGTCACTTGAGTTTCTTAATTTTTTTGCGCCAAAACAACTTAATCTTTGCCTGTAAATATATTTGGTTACCCACACAAAATATTTTGGTTTTGTGCGTTTCTCTGGTCATCAACGGCATTAAACATTTTTTCAATGCCTTTTTTTCTTTAAGGTATAAATCTAAATTTTGATGCATAGTTTGGTTTTTATTATATAAACCCGTGCATCAAATTTGGTTGCCATAACTTTGTTATTTGAGGAGACATAAAAAATGTCCGAAAGAAAACACAAAATTTTCTGGGAAAAGGGAAGGAACGTACCAAATTTTACTAAAATCTGACAATTATTTTTGAGTTATCGGTGTGATATATATATATATATATATATATATATATATATATATATATATATATATATATATATATATATATATGTATATATATATATATATATATATATATATATATATATATATATATATATATATATATATATATATATATAGTGTGTGAAACACACTTATGGAATAAAGTTCATTATTCAGCAAAAAAAATTGTTTTGTGGAAAAATCTGCGACTCGTGAAGTTTAATTTATCAAACATTATCTTATAATCATAGTTAAAAAAATTAAGCTCCCACCACTTTATAAATTTTTTTTTAAATAGCAACCCTACATTTTTTCATCACAATTTGATGGATCACATTTTTCTGAATGAGGGAGTACCCTATATGTATGGTCTAATAATACAGTTTTCAATACAGGGTGGAAATTTAATACCGGAATATTAAAATTAACAGTTTACCATGAAATTCAAATTTCGAAAATAAAGGTAATAAAAACGTCACTTTATTATAATAAATGTGGAATATTAATACCAGGATATTAAAACTAAACAGTTTACCCTGAAATTCAAATTTCGAAAATATAATTTAAAATGTTATTTCTTCTGCTGACGTTCGGTTTTCCGATGAAGCAATATTTCTTTTGAATAGCGATGTAAGCACGCAAAATTGCAAATAATGGGCTGTCTAAAACCCCTACTGGCTGCGACAAAGACACTCAGCGTCCTCAGAAGTTGAACGTTTGTGGGCTGCTTTCATTGGTGGTCACGTAGTTGGACCTGTTTTTATAGAAAATCTAAATGGTCCAAGATATTTAGAAATGCTAAGAGAACAGGTTGTCCCAATGTTAGCAGAATTTCAAATGTAATGAAACCTAATCTTCCCCATGGAAGGATATTGTTTCACAAGACATTGCTCTTCAAGTACGGGAGTGTTTACACGAAGTCTTTCCACAAAGATGGATTGGACGAAGAGGTTTCGTAAAATGGCCAGCTAGATCACCAGATATTACAGCCCTTGATTTGTTTTTATGGGGATTCCTTAAAAACAGAGTGTATAAAACGCAACCTGCTGATCAAGATAACTTGAAAATGAAAACAGAAATTTGAAACGTAACGCCTGACGTGTTAAACAGAATTAGGGAAAAATTTCTAGAGCAGATTATTTCGTTGTGGGCAAGTGAATAGAGAACATTTTGAACATTTATTATAAGAAAGGGACATTTTTATTAAGTTCATTCTCGAAATTTGAATTTCAGGGTAAACTGTTTTAATATTCGGGTATTAACTTTCCAGCCTGTATTGAAAACCGTAATATTAGACCATACGTATGGGGTGTCTCCGCAATCAGAAAAATGTGATCCATCGAATTGTGATGAGAAAATGTAGGGTTGCTATTTTAAAAAAATGAATAAAGTGGTGGGGATAAAATGGTGGGAGTTTAATTGTTTTAACTATGATTATAAGATAATGTTTGACAAATTAAACTCGACGTGTCTCAGCGTTTCCCACAAAATATATTTTTTGCTGAATAATGAATTTTATTCCATAAGTGTGTTTCACACTATATATATATATATATATATATATATATATATATATATATATATATATATATATATATATATATATATATATATATGTATATGTAAATTGAAACTAACCCCGGATATGAGTTCTAGGGGTCCTAGTTCGCGCTCGTTTGAAAACATTTTTCAAAATTTAAAAGTCTAGATCTTCTCATTAGTGACTTTTTTCTACGAAAGCTCACTAAAAAAGAATTTCTTAAATTACTCATTTTACGTCTAATTAAATATTTGGTGTTAATTTAAAAAACACCTCTAAGTAAAGAAGTACGAAAACTCGATTGATCTAGTCATTTTTTCAAAAACACTTCAAAATGATATTGAGCGATGCTCAGTTTTTTGTCTTATGGATGACCTATTTCATTTCTATATAATTCTTGCTGAATCTAACCAAGAATTACATGCCTCATTATTCGCAAAAATAACCTTTAAAAATAATGTATTTTATTAATAATTACATTTATTATATTACAAACAGTATTAATACTACCATTATACAAAACTGCCAAACTGTCAATTAGGAATAAAGCTTTTGTATGTATCCACACACAAGTATTTTACTTCCGTGGGTTATATATGTTTATTTTATTACTTATTTATAGTTTTATTTTTGCTCTTGTTTAATTGTACAAAATGTTGTATTGAGAAAAATTAACTTTATTATCATTATATATATATATATATATATATATATATATATATATATATATATATATATATATATATATATATATATATATATATATATATTGTCACCATTAAAGTCCGCATTTTATGGAATCTTTTTATTATTTAAATTAGGCCAATTTTAAGCTCAGGGACAGTTTGTGCTTTGCAAATAATGCAAAAAGGCGTTGACGTTTTCCTTTTATCAATCTGCTGTACCTGTCATATTTGACATTAAAAAAAAAAGAAAATCCACAAAGTTGGGTAATTTTTCAAAATTTCGAAAAATTTCAAACAAAATGTTATTTTTTTAGTCTTTTACTAACCCACCAAACTTGAAAAAAATTTGGAACACCTTGAATTTTTTCTGTTGTAAATATGCTTTAAGAGTTTCACACCCAAAAGTTGAACAGTGAAACAACTGAATTTTTTTTAAATAGCATGTGAGGGAGAACTCTAGTTTTTATTTTTTTGCCAGCGTTTCGGTCGTTAATTATGGATTTGAACATATTGCTGATATGGTAAAAACCTTGGGTTATCAATGCCTTATGTATGCTACTATTAAAAACTGGGTTGCGGAATTTAAAAGTTGATGTCAAAGATAAGTACGCTCTGTAATATTAGTTGGTGTGACCCAAATAGACAGGTTTCCATAGTAGACTCGGAAAGGAGGGAGTTAACTTCTGCTTGGGAATTTGTTATTAGGGGGGGGGGTACCTCAGGGTTCAGTTGGGGTCCGCTTCTGATTCTTGTTTATGTTAACAACCTGGACGGCCGAGATTGATGATGAGGTTGTGTCCTTCGCGGATGATACTTCGGTAATTGTATCTTCGCCGAATGTCGAAGGCCTGAAAGTAAAAACTGAGATTTCATTAAAAGCTTTAGAAAGATGGCTTTCAAACAACTCACTTACCTTAAATCTAGATAAGGCTAATATAGTTACATTTCGAACCTCTTACGAAAGTGATGGGTCACATATTATCAGCTGTGAACCAGGCTAATTAATAAAATGTAACGAAACAGTAAAATTTTTGCGCTTATTGTTGGACTCCGGACTCACCTGGGTGTCGCAAGTAAATTCGTTAGCACCTGGATTGAGTACACTATGCTACCAATTAAAAGTCTTAAGGAATAATGATTCAATTGAAACCTGCATAGGGGTATATCATGCATATATACATTCCATAATCAAGTATGGGATAATTTTCTGGGGAAATTCTGTCGACGCAGTTAGAATATTTAGGCTGCAAAAAATGTATAAGGGCTATTTTTGGTCTTCGACAGACGGAGAGTTGCAAACCGTATTTTATAAAATATAGAATGTTAACACTTATAAGTGTTTATATTTTAGAATGTGTAACTATTCAATGTTTTCGTGCAGAGAACACACTCATGCTTACAACACCAGACGAGATACGGTTTTGTTGGAAGATCAAACAAGATTAACAGTGTTGCAAAAAATGTAACATCATCCATAATAAGGATATATAATCATCTTCCAAAGAATCTTAGAAACTGTGATGTATCTGTTTTGAAGATAAAACTTAGACAGTTTTTAGTATCGCAGTCTTTCTATACTCTCTCCGATTTTTTTGATTGTTTCATGTTTATAGAATAAGTGAAGCTTATTTGCTGCTTTAATTTGTGTTTCCGTTGGCACTATTGATTTCATCCATGTGTGTTTGGTCTAATTGATGCATGTTGTTTTTTGTGTTTTATTTACCATGACGAACCGTGATTTTATTATTTAATATATGTATGTATATTTGTAAAAAAATTTAAACTGTTAATTTTTAAATTTTGGGATACTTAAGAAAGAGTGTGCCAGAAATTATTATTATTATTATTATTATTATTATTATTATTATTATTATTATTATTATTATTATTATTATTATTATTACGAAAACATTGCTTCTCTCTATGAATTATTCTTACAATATTGTCGAATTGGCCTAAAACGTATAGTAGAAACACTGGACAATTCGTATGAACTTATGCAACAGGCCACCGTTTTGAAGGATATTTAAAACAGTAACCTTTTCAGTCGCCTTGAAACTAAGTACGAAATGTGCGTCCATCACTGTCATCTAATAAGCTATCTAAAAAGGAACCGCATTTCGGTCCTCCAGGACACAAAAAATTTCATATCCAAAAGTCGGCTAGAACAGAGATATGATAATTCTGCTAGATTTTTTAACATGACAGAACCACGGGATCATAATACAGTAAGTTTCTGACTTAATTACGTGCGAAAACTGTAGAAGAGCGCGGCGGAAAACTGACCAAAGGTGTACTGTTTTACCAAACCAGCTGTTGATTGCACTACAAACAATTGATCAAATTTTCTGTGAATTGGTTGATTACCCACCCAATTCTCCAGATTTAGGACCGGAAGGTTATTATCTATTTCCAAAGTTAAAAAACATTTGAAGAACAGACAACTTTCGACAGAAAACGTCATATGTGCTGCTAAGTGACTTGAGGGCCATGATGCAGAATATCTTTAAAGGTTTAGTGAAGTGTTAGAGAAAATAGTTTAATATGTATAATTTGGTTTCAAACAAGTATTGCATCTTTCATTCCAGGCTAAGTACTGCTAAGTACCCGAAGTCTGCTCATTTATGAATTAATTAGCTAAGATGATGTTTATAATTATATTTCTCTAATTAATCTTCCAACACTAATGTATTTTGTGTGCTTCAAAACCACGTCCCAGCATAAAATTAAAATGTCTAAATAAAGGGTCAAAACACAGAGTAGTCAGGTAAGCGTGAGAACAGAAACAAGCATCATCAGAAAAGTTTTTAAACAGTCGGCGAATTTTTTTTAGCTGTATAGTCTAAACAAAACATTCAGAAAGTAACTGTTCAAACAACGGATGGAATAATTGAAATTTCAGTTCGTTTATCTCTTCACCAATTCCGCCAGTTTCGTTTCAAAAGCTCCGGTGGACACAAATTAAAAACATTATCAAGAGGAACAATCTAAATTAAAATCTCCATTGTAAAAGTCTTTACAGGTCACGAGGTAAAGCATCCTTTTATGCTGGAAACATGCGAATTTCCAAGATATACATAAACACGCGCAGTCACCCTCGGTCGAGTGCAAAGCAGAAGCTCAGAGCTAACTTTACTTCCAAAACCAGGCCAGGGAAAGGCAATCCTCCTTTAACACAAACATACTGTCTCACATAAAACACTGCAGATCCTTTGATAAATCACCACAATCCATTATAAAAGGCAAAGCCTTTTGACTAATTAGAATTCGTTTGATCCAATCGGAGAAGTCCTTGCCATTTTATCACTATATATATTTATAGAGGGTAATTTAATCACACGACTGAATTGGTCCAGTTGTGCTAGTTAATTTGTTTGTTCTAAAATTGTTGTGCTTGTATTAGTGAATTTTCGTAGAAAAAATTCACTAATGGGGAGATATCGACTTTCGAATTTCGAATAAAAAATTGCAAATGAGCGCCTACTAGGACCCCTAGAACCCATATCCGGGGTCAGTTACAATTTTTATATGTTAATATATATATATATATATATATATATATATATATATATATATATATATATATATATATATATATATATATATATATATATATATATATATATATATATATATATATATATATATATATATATATATATATATATATATATATATCACACCGATAAGTCAAAAAATAAAGGGCTGATTTTGACCTCTCTTTTGTAAATGGATCAAATAAGTTTGTTAGTTAGGAAAATCGGACGAGGTTTTCCGGGAAAATTTTAAGTTTTCATTGTCTCAAAAAATTAAAAAGCTGTGACAACCAAATTTGGTACGTAAGTTTATCATATAAAAAGTAAACTACACACCAAAATTTAGATTTCTATGTTACAAGAAAAAAAAGTTTTAATAAAATATTTTGTGCGAGATCATTTACTACGAGAATCCACTACCATAACGCACTTGCTGCGTCCAGGTTTTTTTTTTATTACACGAGAAAGGAAAATAACCTTATTGATTCTACATACAGCTGGCCCACTTGCAGCCCTATTTTTAATAGTGCTACCAAAAAAGTAAAAAAGTCTGGACGCAGCAAATGTGTTATGGTAGTGAATTTTCATAGAAAGAATCTGGTACCAAATATTTTATTATAACTTTTTTTCTTGTAACATATAAATCTAAATTTTGGTGTATAGTTTACTTTTTATTTCGTAAACTTACCTACCAAATTTGGTTATCGTATTTTTTTATTTTTTGACAAAAATATTTTTTTTAAAGAAAACGGAAAATTCTCCCGGAAATTCTCGTCCGATTCTCCTGGCTAACGAACTTATCCAAGCCACTTACAAAAGGAAGGCACATGCCAAATTTTATCAATATCGGCCCATCATTTTTGAGTTATCGGCGCGATATATATATATATATATATATATATATATATATATATATATATATATATATATATATATATATATATATATATATATATATATATATATATATATGTAAATTGAAACTGACCCCAGATATGGGTTCTAAACATAAACGCCATGAGAACTCTTAAGGAGTGCAAAATGTTGTTTTCTTTTACGAAATAAACACAAGAATATTACATTACATACTTACTTTTCAATTCTTGAGAATTGAAGCTAAAACTCTACAAAAGGGTAAACAAGCTGAAATTTCATCTACTACGCCAGAGGTCCAACAACATCGCATCCGAATGTACCAGAAACGACGATTTAATCACGATGCAGGAACAAAAGTCGACCATTTATGAAAACGGGAGGCATGACGCAACGGCTGAACAGCGAACTAAAACAAAATAACAAAAGTGAGAGATATGTTAAAGGCAAACAAGCGGGCATGGAAGAGGAGCCACAGAACAGTCATCTTGACATCCATCATAATGCACACATACATGGTGCCTTAAAAACTGCCTACAGCAGAGTATGCGAAGATTTTCTGAGCAGCCATCCTGGACGAGTTACTACTCTACATGACATTGGTTCACTTTTCGGTAAGGTCTATTTAAAAGTCGCTACAATAGCAATTGCAATTGGTGAATTTAGGGCAACTGGGAAAGAGCCAATTGACTCACAAATTTTCTCAGATACCGCTTTGAAACCGCAAAAACCACTGACAGAGATGAAGTTGCATTAGTGCCAATGTTAGATGAAATTTAACCATATTTGTCAATCGCACAACCGGAAAGAAAGGTTGTTGACCACCATCACTACCATCAACCTCAAAATTTTTACTAGATGAGCCTCAGTGAGTATCGACATTAATGCCGAGAAGCACCACGAAAGCCAAATAAGGAAAATTCAAAAAAGATGATTGATGGACTTCCAGCTGTACCTCGTGCAGATCCAAATGTAAGACGTCCCAGAAAGAAGTGACCTTCATTTATTATTTCAAGCACTCTAGTTAAAGATGTCTTGGAACAAAAGCAATTTGAAAAGCAAGAAAAAGAAAATGAGAACCTTATAAGGGTGTAGAAGATAAGAAATAAGAAAGTCACAAAGGGTGGTCAAAGAATTAGGAACAAAAAACCTGAACTGAAGAAAACAACTAAAAACACAAAGCATGAAATTAAATTTGACGATTCCTCTGTTTGCACTAGTTCCACGGAAATACTATATGTTGATAGCATTGATGAGATGGATTTAGAAGTTGCAGAGGATGACAAAACATGTATTATATGTGATGATATATGGAAGAACAATGAACTTTACTTTCAATGTTTTTTTCGGTAAACTTTGGGCACATGCTGAGGGCACAGAATTTTCTTCGAAAGAAGCTAAATTAAAAAAATCGTATTGTTGTCGCTGCGACAATTGATTAGTAAGTATAAGAATATCGTCCATTCCTTTGTAAGTATTTTGTGTCATTTTCTCTTAATAAATTTCCATATTTCATTTTTATGTCCGTTTTTACTTTCTTATATATTTCTTCAACTTTCCCACCTGACTTAGTCACCTTAGCGACTATTATGTGTAAGATCACATAAGTTAATTTTTTTAAGTTCTATTGATTTTTACAGGAAAAAAATTTGTAAATCAGATAAAGTATACAATACAGTAAGTCTCTAAATATATAACTAATAAGGTATGCGCAAGTCACCAAAATTAGGGATACAACCTTAAGTTCGTCAACTGACCCTCATCGCCCCTATTACATAATGGTTTTGCTGAAATAGTCTTACTCAGAAGGTTTCCAAAATAATTTGCATCTGGAGTTTTTATCAGCCTAGTTAACATGTTTCGATATGTTTTATATTCTTTTATTTTTCAAAATTGTTATTTTTTTTTATATCTTTATATAATTTATTTTTTAACAGTTGTTTAGTAAGGCTGAAGCTCCAATCTTTTGTGTGTGTGTGTCTGTGTTTTTATTTCTTTACCGTCGGCCTATTTCCGCAACTATGGCTAATCACCGACGCCAGGAAGCAGTTTCACCTCACTATCCTGAAAATGTTGCCGAACCCCTGCCTTTCTGTAAGGAGGGTAGGGATCTTTAACGTGCCCAACATCGCATGGACACGGACCGACGGTTTTACGACCAATACGCAGGGCGGAACGTGCAGACATTCAACTTGCTCAAATACAATGCCACAACTGATGTTAATGTTACAGTTTGTACTGAAAAATTGGAAGGAGAACCCTGGGATCGAACCCAGTACCCTTCGGTTCAGAGGCACACGTTCTCACCACTGAACCACCGAGGCTCTACAATCTTTTGTGATATTACGCTGATCTTGGACATAGATATTTCCTGCAGTATTACTTGTATACATCTTAAATATTTTCAATATGCATTACGCCAAACGCGGTATATAAATATTATAAGTTGATTAGTAGGTTTAGTAGCGACAGCAGCTAAGTAAATTATAAATTCCTATTCTGAAGTGCGAAATTTTGTTTGTTTATTGACTTAAGCGTGTTTATGTAGTCTGCGTAAAATAAACAGCAGGCGGAACTGAGAATAAGATACTTACCAAATTATATCTTGAATTTTAATCATATTTCTGAGCTGAGGCGTTCACTGCAAATTAATTATTCGAAGCCATATTATGTCGGAAGAAATAAGCCACATGGTAGAAAATGACAGCACCTCTCCTAACAACGTAAGCTGTAGATATTATTGTAATTAAGTAACGCATTACGCACATTTGTGGTCCACAAGAAACAGCTTGCGGCATGATAAGGCTTTGTTCTATACATAATAAATTAGGCGTATTGTATTAACACTGAGAAAAGAGAACAAAAAATATTTATATAGCGCGTCATCTAACAAACCGACACAGGAGAGTTGTGTGTGCAACCCCACCGAATATGATTACTTTACGCAATTTATTTCTATATTAGAGCCTTGGTGGTTGAGTGGTAAGAACGTGTGCCTCTGAACCGAAGGGTACTGAGTTCGATCCCAGAAAACAACTTTTTGCGCCAAAACTCAATTATTCACGAATTTCGATATAGAAAATATTATCCCGTTGAAACTTTGCTAATAATTTTTCTGACAAAAATTCGAAATAATTTTTTTGTTTAAGAAATCTAATCAAAATGCTTCTTTTCCTGGTGATGCTGTAAAAGACAAAATTGGTTACACAGAAAAAACAAGCAAGTGTGAAGCCACAGATAATGTATATACGTCTGTATTAAGGGTGGGGCGGTTTCACCAAGTCAAGCCAACAAAAATCTGATCTGCTATTAAATATGAGTTAAAAGTCCTTTTCATTACAAAATTTGGTGTACCACCAATACTCTGTAACTGGACAGCAAATTTCCTCTTCAGACGGAGCATTTCTGTTGTCGTGGATGGCCATTCCTCTAAACTGCATCCAATTAATGCAGGAGTCCCTCAAGGTTCAGTTTTAGCCGCTACTTCGTTTCTTCTCCACACCAATGAACTGCTCTCTAGCACATACAACACAGTTCACAGTTACGCGGATGATAGCACCCTCCACTCAAATATACAATATTCTAAGCCTGTCTCTTTAGCCTAATTAGATGTGGATGCTGATGGAGGGTTCTGTCTCTGTGGATCCCCAAAAAAATATTAGACTCGGAAAGTAGTCTTGTGCAATTTAACTCCACCAAATCATCTTGCTTTCTATCTCATAAGATATACACCAGCCCTAGACCCATTACAATGAACAACCAAGTTATTCAAAGTAATGAGACCTGTTCACTTGTTGGCCTTTCTGTAGATAGAAATCTCGATTGGCACCAACATGTCACATCAATTGCAAATGCAGCTCCTAAGAAATTAGGTTTCCTCTTCCGGGCTCGCAAATACTTTTCACCAGCTAATCTCTATACCTTATATACTTCACAAATAAGGCCAAACCTCGAATACTGCTTCCACATCTGGAGTGCCGCTTCCGCTTCTACACTCGCTATCCTGGAATCCATTCAGAAGAGAGCTACCCTACCCTCCCCCAAAAGCTGTCATCCCTTGCCCACCGACGTGCGGTTGGTGACCTCTCTCTCTTTAATATATATCTGCACGGGCAGTGCTTAGAGGAGCTTTCGTCCATAGTTCTTCCACCTGCTCCCCCAACAGATCTACCAGGGGAACAGAGCGAATGCACCCTTTTACTGTTCAGGTCAACGGACATAGAACATCTTGTTATGCCCGCTCTTTTGTCCCAATGACTTCAAAGTTGGGGAATTCCTTGCCGGCACATGTTTTTCTTTTTCCTCCAGACCTCATAACCTTCAAGTCCAGAATTAACAATTTGCCACTTTCCTCCTTGTCGATACCCACGGTGTGATAGTAATTAGGCTGTGAGCCCTCGTGGTGTGTTGTTGAAATGAAAGAAATATATATATATATATATATATATATATATATATATATATATATATATATATATATATATATATATATATATATATATATATATATATATATATTCATGTATTTTTGAAAGCTAAATCTAAAGCTTTGCCTAAAAGAAATATAGCATTAAAATGCAACTTAGTGAATAAAACTCAAACTCATTTGAAACTGCCAAATTAGTTAATTAATTAGTCATATTAATAATTAGGTAATAAAATTGTCAATGCAAAAGCAACATTACAAATCATATTATAAAGTCAGTTAATATTTTTTTTGAATTCTATTCTTTGTGCTTATCTAAGAGTTATTTGAAAATAATAATTATATGCAATTAAATGAGCATCTTTATTGCTATATGTTGCCTCACTGAGCCGAGTAAAAGAAAGTCCGTCACGCAACTCCCCAAAAACTGATGCTGTACATCTTCAGCTATATCACCAATTCGACGGGCAACAGTCTCATGTGATAGAGGGATGGACTGCAATTGTTTGGCAAAATTATCTTCAAACTAGTTCCTACGTTCTCACTTGCAACTGGCAGAATAAGCTCTTCACCAATGGTGGGAGCCTTTTAAATCTGGCCATTTGATATGAAACTTTGTAAGAGGCAAGTGAATATTTTTCTTTCACAAACTTTTTTTTTATAATTTTTGTCCTTCACATGATTTTAATTGTAATTCCAAGAATTCTCAGGGTTTTCTAACACTATGAAACGTTTCCAAATGTCGTTTACGTTTATTAGGTTTCATGCTCTCTGCTGCCAAAACTTTTAGCAAATCACATAGAGAGGTTTCTTCTTCATTTACCTCAGTGCTGGTAGATCCAAACTTTAAATACTCTTGAGAATATTTTGTTAATTTTTTTCTTCAAAACCACTATTGTCTGTGTACTTGTTAATGCTTTACTATCGTCAAATGCTCGCTTACGCCCACTTAGAATTTATCTATGATTCTGTATAAACTATATAAATCTACTGCTACTCTAAAATCGTAAATTACAGTTAACACGCAAATTACAACATACACATTCACGGGTAGAAGGATCGACTTGACTGACACTGGCTAGAATTGAGCGAGATGCAGCATTTATACACGCCGCGCAGATGTTCTCAAATGTTCGAAACAAATCGTTATTTCTCGCGAAGCCGCGATTAGAATGGTTATTGACAATTGGGTCGCAAATACTAGGTTCAGAAACACTGGTTTAGTATTTTGTTTTTCAGATGTAAGAAAAGACACCAATTTTTTTCACACTACTGTAGAAATGGTGTCTGGAAAGATAAGAAAGTCTGGATGCAGCAAGGGAGTTATGGTAGTGAATTTTCATAAAAATGTTTTCAATAGGAACTATAATTTTTTTAAGAAAGCTTGCATCAAATTTGGTTACCAGTATAACCTATATAGGAGAAACAATGAACCATATTTTATCAAAATAACTTTATTGTGTGACAATATACAAAAATTTTCCGAAAACAAACTTAAAATGTACCAAAGAAACTAGTTTCCTGCCCAACGAACCTTAGGTTAATAGTAAATTAAGCTATCGAAAGAAACATTTTATGTAAAATTGCTACTATAACGCACTTGCTGAGTCCCGAATTTATTTTCTTACAAACATGCATTATCTTTCGATTGAAAATGCAAAAGATGCAATAATATAAGGCGTGTTCGATTAGGAATAAAATTGCATCACCAGCGACTTATGGGCCACCTGTGATTGTAAAAATAATTTTATAAGATGCAGCTCCAGACATAATTAATTAACATATAAAATTTTTTATCATATCTTTTATAATAATGGATATATTGGGCTTTATCCTAGAAACGCGCCACCCTGTATATATCAAAACAAATCAAAATTGAAACTAACCCGGATATGGGTTCTATGGAGCATAAATCGCGCTCATTTAAAGAAATCTTGTCAAAATTCAAATGTCACTAAAATTGTATCCAACTCTATGAGTAAATTGTGATGGCCAAAAATAAATATGAATGTAAGAAGAAGAGCATATCTACATTTGTATTACAAATGTCAGAAAACAAAATACTTATTTACATGTCACTTTGAAAGTAGGTCTGACATTTATCAAAATAATTTGTCAGTTGAATATGACATGTACTGTTGCCGTGGACTATTATGCACTATTGTATTACGCCTTATAAGAATTTTTTTTTTCGGAGTACGAAAGCTTATTTTACTGTTTAAACATTTTTCAATCACTTACCCTGAAATGGTTTTCGTCTCATTTAACGTTGTCTCATTATAGAGTCACAGTAGGTTTTAGAATCTAGAAATTATTCTATTTTGTGTGAATTTTTACCTACAACAAGTTTTATTTTCCTTCAATTATAAATGGCAATTTTAAGTAAATTCCTATATTTTCTGTGCCCAATGTGTTGAACGGATGCGAAACGGGGAAGAAAATTTCATTTAAAGTTAAAACGACGAAGAGAAGTTTATTCAAGGCACGAGCGTTGTTTCCATTTTTTTTAATGTTAATAACATTTATAGGTAAATTAGCAAATTATCGTATTGTTCGTTTTTTGAAAAAAAATCATTAGCCATCGGAAAAATGCTGTGATCTCAACTCCACAATACAGTTAAGAGACCTAAAGTGAATTTGAGGTTCTGTGCAAGGTAAACATGCTACAACGGAGCTAAAAATGCAAACTGTAAACAACTCACCTTATAGAAGTCCATAGGAAGGAGAAACTACTTACCAACACCGTTTCTCGATAAAAACTTCCACTTTGCCAAATAATTGAAAAAAAAACCGCTAAATAATAAGCGTAATCTGATTTCTTAAAATAAAATAAATAACTGAAACTGCTACCAAAGCATCAAATAAAGGGTATATTTTAAATTAAGTTTCTGCAAATAATTTAATAAAATAAAGAACAATGAAGATTGTAGCTGAAACTTAAGGCTTTTTATCTTCTTACGACATTTATGCTACATAGCCGTGTTCATTTAGGTTCTCTATCCAGAACATGTCAACTTTGACGTTTTGAAAATGACATTTTAAGAATAAAAACTAAAAAGCTCATAACTTTTTCTTATTTTAACGTAGCGATTCAAATTTTGGTGCATGGATTTATTTTTATGAGATAAACCCTCGCACCCAATATGGTTGCCCTAACTTTGTTATTTCCGGAGATATAAAAACTTTCCGAAAGAAAACGCAACATTTTCCAGGAAAAAGTAGTCCCATTTTCCTGGTTAACGAACTCGTCCAATCCACTTGCGAAAGGAAGCCCCTCACCAAGTTTGATCAGAATCGGTGCATTATTTTTTTGAGTTAGCGGTGTGAGACCTAAATATAAATATAAATATGAATATATATATATATATATATATATATATATATATATATATATATATATATATATATATATATATATATATATATATATATATAAACACATAAAATCTGAAACCGACCTCGGATTTGGGTTCCAGGGGTCCCAAATAGCGCTTATTTGAAGAAATGTTTTCAAAATTCAAAAGTCGCAATATATCTGAGTTTCAAGAGGATAATTTTATTGTAAGGCCTTTTAGCGGTAACGAATAGTAGTAAAGCGTAGTGCTTTAACCGGGGCATTAAAATAAAGCGTTTGTTTTTCAAGCGTTAAATATATAACAAAACAGCGCTTTCCCATGGTTAATAATCTGTAGCTTGTATACACAGCTAAACACGAAAAGTATTTCACTGCTGAACAAAATCCTTTTAGAGGGGTCTTTTATGAGTATTTGCTTGATAAAGTTTATTCACAATTGACTCGAGAAGTAGGCCGTATAAATGTGACTAGAAGGAAGTCATCTCAATTAACGGGCAAGAATAAAAAAAAGGAAAGTAAGCACAGCCTGAAATAGCTTTATTCTTGAAAGTGGCCTGAGCAAAAGCTTTAATTTGGCAGCACTCTTATATAAATATTCCGAAAACATGGAAAGCGTTTCTAAAAACAAACAAATTCGCCATCAATCACGTCAGCAATTAATCCGTCGTTAGGTTAGTGGCGACGGGCTTCGCCAGAGGGCAACAGTCGCGAGCAAATCACCTCTCTAATCTAGTATGGCCTGGTCTAATTAAATTCAGCATGTTGATGGTGCAGGTAAAGCAGTTTTGCTGCTAGCCGTCTCTTCTGCTACATGCTCTGTTACGGTTTTTTTTATCCTGGAAGGCATGTGATTAATCGAGTTTCGGACGGTAATTGAACTGAGCTGAATTGGTGCACATAAATATTATTCAACGGGGAGCTAAAAAATAATATAACCGACCAATAAAAAACGTTTAACTCACATTGGAAAATATTTTGCCTTTTAGCAGATTTTTCTAGAAAGTAATTGCTCCTGATAGACCAGGATGTTAAGATTTTAAAAAGCTTCTTTAAATGAGCGCGATCTAAGTAAACGAGAAGCTCTTAAACATTTTATTCAAATATATATGTATATGTATATATATATATATATATATATATATATATATATATATATATATATATATATATATATATATATATATATATCTTTAGGAATATTGCACTACACTGTAATCACTTTTAAATATACACTTTATTTGTTTGCTGTACGTTTGTGATTTCTTATTGGTTTGCGTGGACTGCAGTTTCGAACCGTCCCGGTTCATCATGAGTAGCGTGCTGATGATGAACCGGGACGGTTCGAAACTGCAGTCCACGCAAACCAATAAGAAATCACAAACGTACAGCAAACAAATAAAGTATATATATATATATATATATATATATATATATATATATATATATATATATATATATATATATATATATGTTACCACCCAGATGTCGTAACTTGTTTTTATGTTAATCCGTCCTTATTTTTAAAAGTTTTATTTCTATTTAATGTGTTCTCATACGAGTGAGTTATTTAGGATGACACAGACCGTATCTGTGTTTATCTAAAATGATCATCGAGCGGGTGATACCTTCAGTACCCTTGCTCGTTTAATTCTCTTAAGTCTACGATTAAAATACAGCGGGACCGGGGGTCATCTGCTGTCTTTCTATGTCTGGTGAACGGTTGCTTACATAGCGCAAAGTCGATCCTATGTCTAGAAGTTGGCATGACTGAGCGCATGTGCATTGAGTCAGGACGGAGGCCTTCTCTGTCGAGTTCGCTTTTCTGGTTCATCTGTCGTAGGGGAAGAGTGCTATTGTAGCCATGTCCATTTGTGTAGATTAATGCCACCACGTTAAGCTTATAAAAACGTCGTTCTTCAGGGCAAGCTGGTGCTTACATCCAGGCTAGTGTGATTATGTTTTAGGGTCACTGGCATTCCAGTGTATCACGAGAATTGTAAGCGTATATGGGTCGCTAGTCGCTGCTGTCCAAGGGCCGCTGTTAGTTGCAAGTTGATTGAATCTGGTTCAACTGCAGGCCGTTGTTGCGATGGTGTAACTGCGCAGTCGCCACATATGAGTATTAAAACAACAACCACTTCATCGTGGCATTTCAGTATAATTGTGTGTTTTAAGTAAAGTACTATTGCCACGTGCAGATATACTTTTTGTGCCTGCGCTTATCTCCAATATCATTTGAACTAGTGTGACAGCTAGCGCCTGTTAACATCATTGCCTGGCGATACCGTTGGTGAACCTAGTGGTCGTCAACATACCCTAAATTACTGAAGTCTACACTGAGTGCCATTATGGCCAGTCATTCAGCTTCATTAACTGTTATTATTATTTATCATTGACCTATAGGGTCGTTCACGGCACTATTTGTTATTATTAGTCCTGATTAGTGACCTTCAGGGTCATTTACTTTAAGCTTGTTAATATTATTGATGACTACTGACCTATAGGGCCGATCATTGATTAGTTGTTATTATTATTTATGATCCCTGGACTATAGTGTCCACCAGTAAAGTGCATTATTGTTTACCTTGTGAAAAGTGCTTCACGCTTCTTGCAGTTTTATTCTGAAGGTATAACTGACTCGTTAGATCAGTAACACTAACTTTAGTACAATAATTTACTGTTCTGGCCTATTAGGCAGATCATTTTAACCTGTTTAGGTTCTATTACCCTTGTGAACAGTGTGTGAGCTCATTCGCAGAGATTAAACACTGATGTTAATTAATAGCTGTTGATATTATCTGCCAGTAGTTACCCATATAATAGGCGGACCTGATTGTATTTATATCGGTCCCTATTACCATACAGCCTACTGTTATCGTAGCATAATTCTATGCCACCGCTGTATTTATATTGTAAATATATGGGTTAATATTATTTCTGGTGGCATTATTTGCTGTGTTTATGTCGTTTGAGCTCACGTTTCGCGGAGTACAGAAGTATTATTGATCTTGATTCTAAGTCACCAAGTCGTCATAGTTCACCGCGCAGGTACTAATGACACCTTGAACCTGGCCACAGGTTGCGGAAAGTGGCTCGTGCCTAGTAAGTTAAGTCTCGCAGACTTTGATACACTGAAGAGTGTTTATATGACATTAGAACCCCTCTGAGATGACTCAATGATTGAGCTCTGCTTAGGCCTCCGCCGCCAATTGAGGGAATTGTGGTGTGTTCCACCTCTCTAGTACTTAGTAGCGAGCGGTCATAGTAATATAGGGTGTGAATCTGTGCACCCGCACTAGTCGTTTATAGGCCTGCTGTATACTCCAAAGAAAAAAGTAAGATTGGTTTGTATACCCAAATCTGGTACGATTAATCTATTGGTGATAGTCAACTTTCCGTACAACCTGGAAATGGGTCTCTCTAACCCAAATCTTGGATTTTTAAATGAAACATTAGATTTTTTTATTACACATTTAGTTAACATGTAAAAAATTAGTAACTTTTATCCAAACCACTTTTCCGATAGATGTCACCATTAACCTCGAAAATAAATTTTATCTGCTCTTAACATAAACCAGACCCAACGACAAGGACGTTGCTGTTGTGTGTGTGTAGAATGGATGGCAGACAATGTAAGCGTTATTAAATGATCAAAGTGTCTCCCACCTTGATTTACACATTCCTGGGTTCGTGTTCGAACGCCGTCGGTATCCTGTAAGATTTCTACGCCGCTCAACGACTGGCAGGCTTCCCGGATTCGCACCTTTATATCATGTTTTGTTGTACCTTGGTGTGCGTCAACGATGTCTTTGACCCGGCCCCTAAAAATCCAGGGGTGGTGATCGAGGCCGCCACGCTCCAGGCTCTTCTCTTTCGATCCTCCCTCCAGGGTACAGGTTATCACTGACGCTACGTACTGCCAGCGAAAAGTGAGTTCGACAGCCATCCTGCTGCATCCATTATAAGAGCGGTTAAAATCTCTTTTCAAAGTTAATGGTGACATCTATCGGGAAAGTGGTTCAGATAAAAGTTTCTTATTTTTTTAGATGTAACCTAAATCTTTAACAACAAATACAATGTTTCATTTAGAAACCCAATATTTGGGTGGAACGACCCATTTTCGGTTTCTAGTTGAAGTTGACTCTAACACTAATCGATAGAGTGTACCCGATTTGGGTATATTTACAAACAAATTTTGTTTTGTTTTTGTTTGGAGCATCCAGTGGGCTAGATTCACCCTGTTGTGTTTATGTGTTTTTTCTGTATAATTTTGTATACCGGTTGTTCCTGATTTGACCTTTAAAAACTTAAGAATCCATAAAGAGAAAGTAAAAATAATTTGAGTTTTCTTTATAAACTTATATCGCAATCTCAACCGTTTCAATAATACAAAGGGTTCGTCTCTTCGCGAGCCCGAGAATCTGCAGGAAAAACAACTTTACAGTGGAAATCTCCGACCGCGAGGCATGGCGGGAGGAGACGCCGGACATAGCACAGGACGCGCTCGTCTGGTTCACGGAAGGATCCGGCGGGGAGCGTGATAAGGGAGCTTGTGTTTATTCGGAAGGACCGAAGGTAAGTCATAGTCTTTCCCTCGCAGCCCATGCAACGGTCTTTGAGGCCGAAATGTACGCCATCGTGCACTGTGTGCGGGAGAATAGGAGGAGGAGCTACATCAACAAGCAGATCCTCATAGCCACAGACAGCCAGGCAGCCCTTAGGGCCCTAAGTAGCCCACGGGTAAATTTCTGGCTTGTGTGGGAGTGCCGAGATAAGAGGAACGACCTGTCTAGGCCGAATGAGGTCACCCTCATCTGGGTGCCGGGTCACTCGGAGGTCAAACGCAATGAAAAAGCCGACAGTCTCGCAAAGAGAAGGTCAGCAGAACCTTTTATGGGACCAGCACCGGTTCTGGGCGTGACAAAGAGCACGGCCAGGGAAGCCATTAAGTCCTGGGTCAGAAACGAACACACATACTGGGCAGACTGTACAGGGCTCAGACATGGGAAGTCAGTAATTGACGAACCCAAAAAAGAGAGCTGTGGAGCTGCTAAATCTTAGCAGAGGACAGCTCAGAAACATAACAGGTATCTTGACGGGACACATGACCGTCAAGAAACACCTGCTTAAAGTGGGGCGGTTCGAGTGGGACCTCGCATGGAGACTCTGCAGCGAGGGGGAGGAAGCAGCCCAGCATATTTTGTGCGAGTGTTAAGCTCTGGACCGCAAAAGGAAACTGATCTACTGTCAGTCTAGACCGGAGACAAAGCAATATAAAACTTCACCCTACCAATCGCTGTGCAGACTAGTTGAAAGCACAGTGATTTTAGATTGGGTGGAGTAAAAATACTAAATGCATGCACAATAAGCCAAAGGCTACAGTGCTATCGGGGCGGCAAAGTCGCGGACGAGCCCTGAGGGAAAAAATATAAAGTGTGACGTTTCCTATTTTTCTTTTAGCGAATTTTCTTCAAAAAATTTAATTTTGATATATAAATAAATATAAATATATATATATATATATATATATATATATATATATATATATATATATATATATATATATATATATATATATATATATATGTATGTATGTATGTATGTATGTATCACACCGATAAATGAAAAAATGATGGGCTGATTTTGATAGAATTCAGTATCTTCCTTTTGCAAGTGACTTGTATAAGTTTGTTAGCCGAGAAAATCGGCTTACTTTTTCACGAAAAATTTTGCGTTTTCTCTAGGAAAATTTGTGTATCTCCGGAAATAATAAAGTTTAAAGTTAGAGTAACCAAATTTGGTACTCAGGATTATATCATAAAAAGTAAACTGCGTATTAAAATGTATATCTCTGAGTTGAATAACAAGAAGTTATAGGCATTTACAAAAAATGGAATTTTACTCTTAAAACGTCAAAGTCTCTCTTGAGGAGACCGCCGCTTTAAAATTTTGAAAAGATTTCTCTAAATTAGCACGAAGTAGGCCCCCTAGAACCCATACCCAAAGCTACTTTCAGTTTTATCTGTTTTCATATATACACGGTGACGCATTTCTACGGTAAAGCTCAATTATCTCCGTTAGTACAAGATACGAGAAAAATTGTATACGATAATTATAGGGTGTCTTGAGCTGCATCTTATAAAATTATTTTTACAATTGCAGGCTGGCCCATAAGTCATTGGTGATCTATATATATATATATATATATATATATATATATATATATATATATATATATATATATATATATATATATATATATATATATATATATATATATATATATATATATATATATATTAATCGAACACGCCTTATGTTATTGCATTCTCCATCGTAATCTCGTATGTTTGTAAGAAAAGAAATTCGGGACGCAGCAAGTGCGTTATGGTAGCCAACTCTCAGTACTTGCTTCAAATTTCAATAGCTGAACTTAATATTTACCTAACGTTCGTTGTCCAGGAAACTAGTTTTTTCAGGAACATTTTAAGTTTCTTTTGGTCAAATTTTTGTACATTTTTAGACTATAAAGGTAGTTTGATGAAATATGGTACACTGTTTCTACTATATAGGTTATACTGGTAACGAAATTTTATGTCTGTTTGCTTAAAAAAAGACATATTTGCTATCTAAAACATTTTTATGAAAGTTCACTACGACAACGCAGTTTCTGCATAAAGAGTTTTCAAAAATTCAATATCTCCTTAACTAAACCAAGTTTTTCATTTACATGTTCTTAAAGCTTCTGTCTTCATAAGTTACATGTTCAGTCATTATTTTTATGTCTCTACTTCAACCAGTGGCGTAACTACGAGGGTGTCATTTTTGAGCAGAAAAAACGGTGCGCCAATGATTTAATTTTTGTTCATTTTTTTCCTAATTTGCGGCACAATATGCCTGACTTTTTTTGTAAAATCAATCGTTTTACAGGAAGAAAAATTATTAGACTTCATTGAATTATCTGGAAAAAGACAAGTTGGTATTTTCTACCCATGCATTTCAATGAAATGAAATTAATAACATAATCAAAGTAAAAAACTATGTTCTAACAGAAACTTAAATCAATTAAGGAGCTGCTGAAAATTTTTACCACCAACTTACATTTCTGACAACTTCGAATTACGGAACTCGCAGAGGCAATTATTTGTACTTTTCTTTATTCCTTCGCATGCTAATTAGATTCTCGCAATTACCTCCATTCTAGTTGAATCTGGTCCTGCATATACCTTGTCTTTGCAACAACGTAAAAATCAAGAGAGATAACATCAGCGGTTTACGGAGGCCATGCTACTCGTCCTAGTTGCCGTATCCAACGCTCGGGGTAATTCTGAGTGAATCATTCACGAACTTTTCGTCCAAAATAAACTGGAGGACCATTAAGTTGTTTCCAACTCTAATTACGGATATCATTATTCACGACATTGGCTATATCTACTATATTATTACTAATATAATAAAGATAATTGTCCGCGTTCAGCCAGGCGAACAATGAAGACCACAAAGTGTGGTGTTTATGACGCCCAACAAAGAGTGACACAAAATTCTTAGTGAAATGATCTTCCCGGGGTTTTGTGGGGACTTTTGTGTACCCAGATGTGTAAATTATGATAATTAAGTACTCCCTTTCTAGTCAATGAAGCTTCGTCGGTCAATAATATTTCGTGGTAAAACTCTGGAGTCCCCTTAACGGTTATTAAGAGCCACTAACAGAAACTCAATCGTTTTTCAGCATCACCGTTGTGCAAATTTTGACTTGGTTTTAAATGGAGCGCATTGCTTTTATCTCTACATAAAACGCTCAGTACTTCTAATTTTAACACCTGCAATTGCTGAGATGCTCTGCGAAAACTCAGCCTATTATTGTCATCGAATTGCACTGAGGATTCATTTCTGTTTCTCACCCTCATGATTTTTCAAAACACATAAACAAAATTTGCAACGTTAGTCAAAGGAAACTTGCTTTTATGGAGTTTTTCTGTTTGGAGAACGCCTACAACATCACTCCACGACTGATTAAGTACTGCCATCACAAAATCATGTTTGCATATATTCTTGGAATAATTATGAAACTAACAATGACAGAAAATAATGTGTATAAAGTATTACATAAAATCAACTGACAGACAGAATTTTTAGAAGATCATGACTTGAAAGAAACCCACCAGAACAAAAGTTAACTACAACAATATCATAGGACGCAATGTTATAATACGTGATAAAATGAGATGAATTCTAATTAAAAAAAATCGTGTAAAACGATTGATTTTACGCAAAAACCCCGAGACCTTTCACTCGAATATTAACCGCAGATTACTAAAAAATGAACAAAAAAGTTAACTTATTGGCGTGCCTTCTTTTGTTCCGCAAGGTGACATCACACCCTTGTGGTTACGCCACTGGTTGCAGTAGATAATTAAAAAAAAGTTGAACATGTAACTTATTAAGAGAAAATATGTCACAAAATATCGATAAAATACTTTATTTACTTTAGGAAATATTGAATTTATTAAAATAAAAATATTATACTTCAACACCCGGTATTTCCGAAACATTTGAGATTTCGATATAAGTTTATTAAGAAAACTCAAAATTATTTTCGCATTTTCTATTGATTCTTAAATTCTCTAACGTATAATTTGTGCCACCTATATCAGTGCCACCATATAAAGTTACATATTCCCTAATTTCGTTTTTACGTCAAAAACGCGATTTTGAATTGATGCTCTGAGAAGTAAATTTTAGTTAGGTAAATTATCTTCTCTTTCAGTATTTACGTTTTTGTTTTTCAGTCATATACACTACTTAGACTTTAGTATAAGTACCTATTAATACTAAGCTCATTTAATGTAATTACAATTTTTTGTTGTGGGGACCATTAGCCTCTGTTTCTGCTTGCACAGGGCTTTCAATAATTCCCGAACCCCACTTGACCGGATTCTGTATCTCTTTTAGTGGAATATGATTTTATGAGTTGGCAGTCAAAAAGTAACCAAAAAAACCACTAGACCAGGGACCCTGAAGTTACTAAGTCAATTGACAATTGACAGTTCAGTCTATTGGCGCTCAGTTCCCTTTTGACGGTTATTTTGTATGTATAATGTGCATTTTCCAAGTTCGACCAGTGTTTACCTTCAAATAATTGTCTATCTGTTGGACAATAAAAATAAACAGTGTTTATCAAAACTTAGCATTTTCATTGCGTTTTTACGTAAGTTAATACTGTAGGTATGTTAAGGTTATGTTGTTAGCGAAATTCGACAACGCATGGAGCGAAGCCCTACCAAATCTGTTCGTCGGTAATCTGCCCAAACAGGTACATATTTGTTACATGTTACACAATACACATTTCTAAAACCCAAAATTAGAAGTTTAAATAACCAGACCTTAATTTGTTTACGTACATTATAAAATTTTGATATCTATACAAAACAAAAGTAATATTTTATTATGTTTTTAATTTATTTTTTAACAATCAATAATAGTAAACCATACATGAACAGACTTGCTGTTAAAAATACTAAATAATAAATACATTTAAGACATTTACTGTTTCAACTTATTATAATTTTTATATTTTTTATAAAACCCCAAAGGCAATATGAGACAACACTGGCATCTTGGGGATTTCATTAATTCAGGTTGTACAACCGTGTATGCCAGGTTGCCTAACTTAAACGGTCACGTGGGGTTCGGGAATTAATGAAAGCCCTGTACTAGATTATTTGCTTGACATTCTACTTTTAGTTCAATGTTGTTCCAAAAACTAAACTACGTCTTAAAAAAATTTTGTGTTCAAAAAATATATAAGGAATTATATGAAGAAAATTCTTATGCCAATATATTTTTATAATCAACAGAAAGGCTAAAAACAGCAAGGCTAGCAGATATTGTTATTAGGCTACATAATTTGAGACGAAAACTTAGTGTTGGGCAAGACAGGGAAGCCAGGGAAAGGGTTGTAATCGGCTTTCCTCGACGGAAAGCCTCTGTTGATTGGTATCCTGGTAACAAACTAATAACCAGCCAACGAAACAATAGATTTTAGTCACGTTCCTAGTACGCGGTTTGTCTGTGACGTTGTACGCAGTCTCCCTCTATGTGCTACTGGATGAAATCAAATACACTGTTTTGCTATATCGTCGAAATTGGCTAAGGGGTAGAAGAAAATAAAACTAATTTCTTTGCGCGCTGCAGAACAAAACGTAATTCCAATTTGTTCTTCTGCCCGGATCGCTTTTGTTATACTACAAGTTGGAGGCAGGCTCAATTATTGCCAAGAATAAAAGAATTGTGCTTATTTATTCTTTCATTCAGTTTGGCAGAAAATCCTTTTTGAAATATTTGTAATAAGGAATTGGTCTACGGTTGAGGAGCTTGTTTTCTTTTTGTCAACAGCATGAAATTATTTAGGAATGCTAATAAAAATATGCTTCAAATAATAAATTAAAAGCACATATTATTATTCCGTTCGCTTATATACTTCTAAGATAAAACGGGCTATAAAGGTTCTGATATTACCTCAATAAAAAACACGTGGTAACTGCAGGGCCAAAAAACATACAATAACCCTATAAAATTTAAACGCAGAAGTGCCTTATGGTAGTGGATTTTTATAAAGAAATTCAAATCGATACTACCCATTTTGCTAGAAACTTCAATACCTTTTAGTAAAACACTCACGGAGGTTAAACTTCTACTAAGCTTCACAAAATTATTCTTGCAGCATTCTTTTTTTTATTTCCCTGAAAAAGTGATCTGATTGAGCCGGCCAATCAACTCATGTAAGCTATTTCCAAAAGAAAAATACGCAACAGAACGGTATATTATTATTAGTTTATTAATATTAATTTTACGGTGCGTCATTTAACAAAGAGATTATAAACTTGTGCTCGTCCAGGATGCAATTTTCATAGGCTGTGTCCATACGGTATTAGCAAAACTTTCAGGGCATTGGCAAATAAAATTTTGACATGATAAAAACCTTGATTTTTATTTCGCATTTACTCATTCCATCTTCAATTCTAATTATTACTATTACTTCCAGAGAAACACACACATTTATCGACCTTATTGTTACTGTTAAAATCAACCTAAAAGTACAGACTGATAACTTGAAACAAGACAGACGTAATATATATATATATATATATATATATATATATATATATATATATATATATATATATATATATATATATATATATATATATATATATATATATATATATATATATATACTGCACTGTGTCTATAACTTAATCCATAAATTCAATGAAATTGAAAGATACGATTATTAAGGAAAATTCAAACACAGGTCGGTTTTAATTTTAAAAAAGTAACTTTCTGATATAAAAATATCACCCCTATCGTTATACCTCATCAAGGGGTAGCTACCCTTGAATTTTGAAATTGGATGGCGGGTAGTGTGATGCATCTTTTTAAAGCCAATCGAATTCTCTATTCAGCAAAACAATTTTTTTGTAGAAATAAAATGAAGCGAGTTATAACATTTGTGTAATCAGTAACACATAACCGAAGTGAAGCCTATAAAGAATTACATAGTTAAGTCTTATCTAATCAAATATTCGAGATGCCCGCCTTCTTGTCCCTGACAATATCTCAAGCGGTCAACGAAATTCTTGTACTCTATTTATTATCTCTAGAGAAATGTCGGTACATTGAGTTCTAATCCTTGTTTTTAATTCGTCGCTATAATCTGGTTTACTTTTTAATACATTATTCTTCAAATGACCCCGGAGAAAATCTAAGGGAGTTAGGTCAGGTGAGCTTGCAGGCCACTGGAATGCATCGTGCCTGCCAACCATCTGTTGGGAAATTGTTGGTACAGAGACTGTCAAACATTAACGTCATAATGCGCGGGGGCACCATCTTGTTGATACAACAAGTTATGATTTATCATACCAGCATTGTGTCTATCAGGAAATAGGTTCAATAAGATATTGCTGTAAAAATTGTAAATATCGTGGTCCATTTATAGTTTAATTAAAACAGTAGGCACAAGTAACCATACTCCTAACAACTCCCGCCCAAAGATTGACCTCTTGTGGATATTGTATGTCATTCTGTCGCATCCATCTTGGAATTTCCCTTGCCCAATATCTGCAGTTTTTGCGGTTAACTTGTCCATCTAGTGTGAAAGTAGATTCGTCTGAAAACAGAATATTCGGTACTTGCAAAACGTTATCATTATATTTATCCATTAATGTTGCACAAAACTGCATCTTTCGGTCTGGATCGTCGTCGGATAACTCCTGCAAAAGCTATATTTTATAAGAATGAAGATTTTCAAGTTTTAATACTATGTGCTGTCTGAAATGGAATTCCATTGCCTCGGCCAGTTTTCCGTACATTACGGTAGGGATTCTGTTCCACTGGCAATGAGACGTTTAGTAGATCGATGACCTGTTTTTGCAAATCTTCCACACTAGACGTTTCTCAAAATTTCTCATCTATTTGACGTTCTTTTGTTTGATCGATAGACATATCCGGATATTTAGTATTAAACAGAATACACACCTCTGCCTGAGTTCGGATCGTGTCACCATAACGAATCATTATTAGAACTTCAATTCTTTGAGCTACTGATAAACGTATTTTAACAAAAATTTAATAATTAATTTGAAAAAGCAAAAGTTAAAAATTATACGTCTTCACTTTGCACGACTATGACGCATGTCACACAGCAGAAGACTGTTATCATCAGTCGATAGTTACGACAACAAGATCTCTAAAGTTCTTTTCGTACAAGAAGCCTAACATTTTGAACATTGTTACAGATTTTGATATGTTAAAGTATCGTAAGACTGGACTATGTAATTCTTTACAGGCTTAACTTTTGTTAGGTGTTACTGATAATATAAATGTTATTACCCACTTTATTTTATTCCTACAAAAAAATTAGTGTTGCTGAAAAGAGAATTGGATTGGCTTTAATTAGATGTACCACACTACCCACCATCCAATTTTAAAATTTTTAAGGGGTAGCTACACCTTAAAGAGGTATGATGATGGGGGTGAAATTTTTATACCAAAAAGGTAGTTTTTGACAATAAAAATCGAATTGCTTTGAATTTTCCTTAATAATGGTCATTTTAAATTTTATAGAATTTATGCGTTACTTTATAAACACAGCGTATATATATATATATATATATATATATATATATATATATATATATATATATATATATATATATATATATATATATATTGTTCGGCTATCCTAACGATAGCATTACTAATTTTTAATAAATTGTGGGATAACTGTCGGTTGCAAGATAAAAACCCTGTATTATATTGCTGAGCTTTTGGAATTGAGCGTTGGTGGTTCAGGGGTAAGAACGTGTGCCTGTGAGTCGTGCTGGGTTTGACCCCCCGGGGTTACCCCTTCACTTTTTCAGTACACCCTGTAATAAATTAACATCAACCGAGGTTCTGGCATTGTATTTGAGCAAGTTGAAAATCTACACGTTCCGCCTTTCAGAGGGGGCGTAAAGCCGATGGTTCCGTATCAACTCGATGTTGGGCACATTAAAGGTCCCTACCCCCATTACAGAAAGGAAGAGGTTAGGCAAAATTTCCCGAAAAATGAGGTGAAACTGCTGCCTGGCGTCGGTGATTGGCCATAGACGCGGAAATAGAGCGACGTTAAGGTTAAAAAAAAGCTTTTGGAATTATTAAAATTATTAAAATAAATACTGACATACAAAGCGCGTTTTAAAATTGAACTTGAAATCACCCCAACACATTTTAAAAGACCTGGCGATCGTTTCACTAACCAAGTTAGCGTTATCAGAGGATGATTAATTCTTTTTTTCGTCAGGTCTTTTAAAATGTGTTGTGGTGATTTGGGTTATCCAGGTGTGCTTATCATTGCTCATCGCAGGTTCCAATCTTCACTTCGCTCGCTATCTTATGATTAGGTGTATTAACAAATATTCTGATGAGGCCAGTAGTTAGCTATGATAATACACCTAATCATAAGATAGCGAGCAAACTGGTTTCACTTAAAGAATACAATTACATTCCAAAATATTCAGTTAATAATTTTTATGAACTTGGACAACAATTAAATAACTTAATTATTTCTACAAATAGTAAATTAGTCTCGTTTCATGTTTGTAGCATGTATTCCAAGATACCCCCTAGAGAATGTTTACCTCTATTAGATAATGTTTTAATAGAAAATAATGTAAATGTAATAAAAATACAAGAAATAATGAATCTTTTTAATGAATGTATAAAACTAAACTATTTTAAATTTAATGATAAAATTTATATGCAAAATAAAGGCCTACCTATAGGTAGTCAGTTGTCACCTTTATTAGCCAACATATTTATGGAAAACTTATAAAACCTAATTTTAACATCAGAACTTTCGCATAATATTGTATTTTGGTACAGATACGTAGATGATATTTTAGCATGTTTTTAAGGTAGCCATACAGAATTAAATGAATTTTTAATTTTTTTAATAACCTTCAAACTAATATTAAGTTTACTTTAGAAGAAGAAGCTAACAGTTGTATAAATTTTTTAGACTTAACGATTAGAAAGTTAGAAAATAATTCATTTGACTTTTCAATATATAGGAAACCAACTTACACTGACACCACCATACAATACGATTCATGTCACCCTTTTTCACAAAAGCCGTCAGCCTGTCATTCTATGATACATCGTGCATTTTCAATACCTATGTCACAAAACAATTTTGAAAAAGAAATTTCAATAATTAAGCAAACAGGATTTAATAATGGTTACTCTGTCAAAATAATAGATAAAATGATCGAGACAAAAGAATACAAATTAGCGATTAATTTAATGTATTCAAATATTAGAGACAAAAAAGACAACAGGTACGTTTCGATAACTTATTTTGGTACCATTTTAGAAAACATTTCAAAAATTTTAAATACCTGTACAAATACAAAGGTAGCTTTTAAATCGTACAACACGACGCGTGATTTGTTATTTAACGCGAAAGAAAAATCTTGTTTCTTGACAAAATCTGGAGTTTATAAATTAGCTTGTACACATTGTAATGCAATCTACATAAACCAAACCTCTAGAAATTTTAACACCCGATACAAGGAACATATTTCTGCATTTATAAATAACCACGCTGACAAATCTACATTTGCAAAACATATTATTGATACCGAACATAAACCTACAGTAAATAACCGCATATAATCACAACATTCTTGTATTGACAAACGTAAACTAGACTTTTTTAAGCTTTGTAAGTCAAAAAGCACACACACGACAATAGCTACCTTGTTTTAAATGAGCAAACTGATTTAATGAATTCCCTTTTCTTGGATATTCTTCTTTCTAATTAAATAAGTCAAAGAAATTAAATTGAACTATTCTTTCAAGAAAGTTGCAATAAGATAATGAGTTGATGTATGTCGATACTTTAGTTGTATAGAGACTGCTTTATTACTGTTATTATTTGGTTATTTTATTGTTATAACTGTTATTATAGTTATTATACACTAGTTCTATTTTTATGTTAAATATTGACATAAATCACGTAGGCATTTTGAAAGCCTCATACGTCATCTGTGTTTCATTTTATTTTATTTTAAATTTGATGAATTTTTTGATCAAAACATCATATCATAACATAGCAACAGATCTTTATTTGTAGTTGTCATGATTTCGTACTAATTCAATTTTAATCTGTCTGAGAATGCAGTCAAGCAGCAAAACTAGTCACAGAAACGTTGAACAACATCGGAGAACATCTAACCCAACAGTGAAGCCAGAGAAGTACTCTCCAAGTCTGTATATACGATGAACGACATTTCCTTACAAACATGCATTATAATTTAATGGAAAGCACAAAAATGCAAAAACATAGGGGGGAGGTGCTGTATTAAAAAACTACAGCGTATATCACCAACGACTTATGGGCCACCCTGTAATTGTCAAAACAGGTTTATAAGATACAGCTTGAGACACCCTATAATTAACGTATACACCTTGTCAAGTAGAAATGTCAAAATTTGCTGTTGTAATTTAAGATTGAATTTTATCTCATAATCAGACCGTAGATGAAGAAGAAAATACCAAAATAGGGGTTGAAAGACGGAAAGTTAGTGGAAGTATTGGTGAAAAGGGAATATACTTAGGAAGCTGAAATTTTAAGAAAATTGATAGTGACAGTTCCAGAGAACTCTAGGCAATTAATTAGACATGTCTGTAACAAAATTGTGTTCATTGCATATACAAGCAATAGCTTACTTGTACGACACATTGTACCATTGTAGACAAAATATACTATACTATACTATACCTTCTTCTCATATATTTTATAATAACGGATATATTGAGCTTTTGAGCTTTGCCAAAGAAATGCGTCACCCTGTATATGTGTAAACAGACAAAAACTGAAACTGACCCCGTATATGGGTTTTAGCGGTTCTAGTTGACGCTCATTTGAAGAAATCTCTTTAAAGTCAGAAGTGGCTTCTTAAAAACGAATTTTTTCTACGAAAATTTGCTAAAATATAGACTAGTAAACCATAAACTCCATAGCGGAATTTACTGCCGAAGCATCAAAAAGAGGGTTTAATGAAATGTATTTTTTATTTTAGTAAAATGAAGGACAATGATGGTTGCAGCTGAAACTTAAGGCTTTGTGAAACACACTTATTACGAATTTTTTTCCACATAAGCCGTATTTGCTTCAAATTCGTTGGCTAAGAGTTACAATTGTTGACGTTTCAAATCGGTACCTTGACATTTCAAAAAGAAAAATTATCAAAATTTCAAAATATTTTTTCTGCTACTTCTTGCTCAAAAAAAAAACTTAACCGTTGTATGTAATACTACATTGGTTTAGCTAATCATACAAAATATTTTGTTCTTGTGCTTTCCTCTGATCACCAGTGGCACCTAAAATTGTTTTTTAAATGCCTGTAACTTTTTTTTTCTTTTCACTTAGAGATCTGACGTTTCGTGTGGGCTAAGCTCGATAGTAGAAATGTATATGTGAAATTTGGTTGTCATAGCATCGTTTTACGAAAAATTCACTAAAATAAGGTGGTTTCCATGAAAAGAATTTATGGCGTGATTATTCTAAAACAAATGGTGGCGGCAATCAACTTTTTATGCAAAATGTATATATTCTTAAAATGAAATCAAAGTGTTCAAAGATTTAGAATATATCTATATATATATATATATATATATATATATATATATATATATATATATATATATATATATATATATATATATATATATTGCTTTTACTTAATTTATTCTATACTTTTTGTGCGAACTGTATAACTAGTAGAGTGTTTGGGTGTAGGTGGTACGTTATGGCGAGGGCATTTCCATAACCATTTTCTTTTTATTTTAGTTTAATTTTGGTACGTGTCAAAGTCATTATAAAGTCAATATTTGTACGGAATCTTATCAAACCAGCTTCTTTTTTCCGAAGATTCTAAACTTGCATATTTTTGGGCCTTTTCGTAATTTAAAAGATTTAATGAAAATTTGCCGCCATACCCCATTTACTGAGTCCAAAATTTTTAGAAAGATTTACTTTCAGGCCATGACAGCTTTACTTATAAAGCAAATCTGTAAGGTTTTATTTATTTTAAATTTTTATTAACGTTTTCACCAGCCGTTTCAAAACGGATAATATTTTAGCAAAAATTTATTACCATAACATAGTTGTATACTTTTGGCGCGAACTCTATAACTAGTAGTGAGGGTTTAGGTACAGCAAGTACCTTATGGCGAGAGCAATTTCATAAGCAATTTCATAAGCATTTTCTTTTAATTTTAATTTGATTTTGATACGTGTCAAAGTCATTATAAGGGAATTTTATTAAACCAGATTCTTTTTTTCCGAATACTATAGTCTTTTAAAACTCATATTTTTGAGCCTTTTCGTAATTTAAAATATTTTATGAAAATTAGCCGCCATTTACTAAGTCCATAATTTTTAGACAGATTTACTTGCTGGCCACGACAGCTTTACTTGTAAGGCAAATCCGTAAGGTTTTATTTATTTTCAATTTTTATTAACTTTTCAACCAGCAGTCTTAAAACGGATAACATTTTAGCAAAAATTTTTTACCATAACACAGTTGTAACATCGGAACATCTTTCCTTCTATTTTTTTAAACACAGCAAAATCTTTTAAGACTGACTGCAATGAGCTTTTAATCAGATAAACAAATAGAAGCTTTACCAATTCAAAACAAACCAACTACAAATATTTGAAATGACTTCCGTTTTACAGAGAAGATAATTATCTCGTCATTAACAAACGGATCAAAGCAATATACTCTGCCATAACTTAGCATCAATCTTGGCGGTATGTTCTCCGCCATCTAAGTCTGCTTCTTCGGCAGTAGGGTGATGCGTTAGGAAACTGAAATTCTGACATAATTGCTTCAAATTTCGTGTAATTAGCATGGTTTGCATAGCGCTGCAAATTAGACTTTTGGGCTTCCTTAATGAGTATTTAACTTTCGCTAAACACACAGCTTGGCCCGGACCGTTTCATGACTGACGCGGCTGGAAAACACCTCTAAACAGGAACTGGAAGTTGCTCTTTCTCTTGGCATAATTAATGTAACCTGTCAAAAAGTTAAATTGCTCTTATTGCTGATTGCGTGTGCGTGGGTCGAAATGCTAATACCTCACTGCATTATTTGTTTTAATAACTTAAGACCTAACCTATTCTGTGACGTATCACATTAATTAATTAATTAAAAAAATAATAATATATAACTAAAAAACGCAAGACATCAATTCTTAATACAATAGAGTATTATGCACAATTAACACAAAGAAGTACTCAATAAGCAGCTTTACGAACAAACGAATCAAATCTAAGTATCAAAAAATTATAACGAGCAAAGGACACCTGACTGTAGAGACGAAACGTAAACAACAATCAACACCGCGACAACGAAAAAGCTATAAATAGGCAGATTTCCATTACTGCATCGTTCATTTGCTTGTCACAGTTTATATAAGCACTTGATGTTGATATGACATTACTATATCACATTAACCTTTATATTGTTTATTAGATATATTTTATTATATTAATTACAAATGTTCCAAGTGTATTTTTCAAAGTCAAATATATAGTTAAAAAAAAGTAATTCGGTTAACCAGAAAGATAACTGGCGCAGTCGTTAATGTTTAGCCGGGAACCAAAATCAGATCTATTCCGTGTGTTTTGTCACTAAACAGCAAAAACAGAGCCAAACAGAGCCAAACATAGCCAAGCAAAGTATATTCAGTCAATACGAGTAACAAAACTCGGGACGCAGCAAGTGCGTTATGGTAGTGAATTTTCTTAAATATGTTTTTATTGCAAATATGTCTGTTTTCTTTTTATTTAAGAAAGCAGGCATCAATTTTGGTTACCAGTATAACATATATGGTAAAAACAATGTGCCATGTTTCATAAAAATAACTTTATTGTGTGAAAATGTACAAAAATTTCCAAAAGTAAACTTAAAGTGTTCCCACAAAAACTCGTTTCTTGGTCAACCTTATAGGTTAATAGCAAATTGGGCTATTCAAATATGAAGCATTTGATCAAAATTCGCTACCATAACGCACTTGCTGCATCCAGAATTTCTTTTCTTACAAACAACATTATATTTCGATGGAAAATGCAAAAATTCAATAACATAAGACGTGTTTGATTAAAAAAATAAGAAAATTTGTATCACCAACGACTTATGGGCCACCTATGATTGTAGAAATATTTTTTTAAGATGTAGCTCAAGACACCCTATAATTAATATATAAAAAAAATTTCATATCTTGTATAATAACGGATATATTGAGTTTTATTGATTTTTTACGAAAATTCGACAAAAATTATATACCATTAAACGATAAACTCTATAGCTAAGGCTACTGCTAAGCATCAGAGAAAGGGTCTATTTTAAATGAATTTTCTGGAAACATTTTAGTAAAATGAAGGAAAATGACGGTTGAAACTAAGACTTCAAGGTTTGTAAAACATTCTTCTTGAGACATTTTCTTTCCAAATGTTGCCACTTTTTGACGTTTTAAATCACAATTTTGACATTTTGAGGAAAATCCCAATAAATTTTTATTTAAATGCCTATAACTTTTTTGTCTTTTAATCTACATAGCTAAATTTTTGTAGGTAGCTTACGTATAATGATATAAGCCCGCGTACCAAATTTGGTTGCCCTTACTTTGTTAATTTTAGAGATATAAATTTTTTACAATTTTTTTCGAAAGAAAACTCAAAATTTTCCTGGAAAACCTGGGCCGATTTTCCTGGCTAACGAACTTATCCAAGCCATTTGTAAAAGGAAGGTACTCAGCAAATTTAATCAAAAGCAGCCCATAATTTTTTGAGTTATCGGTGTGATACATATATATAAATATGTATATATATATATATATATATATATATATATATATATATATATATATATATATATATATATATATATATATATATATATATATATAAACATATAAAAATTGAAACCGACCCCGGATATGTGTTGTTGGGGGCCTATTGAGCGCTCATTTGAAGAAATTTTTTCAAAATTCAAAAGTCGGGATCTCCTCATTAGTGAATTTTTTTTTAAGAAAATTCACTAATATAGTGGGTTTTTTTGCTATTTTCTTTATTTTCACATTTCATGTATTATTATGTAGGTATGTATATTGGACAGTGTGACTAATTAAGGATGGCGACCGGCTGTCTCGAGAAAACCTTATATCTTAGAATTTTGGAGAAAAAAATGTTAATAACGAAAGTGGCCACGAAAAAAAGCTTAAAAATTATTTACAGGGTAGGTTGACCGCCAGAGAGCTGAAAACAAAAAATCAAATCAAACTTGATCTTGCTCCAAATAAATCTCTTAAGAAAATAGGATATTTGTAAATGCGAACCGTTATAATAAATATTGTGAATGCTAGAGGGCGTTGCTTAATTTTTGTACATTCGTGTTTTTTTCTTGAAAATATTAAATGTAAACATATAAGTTTAACCAGACCTTATAAAATTAGACTGAATTAGCAACACACTGGTGAAAACTACACATTAATATCTTTTTTTTGTATCCAAAGATATCTCAAAAAATATATAAATAGTGGAGATTTCTTCTTTACTTTGCTAGTACGCCGGTCACCCCCAACGAAATTTTAGAAATATCCTTTCGTTTGAGAGTGCTTATGAAAAGACTATGTGATAAAACAACTGACAATAATTATTAACATAAATAATAAAACATAGTCAAACTAATGTTACTCAAAACAGAAATTTACTTTATTATTTTAGATACTTAAAACTCATTTACTATGCATAAATTCAGTTTCTATCGTAATTGATAAGGAACGGAAAAAAATCAGTTTGCATTTTCTTGCATTTTTTTCATCGAAAATGCATTTTTATCTATCAAGCAGCAAGTTTTGTTTTTTTCTCACAAATTTTCAAATTATGTCAAACACAAAGGACGTAAAGCTATATTGTCTGGTTTATTATCTTTACTTAGACCTGAAAATATAAAGAGGGTCAGTGCAGTTCCTGGAACTTAACGCTTAGAGAGGCGTCCGATGAAATTCTTAGAATCGTGACGATAATAAATAGTTAATTATATTATATAACCGGAATCGGGGAAATCCCAGATGGTTGGAATTACCATAATTCGAGGCACAAATAATAAATATTGAGTTTCAAGTGCCAGAATGACCGACAGTTTAGTAAATATCATTTAGTACCACTCAGTTCATCTTAGCAAGAGCGCTAAAAATTCGGTGCGCAACATATTTTTGGAATTGTTGAAAGTGAACAAAATTGTTGTCAATTAAAATGCCTAAAACAAAATTTAATACGATGTGGATAAAGAATTATGGAGAATTTACATGCGATGGAGACCAACTATTTTGTACTGTGTGTTCAAAAATTGTAAGTACTTATTGTTTTTTTACTGCATATTTTTTTTATTTATTTAAAAGTAAATGTATCCATAAAATTTATATACTAAAAATAAAATTTGATAGTTACACCGACAATAAGTTTTTAATTTTCACAAAAAAAGTGTCAAACTAATTTTGGCCCAGAGTAAACATATCTTTCTTTAAAAAAAAAATTCAGTAAAGAAATTGAATTTTTTTTTTGTCACTACACGTTCATGCCGACAAGAAGTTTAATATGGATCAGCATGTCAAAACCGCAAAGCATATTCCCAACATACGGAAAGTTGAAAAGGGTATAACATCACAGCAGACTTGAAAAAGTTGCCTTCAACAGAAACCAAAACAAACTGACCAGAGGCAGTTCAATGAAGATTAATGCAAGGCGATGATTGGCAGCAATGTACCGCTGACAAAATGAAATAATCCAAACCTAATGCAATTTCTGGGAAAGTACTGCAAGCATGATATCCCTGACGAGTCAACCTTGCGTAAAGGATGCGTCGACACCAGTTTTACAGAAACATTACCGAATATAAGAAATGCTGTGAGTTAAAATTATTTTTTCTTGTAGTAGTAGATAAAAGTACAGATTCGCGCGGTAGATATATCGCCCATGCATTAATTGGCGTCTTAGAGAAATATAGTCCAGGCAGATCCTATCTTTTTGCGTAAAAAAAAAACTTGAAAAAGCCAATAATTTAACTACAACCAGATGTGTTCAAGACTCGGTGACAATTTTTTTCTTGCCTGCTGTTGTCCCTTCAGAAAAATTCATTTTAATTTTAGCACCTTATATGCTTAACGCCGGACAAAATTAAAAAAATAAGAATCCAACATATTACATGTAACTTATGTAGCTCATGACATTAATAGATTAGCAGAGTGTATAAGAGAGCCGTTTCCTTTAGTAAATGATCTTATTAACTATATTAAAAAAGTATTTTTAAAAGCTCCAATACGCATACAATTTTACAAAGAACACGCTCCAAATCTTTCGTTGCCACCACAACCTGTTATAACTCGTTGTGGTACATGGCTTGATGCACCTTTATTTTATGCTGACAACTACGGCGTAATTGAAAGCGTCACTAACGCTATGAACGACTCATCTTCCACCGCTTTCATAAGCTCCAAAAATATTTTGAAAAATGCAGCCTTAAAGAAAAATTTAATATATATATATATATATATATATATATATATATATATATATATATATATATATATATATATATATATATATATATATATATATATATATATATAAACCAATTATTCTTTTGTATCTTCAACATTATTAAAATTAGAGAGTAAATGTGTCTCTTTAGCAGAGTCAGTTGCTTTGACAAATCAATTTGAGTATGATTGTAAAAAACTTTGCAAAGCAACGGGATCAGTAATTCTTAACAAATTTAAGTCTCTGATTCGAAATAATACATGATTCCAAATTTTAAATAATATTTCGAAAATTTTTGTAGGGAACTTTAAAGATGACGTAAATGTACCTGAATTAGAAGAAAACATTATTTCTAAATATAAATATGCTCCTATTGCTTCGTTGATGTTCAAAGCGGTTTCTATATTTTTTATGTTTACTGACAAAAGACAAAGTTTTCTTCTACACAACTTTGAAAAACACTTAGTAATTAATTGTTTTTGTAATTATTGCAAGACATAATTTATGTTTAATATACTGTTCCCTATAGTTTTGTTAGTCATTTTATTTCGTTTTTTAAAAATTAATTAAATATAATCTTATAAATTATAATACTTAGGAATAAAAAAATTGGTATTTTCTAACAAATTGTGTTATATTATCGTAATTTTACTAACGTTGTAGTTTCATTTTTATCAAAATTTCTAACGAAAAAATTAAAAAAAAAAAACACAATAGTATTCATAATCAGCGATTTAGCAAACTTAATATTATCCATAATTTTTGAATTTTTTTTCTAAAATTTTGCATTTTTTTGTCAATTTGACGCATTTAAATGCGCATATTTTTTGTCTTTTTTGTCTCCATTTTTTTCGTGCCTTGGTAATGGAGTTTTATCCCAGATCTCATAAAATTTCTCTAGTAGTTTTATATGGATGAGCTGTGACATTTAGAGTACGTCAAACTGATAAAGTTGTTTTCCCCGGATATGTTTCAGAAATGGAGTAACCTCTGGAAATGACATTTCTGTTCTGTCATTATTTATTTTCAATTGTAGTCAAGACAAATTTGAAGGTTTGAAAATTCACTTTTTCATAATGCCTTATTTTTCAAATCAATAAGTTTTTGGTACGCTATGTGTATTTTGAAAACCTACAAAATGCAGTCATTATTGAAAGGCAACATGCGTTACGATATTCTGGAAGGTCCAAGAAAAGTTTTTAAATGATTGGCAAGACGACTACGAGTAACTGGCAATGTTCAATATACTTCAGTAAGAAATAGGGTACGGAGAAGTAGAAATGAAGAAAATGTTACTAAGTATTTTAAATAAATTTGTTGTCTGGAGATAAAAGCTTTCATTTAATGTTAAGTAACGTGTTTGCGTATGTTGGAGCTGAACCACGCATAAGTATTAGGGGCATTGTAAGAGAGCTGAGATTAAATTATTCTTTGGTAAATAGAACACTAAAAGAACATAAAATGCATTCTTATCGTGTTGTTTTACATCAAGAATTAAAAAGTCTAGACGCAGCAAATGCGCTATGGTAGTGAATTTTCATAGAAATTATCTGATACCAAAATATTTTCTCAATTTTTTCTCAAATATTTTATTATAACTTTTTTTCTTGTAACATAGAAATCTAAGTTTTGGTGTATAGTTTACCTTTTATATCGTAAACCTAACCACCAAATTTGGTTATTATATCTTCTTTATTATTTGAGAAAAAAAATTTTCAACTCAACATTTTCCCGGAAAACCTCCTCCGATTTTCCTAGCTAACGAAAGCGACTTACAAATGGAAGGTACACGCCAAATTAAATGTAATCAAAATCGGCCCATTATTTTTTTAGTTATCGGTGTGATATATACATATATATATATATATATATATATATATATATATATATATATATATATATATATATATATATATATATATATATATATATAACATATGAAAGTTGAAACTGACCCTGGATATGGTTTCTAGGGGTCCCAGTTCGCGCTCATTTGCAAAAAAATATTTCAAAACTCTAAGTCGGGATCTCCCCATTAGTAAATTTTTTCTACGAATACAGATTTTGATCGTCGACCAGATCATTGAAACTGGTTAAAAGGTATGTAAATGGTAACCCACACTTCCTATCTGGAATATTATAGACGGATAAGGCTACCTTATCAAGCTCTGGTAAAGTTCACTTACATAATAGCCACTACCGGTCTACCCACATTGGCAGAGGGAAGTCAATTACCAAAATCGCGGAAATGTAAACGTGTGGTGTGGTATTTTAAACTCGACGATTATCGCAAATTTTTTCTTTGAATGAAAATTAACGAAAGAAAGTTACCTAGAATTTTTAAATAATGTTTTACCCATTCTCCTAGAAGATGTTCCGAGTTAAAACAGACTAGACGTCTGGTAACAACAAGATGGTTACCCAGCACATTTTCCTGGAACTGTCTGAAATATTTGGATGTTACGTTTTCAAATAAGTGGATTGGAAGAGGTGGTATTTTTCCATGGCCAGCAAGGTCACCTGACCTCACGTTTTTAGATTTTTACTTGTGACAAAGAGTTAAAGATATAATTTTTAAAACACGTCCAACTACACGTGAGGATATGATAATAATCATTCGGGAAGGAGTAAGAAGTATTTCTGTTGATTAAATTGAGGCTAGTGTAAATTCTATTCCACTACAGAAAGACTGAATTCGTGCATAGCAAATAATGGGAAACATTTTGAGTATATAAAATTATTAAGTAATAGGTACTTTAATCAATTTTCTCCTTTTGTAAGTTTCTTTTATGAGTAATAATATCATGATTTATGTTAATAAATATTGCTGACGAGCGAAAACTTATGGCCTTATCCATACTTATGGGTAACTACTAACAGACAGACGTACAGGCCGACAGACCGATCGACCTAGAAACTGACCGACCACCGGACGACATACAAAAAGATTCGTTCTAGAATCAAGTTTTCTATAGGTTTTCAGGATTTTTACGACGCTTTAGCAAAAAAATGGTTCGAAACTTCTGTCACCCTCATATATTTAACCCCTAATTTAATTACAGCACAGAATACCAGATGTCTGATTAAACTGAAAGTTTTCTAATAAACAAACCCTAAAACGTTATATTACCCGAGTTTTAATGAAAAAATGTACTTTTTTACCAAGTCACTTATTTATCCCCTACCCCTGAAGCGATTTTACCTAAAAACAATCGGAACCGTTTGTTTGTCGGTTGCTAACAGTATACCCAATTTGAAGACGATATCTCAATTCCTTCTAAAGTTATCGTGTCTACAAACAGACCGATCGACACAAAAAATTTCGTTTCAAAATTATGTTTTCTATATGTTTTGATACTTTTTAAGACGTTTAGTCAAAAAATAAATTTGAAATTTTAGTCGCCGATGCCATACTTCCACGCGTATTGACGATGTGGCAGAAGTAATGAAGCTATTAGAACATAAGAGCAAAGCATTTCTGAGCAGCAGAGCTTGAAAGCATTTTGAGGTGAATTAAAAACCCACCGGGGACGGTTTTGAGATTTACAGCACCAACAAGTATAGAAGAAGAATAAATGTACTTTGTCAGGCGAAAATTGCGGATAAAGGTTCAAGAACATGCCAAATGAATTAATTTCATCACAAAACGGACGAACAAACAATCACACACTTACAAAATAATTAAAGCTCAGGATCATGTTCTTCACTGAAATAAATTTCCACTAATAAAATTTAACAGACAATCCTGGCAAGCTACCCAGGATATCTTACACAAAAAATTATAAAGAAAGACTACGACCTCCAACAGTTACATGATGTCTAGAGCAGAAGTGAAACATATTTCCAAAACACGATAAAAAGTCTGGACGCAGCAAGTGCCTTATGGTAGTGAATTTTCATAGAAATGATCTGGCTTCAAATATTTTATTATAACTTTTTTTTCTTGTAACACATAAATCCAAATTTTGGTGTGTAGTTTACTTTTTACATCGTAAACCTACCTAATAAATTTGGGTATAATACGTTTTTTACTTTTTGAGTTAATAATTTTTTTCAAATAAAAACTCAAAATATTCCCGGAAAGCCTCGTCTGATTTTGCTGGTTAACGAATTTTTCCAAGCCACTTACAAAAGGAAGGTGCATGGCAAATTTGATCAAAATCGGCCATAATTTTTTGTGTTATCGGTGTGATACATACATATATATATATATATATATATATATATATATATATATATATATATATATATATATATATATATATATATAAACATATAAAAATTTAAACTATCCCCGGATATGGGTTCTAGGGGTCCTAGTTCGCGCTTATTTTTTTCAAAATTTCATTTTGATTGCCCAAGTTTACGGTTTCAAAAATGTATGACATATTTCATAGAATATTTCTAAACAGTCGTAATAATATCAACATTAATAGAAAGAAAATAATAATTATCAACCGATTAGGATCAGTATTTCCATACACAACAGAAAACTTATGTGCAGGGGATGGAGAAAAAAATGTATCAAGCTCCTGATATTTTTTTGACTTCCTCTGATGCTTTGGCAGTAGTTTTAGTTAAGTTTATGTTTTAACGATCTATACTATTTGGCTAATTTTCCTACTAAAAATTTGTTAGTGAGGAGACGGCGACTTTTGAATTTTAAAAAGATTTCTTCAGTTGTTATCTGGTTTCATATATACAAGGTGTTGCATTTCTACGGTAAGCCTCAATATAATTGTTATTAAACAAGATACGAGAGAAAATTGTATACGTTAATTATAGGGTGTCTTGAGATGCATCTTATAACATAAATTTGGCAGTCACAGAATGACCCATACGTCGTTGGTGATACCTACAATTTTTTTCCAAACATGCCTTTTATAATTAATAAGGTTAGTTGGCTAGGAAACCAGTTTTCTCGGAAACATTTCAAGTTTGTTTTCGTAAAAGTTTGTACATTTTCAAACAATAATTTATTTTGATTACATATATACCGTGTACCCAAATTGATGCCCTCTTGGATTAAAGACATATTTGCTTTTAAAAACATTTTTAAGAAAATTCACTTTCATAACGCACTTGCTGCGTCCAGACTTTTCTTTTAGATTTTAAACGTGTGGGATGATGATTTGTAAAATAGTCAAAACAATGGTTATATAAAAATTTGAACTGGTGATAGCAGTATCTGTATTTATTGTTACTTTACAACGATGTTAATCTAAAGTATAGAAGACTCCGCTGAACCTGATTTCTGCAATTTATCTCGAACATAATTTAGAACCATAATATACAATTAGAAACTTTAAAATCCGTTGGTCTCCAATTTGATACTTTTCGAATGAAATTCTATCAGTTTCCATCAAGATCATTGCTGTTGGCTTTAGTGTTCATGTTGAACTTAGTAGAAATTCCATTAAGGAATTTGCTTAAAATGCAAGAATGTTAGATTAATCGTCGTTTGACAATCTGGCAGCGCCGTCTATTTTCATGCGATTGAACGTCGAGAGTAAAGAACTTCCTTAAAGTTAAAGATAACCCAAAAACGAGCAATGTTTGAATTTATACGGTTGGAGCATGCGACATTACAAACTTAGTCAGAAGATGTTAATACCGAAAATTGTCTCCATTAGAGTTAGATTTTAGGGAATTTTTATAAAGAAAATGTCGCTTATATATATATATATATATATATATATATATATATATATATATATATATATATATATATATATATATATATATATATATATATATATACAGTGCGCGCCATATGTATGCACCGGGACTTATAAAATCTAGGGTAAGCGGCCAAAAAAATTGAAATTTGATATGCGCATATGGGACGTATTTTTTCATATTATGACGTAATTTCTAAGTATTTACCCTTTTTATTACAGAATATACAGGGTGTAGGTCATTTTTTTAATGGTAACAGGTAAGTAATTGTTAATTTCTGAAAGTACAATATTTTCTACTCCTAACAATGTATCAAAGATGGGGGTTGCATAAGAAAAAATTACAGAAAAAAATTAAATGTGAAGTAAGACACGAATACGAACTGGACAAAAATTATCCGTATTTTCCCCAAATATTTTAACTTTTAATTGTTTTTTTCTTCTAGGAAAATTCACTAAAAGAAATAAAGCCATGGTAACGAAAAAAAAGGAACACCAGTTACACAAACTTAAGTTAAGACACAGCGACTGAACTTGTTACCAGGGTTGTTAACCTTTTTCCAATTTTTGACATAAAAAAATTGCATTAGTAGGCCTTGGTTAGGAGACAAATATAACATTTCTCACAGCATTTATAAACTTTTTTTCTTCAACGCTTAAGATGTTGATTTTAATAGTTCGTAATAATAGTTAATTTTTATATGTGATTTTTATAGGCGATCTTGGTGGTTATTTCACTGGAGCCAATTCACAACGTCCAATCCAGCGTCTTGGAAACTGAGCATTTAAAAACCGCCGCACTATCGTGCATAAACCACATTTCCCTTCGCGTAGCCAATTGAACATCTTCCAGCAATTCTGGAAAATATGATTATCCACAGAAAGCTTTTTGACAAATATTTTTAAAAAATGTTTGCATCAAAATCTACAAACAATTTCTTCACGTAAATTGCCATTTTCTTTACAAAAATTGGTTATAGAAATATGACACGAAAATTATGTTTTTTTTACGAAAATTTTCTAATTAATTATTTTTCACGAATATATATATATATATATATATATATATATATATATATATATATATATATATATATATATATATATATATATATACAGTGTGGCCCATTTAAGATGAAATAATGTTAACTTTTTTATTTATAAATCCATTTTGATGAACAAAAAATTAAAATATATTAGATGAAAAACTCAATAAATGCTGTGAAAATTGTGCTCTATGTGACCTGACCAAGGCCTACTAATGCAGTTTTTTATGCCGAATAATAGAAAAAGGGGTTAGGGCCGTTTTTAGGAAATAAGTACGCCACTGCATTTGGCAACCATCAAAATATATAGACACCAAATTTGTACAAAAAAATAAGAATTATTAAAAATTTCAGAGAATTCTATTTGTGTGGCCTTTCTAATATAGACACCCCTGTAACTTTTGTATTTATCACCAATTTTTTAACGATATTTCAAAAGATAGAAAATTAAAAAATCTATAGATCCTGTAAAAATTGTTTTCTATGCCATTTAACCACGGCCTATTAAAACTATTTTCATATGTGAAAAATTATAAAAAAGATTTAGAGTTAGTTTTAGGAAAAAATAAGTACGCCACTAGATTCGCCATTCTTTAAAACTGTTCCCTGCCAAATTTCATCAAAAATAGCTTATCAACTATTTCACAGAAGTTTAGTTTATGTTATAAATAATATTTAACGCGAAAAAAGAAAGCCATTGTAATACCAGAAAAAGGAACACCAGTTACACATACTTAAGTTCGGACAAAACGGCTGAACTTTCCAATTTTTGGAATAAAAAAATTGCATTAGTAGGCCTTGGTCACGAGACAAATATAACATTTCTCAAATCATTTATAAACTTTTTTTCTTCAACGCTTAAGATGTTGACTAGTTGACTTTCATAGTTCCTAATAATAGTTATTTTTTTATGTGTAATGTTTATAGGTGATCTTGGTGGCCATTTCACTGGTGCCAATTCACGACGTCCAATCCAGCGTCTTGTAGATTGATCATCTAAAACTGCCGCACTATCGTGCATAAACCACATTTCCCTTCGAGTAGCCAAATCAACATCTTCCAGTAATTCTAGAAGCGTATTTAGATTAAAATCCAAATAATAACGCGCAATCAGAAGCTACTGAGGCTCAATCGGTCCTAAGATGCAATTACCAACAATTTCAGCCGAAACGTTGATTTTAAACTGATAATGTGAATGATTAACAATGGTAACGCGAATTTTCGTCGCTCCATTCATGGAGATTGTATAGGTTTATTGCACCGTTTTTCGCAAAACGTGAATTTTATTGCTCTTAGAATAGAAGTACTTTCAGCATTTTACAAGATTAATATTAGCTTTTAATTTTACTAAATGTATTTTACTGCAAGACCGGCAGTAAACGGATTATTGAATTTCATACGCAAGCTTTGCTAATTTAATCTCGTGAAGATTTACAACGCACACACGTAACCTTTGAATTTCCGCTTCGATTTTCGTATCCAAAGCTCCACTACCATTATCAATGTTACGTAAACCGATTCTAATCCATATTAAGGTCGAGTAGATGCGTGACTCTATTATGAATTCTGCTAGCTAAAATTAACTCAGTAAGATGGGCATTTGTCTGTTAAATCACCACTTTAGCGTGTCACGAAGCACAACTAATTCCAGATGTCCTCTCTCCCTCTTTTGTTTCGTATTTGTAAGTTTGTTTAATGCTGACAGTGTGTTTGGCAATCCGTCTCAGTATGTCTTATTTATACTTGTGAATATCCTAAATTACAGTTGCAGATATGATCCAACCAAAGTTCAGTAATATAAACGAAGCGCCAAGATCATAGCAGTGAATCAAATAGAAAGTTTCTGCATGCCAAACGAAAATCAGAACAGAGGTTGTTTTTTCTTTTAAGTGTCTATCACCACTGAATTAACCATGATAATATACAGCACCCAGAATTAAAAACCAAAGTCAGGATTGTTATACCGAAACAACTTACCAGTTATGTCCGAATTAGGTATTAATGACATAAATACTGTTAAAAACACCGAAATTGTCTTTTATTCATGAAGAAAAACCAAATTTATTACGATAGTTTAGAAATAACTTATATTCGACACATGCGATAATTTGCTGGGAAATTAGTTGAGCCAACCATGATACAGAAGCATGTAATAATATTATTATTATGGACCACATTTTTATTCTAAAATTTGCAAGGCCTAAATGTAACTAATATTGGAACCCTTAGTATCTCTAGACACAAAATAGTACAGAAGTTAACAGGGCATGTCTAGAAAATGTTAAAAAGCACATATAGAGTTAGATACTAAATTGCTAAAATGTGTTACTTTTTTGTTTTGTTGGTAATAAAATAATGTTCTTTCGATTTTTTAAATTGAATCCGCAAAGCATCTGGTTCTACAGAAATAATCATGGTTCCTTCTACACTACTAATAGTGAAAATTGAATTAGGTAGTGTAGATATCAAAAGTTTAATTGAAACAAAGTTGACTTACTACTTGTCAATTTTTATTTTCATATAAAATATAAAAGTGTTTTTTTTTTTTGTTTAAATAAACTTTCCCACTCAGAAGGTGCCCAAATTACCCGTTTTTTGATAAATCGTTCCATGTTTGTATTTTATATTATTCCATAATTGTACCATGAATGGAATCTACGGTCATATATGTGTGGCCAGGAAGTAAAAAAGTAATTTCAACTGTTTTTATATTATTGCTACTCTCCTTTAGAAAATGAAAGATCATTGTCAGCATGGCTTTATTCTTATTCTGGCCACTACAGCTGTCGCAATTGAGAGAAATGTTCTCAATCGTGCCTCTTTGATCTACATTTCTCAAGTAATTATATATTAGAGTAGATATCTCATTAGACCCTCTAGGTCCATCACATTCTCCCCACAAAAAACAGAAAGCGTTTTGGGTTACATTTTCATATACTGTTAGATTATAAAATGAGTATTTTCTAGTATAATAGAGTAATAAGTTGTCCCCATGGGGAGTGTTTAAATACCTTATGAAGGTCAAAGCTCACACAAAGAAATGTTAGTTCTCTAGTCTCTTTTTCTGTTTAGTTAGGAAATTAGTTTTACATAAATTTTTTATCTCAATATTTTCTTGATATTCTCTTTTAGACTGTTCAATTTCTTGATAGTCCTTATGTTTTCTAATTTCACACATTTTACATTTATCTTTTTTTGGCACGTGAAAACCCAAGTTAAATTCTTTTTAAAAATGTCTCTGAAAACTTTCAAGGAAACATAAGTACTCTTTCCTGCAGCAACTTGGTCCCTCTTGAAAATACCATATAGAAAAGAAACATTTCTGAGTTCTGCTGGCAAATACTTCCGGGATGTTTTATTTCTACAATAGTGAGAAGGAACAACAGGAAGCTTCATGATAAAGTCCATGACATTGTTTTTAAACTCCAAACTAGTTTTATTTGCAGGCTCATGTCTGCCCCGTTGATCTGTTTTCACACATTTGTATGATAAAGCATTATTTTTCGTATACCTGAGCGTCATTTGGGAAACGTCTAATGTGCTTAACAGAAACTATTGACATACTTCATGTTCTACATCATTCCATGGGATAAAATATTTGTATGACTTTTGTCTCCTACTAACTTCTGCTTGTTGGCGTCTCCTCTTAATTGGAACCCCCTTTACGCTAGACAGTAACCAGTCTCTTTGCCTCTGGTGACTTCCTATGCCCCAAAAGAATTCATTAATATCTTGTCTTACTATTTCTGAAAACTTCAAAGAACACTTATGAGGGCAGAGAATGTTATTTTTACAAGGATCTGGTTGCATCGATTTTTCTCTCCCATACCTTTTCTCTCTCTTTTTCAGTTCTCGCTTATTGATTTTCATATTTTTTTTCTTAACTGCTTTGCCGAGCAGTTCGTTTTCCTAGTCATCATCAGTGAATTGACATTCAGAATTAGTTTCAATGGCACTAATTATAATACTATCGTAAGACATTTCCGAGGAATGACGACGAAATTTTGTTTTTTCTTGACTAGATTACACTTCAGTGTCTGATGATGAGCTTGAGTCGTAATCAACTAGTCTATTTAGTGAATTTGTCGTTAAAGTTGCTATAGACTCGTTTCCCCCAGAAAAGGGAGGAGCAAGAATGATTTCTTGATCATCATCATTTTCACGATGAAAATTATCAGGAATGTTTTCAGCGATTGTTGCATTCATCAACGATGGAATTATAGTCTTATTGGCATCTTCGGTTTTATTTCCATTTACAGAAAAGTCAACTACTTATATTAAAATATTATGGCACTGGTCACCAATGTAACTGTTATCAACCTTAATGATCTCATTAATATTAAAAACTAATATGTTTATTTGTGATTTATTACAACTTATTTAAGAGTTAGTGTGTGATTTGTACCAAAGAATTAACCAAAAATCATAAAAATCAAGAAATTGATGTCACTTAGGTGATTTACTGATTTTACACTTGCTGCCGTAAGAACAACTCAAATGACTGGTTCTATCGTAAGTAACAGCTTATAGTAAGTACCACGTGACCCTGACGCTGCGATAGTCTGGCGGAAATATCTGGCTTTACGATTTTCTAGTAGAAATAGTATAAAGCTTTCGCTATAGAATTGTCTGTTACGATATAAAAAACTTGTTTTAACTAAAAAACGTTTGAATTTACACATAAATGATGATCTATGTTACAGGTGCACATTCAGCACAAAAAAATAAGACTATTTTTTTCATATAAACGTGGGTCCGCAAATGCTTAGTTTTAAATACAGCGTGTTAAAGTTATTTGTTTTTGTCAGTTTTTCACGAATAAGTCCGAGTCAAATAAATTAAAATTTTGGCGTGACAGTTGGCATGTGGGGGTTTCCGAAGGCAATGTTATTGTTAATAACACTGCTGGCAGAGGGCGCTACCTGTAAGACATGGCTTGCATTCAATTGGCTATAATTCTTTGACACCCAGTAATATCGACCTACCGTATAGCTACATTGCAGACCTTATCAATTGCAAGCAAAAAATGTATACTTGATTTAAATCTCTCAGACGCACCATTTTCGAAATATTTCAATTTTGTCTGTCGATGTCGCTCAAAAATTAATTCCGCGACAAATCATAGGAATACATTTTTCACCTTTTAATTGCTATCAGTATGTATAAACTTAATTTTCTTATTCTCTAGTTAACAATTAAAATATTACCAAAAAAAAAACTCACAAGACACAATCGTGAAGATAAAATAAAAAGCCATGATAACAAACTTTGAACAAACCATTTAACAAAGTGGTTTCCGTCGTTACGGGACTCGACTTTTGCGTTTTCGTCGTGAAATATACTACATTTGACTTTGACGTTTGAGACTACTCACTATTTTTAAATAATTAATTGTATTGTCCGTAATTTTTCTAATTAAATATGGAAGTATTTACCAACAATGAACTAACAGACATGCATGTTATGTATTCACGGGCTTTTGGTAACTGTTATGAGGCGAAACGACTGTATGAAGAAGCCTTCCCAAATCGGAGAATTCCAGACAGAAGGATGCTTCAACGGACTGACATCCGTCTGCGAGAAACAGGTACATACTTACATTATCTAATACAACGATCTGTCTCTTTCGAATATATATTTTTTTACCAGGTACCCTTAATAAAGTTACTGCTGATCGAGGCAGACTATGAATTGCACGAAATCCTGATTTTGAAGAGGCTGTTCTGGATGAAATTGAACAAAATCCAAAAATAAGTACAAGGGAAAATCTGGATGAAATTTAACAAAATCCAAAAATAAGTACAAGGAAGATGGCCAATCATCTGGGAGCATCCAATGCAATGAATGGCTTGTTCTTCACGAGCAACAATTGCGTCCATATCACATCCAACGTGTGCGGGCATTATCGCCTGAAAGAGATTTTACACCTCACCTACAGTTTTGCCAATGGTTTCTTCAACATAATAATGTAGAGAACTTGTTGAATTGTGTATTGTTCACTGAGGACTCTGGATTTAGGCGCGACGATATCGTCAATTTTCGCAACAGCCATATTTGGGCTGAAGAAAATCCCCACGCAGTTTTTTAAAGACATAATTAACATCAATTTTCCTTAAATGTATGGGCTGGAATTGTAGGCTGTAATTTGATAGGACCAATTTTTTTACCTCACAGACTTAATGCTACAACTTATCTTGAATTCCCGCAAAACCAACTAAATGGGTTATTAGAAAATGTACCTCTTGACATAAGACATAACCTGTGGTTTATGCATAACGGAGCCCCCCCCCCCACATTTCGCCTAAATGTCAGAAATTACTTAGGCAATACTTTTGGACGCAGATGGATCGGACGCGGTGGACCTCAGCCATGGCCGGCTCGATCCCCTGATTTAAATTCTATGAACTTTTATTTATAGGGGCATCTCAAAAGTATTGTCTATGAAGCAAATGTTGAAAATGTTAATGACTTGCAACAAAGAATTGTACTTGGATGCGAACAAATTAGAAATACACCAGAATTATTTCACTGAGTAGGACGTTGTATGCTCCCCAGAATACGAAAATGTATTGAAGCGGAGATGGCCATTTTGAACATTTATTGTAGTCAGGTATCATACAATGTTATAAACTTTTATTTGTTGTTGTTTTGTTGGTAAAATTTGCAGACAATACAATTAATTACTCGAGAAAAATTAATTTTTGAGCGACACCGACACACAAAAATTGAAATATCTCGAAAATGGTGTGTCTGGGAGATTTGAATCAAATATACATTGTTTGCTTACAATTGATAAGGGCTGCAACGTAGCTATACAGTAGGTCGATATTACTGGGTGTCAAAAAATTATAGGCAATTGAATGCAAGCATAGTCTTACAGGTGGCGCCCTCTACCAGCAGTGTTACTAACAATAACATATTTAAATTTCTTGGCCTCAAAAACCCCGCGTGCCAACTTTCACGCCAAAATTTTAATTTGACTCATACTTATTCGTGAAAAACTGACAAAAACAAATAACTTTAATACGCTGTATTTAAAAACTAAACATTTGCGGACCCACGTTTATATGACAAAATAGTATTATTTTTTTGGTGCTATATGTGCACCTGTAACATAGACTATCATTTTTGAAACACCTGTATATATATATATATATATATATATATATATATATATATATATATATATATATATATATATATATATACAGTGTGAAGCACACTTATGGAATAAAATTTATTATTCAGCAAGATGTGTTCCACAAAGATGGATTGGACGAAGAGAGTTCGTAGAATGGCCCGCTAGATCACCAGACCTTACACCTTTTGATTTCTTTTTATGGAGATACCTTAATACCTTAAAAGCAGAGCGTATAAAACGCAACCTGCTGATTTAGATGATTTGAAAATGAAAATAACAACAGAAATTAGGAGCGTAACGCCTGACGTGTTTAACAGAGTTGGAGAAGAATTCCAGAGCAGATTATTTCGTTGTGTGAAATTGAAAGGAGAATATTTTGAACATTTATTATAAGAAAGGGACGTTTCTATTAAGTTTATTTTCGACATTTGAATTTCAGTGTAACTTGTTTAGTTTTAATATTCCGGTATTAAATTTCCATCCTGTATTGAAAACTGTAATATTAGACCATACATATGGGGTATCTCCGCATTTAGAAAAATGTGATCCATCGAATTGTGATTAAAAAATGTAGGGTTGCTATTTAAAAAATTTGGATAAATTGGTGGCGGTAAAATGGAGGGAGTTTAATTTTTTTAACTATGATTATAAGATAACGTTCCACAAATTAAACCTCACGTGTCTCAGCGTTTTCCACAAAAACTTTTTTTTGTTGAATAATAAGTTTTACTCCATAAGTGTGTTTTACACTGTTTATGTATATATATATATATATATATATATATATATATATATATATATATATATATATATATATATATATATATATATATATATATATATATACATATATATATATATATATATATATATATATATATATATATATATATATATATATATATGTGTGTGTGTGTGTGTGTGTGTATGTCTGCAGAGCAAGAGAAAACATGGGAAGGTTATCCAACATCAACAGACTAGATTTAAAACAGAAAAGTTTAAACAGGTATAATGGTGTACTAAGCAGATGAGGTTACTTGATTTATATGTTAGAAACCTTATGAAAATTCACTACTATAATGAAATTTTTGTGTCCAGACTTTTTTACATTATTTCTGAACATCAATATATTCAAGAAATGCATACTTTACATGTCTTGTGTCATTTTAAGCATTTTGTAGAGAAAACTAATATAAACAAAAAAACACCATAAAAATATGTCAAACTGCCAACATATCTTTGTTACAAGAATCTTTAAAGTCTGGAACGCTACCAGTTGAAGTTATTTCAAGAAAAAAATATGTGTTTCTGAAAGGTAAAGATACAGACTTTTTTTAAGAACTCGTGAGGCCTTAGGGGCATATTAAAAGGAACTTTAAAATAGGATGATCATCTAAATAGTTTCTGCTTTGGTGAACTTTGGTATTTATATGCAAATAAATTAATAAAGATCTTAGTTAACGACTTCTCAACTATCAACTCATCCATTGTGAACCAGGCCACCCATAAATAACGAAGAACTCTCAGCTTTCCCAGACAAATGGATCAGAATTTTAAAGTTGGCAGCCGTCACGAACTATTTCAATTATTCAAGAAGTCCTCTCGTATTATTTCAGATTCCATTATACGTCAGACCGTCCCTTTGTAAGTACGTTCTCTTTGTACACCGCTTTATCTACAGTCTTCCGCTTCCGACGACGACGTCCCTTATCTTAAATAATAATATATACCTATATTTCAACTTCACTAACAAGAATGTCTCTGTCTCATCTAGATTCAAACGGGTTGAATTTATTTTTCGCCAAGAGCTGTCTACGGTTGACAAGAGAGCTCCCTCATTTCGAGACCTACGCAAGTGGAGAGATATCAGCAGGTAATTGTTCTACGATGTTTTAGAAGTTGTCACCAGAACTTACTGTCCTGATAAGCTTCCTCAATAGTGCCCGTTCAAACAATACTTTGAAGCTAGGACACGGAGGTTTTACTCCTTTAAGGACATAAGTAAATCATCAAATATTTGTACTTCTTAGACTACCAACGGCGAAAGAGTTCAAAGTTACAGTCAAGTAATGAGAATAAGGTTTGGAAACACTGGTTGTCTGAGAAAATCGATGCTGAAACATAAAACGCCAGACTAAGTTAAAACCAGTGCCAAAATTCAACTTTGTTAAATAATTGTAATCCACGTTTTTCCGAATTAAAATTTTACATAACTTCGAAAATGATATTATTATCCACTACAAAGGTAAATAAAATAAACAGAGATGTATATATTTACTGGCTTAGCTGTTGTAAGTGCTTCTAACGTACAAGTGTCACATGATTTGAGTGAATTTTTATATTGAACTGATAGAAAAATTCCGATACTTTGGTGTAAAGTGCTTATAAAAAGCAGCTATCAAAATGTAATATATACCAGTTTAAATAGATTTAACGATTCGCTTAGGAGATAAGTAGTAGTAGCAGTGGTGGGGAGGCCAACGCCAAGCAAGTAGGCCACCATGAGCCCTTTTTGCCAACCCCAGCAATCATGCTCTACTCCCTCTTGGTTCCGTCGCCAAACCGCCTCGACCTCGAAATGAAGGCCGTGACGGTCTTCAATTGGACGGTACTTACCTGATCCCTTTGAAGAGTCCTCGATCCTAACAATTCTGCTCGAAGACTCCCAAAAGCATCGCATTCACACAGGTAGTGGTAGGACGATTCCTCATCCTCGCCGCATTCCTTGCAAATGGGATCCCTCTCTACGCCTATCAATGTGAGGTGTCTTCTAAGGGCGCAGTGACCTGTGAGCAGCCCAAGGATGCGGCGAAGCGTAGGTCGACTCCTTCCGAGTAGCCAGACAGCTTTATCTCTGCCCGACCCCTCCACAAAGTCACTCGCCTGCCTGCAGCCACCAACCGACCCCCAGTGCCTTTTCATTTCTTCCTCGGTCGACCTGTCTAAGGCGACAGAGACTGTCTTCCTACTTATACATATCGCCGGCTCCGGGCGACAGAACGGCCGCCGCGAACCACCCCACCTCATTCCCCGCCACGCCACAGTGTCCCGGAACCCACACTAGTTGTACCTTCTTTGTCCTGGCTAGTCCTCTAAGAGAGTCAGCTTACTCCTGAACCACTGTAGACCTGATTCTGGCCGCGCAGACTGCCCGGAGGACTGCCTGGCTATCCGAGCAGATGTACACACATTTTTCGGGACTCCTCTTCACATCCTGTCTGTTGGCCACAGACATGATAGCGTACATCTCTGTTTCGAATTCCGTGGTATATGCGCCAAGAGCATAGCTCTAGCGCACCCCCAGGCCCTCGATGTATATTCCTACCCCGGAGGATTGTTGGTCCTCCAGCCGCGATCCGTCGGTGAAACAGAGCAGCCTTGTGGGCTGGAATTCAACCTCATTTTCACTCCACTGATCCCTACTGGGGATCCTGAGGGTGTATGGCCTAGTCAACCTAATATCATTTTTGGCATCCCGTACCTTTATGGCGGAAATCGGAATTTCCCTTTCCACCTCCTTGGCGACTCTTGCATGTCCTATTACTGCTCCCTCTCCGCACCAATTTATTGCGTCTCGCATTCTGAGATGCTACGACATCGCCTCCCTCCTGACACAGATGGAAAGCGGTGGCAGCATCAACAGGACCTCTAGCGCGACTGAGGGTGTCGTCCTCATAGCGCCTGTGATACCCAGGATTGCCAGCCTTTGGAGTTTGTCCAGCTTCCTGCTGGTAGTTTCGTTCACACCGCACCACCAAACCAACGCCCCATAGAGAATTCTCGGCCTGACCAGCGCAGTGCAGATCCAGTGAAGGATCCGAGAATTAACTCCCCAGGTCCTCGACGCAGCTGCCAGAGGGTCGCTACTCGCTTCCTTACAACCCGTTCTATTTGCGACCCCCATGTTAATTTGGAGTCCAGGATCACCCCCAGATATTTGATATTCCGCCCTAAAGCTAAAGGTTTTCCAAGCATCACGGGCGCCCTTAACCCCTTTACATTCCTCTTCTTGGTAAATAGGATCATCTCCGTCTTCGCCGGGTTTACGGAGAGTCCAAGCTCACCACACCACCTTTCAATTATGCTCCAGCAGCTTGCATGCACTCGCAGACGACGCCGAGGAATTTGCCGGTGACTAAGACCAGCTCATCATCAGCGTACACCTGGACGTAGAAGCCGTTCTCGGAGAGCCGCTCCAGGAGCCGCTTAGGTGATCAAGTAAGTTCCGTTATGTATAGTATAGTTTATTCTACATATAGATCGTACACTATGTCATACATAGAGGTGGCCACTTGGAAACAAAACAGGCGAGTTTTAGGCACTTATCGTGATTTTGTTGAAAATTGCCCAAAGAAGTATTTTTTTTCAAGGGGAAAGAATTTTAGGCTTATATTTAATATCACAACACCAACCCTCAAGCGGTGGTGCGATCAACTCCTAAAATCTTAAATGACAAGGGTGGTCAAGTAGCACATCATTTTAGAGCTGGTATGAATCTATTTTCAACGGTGTCTTATTTTTTTAATTCAAAGCAGTCGGTTCTGAAACATTGACTGATACAAATAAAAACGCATTTTCTCTAATTCCCTACAAATATCGTCGCGTTTGTTGATTGTTTTGTTTGATTATCACGTGAGAAAATGTGCGTGATGATAATTATTTTAATTCTTACTTATAATGATGGAACTGTGCTCTTCGGTTCCCCTATTTGATAAGAACCCTTAGTGTAGGCGTGACTACTTTTGCAGGTATTCAACAAAATGGATTACTGTGTTGTACAGATGGTGAAAATAATTTCACTTTTTTATGCGAATAATCAATGTGCTAATAGAACAACTAAATTATTTAATCAGCAATGTTCAGATGAGCTTCTTAACCAAAGTATGGTTAGTGTCAGGAACAGTAAAAATTGGGTAAATAAGGGCAAGCAAAACCATGTTCTCTAAGATAAATATTTCTACACTAATTTGGATACAAAACTCAAAAGAAGCAATTGATAAACAGGAAATATACTCAACAAAAAGTACACCAGAAAGCTGGACATAAAAAAAATTCACGTGGTTCATGTATTGTGGGTGATTGTATGCATGCAGAGGGAAATAAGAATCCCAGGACGAAGAGTGTTTCTGTCCCCTCACCAAAAAAACCCGGGAGGTTCTCCTTCTACTTGTGGATACATACAACTACCTTAAAATCATAAAGCACAAAAAAAATTGCTTGGGAGCAACCACCAAGAAAGTTACTCGACCTGGGTGAATATGAGTGTTGTGCGGGGTATACAGGGTTTAAAGGAGGTATTGCTGCAAAATGTGTAAAAAGCATATTTTCAAAGTCAGACTAAGTGGTCAGTAGTCGAAATTCAATATCAAAACCATTGCAAATGCCACACACCATGATTTTAAAAATTTTACGAAAAATCCTAAAAATGCATCGCTAGGAACTGGGGCTGCTGTTTGAATTAAAAGATGTAGATTTTTTTAGGCTTAGATGGAAATTGAATCCGAAAGGTTATCCCATATTTTATGAACAGATGAGGCAAATTTATTTGTAAATGGTAGAGTCAACACTCAAAACTATCAACAGATAATCCACAAGAAATTATATAGGAAGGTGATCATGGCAAGAAAGTCACCGTTTGGTGCGGCGTCACAGCTAACTTTATCATTGGACCATACTTTTTGAAGAGACACAAAATGGAAATGCCGTATCTGTACGGATACAAAACGAGTACGAAAGAATTTAGAACATGATTTTTAAGCAGGATGAATCGCTCCCGCATATTTACTGACCAGTTAGAGAATTGTTAGCTGCTGTTTTTCCAAGATCGTGTTGTATGCATGCAGAGGTGGAAAAAGAACCCCAGGACCAAGATGGTTTCTGTTCCCTCACCAAAAACCCCGGGAGGTTTCCCTTCTCCTTGTGCATGCATACAACTACCTTAAAATCATAAAGCACAAGAAAAATTGCTTGGGAACAACCACCAAGAAAGTTACTGGACCTGGGCGAATATGTGTGTTGTGCGGGGTAGACAGGGTTTAAAGAAATTATTGCTGCAAAATGTGAAAAAAGCATCTTTTCAAACTCCGACTGAATGGTTTTTTAGCAAATTCCACTCACATTTCCTCCCTGTCCAGCACCCTTATTCATTCCTGATCCCTTAACTTTATTGGGGGTTATTTGCAACAAATTTACCTTGTGGCTTGTGCATCCAAGGAGGGCTCTAAGCAAGTTTCTGGAAAAAAAATCTAAAAACCCTCCATGCAGTAAAGTTATCGAAATTGCGTTCCACTTCATCGCCTATAATGTTTGTTTTTTCAGATATTATCTAATACAGCACTAAAGTAAATAAATTCACTTGCTGTTTCACTTATTTTTTATTTTTATATTACATATATAAACACAAGCTAGATAGATATAATAAAGGGGGGCCGTTAACTAACATTGAGGCTACATAAACTTAAAAGTTGAAACACTATTAGATCGTGTCTGACTGTACGCGCACAAACATTAGTAAAACATATTTATAAAATCTAATAAAAAACAACAGTTTTACGATATTATTTTAAATAAACCAATAGGATTACGTTTCGCGGCGATGTCGCAGTTCGCAAATATATGAACCTAGCTTTTGTCCAACACTGTACTAAAATCCAGTCGACCGCAAGCAAGCAGCTTGTAAATTAAGCTCGATAGACTTGGACCGTTCACAAACGTAGGTATGTCTAATTTTAAGCGGGAGATGTACCTGTTTCAAACCTATAATATGCGAAATACAGAAATACGCTTTAAAATGCTTTTTTTTAATATTGACCAACTAACCTGCGAAATCATCGATAATAAAAATGGTGGATCTAGTAACTTACCTATCAGGACCGTTCTCATTTTGTAAGCAGGTTTTGATACAAAGGACATTGACGCCCGTGATACTAAACACAATAAACCTAATAAATATTGTCTGCTGCACAAAGACAACTATAAAAATGCCTATACTGTTACTATTACTAATGCATTAGTTATTTTCCCCGGTTGTACAATAATTATAAAGTCTATGGTTCCTGTTTCCCTGACTCAATTAGGCAACATTAAAAACCTAGTGTTAACTATATGATTTACTGACATACTGATTTTCTATTTTGCGCAAAACCGTATTGTTTTAGGTCACTAACTCACAATTTTCATTTATAACTTTCGTCCAATAATTATTTTTAATATTTATATCCATATTACATCCACATAACAAGCGCAAGCGACGAAGCGTAGAAATAGTACGCTTCTTAAGCTCGCAAGCAACTTGCTGCTTTTAAAAATCAGCAGTGTCGTCTGACGTCAACCAGCTATCAAGCCGCTTGCAGTCGCGTGCTAAAATTTAGCCGTTTCTGACGCAAACGTTGCCCCGGTATTAGGAAAGTAATGGGCCAGGGCTGACAATTTACAAAATTGTTAGTTGGTTATAACAGTCTTTATCTATAACATTTTGTGTTAACTAGAGCTGTCGTGACGACATACTACGTGGTTCCGCAGCGAGATGGCGTCCCTGTCGTACATTTCACAATGTTCTACATTCAGACATATTGCAGTGATTGTAACTTCTACTGTCTAGATTTTTATCTACAATGTATTTAAATAGTATAGCAGTACATGTAACGTCATCTGTCTTTATCCAATATTGTAGATATTGCATTACAGAATCTGAAGTGATGTCGAAGATTATTTTAATGTTAATTTCGATTAACTTTATTTTTCTTTAATCAAAAACTTGAAAATTGGTGTACACAACCACGTCTGTCTATGTTTTTTTAAGTTGTAATTTTTCTCTTCAATCACTTAAAGAATTTAAGACATTTTGCGTTTTAAAAAATATTTTTTAATTCTTTGTTAAGAAAAATTGGGGGTAAAGATCTGATGAACGAACTCATCCAAGCCATTAACAAAATAAGGGTAATTCCTAAATTTGGTCCAAATCAGTGGAGTACTTTTTGAGTTATCGGTTGGCTATATATATATATATATATATATATATATATATATATATATATATATATATATATATATATATATATATATATTTGTGTTTGTGTGTGTAACCATGAAAACTGCGTTCCAGGAGCCCTAATTCGCGCTCATTTGAAGAAATTTTCCGAAAATCTCACCATCGATACCTCTCTATTAGTGAATTTTCTTAATGAAAATTCACTAAAAGCGAAGTGCTAAAGGAAAGGAAAATCAATTTCTCAGAACCTACTGCTTTAAATTAAAATAAAAGTCTGGACGCCGCAAATACGTTATGGTAGTGAATTTTGATTAAAAAATAATAATAGCAAATATGTTTTGTTTAAGAAAGCAGGCATCAAATTTGATTACCAGTATAGCCTATATAGTAGAAAGAATGTGCCATGTTTCATCAAAATAACTTTATTGTTTGAAAATGTACAAAAATTTCCGCAAGTAAACTTAAAGTGTTCCCGAAAAAACTGGTTTCTTGGTCAACCTTATAGGTTAATAGCAAATTGAGCTATTCAAAGTTGAAGCATTTAATGAAAATTCGCTACCATAACGCACTTTCTACGTCCCTAATTTCTTTTCTTACAAAGATGTAGTATATTTAGATGGAAAATACAAAAATGTAATAACATAAGGCGTGTTCGATTAAAAAAATGTTTTTAATAGCAAACATGTTTTTTTTAAGAAAGCAGGCATCAAATTTGGTTACCAGTATAACCTATATAGTAGAAACAATGTGCCATGTTTCATCAAAATAACTTTATTGTTTGAAAATGTACAAAAAATTCCGCAAGTAAACTTAGGGTGTGCCCGAAAAAACTGACGATTGAAACCAAGACTTGTAAAACATTATTCTTGAGACATTTTCCTTCCATAGCTTATTTTTATTTCAATACCTGTAACTTTTTTGTGCTTTAACCTATAAAGCTAAATTTTGGTGCGTAACTTGCGTATAATGATATAAACCCGTGTACCAATTTCGGTTGTCCTTACTTTATTAGTTTTGGAGATATAAATTTTTTTCGAAAGAAAACACAGAATTTTCTGGGAAAACCTCAGCGGATTTTCCTGGCTAACGAACTTGCCCAAGTCACTTGCGAAAGGAAGGTACTCACCAAGCTTTATCAAAATCGGTCCATTATTTTTGTAGTTATAGGTGTGACACACACACACACACACAAATATATATATATATATATATATATATATATATATATATATATATATATATATATATATATATATATATATATATATATAAACATTCAAAAGCCGGGATCTCCTCATAGTGAATTCTTTTGAGAAAATTCACTAAAAAGTACGGCACTCAGCAAGTGCGTTATAGTAGTCAATTTTCATAAGAATTGTAAACTATTGGTACGGCATATTACTAAAACAATACTTTAAATTGAAATGGACCTCGAACATCGGTTTTAGAAGACCTAGTTTGTTATTTTTCGAAAGAAAACACAGAATTTTCTGGGAAAACCTCCGCGGATTTTCCTGGCTAACGAACTTGTCCAAGTCACTTGCGAAAGGAAGGTACTCACCAAGCTTTATCAAAATCGGTCCATTATTTTTTTAGTTATAGGTGTGACACACACACACACACACACACACACACATATATATATATATATATATATATATATATATATATATATATATATATATATATATATATATAAACATTCAAAAGCCGGGATCTCCTCATAGTGAATTCTTTTGAGAAAATTCACTAAAAAGTACGGCACTCAGCAAGTGCGTTATAGTAGTGAATTTTCATAAGAATTGTAAACTATTGGTACGGCATATTACTAAAACAATACTTTAAATTGAAATGGACCTCGAACATCGGTGTTAGAAGACCTAGTTTGTTATTTGAAGAAATTTGAATTTTTTTATGCAGAGAAAATTAAAATTTGGTAGCGAATTTTTATTAAAATAAATTTGCTAATAGAGATGTATCGATGGTAAGCTTAAAATAAAATCAGCGTGAATTTGGGCTCCCCGCTAAACCAAGGTCCGTTTTAATTGTATAGTTATATATATATATATATATATATATATATATATATATATATATATATATATTGATATGGTTTCTAAAATGGGAATGTAAACATACACACAACAACACACTCTTAAAACCACCCATACATAGCATGAAACAAACATATTTTGCTTACTTTTGGTGTATGCAATGCTAATGCAGCATATAAGCAACGTGGCAAGGGAAAAACTAAATTTTACAGGCATATCGTAAGACCTAATATAGAATTTGAAAGCTCAGAATTGATTCCCAAAATAATGACAGATATATGTGTTAAAGAAGGTAAAGGCAAGTCTAAATTATTTAGTAGAAATTGTTTAAATAGTTTAAGATGTTCATGTTTAGTATAATTAGGTAATTTATGGTGTTAATATTTATTAGGATTAAGTTTGTCAAAATTCCATGTAACCTAAATATAAGTCAGCTGTTCAGTTACCACAAATGTCAAAACTGACAATAAAATTGTGATAGGTTAAGGAATTCTGTCAAAAATAGTGTTTATAGTGCATTGAAAGATGTAACAAGGTGTAACAAGGTAACCCAGGAAATGAGGATACAAACAAACAAAATCTTAAGATGAATTTGGAAGGCGGCCAACAAGAAATTTTTCACTTGGAGACGGTAGTCAAGAGAAAAATAAACAGATTATTATTATAAAAATTATTAGAAAGTTGGATTATTAGAAAAAAATTGAAACGAGGAAAATTGTGTTAGAAATTTGGGAACGAGAGGTTGAAGTGAAAAACTTTAAGGAAACAGATACGAGACTGGCAGATCACCTTGTAGCTGCAGAAGAACTAGTCGGCAGAAGAAGAGTTTGAGAATAAAATCGTAAGTGTGATCGTCATAATACTTACTTTCTGTGGCACAGCTACAGCATCAAAAAACGTATTATACAAAACATTAAATTGCCATAATCTTTCAAAGCAATCATATTTCGACAATAGAGACCATCATACTACTTATCTCAGCACCGAACAGATCATGCATTGATTACACGTTAAATTTAGTGAAGTGAATAAGCTAGCGTTCTCCAGCTGGTTTGTCTTAATAGTCTATTTAGTGTAAGAGATCTATATAAGTAAATTTGGGAAAATATATAGTAGGGCAATATACTGGCCAGTCTTTTTGTAAGGGGGTTGACTTTGTTAAATAAAATAAATAAAAACTGAATATTCAGCAAATGAGCAAATTATAAATATCTAATAGCAATAGGCATTTGTCATCTGGTTTCAATGTTATAATAAAAGTTTCTTATTGTGCGTTAAACTTAAAATTCTTGCTTTATTTTTGTTCACACAAGTAAATATTTGGGAAGGCCACTAATATTAAAAGGGTCAGTATCAAGAACAATAAAAAAGGGGAATTATAAATTGATAAATAAAGAAAAGGAGCAGTGCTCTAAAATTTTATATATGTAAACATTCGAAATTACAAAAAAAAACCAAAGGGGACTTGAACCCACTTGCCTAATAAGCTTCCTGAGGTGAGAGGCAGTTCATGTATGTTATTAGTTGTTTTCTGTGTGTTAAACAGGTAAAAAAAAATACATCGAGTACATCCAGGTGTAAGTTACACACACAAATACATATATTTCAAAATAACAACATTTACAACACATTTCACTAAACTTTACAGGAACATAAAACTTAAAAGCTAAGATACCTAAAATATAACTAAAAAACTAAATATATATATATCAATTCTATATATTAAATTAAATTTAAAAACCATACCTTATTACAAAACATTAACAATATATATATATAGTTATATATATATATATATATATATATATATATATATATATATATATATATATATATATATATATATATATATATATATATATATACAGGGTCGCTGATAAGTCTGGAAACGGTCGATTATCCGGGAAAATATACAAGGTGTCGAAAAAAGTTTTATACAAAAGTTTTTGGGTTCTTCAATGTCTACTAGGCGGTGATAATTTTATTTATACAGGGTTGGTCATACAGGCGTGGCACACCAATATTAATTTTTTTTTAATGGAACATCCTATATATTATTAGATATTTCAATCCTTCTCTTAATTTTGAGCAACATTTATGAGAAGCATAATGTACCTAAACTCAATCGTTTCCGGGTAAAAAAATAAATAAAAATAAACGCTACTGTTTTTAAAATCTATTGGATGAAGAACAAAAATAAATGAAAAGTAGAATATCTCTTGAAAACAATCTGTGAGTGTGAAAAGAACCGGTTGCGATGTTTTTAACATTGTTTGGAATCCCAAGATAAGATAAGATGCCCATAAGAAACGCAGTATTATTCTTTTGTTTTAAAATGTTTCCAGGACAACGAATGTCAAACATTCATTCAGTGTCAACAGTTTTGAAACATTAGTAATTTAGTGTCAACAGTTTTTGTGCAAAATGGCAAGTTTAAGTGAAACCGAACGTATCGAAATTTTAATGATGATAGGGTACGGTGATAGAACACGAAGTTTTGCTCAAGTGGTGATTATGTTCAATGAGTTGCATCCTGAGCGGGAATCGATCTCCAAATCCACAGTTTCGAAAACTTTGCATCGTTTTCACGAAACTGGCGGTATCAAGGATAAACCTAGAACTGGAAGGCCAGTAACCGTTACAAATGAAGAAAATTCTTTGAATGTAATATTGGCTGTGGTGGAAAATCCGAAAACTTCGGCACAGCAATTGGCTTTAAATCACAATATGAGTCGATATTCAATTCAAAAGATTACGAAGCGGGAAAAGTTCCGTCCATATAAAATTCATTTATTGCAAGAACTGAGTGAAGACGATTTTGATCGCAGAATCGAGTTCTGTGAACTTATTATGGAGAAGTTACGCCAAAATTTTAACTTTGCCAACCACATTTTGTTTTCCGACGAATCTACATTTTGTTTGAATGGACAAGTCAACCGACACAACTGTAGGTACTGGTCAGACGAAAACCCACATTGGATGGAACAAATTCACACCCAAAGACCGCAAAAAGTAAATGTTTGGTGTGCTATTATTGGTGGACATATCATAGGACCTTATTTTATACACGGTAATTTGAACTCTGCTCGATATTTGACACTTTTGCAAGAATCAATTGTTCCAGACGTTAGTCGATTATTTCCGAACAATAACGACCCAAATATACCAGCGGAAGAAATATGGTTTCAGCAGGATGGGGCACCCCCTCATTTTGGAATTGAGGTACGGGAATATCTGAATCAAACCTTTCCTGGCAGATGGATAGGGCGCAGGGGAACTATTGAATGGCCAGCTAGGTCTCCCGACATGACTGACGCCGCTTGACTTTTTTTTGTGGGGTCATGTAAAAAATTTAATTTACCAAAATAGACCGCAGAATATTGAAGAGTTGCAAGCAAGGATTGTGCATGAAATTAATAACATTCCTCAAAACGCTCTTGTAAATGCAGTGCAATGTTTTGTTAAGCGAATTCATTATTGTCAGGAGGTCAATGGAGAACACTTTGAACATCTTATAAAATAGGATTTCAAACAATGTTAAAAACATCGCAACCGGTTCTTTTCACACTCACAGATTGTTTTCAAGAGATATTCTACTTTTCATTTATTTTTGTTCTTCATCCAATAGATTTTAAAAACAATAGCGTTTATTTTTATTTATTTTTTTACCCGGAAACGATTGAGTTTATGTACATCATGCTTCTGATAAATGTTGCTCAAAATTAAGAGAAGGATTGAAATATCGAATAATATATAGGGTGTTCCATTAAAAAAAAAATAATTGGTGTGCCACGCCTGTATGACCAACCCTGTATAAATGAAATTATCACCGCCTAGTAGACATTGAAGAACCCAAAAACTTTTGTATAAAACTTTTTTCGACACCTTGTATATTTTCCCGGATAATCGACCGTTTCCAGACTTATCAGCGACCCTGTATATATATATATATATATATATATATATATATATATATATTATATATATATATATATATATTATATATATATATATATATATATATATATATATATATATATATATATATATATATATATATCTATATATATATATATATATATATATATATATATATATATATATATATATATATATATACTATACATATATATATTATATATATTATTATATGATCTTGGATATGGTTTCCAGGAACCCTAATGCGCGCATATTTAAAGATCTTTTCCGAGAGCCTTACCATCGATACCTCTCTATTAGTGACTTTTATTACTGACAATGAACTAATCACAACCGACACCGCAACACCCACCACCCCATTTCCTCCACCACCCAAACCGACTTTAAAATAGGCACCAAAAAGTGAAAAATGACTGAATTACAGGTTTAATTGAATAGAAATGTATTCCTATACACGCTACGTACTTTTTTGTTTGAAGTCGGTGCCAAGTCAATTAGGTAGTAGATATATAGGCTAGGTGCACACCCGCCACATCGCAAGTTTCTCCGCGCACGCGACGGGATGCGTAAGCATGTGTTGGTCTTTGATCATTAAAAAAATATCTGTGTATTTCATTATACTTATCATCCGTTAATAATTAGGCTGTTCATATCGCTTAGTATTATTGTGTATCGGACGAAAATACAATTAGCATTTGAAAACCAACCCGGACCTCGATGGCAAGAGGAGTTGGCTTCAGCAGAAAAAAACGTAGACGAGTTTTTCACTCTGATTGAACATGTAATGGAACAGGATAATTTCCCACCTGACTGAATTTTTTATGTGGACCAATTGGGCCTGTGTAACGTGCAGTCAAAATGTCCAGAAAAAATTGTGTTACAAGGTAAACGACAGATTGGCACCTAAACTTCAGCAGAAAGTCATTCTTACAGCCGCTTGATAAGTCATGGAGCTACTTAAGAAATTTTACAACGAAGAAATTAGGATCTCTTTAAGAACTCATGAACGTGAGTTAATATTTAGAATTAAATTTTTGAGTTTTTATGAATTCAGGCTTTTTGTTGAAAATGGTTTATTTTTTTTTTCGCAAACTTGATTCGCGTAGATTAGTATTATCCCACATAATATGCTTATGTATTCTACATTAGGACCCTAATTTGATTGTTGTCAAAAATGACCATTATTTTTAAGAAAACACAATAAATGCAAAAAAACTCAAAAACTGCATAAGGCTTAATATTGGTAATACTTGTACGATTCCAAAATTTACATTTATAGCTTTTTCTTAAATAATGTTTTTCCATAAACAAAAGCGGTATTCCACAATCGGCGACGTTACTCCATATATTTATATTGGTTTTCGTTTATGTTGAAATGTTACTGTGGATAATTATATATAATTAGTTGCTTTACGCACACTTTTCTATTTCCTTCGATTTTTTTAATCTTTTTATGCTTTTGTTATACATATTACTATTTTTATTGGCATGGCACTCTAAAATGTATTTTATGCATAAATGGAACAAATAAATTGGTGTTGGAATTATTATTGTTATTATTACTATGATTATCGATATTATTTACAAACTTGTTTTCTAAAATAAATATTATCTTATGTGGGAGAAACACTCTGCATAGTTGAAAACCAGAGGCCTCCGAAAATTCAATAGGGTTTATTGGAAACACATTCTTCCAAAATTTATTATGAGCCCGGGAGGAGCGACTTGAATATTTAAATGTGCAAACTTTCAAAGGTACATCCAGCAATTATCAAAATGGAAAACTTTTATATTCATATAATTTTCAGACAAACATCAAAGCGCATAATTTTCGGTTATTAAAATTGGAATAGTTCAAGGGAGAAAAGCAGAAAGGCGAGGGCGAGCTCGAAGTCTCATAAAGAATATTTTCCGATCGCTATTTGAACTTTTGAATTTCACCGAGTTCGGAAAGTTAAATCCATTGTTTTGAATTTCACTTTGTTTAATAAGAAAATTTCAAAAGTTGGCGTAATTCAATTTATTTATAGGTAAATTTGTCTTTTGTCTGAAAAGATTTGACTTTAACAACGGATATGTCGCTGGCATTCTGATATTACAAAACTAAACAACAGAATGTTCCCATGACAAAACTGCAGACAACTATAATTGTTTGAGTTTTTGAAACTTTGCAATCTCATTTGTTTTAAAGGAGTACACAAGAAAATTACAGAAAAATGCTGTTTTAGTAAAGCTGTTAATAAATTCGTTAGAAATTTTAGAAACAACTTTCGATAAAACTATAGGACTCGTCAAATTATTTTTTTATCTTGTAAAAGATCATATAAGACTAGATGCATTCTCGCAACAATTAGAACCGTAGACCGGTTTCGCTCTCATTAGAGCTCTTCAGTACGGCATACTAATTGCAGCAAAAATGCACCAAAAATAACACGGCTATCGTATAGCCAGTCTTAAAACACTAAGTGAGTAGCGAACGTGTCGCCACCTAGTTCGGAACCAAGTACTTGTTGTCACGCCCGCTCCAAATAATACAGAGTATTAAAATAGAGACGGTATACAACTAACTAACAATTTAAAAATTTGTTAGCCCTGGCCCATTTCTACCCCAATATAGGGACAAAGTATGTAAGACTAGATGCATTCTCGCAACAATTAGAACCGTAGACCGGTTTCGCTCTCATTAGAGCTCTTCAGTACGGCATACTAATTGCAGCAAAAATGCACCAAAAATAACACGGCTATCGTATAGCCAGTCTTAAAACACTAAGTGAGTAGCGAACGTGTCGCCACCTAGTTCGGAACCAAGTACTTGTTGTCACGCCCGCTCCAAATAATACAGAGTATTAAAATAGAGACGGTATACAACTAACTAACAATTTAAAAATTTGTTAGCCCTGGCCCATTTTTACCCCAATATAGGGACAAAGTATGTAAGTCTTACATACTTTGTCCCTATATTGGGGTAGAAATGGGCCAGGGCTAACAAATTTTTAAATTGTTAGTTAGTTGTATACCGTCTCTATTTTAATACTCTGTATTATTTGGAGCGGGCGTGACAACAAGTACTTGGTTCCGAACTAGGTGGCGACACGTTCGCTACTCACTTAGTGTTGTAAAAGATCATTCTTACCTACTATTTAGAGTGATTTGTGTGAGAGGTATAACGTCATCGATATTTTTTAATAGCCACCCCATTTTAGTAAATTTTCTTAGAAAAACATTATCCAATGCGGCGATCGCGCCTTTTAAATTTTAAAATAATTTATTGAAATGAGCGCGAACTAGAACCCCTGTAAGCCATATTCGAGGTCAAGTTTAATTTCTATGTTTGTATATAAATATACTGACTTACAAAAAAAAAAACACCCATAAGAGTCGATAGATTTTAATAAAATTTTACAGATAGCGTGTGTTTAATCAAACATAAAAAAGTCTGGACGCAGCAAGTGCGTTATGGTAGCGAATTTTTTAAAAGTATTTTTAATAGCACATGTCTGATAAAAGCAGGCATCAAACTTGCTTACCTATATAGTATAAACAATGTACCATATTTCATCGAAATAAATTTATTGTTTGAAAATATATTAACATTTTTCAAAAGTCTGGATGCAGCAAGTGTGTTATGGAAGTGAATTTCCATAAAAATGTTTTTAACAGCAAATGCGAGCAGGCATCAATCTGATTACCGGTATAGCCTATGTAGTAGAAACAATGTACTATATTTTATCAAATTACTTATGGTTTGAAAATATACAAAAATTTTCCGAAAATAAGCTTAAATGTTGGTTTCCTAATCAACAAAGCTTACGTTAATAGCAAATTGAGTGATTGAAATTTGAAGGATTTAATGAAAATTCGGTAAATGTGTAGATTAGCTCCCGAAAGCTTTTCAAAAAATTGTTTTCAGAAACATTACTAGGACCCCACCTGGATGGACAAACCACAAGAAAAATTTGTTGTTCACACCCCCCAAGGAAGTTACGGGACTGGGAGTGAATAGGGGTGCTGGGCGGGGTAGGTAGTAAAAAAGAAATATGAGCTGAAAATGCGAATAAAACTGCTTGAAAGCTGTCTATTTGAAGCTATATCTCCATTAAACCCTGCCTACTCCGCACAGCACCACTATTTGCCCCAGGTCATGTAACTTCCTTGGGGGTATGAACAAGAAGTTTTTCTTGTAGTTTATGCAACGAGGGTGGTTGCATGCACAAGAGGAGGATTCCTACGACGAAGCAGACCCCCTCCCCCCCGGTTCGACTTGTGGCAGAGGTTGGAGGGTGGCTGCTTCGTCGTGGAGATTTTTCTCCCCCCTCGCGTGCATACAACCACCCTCGTTGCATAAACCACAAGAAAATGTCTTGTTCCTACCCGCCAAGGAAATTACGGCACCTGGGGGGATAGGGGTGCTGTGCGGGGTAGGCAGGGTTTAAGGGCGATATGGCTTCAAGATGTGAAAAACACAGCTTTCAAGCCCGTTTTATTCGAATTTTCTACTCATATTTCCTTTATACTACCTACCCCGCCCAGCACCCCTACTCACTCCTGGTCCCGTAATTTCCTTGGGGGGTATGAACAAGACATTTTTCTTGAGGTTTTTGGATCCAAGGGGGAGTCTAGGCAGGTTCCTGAAAACAGTTTTTTGAAAAGCGTTCGGGAGCTAATCTGCAAATTTACCGAAAATTCGCTACCAAAACGCACTTACGGCGTCCAGATTTTTTCTTACAAACGCATAGTATTTCGATAGAAAATGCAAAAATGCATTAACGTAATTGTTCTACGAAAATTAGCTTAAAAAAATTATAGACCGTTAAACCATAAACTTCACTAAACCTGCAGCGAAAGCATCAACTTAACTAAACCGACAGCCAAAACATCAGAGAAAAGGTCTATTTGAAATGAATTTTCTGTAAATATTTTAGTAAAATGAAAGGTAATGACGGTTGAGTCTGAAACTTAAGGGTTTGTAGAACACTCTTCTTGCAACATTTTGTTTTCAAAATCCGTATTTGTTTCACGTTATTTGCCTACACATTGCCAATTTTGACGTATGAAATTGCGAGTTTGACGTTTTGAGGAAAACTCAAAAATTTGTTTCTTTTACTGCCCATAACTTCTTTGTCTTTAAAGATAGATACCTAAATATTAGTAAAGACTTCACTATCTATAATAAAAACACGCGTATCAAATTTGGTTGCCCTTAATTTGTTATTTCCGGAGATATGAATTTTTTAAGAAGGAAAACACACACACACACACACACACACACACACACACACATATATATATATATATATATATAATATATATATATATATATATATATATATATATATATATATATATATATATATTGTTTTAAAAATTCGCTAAAATAGTTACATTTTCCAACAAAAATATTGATAAATAACAAAGTTATTTAATAACGAGTGCGTCCGTTCAAGTTTTTTATGCTTTCGATAAGTCTTCGAGTCATGCTTGACGTTAAATATATTATGGTATCCCCAGAAATGTGATCACAGACTTCCTGAATTTGGTAACGAAGATCATGGAAGCAGGATCACGTTACTTTGTAAGAACCTTGTACTAACCCTTTCTGTATGAGGACGTGCGTTGTCTTAATGAAAAATGGGTTCAATTAAAACTCGTAGGTATGGCAGTGCAACAGGCTGAAGTACATTTCGTATGTAATCATTTGCATTTAAATTATGGGAATAAAAACCAAAGGTGACCTGTAGCCGTATGTTATCGCAATCCATACCATCATCCCCTCACCGTGTAAGGTGTGAGGGCCGTATGCCGTTCCAAAGCGAATTGCAAATGTATGCTTACTCACGTAATCGTCTTATTTTTCTGCGACCATCGTGGTTCCAAAGCCAAAATCGAGATTCATAAGAAAACACAACACGATTCCATTTATCATTCTAATTTGACCTGACGTCACACCACTCAAGCTGAGCAGCACGATCTCAGGGTGTCAGTGAAAGACATAAAAATTGTATATATGAGCGAAGCTCAAAAGCTCCTGTTCTGCGATATATCGTTACCATAGAAACTCTGTGTTGTAAATCTCCCAACCAAGCATTTCCAATCAACCGTCTTGTAGAAACTCTGTATTGTAAAGCAGCAAATGATGATCTTCCCGTGCTGAAGTTGGTCGATGTCGTTCGGACCAATGACGATGGTTATGGATCCCTTCTTCAGACCACCTGGACCAACACTGTAACACTCTTGACACACTGCGTCCTATGCATCGGAAATTTGTCTGATTGAAAAACCCGATACCCGCATATCAACAGTGCGTCCCCATTAGAATTTACTTAAGTAGTGGCAATTGTTTAATCGCTAAGGTAGATTGCTTCAAACTGAAGAAAACGCGATTTTAAAATAATAATACAAACAACGGATACAGTGTTTAAATAACACGTTGCTCTGCACCGACCAGTACCGTGGATGACGATCTGATCGAGCAGCTATATGAAGAGATCATCCGCGCTCGGAACATTGAAAACATACATTATGTTATCATCACTGGCGACTTAAACTCCAAAATAGGGAAAAGGCAACGGGACGACACCTTATACATAGAAAATTTTGGATTGGGAGACAGAAACGATAGAGCGGCTACCCTTGTCAGTTATATTAATAAAGAAGAACCGTTTTGCTTAAATACCTTTTTCCAGAAACAGGCCCAAAGAAAGTGGACGTGGCGTGGCACAGATGGCCGATTAAAAATGGAATAGACTTTATTTTTGCAAGCAATAAGAACATGTGTAGAGACGTTATGGTAATAAATAGTTTCATACTGAGAGTGATCATAGGCTCGTTTTTGCCCCCATACAAATTGACACCAAAATAGAGAGAAAAAACTATTGAAAAAACATATACTCCGAACAGGAGGTGTGCTACATCTCAACAGAGAAGCATACCAGGAAGAGTTGGAGAAGGAATTAGACGTACGCTTCAAAACAAGAATATTGACGAAATAACGAAAAGGCTGACAAGGGATATATACACGGCTGCAAAAAAATATAGCAAAATTTTGCAAGAGAGACAGCGCATCCGAAACAAAACTGAGGCCTGAAACTCTGAAGCTGATGCAGGAGATGACACAAACAGATTCGTGACACAAATAGTTCGAAATATAACACTGTAAACACCGAAGTAATGCGAAAGATAAGAAAATACCTCACAGCTCATAAGAAGAAGCAAATCCTGGACGCCATCGAAAGAAACAAAAACATGAAAGTATTGATCAGATAAAAGGGAAAGAGTTACGGAAATCGAAAGATTTTATGAAAAACTATATGCAGCGACTATATTAAATCCTAGAGAGCCTTCTAGACATAGTTTAAACTTCGGCTGGGAAGATATTCTAGACATACCCAAATCAGAAGTCAAATACGCACTAGAAAAAGTGAAAATGGGAAGTGTGTCGGCGAAGACCGGATTACCTCAGAAATATTATAAATGTGGGGAGAAACGCGTCTAGAAGCTGTGAGATTGTTGTTAAACAAATTTTGCTGGAGGGACAAATACCCAAACCCTGGGAAAACGCAAAAGTTATTCTTTTAATCAAGAAAGGAAATAACACAAACATGGAAATTTATAGACCCATAAGCTTGTTCATCTCAGCCGTACCAGATGTTCATGAAAGTGAGAACCATTGAGACTAGATTTCGTAAATATCTGGCACAGTTGACATAGGGTAGTGTAGGCAAGTCATGCGTGGCATATCATATTTGGGATAATTAGCACCACAGTGATAAAGAAAATCTGAAACTTATCAAAAATGTTAGACCGCCAGCGGAGCTAGATGTGTACGAAAGTATCTATATTTCTAATGTAATAAAAAACAAATTCCCTTAAACTGAGCGCCGCCACTGATTTATAGTCCTTTGTTTGTCCTCTGTCTCTGATACAGATAAAATATTCCGAAACTTGCCAGGTAAAGTTATAAAAAAGTCTGGACGCAGCAAGTGCGTTATGGTAGCAAAGTTTCGTAAAAATATTTTTATGGCAAATATGTCTTGTTTTTAAAAGAAGGGCATGTGATTGGCAGTATAACCTATATAGTACTAATAATGTACCATATTTCATTACAATAGCTTTGTGTTTCAAAAAGTACAAACATTTTCCGCAAATAAAATTCAAAAGTTCCAGAAAAACTGGTGCGATTTTCTGGCCAACGAACGACTTCAATCTATTTACACACCTGCCAAGATATAATTATTCACAAACAGCTTTAGGGCCAAAATTTAAAAAAAAATTGCTAAAATTTTTTGCAAAAATTTACCATTATTTTTTTACAAAAATTTCCTTTAGTAATTATGTTATATTTTTCACGAAAATTCGACAAATTATTTTTTACAATGACTTACTAAACATTTATTATTAATTACCAACATATCACAAAAATGTTACAAAACATGATTTCCTCAGAAACACAAAAAACATTTCTGCGAAAACTTTTCATATTCAGGCACTATTGGAGAGTACCTGTATACATACGGCAGCTCGATTTTTTCGAGCAGTAATAGAAACAAAAAGCTCTCCGAATTTGTCATTTCCATGGGGCTCCGTTATCTATTGGTAAAAACGCCGTTTCACAATTTTTAATGTGTGTTTGTGATATGTGCCAAAAACGTGAAAAGTTGCAAAACAATTGAAATAACTCAAAAACGATGAACGATATCAATTTTTTTCCTTACAAACACGCATTATAATTTAATGGAAAATGCAAAAATGCAATAACATAAGAGGTGTTCTATTAAAAAAAGAAAGTGTTAATCACCAACGGCTTATGGACCACCTGTTATTTTCAAAATAGGTTTATAAGATGCAGCTCTAGACACCCTATAATTAACGTATATATTTTTTCTCATATCTCGTATAATAAGGGATAGATTGAGCTTTGCCGTAGAAATGGGTCAGCCTGTATATGTGTAAACAGATAAAAACTAAAACTGACCACGTATATGGGTTTTAGGGGTTCTAGTTCGCGCTCGCTTGAAGAAATCTTCTTAAAATTAATAACTTGCGGTCTTCTAAATAACGAATGTTTTTTTTACGAAAATTTGTTTAAATATAGACTATTAAACCATAAACCCTACAGCTGAAACTAGTGCCAAAGCATCAGAAAGAGGGTCTAATTGAAATGGATTTTCCGAAAATATTTTAGTAAAATGAAAGACCATGGTGGTTGTAGCGGAAAGCCAAGGCTTTGTAAAACACATTTATTCTACATATTTCGTATTTGTTTTAGATTATTTGTAAGAAAATTGGAAATTTTGACGTTTCAAACTGCGACTTTGACGTTTTAAGAAGAAAAATTATGAAATTATTTTATCTGCCATTTCTTGACCTTTTTGGGTCAACAAAACTTAACCGTTGTATTTAATATTCAACCGGTTTTGTTAACCATACAAAATATTTTGATCTTTTGTTTTCCTCTGATCACCAGTGGCACCCAAATTATTATTTTTTTAAATGCCTATAACTTTTTGTCCTTTTAACTTAGAGTTAAAGATTTAGGTGTGTGGAGTACGTTTGATAGTGCAAACATACGTACCAGATTTGGTTGTCAAAGCTCTGTAATTTTCGGAGATATAAAAATTTTCCGAAAAAAAAAATAATTTTCCCGTAGAAACTGGTCTAATTTTCCTGGCTAACGAACCTGTCCGACCACTTTTAACTAAAATATTTACAGAAAATTCATTGCAAACAGACCCTTTCTCTGATGCTTTGGCTGTAGATTTAGTTAAGTTGATGCTTTGGCTGTATGTTGTAACGGTATAAATTGGATAGCTAAACATCTAAGCTAATTTGGACGTATTTGTGGTTCCTCCCCTGCTTTGTAAAAAGAATTATTGGCGACAACTGTGGTTAATTCTTCTGGATATCCCTCGTATAATGAATCGAATTTAGATCTTTCGTAAATTATTTATATTTGTATTACCCCTGGTATATCGGGCCGGCTTACACGCTTGCGTGGCCGTGGCCGTAGTTCGGAAAGGGTCCGCATGTTGAAGAGGATAGATGGCTGTAGACGTATGTGATGCGAGTGAGAGCGAAGGATGTGGCAGCACCTGTGTTTTCGAGTCGGAGATATGAATGCGCTGAAAGTTTCGAGGGAGAGATTTCGTTGGTAATTTGTGGAGTTAACACGTGGTTCCGTCTGAGGAGCAAGTTTTGGATATTAAGTATCCTCCCTTGTGGGTTTTGTTGCTCTCAGAATTTAATCTGCAGTCTTTCTGGTGATGTCGTAATGTACGGATTTAGTGCCGAAGGCTGTGGAGAGACCCGTTTAGGGGATTTAAGGACCACATTTATCGTATCCCGTTGTGGAATTTCGTTTCCCTCTCTGGAGGTAAGAAATCATCCTCTCTCTTAACTGTAACACCTTTAGCATTCCGTTACTTGTTGTTTTTAGGGTTCAAGTACCGGCTAGATTCACCTTGTATCGGCTGGAGCATACCTTGTACCGGCTGGATTTCTCGTACCGATGAAGTCTTTGTGTAGGGCGATTTTTGTGTGCCGAATAGCCTTGTGGTAGGCAGACATTATTGTATTGAGCGATATCTTTGGTAAATTCACGTACCGTAAATTTGGAGTGGATTAGCGAATTTTTATGTACCGAACAAGATATATGGCTGTCGAATTAAATGGAGAAAGGAATTAGGATCTCAGTAAGAAGGTCTTCCCTATCGTTGTCGCATTGCCGTACCGTTCTTGCATCATTCCCGTGGTTGCAGTCCCGTATTCCTAGAGGCCTTGGTTTGGTTTGGAATTTGATGATAATTAGACGGCCTAGAAGTCCAGGAATTTAAGTAAGAATTTTCCGTTTTGTGATAACGTATAAAGTGATAAGAGACAATCTTGATAAGGTACATTTTTGAATATTCATCTGTGTTAAATTTATTAAAATCAAATCGAATTTATTTTATTTTAACTTCACTAAATATGGTACAGATTTTTATAAGACCACTATTAATATAATTGCTTCACTTTTGAGAGTACCATTAGTTATCATTTACTGTTAGCATTAGACCAGCTTATTGATTATTCTTTGGGACCTGATCTTTAATCAAGCCACTTACCGTACTTATCATGTAATTAAGTAATAATTGGGGAAAATAATTTGTGAGCTTTGCGTGCACGAAAAGTGGAATTTTCCGTATAACAACTATATTTGTAGTACCTTCATAAATATTCAGTAAAGATCTTGAGTATTTGGTAGTAAGCCATTTCTGTGATATTATAGAGACTTATTTATTTTTATTTATTACTTTAGATCAGAATTTTAAAACAACTTTTAATAAATTCTTGTATGCCAAAGAAGCTTAATAAAAGCCCGTATTTTATCATATTTTAGGTGTTTTGGTTTTGTGTGTTTGTGTTTTCTTTTCAGGACTGTTAATAGATTAGATCATTACCGCTATCTTTATTTGTGGGTCTATGAGACCATACCGTTCCGAATTTTAGTTGGTGTTATCGTAATCATATATCCCTTGTAGCTTCCTGTGCTCGATTGTGGTTGGCTATAGTTGCCAGTGTGATCCAAGAATTCTTGGTTGTGTTGGATCTGGGCAAGGAAGCATATTTTGTGAACATCTTGTTAGAATATCCGGGAGTGGAGGTTAAACAATCAAGTGGCGCCCCTAATTAAGATCTTATTTTAACCCACGCCCATCTCCACTGTATAAAAGCTGGCGGCCCTCTAACTTCCCGGTAACTTAGCTTATGCCAATGACAAATTAGATTTGTTGATAGGTTAGGAATTATTTGAGCATTTGTCATCTGGTATAAAAGGAAGGGCGGCGGCGTCATAATGTTTAGTTAAGTCTATAGTTTAACGGTCTATAATTTTCAAATGAGCGCAAGCTAGGCACCATAGAATCCATTTCGGGGTTTACTTTCAGTTTTTATCTGTTCAGATATATACAGGCTGGCTCATTCCTACGGTAAGGCTCAATATAATTGGTATTATACATTACAAGCTACAAGAAAAAATTGTATACGTTAATTATATGGTGCCTTAAGCTGCATCTTATAAAATTATTTTGACAATCACAAGCTGATCCATAAAATCGTTGGTGATCGCTACAATTGTTATTTCGAACACCCTTATATTATTGCATTTTTGCATTTTTTATCGATATATGATGCATGTTTGTAAGAAAAAAATCGAGGCGCAGTAAGTGCGTTTTAGTAGCGAATTTCCATTATATGCTTCAAATTTCAATAACTCAATCTGCTATTAACCTAAGGTTTGTTGGCTAGGAAGCCAACATTTTAGGTTTATTTTCGAAAAAATTTTGTACACTTTCAAACAATCAGTAATTTTGACAAAATATGGTACATCGTTTCTACTATATAAGCTATACGGGAAACCAGATTGCTGCCTGCTTGCATTAGAGAGACATATATGCTATCAAAAACGTTTTTATGAAAATTCACCTCCATAACGCACTTGTTGCGTCCAGACTTTTTTTTACATTTAACTCCCTGTGGAGAACAGTTGAAAGTAAGCCAAAACAATATGCTATCAGTTTAATCACCATCGACGTGGCTTTCCAAAAATACCATAATATATAGGTATCCCATTAAAAAAAAAAGTTTGGTGCAATAGCCTGTGTATTAACACCCTGTATAAATGGAAATAATTTTAAAATGTGCACTCGTGGAACATCAATCGCATCCAGAAAACTGGATTTTAAAATATATCCTGAGTGAGGAGCGATCTTCCGACTTCACACCGATGGGACACCCTGTATAATAAAGCGGTAGTCACAAAGGGAACTCCGAAAAGTAATTCAAATAATCCACGTCTCACGGTCTACGGGTTAAAGATATTATAATTTACGGACTTAAAATTAGCATATTCTCGCCACAATTTACGGCGCTGAAGTTTTGTTTGTGTTGGTGGACTTATAGAGTCAGTAAGATGGAGCGTGACGATACGAGACCTCCATCCGCCATGTTGACACTCGGCTCTGTCTACTTGTTTTATTTATTGCTCTGGCCTTACCTGTGAAGAACGTGCGTATTATGTAGGACTAATTGTCGACTTTCTGTAAAATGTCGAGCAGAAGGACCAATGTAAGAGATAGAATGCAAATAAGGCTACATAACGACCAACCTACTGCTAATTGGACACTTATTAAAATTATATGTTAAACATAACGGGGAAATTCTCGGGGAGAGTAAAAAAATTAGGTTACTCCCTCTCGCATTCTATTTGAGGACTATTTTATCTAAAAATGTGAAAGTTTTAAGTACGCTGGAAGTTTTGTCGTAAAAATGTTATGCCAGTATCATAAACATAAAAAAATAACGGCGATAATGAAGGTTTTAGAAACCTGCTTAACTTAATAGGTACAATCTGCTTGCGCATAAGCTTAACAGCTGTTATAACTGAATTTTCTTTTATGTTTACTTCTGTTTACCGAATTTTCATAGAAAAAAACTGCTAATGAGGAGATAACGATTTTGAGGCTTGTAAAAAATGTCTTCAAACGAACGCGATCAACTGGAACCATGTTTACCGACAATTAGGCTTTTCATACAGTTCAAAAACATTGGAATAGCCATTTTAAAATAATTTTCATTTATACAGGATCACTCAAAAAACATGACGTCAATCTTTGTTTTTTAAATAGCAACCCCAACTTATATTTTATTTTGGGATTCTACAAAAAAATTATATTACACGTATTATAAGCCATACTAATCTAAATTCAGTTATTTCTATAAAAAAGGGATTTAGTTCAATATAAGTAATTTCCCAAAGACGTTTGTAAGCAATTAATTCAGTAAATGTTGGAATTGTCCAAGGTTTATAGATTGAAGAGATGGCATGGTACATTTAGACCAATCAGAGTGGCGCGGGAATACGTCAAGTGTATGCCCAATTTAAATGTAGTGGAATAAAAGTGCACTGAATATTACAATCAGCCGGCATTCTTATGTTCGTCTTTTTGAAGTTAAGTTCGTTTTTTTTTTCTAAACTTAAAGCAAGATTAAACATTTAACAATAAGTTAAAATAAAGAATTTTTTCATATAGTAACAGAAACTATTGAAGTTTTAGAATATTAATGGACTTCTAATTAATGGATTCATTTAATTGGTTGGCCTTTGACCGCCGAATGACCCAGCACCCAGATGAGGGTGACCTCATTCTTCCCAGCCAGGTCGCTCGTCTCGTCTCGATACTCACTTACCGGCCTGGAATTTACATGTGGGCTACTTAGGGCCTCAAGCGCTGCCTGGCTGTCTGTGGCTATGAGGATCCGCTTGTTGGTGCAGCCCCTCCTTTTGTTCTTCCGCACACAGTGCAGTATGGCGTATATTTCGGCCTGAAAGACCGTTGCATGGGGTCCGAGGGAAATACTATGACTTACCCTCGGTCCTTCCAAATAAACACCTGCCCCCTTCACAGGATCCAGCCGGATCCGTCTGTGAACCAGACGAGCGCGTCCCGTGGTAATCCCAGCGTCTTCTCCCGCCATGCTTCGCGGTCGGGGATTTCCACTGTAAAATTGTTTTCCCTGCAGATGTCTGACCTCATTTCAAGCATGAGCTCCTTCATAAACTCCTGAATTTTGCAGTGGCCCGTGAAGTCTGTGTTGATCTTCAGTCTACCATTGCAGGCTATTTTGTATAGTCCCAGCCTGGCCTCTCCCAACAGTATATAATAAAACTTGGTAAATTTGTAGAAGAGCTCACGGAGAGTGGGACATTTTTTTTCAGAAACCTGCTCACAACCTCCCTTGGGTGCATACGTTACAAGAACAATTTCTTGCAAACAACCCCTAAGAAAGTTACAGGACCAAAAATTATCAGGGATGATGAGCAGGGCAGAAGACAGAAAGGAAGTGAAAAAAATTCGGGACGCTGCAACTGCGTTATAGTAGTGATTTTTCATAATAATTGTGCACTATTATTATACGGCATATTACTAAAATTAATACATGAAACTTAGACAGACCTGAAAGGTCGATTTTAGACGTCCTAGTACGTGCACATTTAAAGAATTCTTTCGAAAGTGTTACCATCGACATCTATCTATTATCAAAAAAATCTTGCGTTCTTACTCCTTTTGAGAAAAATGGCCAAAACTCAAGTAAAGTATCTGGCAAATTGTCAACGTAGCAGTTTTTTTTTCTTATTAATCGCCTACATGATTTTGTTTTAGCCAACCTAATCAAACCGGTTTTTTTAACAACAATTACAAAATATCTGCTGAAATTTATAATTTCAGACTCAAAGGTGACAAAGTTATTTGGGCGTGTTAAACAAAAATAAGATATTCTGCAAAACGTATGAAATCTGTACACTATTGTTTCTCCAAATGTCAAAGTAAAAAAAAAGCTATCTCTTATCGAGCGAGAATCGATTTCGGAACCTTCAGCGTAGAAGACAATCACGCTAGCACTGAGCTTTCTAAGAATACGTTAACTAAGGTTTTATTTATATGATGCTTGACGCCAGCTTCATACCTCGGGATATTTTATGTTATATTAAAAGTGAACGTAACAATTAATTACAGATTTAATATAATTGTCACTTGAAACACTTTCAACGACTGTTTCGATCCTAGATGACGTCCTATGTTTAAGATTAAGGAAAAAAGAACAAACTGAATCATTTTTATAGAGACTTGATTTGATTTTGTTTACACTTTCACAATATTATGCTACACTTTTAGTCTAAAACTTTATTTGGAGCCGCTCATCAGGCTACAAATAGAGGGTATTTCAAAAATTGATTGAATCCCCAGTTAAGAAACAATCACTTTTTCAATTTTTTTGTTTCATCTTGTCTGGCACTTGCGATATTTGTGGCCGAGATTGCACGATTGTTGGTTCTGGTAGTATGTTTTATGCCTGTTATTTATTTTGTTTGCTTACCATTGCTGTATGGTTTATACCTGTTGTATGAATTAATCTACGCGTGACAGTTAACTTCTCTGTCTGTCAGGCATTCGACTTTAAACACTAAGTCGTTTCAATACATGTCTTTCAGATTTTATATTTAATTTTGAAAAAACTCTAAATATTGTAAAACAAATTACTTAAAATTCACAGCATAGGTAATAAAATACACTAATATATGTACTACTGAAATTTGTATATTTCAGCTGTGCTCACAATGCTATTATAATTAAATAAAATCACTTACCGTAGGACAACTCCTCTACGACTCTCCCTATTCACTCGAAACTGGGTGCTGAAAAAAATGGGTAACATACAATTAGTATACATGTTTGGTTGGACAATTTTGTAGTTATATGATGTAAGTGAATGTTAACAAATTTTGTACATTATTTAATAATAGAATCCCTAGATATATAGAGCGCTAAATCCACGGATACACAATTAAGTTGAGTAAATTTAATAAACTTTATTTTCATGTCAAGGTGTAGAATACAGTAGTAATAAGAAGTGACGTCAACAACAATGCTTACCACTGACAAAAAGTCAGTGATATTTACATTTGTTCACCCCATAACAGTGAAAATGAAAATAGTACCTACATTATTTTGCATAAAGCTGCTTTTTTTATTTTTTTTATTTCAACAACACACCACGAGGGCTTACAGCCTAACTACTATCGTACCGTGGGTGTCCACAAGGAGGAAAGAGGCAACTTGTTAATTCTGGACTTGAAGGTTTGGAGGTTCGGGGGAGAAGGAAAAACATGTGCCGGCAAGGAATTCCACAATTTGGAAGTCCTCGGGACAAAAGAGCGGGCATAACAAGATGTTCTATGTCTGGTAACCTGGACAGTAAAAGGGTGCATTCGTTCTGTTCCCCTGGTAGATCTGTTGGGGGCAGCAGGTGGAGGAACTATGGAAGAAATCTCCTCTGAGCAGTGCCTGTGCAGATATCTATAAAAGAGAGAGAGAGAGGTCACCAACGGCACGTCGGTGGGCAAGGGATGGCAGCCTTTGGGTGAGGGTAGGGTCACCGATGAGACGTATAGCTCTCTTCTGAATGGAGTCCAGGATAGCGAGTGTAGAAGCGGCAGCAGCACCCCAGATGTGGGAGCAGTATTCGAAATTTGGTCTTATTTGTAAAGTATATAAAGTATAGAGATTAGCTGGTGAAAAGTATTTGCGAGCCCGGAAGAGGACACCTAATTTCTTAGCAGCCGCTTCTGCAATTGATGTGACATGTTGAGGTTGAGATTTCGATCCACAGAGATGCCAACAAGTGAAAAGGACTCATTACTTTGAATAACTTGGTTGTTTATTGTGATGGGTCTAGGGCTGGTGTATCTCTTATAAGAAAGAAAGCAAGACTGTGATTTGGTGGGGTTTAATTGTACAAGATTTCTACTTCCCCAGTCTAATATTTTTTGGAGATCCACAGAGATAGAACCCTTCATGAGTCAGTGCTCCTCATCTAATTGGGCTAAAGAGACAGGATTAGAATATTGTATATTTGAGTGGAGAGTGCTGTCGTCCGCGTAACTGTGAACTGGGTTGGATGTGCTAGAGAAGAGGTCATTGATGTGGAGAAGAAACAAAGTAGGGGCTAAAGCTAAACCTTGAGGAACTCCTGCATTAATTGTATACAGTTTAGATAAATCTCCATCCACGACAACAGAAATGCTACGGTTGAAGAGGAAATTTGCTGTCCACGTACAGAGTTTTGGTGGTAGGCCATATGCCGATAGTTTATTAAGAGTGCTGCGTGCCAGACCTGGTCGAATGCTTTGGATATGTCTAGAGCGACAATCTGGGATTCGCCGTGTAGTTCCATAGACTTGTTCCAAGAATGGGTGACAAAGGAAATGAGGTCGGCAGTTGATCTGCGCTGACGGAATCCATACTGCCTGTCGTGGATTAGACTATGTTTTTCAAGAAATTTTAGAAATTCGGTGTTTATATACTTTTCCATCACTTTAGAGATGACTGAAAGGAGAGAAATAGGCCTGTAGTTGCTAGGAAGCGCTTTCGATCCTTTCTTAGGGGCGGGTTGTACTCGAGCAGTTTTCCAGTTACTAGGAAATATACCTCTATTGTAAGATGTTTGAAACAGAAGAGTCAGGACAGGAGCAAGTTCTGGTGCGCATTTTTTGAGAACAATTGCTGGGATCTCGTCAAGGCCAGAGGCTTTCCTGGTATTAAAAGAAGAGAGCATCTTTCGTACCTTTTTAGTTTTGAAAATGATATCCGTCATTTTATGCGCGATATTGGGAACTGTTGGTGGTTGAACATTTGGAGGTGGGTTGAGAGTAGAATTGCCGGCGAACAACGAGGCAAAAAGTTTAGCCTTGCCCAGGGCGGTAGAAACAATTACATCCCCTGAGACAAGAGGTGGGAACGTGCTCTTGCAGAAATTATTCCCAATAGATTTAGCAAGAGTCCAGAAGGATTTACTGCCGCTGGAGCTTAAGATGACTTTGTTTTTGATGTGTTTATTAAACGAGTTTTTTGCCTGAATGAAAGAATTCGGATATAGCGGTTTCTTGCGTCGTTAAATGCTTGACGGTTTTCTTGACTGGGATTGTGTAGAAGCTTTTTGTGAGCTTTGACCTTTTCAAGTCTGGCCTTGTCACAGGATTTAGAGAACCAGGGCTTTTGAGTGACTGCAGAGGTTTTCTGTGTACGTGAAATAAATAATTCCATGCCAGCTTGGATAATTTCGGTGACGTTTTGTAAGATATCAGAGGGGTCAGGATGAGAGAAGCAGACAGACGCCCATGGAAATGAGGAAAAGTAATCTCGCATTTCGTCCCAGTTTGCGGAGTTGTAGTGCCAAACGATACGTGGGTGTGATGACTGTGTGACCTCGGGTTGCATTGCGCAGGAAGCACTAACCATGCCGTGGTCTGAGCGACCCAGGGGGGCGGTGACTTATATCTTATATCAGTCAGTATTTGTAGTAAGAAGGAGATCCAAGATATTTGAGCTGTGTGTTGGGATGCGAGGAAAATAAGTAGGTTGCTGATCCATATTGGCTAAAGAATTGCTGACTGCAAAGGCCTCCGCTGCTCTTCCTTGTGGATCGGTTTTTGAAGATCCTAGCCATTCCTTATTATGGACATTGAAGTCACCCAGAATAGTGACCTCGGAGGAAGGATATTCAGAAATCAGATGGTCGGTTTTTTCAGAAAGGTAGTCAAAGAGCTGGACAAAGTTGTTGTCAGAAGGTGACCGGTAAACGCAACAGATGAATTTTGTTGCAGCCCTGAGAGAGAGTTTTATCCATAGTATGTCTTTTCTTCCAGCTTCTAAATTGGGGAGTCTGGTGCAGGGTAGATTGCTACGGACGTACGCGTACACGCCTCCATGCAATCTAAAGGAAGTAAGGAGCTCATACCCCGGGAAATTAAGGTGATTAGTGGCTGTTTTGGCACTGATTTGAGTTTCGGTGAGGAAGAGTAGTTGGGGCCTATTAGCCTGGAGGAAATGGTGGACGGACTTCAGGTTAGAATTTAGGCCACATATATTCGAGAAGGATATTGTAAATCTCGATGCTGGCGCCCCCTGTACACCCCTCTCCCGGAGATCCGAATGGAGGGTATTTTACTTCCGGAATCTTTTGTACGAGGAGGAGCCATCATCATTGCATGCAAGAAACCTTATCCTGAGTGTGTGATTGCACTTATCATATATTTAACACTAAAACTATCTACTTCTTAAGTTTGTACTTATACGGGTGTCTCACAGTGACGACCCGTTAGCCTTTGCCAGAGAATACTTCGTTTTAAAATTCTAAAATTTGGGATATCGGGTTGTCGGGCGTAGCACTTCCGTTTTTACCGGTAGTCGCCATCAACTTGCTTATTTTAAATAGAAAACCCTATATGTATTTGCATTTTTGGCTTCTACAAAAAAAATTAATTGGACTTTTATAAAGTTTCCCTGTTTCTAAAATTAACCGTTTTTGAGGTATTATTTTTTTTAATGAAGAGAAACAGTAACTAGCTTAAGACCATGTGTATTTTGCAGTAAGAAAGATCAAGCGACAGTATTTATAAAAGGGATAGGTGGACTTCAAGGCTTGAAATCCATGCTTTCAGTCTGGCTAAATTACATGCATGGTGGTGGAAATTTAATGTCGAGTTAAATTAGTTTTAAACCTTCGTAGGTCTGTTTTTCAAATCGAACACCCTGTATCTGTATCTTTTCCATGGTCTGGTGTACGATATTATTCTTTCTAACGGTAAATTGGGCCTATAATAATATCTTTTCTAGTTTCCAAGGTATTTTTTTTCTGTAATCATCTAAAAACATTTAATTTCTTGCGTGTTTGGCTGTGAAATTCTTAGCCAAACTTCAAAACAAACACTTATACTGTCACCAATTATCTGTCGTCAGGATAACACCCATAATAGTGGCGGTTTAATTAACTATTGTTGATATTGAAGAAATGGAAAATGGTATTTTTGGTATTTGTCAACACTTAATTATTAGTAGTATATATTACTGTCAGTCCAGTTAATTTATTTATTTAAAGGGTTAGTCGAATGGACAGGCCAAGAGAACTTGTTTGCCGTTTGATTTCAGTCTTGAGTTTTCCTTTCCGTAGTTTTTTCACGTCTGAGGCAAGTGAATTGAATACTTTAGGAGACATATAGGAAAATATTCTTTGAGAAAGTGACTTGTTAACAATTGGTACAATCAGTTTGGTATTATTGTAGTTTTTTTCGTAGTTGTGGATGTTCTCTTTTACAAACATAGATGCATTTTTGCAAAAAAGCTCGCTCTGGTGGTTTGGAACAAGGTTTTCTTGTCTCCATTACGTACGATTTCTATCGAGCTTAAATTTATTGTAAAATAAGTGAACAAGTCAACAACACACAAATATATATATATATATATATATATATATATATATATATATATATATATATATATATATATATATATATATATATATATATATATATATATATATATATATATATATATATATATATATACGTCCCAAAGGCCTGGCGCCGGGTTAGGGGGTCTTCATTCCCAAGCCGGGAAGGGAGGACTACACGCTGGCCAAGGCGTACAGGCTACTCAGCCTTACAGCATTTCTGCTTAACGCATTAGAAAAGATAGTAGATAGGTTTATGTTGGGAGGGATCCTAAAGGATCACTCCTTCCATGAAGGTCAGCACACGTACCAGCGGGGGAAGTCGACGGAAACGGCGCTCCATGCTCTGACACGGAAGGTGGAAAGGGCCCTACATTACTGTGTTCTTCGATGTGGAGGGGGGCTTTGATAAGGAAAAGGACGGATACGGTCTGTATCGCCCTACAGGATAGGGGAACGCCGAGGTCGCTAATAAGATGGGTGGCGAGCATGCTGGAGGACAGGAGAGTTTCGCTGACCTTGAGGGGCCGGTGGCTGGACATTGCGGTGACGGACGGCTGTCCTCAGGGCAGCTGTGATCGCCCCATCTATGGTGTCTGGTCATGGACGGCCTCTTGGAGCGACTCTCTGAGAATGGCTTCTACGCCCAGGCGTACGCTGATGATGGGCTGGTCTTAGTCACCGGTAAATTTCTCGGCGTCGTCTGTAAGTGCATGCAAGCAGCCTGCAGCATAATCGAAAGGTGGTGTGGTGAGCAGGGACTCTCCGTAAACCCGGCGAAGACGGAGATGATCCTATTTACCAAGAAGAGGAACGTAGGGGAGTTCAGGGCGCCCGTGATGTTTGGAAAACCTTTAGTTGTAGTGCGGGAGGTCAAATATCGGGGCGTGATCCTGGACCCCAAACTAACATGGGGTCGCAAATAGAACGAGTAGTGAGGAAGGAAGTAGCAACCCTCTGGCAGCTGCGTCGTGTGATAGGGAGGACCTGGGGACTTAATCCTAGGATCCTTCATTGGATCTACACTGCGATCGTCAGGCCGAGAATCCTTTATGGGGCGTTGGTCTGGTGTTGAACCAAACTACCAGCAGGAAGCTGGCCAAACTCCAAAGGCTGGCAATCCTGGGTATCACAGGCGCTATGAGGACGACACCCTCAGCCGCGCTAGAGGTCCTGTTGATGCTGCCACCGCTTTCCATCTGTATCAGAAGGGAGGCTATCGCGTCGCATGCGAGAGTCAGGAAACTGGTGCGGAGAGGGAGCAGTAATATGGCATGCAAGAGTCGCTAAGGAGGTGGAATAGAAAATTCCTGTTTCCGCCATAAGGTTTCGGGATGCCGAGGACGATATTAGGTTTACTAGGCCATACACCCTCAGGATCGCCAGTAGGGATCAGTGGAGGAAAAATGAGGTTGCATTCCAGCCCGCAAGCCTGGTCTGTTTCACCGATGGATCGCGGGTGGAGGACCAAAAAATCCTGCGGGGCAGGAATATACATCATGGGCCTGGGGGTGCGCGAGAGCTATGCTCTTGGCGCATATACCACGGCATTCGAAACAGAGGTGTATGCTATCCTGTCTGTGGCCAATAGACAGGATGTGAAGAGGAGTCCCGAAAAATGTGTGTACATCTGCTCGGATAGTCAGGCGGTCCTCCGGGCAGTCTGCGCGGCCAGAATCGGGTCAACACTGGTTCAGGAGGGCGCTGACGCCCTCAGAGTATAAGCCAGGACGAAGTAGGTGCAACTGGTGTGGGTTCCGGGACACTGTGGCGTAGCCGGGAATGAGGTGGCGAATAATCTCGCAAGACTCGGTTCCCGGCGGCCGCTCTGTGGCCCGGAGCCTGCGATAGGCATAAGTAAGAAGACAGTCTCTGTAGCCTTATACAGGTGGACTGAGGAAGCAATTGAGAGGCACTGGGGGTCGGTTGGTGGCTGCAGGCAGGCGAGGGACTTCGTGAAGGGGCGGGACAGAGATAAAGCTGCCTGGCTAGTCGGAAGGAGTCGACCTACGCTTCGCCGCCACCTTGGGGTGCTGACAGGCCACTGCGCCCTTAGAAGACACCTCACATTGATAGGCGTAGAGAGGGATCCCATTTGGCAGGAATGCGGCGAGGATGAAGAAACGCCCTACCACCACTTTGGTGGATGCGAGGCTTTTGGGAGTCTCCGAGCAGAACTGTTCGGATCGAGGACTCTGCAGAGGAATCAGGTAAGTACCGTCCAATTGAAGACCGTCACGGCTTTCATCTCGAGGTCAAAGCGGTTTAGCGACGTAACCGAGGAAAAGTAGAGCATGTTACTACTTGCTATTACTGCTACTACTACTAATACTTGATCGGAAACACAAGTGTTAAAAAGAAATTGCCTGTTTTCAATTATTCTTTGAGAAATATTTTCGCAAAATTCGAAGCGCCGGTCATAATCATCTTCATTTAATTCCTGAACTATCTGGATTTATATGGATGAAACTTTTCTTTTCGGAATTCGTTGAATTGTCGTTCTAGGTATATTAGTAATCTCAACTAATTTTCGTGTACTGAATGTTGGATCTGCACCTGACTTTCAGCCTTGTGGCTTCATTCACCATAGGAAATCCGCGTTCTGGATCGTTTCTTATTAGCCACTGATACAGTTTCATGGAACTTGTGTAGCAACTCCAGCACGTGCTTAAGACGAGCACGCCTATGAGAATGCAGGTTGTTGAATACACGCGCTGTTTTGTTTGAGTTTTGATGATTAAAAAAACGCCCTTAACTTCAACTCGTTCGGCAGTTGCATACACCATAATGACTGATTATAAAAATCTACCCAACAATGCGAAGGTTTTTTTCGACAAAATTTTGCCAGCTCGTTTTCCACGGGCGACGCTGTATATGTATGATTTTTTTTGTAGCTGAATGACCTGTTTCCAAGCGATCTCTCTCTCTCTCTCTCTCACACACACACACACACACATACACAATGCCATTTATAATATTTTTTTGTTATCTGTTTCACCGCTAATAATTCCGATGGTTGATTTAAATAATAATTATACTAAGGCTGAACGCATATATTATATACATGTTTGTAAAATACTCGCAATAGTATTTCAGTACAATTACAATTACCTTTAAAGTTCTGTCCATAATGTGCTAATTCGATCTACATTAATTTCACGTTTATAGTTGGCGAGTCAGCGGGCTTTTATCATTGTAGAACTATGTGTAACTAATTAGCAGGCGCACATGCATGTTCAGAAATTAGATTACATCTACGCTTCAGGGGTGCAGTTTTACAACGCTTGCACATTTTTCATTTGATTTAAAGTTGACTGATCATACTGGAAAGTGTGTGAAAACTTTTGCTAAAAGAAAAAAAATTGAACCTTTAAGCTCGCGGGAATTTTGATGAAATTACGCCAATGCACGCCGCCGTCCTTTGAACTTGATAACATTTAAAAGCCATATAACTTTTTCACTTCTATAGTTATTGATTGGAAACCAGAACCTTGTTATAGGCGCAACTTAAGGTTTATTATATATAACTGAAAAAACAAGAGACGACCGATTCTATGAAAATTATGTAAATTTTTATTTTCAGTGAATTTTCTTAGAAAAAATTCCTGAGTGAAGAGATATCGATTTTCAAATTTCCAAAAAATTTTTCTTTTAATAAGCGGGAAATATGCCCTCTAGAGCACACGTCCATAGTCATTTTCAATTTATATGTATGTATCTATCCTCAAAAGTAGATTACCTCTACGTTTTCCAGGTACAGTTTTACATCGCTGTAAATTGATATATATATATATATATATATATATATATATATATATATATATATATATATATATATATATATATATATATATATATATATATATATATATATATATCTATATCTATATATATATATATATATATATATATATATATATATATATATATATATATATATATATAAACATAAAAATTCAAACGCACCTTGAATATGATATGGATTCCAGGGGTCCTAATTCGCGCAAATTTAATTGTTGTTAGTAAATTTTATGAACTATTATTTATTAGTTACTATCAGTGATTTTCATTAAGATAACAATTAATGAAAATTCACTAAAACTACAAAAACCAAGAGCCACATAAAACAGTAAATACATAATCTAAGAGAACATTTAAGAAATAAAGGGTATCTTTAAGGATGTTATCGAACTAGTTTCCATTGTCTTGCTTACAAAAATGTTCCTGTCGTTCTTTACTTCCCCATAAAAAGTGATTCATGGAAGTGAGGTCCGGTGATCGTGCAGCCCATTTGACATGGAAATGATGCACCCGCATTCCGTCGACCTACTCATCTCTCAGGAAGATTTAAATGTAACCATTGACTAACAGGTGATGTACTATGGGCAGGAGCTCCGTCGTGCGCGTACCACATGTTTGCACGAATATATATTTGCATCTTTTCGAGCAATATTTGCAATTGCTTATTTAAAAATATCAGATACTCCGCTGCACGGAGACCCCGAGGAAGAATAAACGGACCAATAAGATAATCTCTTATAATTCCTGCCCACACGTTTAAATAAAAATTATGGTAAAATCCCGATTTACAAACTTGGTGGGGGTTTTGATCAGATCATGAGTGAATATTGTGATGGTTTATTAAAACATGCCTTTGAAATAATGCCTTAACGACAAACAAAATATTGGATAAACTATTTACATTTTCTCTTGAAATATGTATTCATATACGATTGACAGAAATATATCCTGTTAGGTAAATCCGCACTATCCAATTCTTGCACACGTTGTTGGTGTTGGGGGTATAAAAGCATTCTTTTAAATTCTGGTATGAGAAACATACTCTGCTGACAATTTCCTTGTACTTGTCTTAGCATTGTGATCTGAATTGTCGAGGACAACTTCTCCAAGATCTACATTGCGAATCGGAGCTCTTTTTCCTATGCCTTACGACAAGGTTGACTTTGTACGTTTTTCCAAGTGTCCTTTCGATCGACGTAAACATTTTTCTACTAGGATCGCGGAGATTAGGATATCTGGCATTCTCAAGCTTTTAGGCAGCAACACAATTTAAAAATCTAAAAATATTTGCAACATATCAACTTACTCGTCATTAGTGTGATTCGAAACATCTTTAATATCGAAGTAAAAAGCGAATAAAATCAATTAGCACGTGACTGCTTAAACTGCCTTCTAAAAATTACTATGTATTATTAACTGACATTTATCTATTAGATCGCTTTGCTATTAAGTCGCCATATCAGCAGGATTTTAATTGGTTTTTTAATGCAAAAAATAAGGGTTTTTTTTTTCGGGAAATTTTTTTATTTGAAAAGTTTTGGTCACATTTAGACAAATAATTTTAAAATACGGATACGTTATGAAGCAACGAGTTCTGAATTTCTAAACAAAAAGGTCCCTTTGGCACGTTAATATTCCTGGAGGTATAATCCGAAATACTAATTTATAAAATCAAAAATATGTCTCCAACGGTTCACTTAAACCATTTGCAAGAAGGATTCCTTTTTTGTTCAAAAAAGTACAGCATTTTATAGTTTGTTACTAATATATATATATATATATATATATATATATATATATATATATATATATATATATATATATATATACATATATATATATATACATATATATATATATATATATATATATATATATATATATATATATATATATATATATATATATATATATATATATATATATATATACGAGGACTGAGAAAAAGTTGCGCCTATTTAATGCATAACATTGCCTGCAGAGGGCGCCCCGTACGTGATATCTTTTCAAACTTAAAAAATGTCTTGCTGTAGAATTAAAAACATGGCTGACAAAAACATTTAAAATTACTAGGGAAAAATCATTATTTATTTGTGAAATAAGAACAAAAATAAAGGTAGCAAAAGAGGACTAGATGAATGAGAGATGTAGGGTAATAGAGGGACTTTAGGACAGACATGATTTTTTCAATATGTACAGAGAAATTAGGAAATTTACGCATAGCAACAGGAAACATTCACAACATCCACTAGAGGACAACAACGGACATCTAATATACAGCGCACAAGATAAATTGAAGAAATGGGAAAGTTATATCAAGAACCTATTCGAAGGGGACAGAACCGAAGAAGTTTTAGTCGAGAACGACGAAGGCCCAACAATTCTGAAGAGGGAAGTAGAAGTCGCCATTAAACAGCTTAAAATAAATAAAAGCCCAGGACCCGACTAAATTTACCCGGAGATATTGTAACTGATAAACGAGAACAACCTCGACTTAGTTGTCTCCCTGTTTAATAAAATTTACGAAACAGGAAGAATACCAGACGAATGGATGGATCTTCGTACCCTTGCCAAAACAACCATAATCCCACAGATGCGAGGACTTTAAGCTGATAAGTCTTATGAGCCATGCCCTTAAGATACTATTAAAAATATTACATAACAGGTTATTTAGAAGATGCGAAGCAGATATAGGACAAGATCAGTTCGGTTTTAGGAGTGGTATGGGGACAAGATAAGCGCTGTTTAGCCTACAAGTGTTGTTCTAGAAGTGTTACGATCAACACAGGGACATCTTTCTTTGTTTTGTCGACTTTGAGAAGGCCTTCGACTGAGTGAAGCATTCGAAATTGATAGACGCCCTACGAAATATAGGTCTAGATGGCAAGGGTTTAACATTAATCAAAAACTTATACCGGTACCAAGTGGCCAAAATTGAGGGCGAAACTTCTAACAGCATAAATATTGGTAAAGGAGTAAGACGGGGATGCGTATTGTCACCCATGTTGTTTAATCTGTATTCCGAGCTTCTATTCAGAAAGGCTCATAAGAAAGTTAATGACGGTACAAAAGTAAATGGCGTTCGGATAAACTCTATTAGATACGCCGACGACACCGTATTAATGGCAGATACGGATACCGGCTTACAAAATATTCTAGATAAGCTAAATGAGACATGTTCGGAATTTAGAATGCGGTACAACGAGAGGAAAACGAACATAATGGTAATGCAGAGGAGACAGAATGTACCTATACCCTTGATTATAAATAATAACATATTACAACAGGTCATTATAAATATTTGGGATGCTGGATAGACAGCCAATTAAACCCAGAAAAAGAAATAAATTCCAGAATTGCACAAGCCAAAAGCAACTTTACAAAAACACGGAGCCTTCTTTGCGATTCGCATCTCGACATAAACCTAAGGTTAGCAAAATGCTACATATGGTCAGTCCTTCTGTATGGAGAAAAGACATGGATCTTAAAAATAACGAGCATGAATAAACTGGAAGCTTTTGAGATATGGGTCTATCGGCGCATACTAAAAATACCATGGACAGCAAGAGTGCGAAATGAAGAAGTCTTACGCAGAGTGAACAGATACAGAGAGCTTCTCCAGGTTGTCAAGTGGAGGAAGACAGCATATCTTGGCCACTTATTACTCAATCCCAAATTTTATATCCCCCAGCTCATAATTAAAGGTAAACTAGGGGAAAGAAGTGTGGGCAGAAAGAAACTGTCATGGCTGAGGAACATAAGATATTGGACAGGTCTGGGCTTTGAGGACTTGATGAGAGTGCCGAAGGATAGAGAGGAGTTTGCTGTTGTAGTCGCTAACCTCCATTAGTGGAGATGGCGCCCAAAGAAGAAGATCTCTTTTATCATACGACTTGGGATATACGTATGTAAGATTAAGTCAACTTATTTTTACCAAACGAATCTTTAGTATCGTTCCTGTCCCTTCATTTGAATACACCCTATATAAAGTTTTTTTCCTATTTTGAGCCCTTCTATCACAAAATACTATGCAATTCATTTTTTCATGCCCCATATCTAGATCATCTATTATTATCTGGAGCACTTTAAACCGAGCGTGACATCGCAAGTAACGACCCTGTTAAATACTTATTATATATTTTCGTTATTTGCAAAAGCAGTCTTTTAAATTCATGTGGGATTTATTCATCATAAACCTCCTGGCTCGATTAACGCTCTATAAATCATCCGCTGCTATCATTCCGCAATTAAAAGATATTACTCCCACCCACAGAAGATCGCACTTGAAAAATTCCACTAATTGCTAACGCCAACTGTATACTGCTTCATTTTAACGACCCAATTTCTTATCTTTGATAAATTCCAAGCAATTTACCAACATCAGCCGGGATAAATCTAAACTTTTACAATCCGTATAAATTTATCAAAATATTCCCTATAGAAAACCGAGATAGCTGCGTAGACTTCGTAAGTAATCAGTGCTGAACAATGAGGTTTCTTCATCAATATCAGGCTGTAACGGTTTTTTTTTTGCACAGAGCAGTTACAAAACCGCATCTGCTCCATTATTAATACAGGCTGTCTTAAGAGAGTTGGCTGACAGAGATGGGATATGGAAGGTTAGAAAAGAAGTGTAACGCCCCACAGTATATACAGCTCTCGCGAGAGGATAGTCTACAATGTGAAATATTGAACAAGAGAAGCTGAGGGAACGTTGGAAATTAGAAATATTGCTGTTCGGTGACGCCTGCCTTTTTAATTGATAGCTCCTACGAGGTGTTCGATATCAACAGAATAACCTTTGTTTGGATGCAAATGATCGATTAACAATATTAGTGAAAACAACCTTGAAAAAAAAGCAATGTTTAATATTGTGCTGGACAAGCTTTTGTGGATTACTTGCTCTGACTCGTGTCAAATACTTTGGCGGGTATTGCATGCCGCTCTTACATACATTTAATTGGGTACCACTGAAACAGCACCAGCTGGCTAATTCATTAGGACCTCAGATTGGTCATCTTACACTAGCGGCTTGTGTCTTGATGCATTGGGGGTGCGCAAGAAAAAAAAAGTTCGGGACGCCGCAAATGCGTTATGGTAGTGAATTCTTATTAAATGCTTCAAATTTGAATAACTCAAATTTCTACAAACTCAAAAAGTTGAGTTATGGTGTATGATAACGTCATATGTAGGGCAATATATCCGTCAAATTTCAGCAAAATCACTTTGTAATTTTCAGAGAAAAAATTTTTTTTAAAAGAAAACTCAAAATTTGAATAACTCAATTTTCTAAAAACGTAGAAAGTTAAATTTTAGTTTGTAGTAAGGCTTTTTTCAAGGCAATATACGCACCAAATTTCACTAAAATAACTTGGTAATTTTTGGAGAAAAGATTTTTTTTTTAAACAAAATTCAAAACTTTAACGGAAAACCTTATCCGATTTTTCTGACTAACGAACTCATCCAAGGCAATAATAAAAGAAAGGCACTTGCCGAGTTTCATCGAAATCAGTTGCTTATTTTTTGAGTTATCAGTTGGATATATATATATATATATATATATATATATATATATATATATATATATATATATATATATATATATATATATATATAGAATTGCGATTTGTGTTAGTAATTATCAAAGGAAAGGACTTTTTAACTACTATAACCTATAACTAAGTAGAGGAAAATTTGATAGGTAGTTAATAATTATTAAGTTTAGTTAGTTTCGTAAGTAGGTTTTTTTTGAATACATTTTCGGGGAAAAAAGAGACGAGCCCTTCATTTTTAGTGAACTGTTATTTTAAAAAATTCAATAATAAAGAGGTATCGATCGAGACACTTTGCAAAAATTGTTTCAAATGAGCGCGAACTAGGACCCCTAGAACCCATGTCCGGGGTCAGTTTCAATTTGTATATATATATATATATATATATATATATATATATATATATATATATATATATATATATATATATATATATATATAAACATATAAAAATTGAAACTGACCCCGAGGTATCGATGGAGATACTTTGCAAAAATTGTTTCAAATGAGCGCGAACTAGGACCCCTAGAACCCATGTCCGGGGTCAGTTTCAATTTATATATATATATATATATATATATATATATATATATATATATATATATATATATATATAAACATATACAAATTGAAATTGACCCCGGACATGGGTTCTAGGGGTTCTAGTTCGCGCTCATTTTAAACAATTTTTGCAAAGTGTCTCCATCGATACCTCTCTATTAGTGAATTTTTTTAAATAACAGTTCACTAAAAATGAAGGGCTCGTCTCTTTTTTCCCCGAAAATGTATTATAAAAAAACCTACTTACGAAACTAACTAAACTTAATAATTATTAACTACCTATCAAATTTTCCTCTACTTAGTTATAGGTTATAGTAGTTAAAAAGTCCTTTCCTTTGATAATTACTAACACAAATCGGAATTCTGTCAATACTCAGCCTTCACTTTAGTTTATAGGTTATAACATAGCAGACCTATACTCATTCCTTAAACGAAAAATCCATACGTCTATTTTTGATAGAGAGCATGTAAACAACAACGAAATGATCTAATTAAAATCAATCAGACGCAAAGCACTACATGGCAATTACTACCTAATTCTTCTTCATTTGAGAAAGGCATTTCTAACAAAAATATGCTTGGACTAATCTCGTTTGACACGTATCTAGTAACTGTCATGTTTATAAAACAACTTCTGGTGGAGTCACGGGCAGTTGCCTGGAGTTATTTTTAATTTAAATTTTTCTGGTTTGAGTGCAGCACATTATAACAAAGCATGCATCAGTGAAATCCGAATAAACGCATCAATTTTCTGTATAAAAATCCATTATGGCGCCCATAAGAAAAAAGTTTATGATGGTGGCCCAAAGGACGAAACGCTGGATGACGAATCCGAAAATGACATTTTGTTGATGTAGAAAAGCTTTTGATTTTGGGCTTACTTTCCAAATAACGCCGGAAAACATAAAATCAAAATCGCCAATTTTCGGTTTTTTGCAGATATCACCAGAACTACTCGGAATTTAAAAAATTCTAAACGGCATATTGTAAGGCGCATAAATGCATAACTTTGACACAATTTAACAAAGCGTCATCGTCGCAATTTGAGATGTCAAAATTCGGAACATTTAGGCAAATAACCCGAACCAAATACGGATTATGTAAAGAAAATGTCGCAAGAAGAGTGTTCTGCAAATCCTTAAGTTTCTGTTTCAACCGTCATTGTCCTTTATTTTACAAAAATATTAAAAGAAACATTTCAAATATACCCTTTCTCTGATGCTTTGTCTGTAGATTTAGTTAAGTTGTTGCTTTGGCTGTATGTTTAGTTAAGTGTATGGTTTAACGATCTGAAATTTTTAGCTAATTTTCGTAGAAAAAATTCGTTATTGAGGAGACCGCTACTTTTGAATTTTAAAAAGAGTTCTTTAAATGAGCGCAAACTAGAATCCATATACGAGTTTACTTTCAGATTTTATTTGTTTGCATATATACAGGGTGACGCATTTCTGCGGTAACGCTCAATATAGTTGTTATTATACAAGATACAAGAAAACATTGGATACGTTAATTATAGGCTGTCATATTTGGTATTAAAAACACTTTTACGAAAATTCACTTCCATAACGCACCTGCTGCGTCCAGACTTCTTGAATTAATATGAATATTTACAATTTATTCCCATGAGCTTTCTGTTTGAAAATGAGGACTCGCATAGAACCAAGGCAAGTGGAAAAAAAAAAGAGAAAGCCTTCTAGTATTTACTGTCGGGTGTAAATACCAGGCAAATTCTCAGCACTAAAAAAAGAGGTAAATAATTTAAATTATCTAATAAATTATGCTAAATCTAACAGCTATCACAGGATACACCTGATAGTGCGGCTATTTATTTCCAACTTTCCCGTCGCAAACTCGCATTTTTCACGCTGGTCGGAGGTTCCGTTTGACGATTTATCGTCGTTATAGCTTTTCCTGGTGCTACATTCGATAATTATATATACAAGAAACTAAGGGTGGATTTTGTACCTAAAATTAATGAACTAAAATTTCCCTTTGTTTATTTGGTATTTTGGGATAATAATTTAGTAGAGTCATTTAATTTTTGATCATGATTAATCAGAACAAAGCAGATCTAAAATATAATTTGCAGGTTATGAGGTGATGCATTTATGTGTTTAAGAGTTAACTCATTGTATGTTATCTCAACACTTCTGGTTTTCTTTAGACCATTAAACGTATATACAGGGTGCCCAATATGTATAGAACAATGGTTTAATGGTTATAACTTTTTAGAAACTTGACGCATGATTTTTTGCAAATAAGCTGTAAATCATATCAATCGATAGCAAATCGTAAGTGCTTCTCATAAACACAAATTTTTTTGTTGGTGCTCAAATACTTTAGTAAAAACAGTCGATGTCCCGTGGACTTGAAAACTTTTTTTTGTTGTTAATAAAATACACATTTTCTCTATGACTCGCTGGTTAGTGCTTTCAAGAAAAGCAAACATTTTCGTTAGTGCTCTAATACGAAAGAAGATATACCAGAAAAACCGTGGGGGGCAACTTAACGCATGATTTTTTTTCCAAATAAGGTGTTAATGATATCAATAGATAGCAAATAGTTAGTGCTTCACAGAAACACCACATTTTGTGTTTGTGGTCAAATACTTGATAAAAAACAAATGTAGTTTCGTCGGCTGAAAACTATCTTTTTTGGTTCATAAAATACATATTTTTTGTATGACTCGTTGGTTAGTGCATCGTAGGTGCTTTCGAGAACAACTAAAAATTTCATTAGTGCTCTAATACGAATAGAGATATAACAGAAAAACCTTGGGGGTGGGGGGTTGGGGTGGAGTGGTGTCCTTCAACTTGACCCTTTTTTGCAAATTAGGTGTAGGTGGTATCATTCCATATCAAATCGTTAATACTTCGCAGAAACAGAACATTTTTTGTTAGTGCTCGAATACTTTAGAAAACACAACCGTATATCTAAAGTAAGGTTTATTATAATAAACATTATGATTTCTTAGCCTGTTGAAAATGGCTTTAAAACAGGACCCAAAACGTCGAGTTTTTACTGATTCTGGCTCTATCGTAAATCAGAATAAAAACATTAAAAGATCGGCTTATTCTAAAAGCACTTACAATAGAATAACACACATAATTATTCATCACCGTGGGGTGTTTCAAAGGGTATAATTAATGATATTTTAGCGAATTTTTATTTTAGAAAATTCGGTAATAGGGAGGTATCGGTGGTGAGACTTAGAAACATATGCTCTGATCCAAGTACAATTGTTAACATTGAGATGGTACCATTTTCTAAGAATGAAAGTTCTCCATCACCAGTTAGGTAGCTTATTCTTTGTCGAGTGGCTTATTTTCGAGACTGTTTAACTTGCAGGTTTCACATTTTATTACTTTCGACAAAATACACCTTCGTCACTAAATAATTATGCACGGACCTGCATACCCTTTGTATAGATAAAGGCGAACTTTCCAATAAGTAAATAAAATATTATATATTTTACAAACTCGCAATTTTCTCTAGAAATAGGAAACTATGGCTCCTAAAAAGTGTCATTAGGTTTTGTAAAAAAAAGCATTAATTGTTTTAAAGAAGAATGCTTTTGCTAATAGAACCCTCGTTTTTAAAGATCTCATGTTCAGATCATGACTTGCTGATAACGGGACCACCTTAGGAGTATACTCTTCCAAAAAAAAAAATCTTTTAAAATTGGTCCACAATTGACGAAAATCGCGGTGACCATACACACAAAAAAAAACAATTTTTTGCAAATTTTCCTCGATTATGCTTTTGCTAATAGAACCCTCGTTTTTAAAGCTCGTTTTAAAATTGAAAATGAATTTTAAATAAAACAAATATATACCAAGTATAAGAGACCAATATTCGCTTCACAAGCGAAGTCAAATATTCAAACTTAGGATATGAACAGAATAACATTTAAAACATTCTTAACCACAGTTTTATTTATTTGTATATATTAGGGAAAATAACTTGACTGTTTCAAACAGCTCCCTGTATTAAGTCTTCAAACTAGATTGTAGGTAAACAATACAAACTCACTACCTCGAATTTACACTGTCTCAAGAAAATGACTGTCGCACATGATGAGCAATAAAATTTCGGGGGACGCAGCAAGTGCGTTATGGTAGTGATTTTTCATTAAATCTTTAAATTTAAATAACGCAATTTTCTAGAAACTTAAAAAGCTGAATTTTGGTACGTAGTAAGGTATTTACCAGTGCCACATACCTACCAAATTCAAAATAACTTTGTTCTTTTTTGAGACGCAAAGTCTCACCATCGATACCTCTCTATTACCGAATTTTTTTAAATAAAAGTTCGCTAAAGTATCATTAATTATACCTTTTGAAGCTTCCCACGATGATAAATAATTATGTATGTTATTTTATTGTAAGTGCTTTAGAATAGACCGATCTTTTAAGGTTTTTATTTTGACTTATGATAAAGCCAGAATCAGTTAAATCGACGTTTTGGGTCCTGTTTTAAAGCCATTTTCAACAGGCTTAGAAATTATAGTGTTTATTATAATAGACCTCAGTTTAGATAGTTTTTACCCCGACAGAAATACGTTTGTTTTTTATAAAGTATTTGAACACTAACAAAACATGTTGTGTGTCTGCTAAGCACTAACGATCTGCTATCAATTGATATCATTCACACCTTATTTGGAAAAAAAACATGCGACAAGTTGAAGCCAACCAACAATTTATAAACACCAATAGGATAAACATAATATATATATATATATATATATATATATATATATATATATATATATATATATATATATATATATATATATATATATATATAAATTGACACTGACCCCGGATATGGGTTCTAGGGGTCCTAGTTCGAGCTCATTTGCAAACCTTTTTTCAAATTTCAAAAGTCGGGATCTCCCCATTAGTGAATGTTTTCTACGAAAATTCACTAAAGTGCAGTACGAAATCTTGTTGTCCATTAAAATAGCAAACACAATGAAATTGAATTTTATCTGAAAACTGCCCTAGTCACATGAGGAAAATTGTGTCTGTTGAAAATCTTTTCTTAGGAAAACTTTGTTCTATCCATCCAAATTATATTTCTAATGAAAAAAGGATTATCTTGATGGCGGTCAAGGAGCATTTGACAAAATTCTACCCTTTGTGCTGGGTCACTGGGTTGTAGAGAATTTACAAATATGAATTTATAATTACGCATGTTAGGCTTGCGCAATATTCTGTGTATGAATAAATGTGCTATATTAAAATCATATTCAGCTGTAAATTACAGATGCACTTGGATGAGACAACATAATATGCTGCCTGTACAATAAGACTGTGCATCGTAACGACAAAATATTTCAAACTAAACCCAAATACGAAAGGACAAACACTAAAATATTTTGAATCTAATTATCTTGCCAGAGTCTTTCCATTCGATCTATTTCCGCAACTATGGACAATCACTGACGCCAGGCAGCAGTTTCACCTCACTACCCTGGAAAATATACCGACCCCCTGCCTCCTTGTAAGGAGGGTGGGCATCTTTAACATGCTCAACATTTCATGGTTCACGCGACCGACGGCTTCACGCCCTCACCGAAGGGCGCATCGTGCACACATTTAACTTGCTCAAGTACAAAACAATCACTTCGGTTGATGTTAATTGTACAGTATGTACTGAAAAAGTAAAATGGGAACACTGAGAATCGAACTTAGTACCCTTGGGTCCCGAGGCACACGTTCTTACTACTGGACCACCAAGGCTCTTTACAGAGTTATAATATTATGCTTTTAGTGAATTTTCTTAGAAAAAATTCACTAATGGGGAGATCCCGACTTTTGAATTTTGAAGAAAAAAAAATTCAAATGAACGCGAAGTAGGACGCTTAGAACCCATATCCGGGGCCAATTT